>OV121039.1:1250000-1875000 GCA_921293045.1 Aplocera efformata
GGTGTCCCTGCAGTGGGAAAATTAGAGGCTGGTACGGTACGGATGATATTCCTCATTTATGTACTCAGAAAATCGAAAAAAGAAGAAATTTCTTCTTTTTTCGATTTTCTGAATCTTTAAAAGAAGATATTTATGATAATTACATTATTTTTTGGAAACTATCTATTGTAAGATCATAATCGTTATCAAATAATTAAGCTATCGAGATAAGTTTGCGTAATAATATTTTTGTTGAAGCCAAATTATAGATATCTAAGTGAAAAACATAAAAACAATGGAACTGTGTTGCTAACTCCAGCTCGTTACAGTTTAACACCTCCATAATCAATTTCCCCTGGATGATTAATGACTGCGGATACTTTATATGTAAACATGTAGAAAGCAAGCAATTTTCAATTTGTTCGGATATCTTATAAGTATTATTGGTCAAATATATACAATATTATAACTTACCAGTCTTGTATATATTTATCAAGTGCAAGGACTGGTTCTTAAATCTCCTCCTTTCCCGGAAAACAAAGTTCTCAAAATATCTTATTATCAGTTTTTTACATTTACTAGCTCTGTAGTATCTGGGTATTTTAAACTGTAGCCATAAAGAGATAATCATAAAAATGTTATGCGACGTGAAAAAGGCGTAGTACCTATTCATATCATAGAGAGCGAAATCCTTGAAGTATTGGGAGTCTATGCTGGAGTAGATGGTCCGTTTAGCGGCCTCTCAAATATGCTCAGTGTCGCGTCATCTAAACTCCGTTCGTGCGCGAAAAACAAAACAAACACACGCCCTATCTAATGTAGAATACAGAACAAGTTTATTTTACGAAAATGTAACATCCCCCGACTTGATGTAATAGTAATGAGCTGATGACTTTCAAATGCCTGAACAAATCTTCATAAATAGCTAAGAACCATCTCAATCACATCTCATCAATCAGAACAATTCGCATCAAAATTGATCCATTCTTTCAGAAGCTACGATGCGAGACACACAGTTACAAAACCCCTGTTTTTATACAGTTATACAGAAGTAGGGATTGATCGACAATGGCACGCTCACCTTTCCTGTCCAGCGGTGTCCCATATCTCAAACTTGACGGTGGTGTCATCGAGGCAGACTGTCTGCGTGAGGAACGCTGCCCCGATGGTGCTCTCCTGGTACTCGTGGAACTGTCCCTTGACGAAGCGCAGCACCAGCGAGGACTTGCCCACCGCCGACTCGCCGAGGAGCACCAGCTTGAACTGGCAGACCTTGGTCTGAGGGGCGCCGTTGGGCCTCGCACCCGCACCGCTCCTGTTTGTCGCCATCGCCTGAAATATAACCGTGTTAAAGTCAAACAGCACCTGTCGTGGTCTTAGGAGGACATGTCGGTTTCCCACGATGTCATCCTCGCTACCATATCTCAAAACGAGTCAGAACTACGCCCATTATTTTATAGTTCGGTTTATCTGACCTATTCCTAATTTGAATATTATTTTGGTCTCAGGTTGATGATCTGTCCAAATTATACGACTTCTATTGTATGTAAGGTCATTGGCAATTTCGGTACTTTTTTTACAATTATTCTTTTATTTCAGTTTTATATTATTCAGGTATTCGGTATTTCAGTTTATTTGCTACATAGTTGTAACAGTCCAAAATAACGTTTGTCTCATACAATTGATAAGAATATCAGTTTGTTAATTTATTCAGCGTCATATAGCCCCAAACTAAGAATAGCTTTTACAATGGAACTTAGACAACTGATAGAATACTTATAAATAGTACCTACTTTATTTGTAAATAAATACTTATTAACACACACACAAAACTAACATTTACGTTCGTCACACAAATGTGTGTCCTAAGCGGAAATCAAACCCAAGACTAACAGCGCAGAAGGCAGAGCTTACCTTAGCAATGAAACCGGTCAAAATACGTGCCAAATAAAAAAAAAACTTAACAGCGAGGCCATTTTTGCTTGATTGCAGCTGAATTGTTACATAATCTCGAACACAATTCAAGGCCATAGAGACAGAGATGGGAATGCGTTTGTCCGATCCTTGCATACTGCTTACTGGTTTAAACAAGCCGTACTGTACGTACCGTGCCACCGGTCCCTTTTTCATTTATTTTCAACAATATATATGGCACTTAATATGATGATGTAAGCTTTTGACGAAACAGAGTGTCAAAAGCCTACAATTAAGTAATACTAATAAATAATACTAAGTAATACTCATAGAAACAGACAAGATACCGTGAATAAGGCTATAAATACAATAAGTATGGGCTAGTCGATAATCAAATCAACTTACTAGAGATCATTTCAACTGTAAAGAGGCTTCGTTAGGAACATAAAAACAAGTCAAAGTACTCAATCAAGTACAATCTTCCTGCTAACGAACGTGTGACAACAAGCGAGAGTGAATGGACCTTAATCTACTACGAGAGTCCACTACGAGTTGGTATTGACACATATTAAAATTATTGGTTTTAGGACAATGTTGGTTGCCTCTCAATGTTTTTTTTTAATGTTTTAAAACTTAGTTTACTAGCGACGAGCTTTTGCGTATTCATTGCGTATTAAATAGGGTCACCTTTTTAATTTGAAAGTCCTTGTCACTGAGCCACCAAACATAAGAGTACTTGGACGTAACATTCAATACCTCTCCGTAATTACGTAAATTAGTCATGATATATACCTCAAATCTGTTTGGTAAGTAATTAATTGGATGGGTTGATTCCCCTCACTCATGGTTTGACACAATCACTCGCTCCCGTACCCTATACAAAATCGATTTAACATAACCCGATTGTTGTAATTCAATTTATGCCTTTACGAATCAATTGAACTGTAAAGAGAGCTGTCAATTCGAACCTTGTCACTTCGAAATTAAGATGCACAATTCTTGGTTATTGTAGGTTTATATTTTTATCTGTACAATCCATCATTGGTTGTTCACTTTAGTTCTTTCATATTATCTTAATGACCCAAATACACACACATGTACACTCGTAAACATGTTAGCATGATCACAAAAAGAAGTAATAATAATAATGTAAACACTAGGCATAAAAATAAACCCGCTGTGCCCACTCCATAAGGTTAGGAATTCTTTCAAAGGTACGCTTTTTAACAAAATCTCGAGCGAAGTTCAATTACTGTCTATAAATAAATTTAAAACTTTGATCAAACGTAAACTTGTTCCAAAAGCTTACAATAAAATATAAGATTACCTAGGTGACAAAAAGCTTGGTAATTAATTTTCTCCACTCAAGACGTGGGACCATATTCGCCAATATATAATACTGTCTCTGAGGGGTTTATTTCTGTTTTTTACCTTGGTTTGTTCGATTAGATTTGGAACAGACGTAAACTTAACAAATAAGACTAACTTAAACATAAAAACAAGTAATTCTTTCCAGTAAATTACAAAGAACATAAAACACTCAACTGTTCAGATAAGACAAGGTAAACATACTTTTCTAGTAAGACTTATCATGTGCAACTTATACACACATTTTATATTTATATTCTTTCTTTATCAATATTTACTACTGGAAATTATATTATAACAAAATTGATGATCCCTGATAAATGGATAATGAGAAAGTGATAAATAAATCATTGGGCAATTTATAAGAATCACTTTATACAAGCAATTCTTGTATGTATATGTATATGTATATATTTATTAATATTGCATATCTTGGAAACGGCTGTGACGATTTGGATAAAATTTTGTGTTTACATAGAGTTTTGCTTTTTATATTTACCTATGTATTTGTATTTCCAGTAAAAAAAATATTTTTTTACAAAAAAAACTTTTTACCCGATTAAGCTTGGTCGCCCATGTACTATGATTTATTTATGCACCTATATGCACATATTAGAGTACCAAAACCTGTCTTTATTATTCAAAGCTATAATATTCCAAACCATGTGACATGTGCTTGCCTATCTTCAAACTTATTCATTCAGATCTGAAGTATTGTTCGCACGCAACAATATTTACTCACAAGTAAACATGTTTTTGTACATATAAATAAATAAATATTCATGGACATTTCACACAGCATCATTAATCCCTAAACTAAGCATATCTTGTACTATAGGGAGTAAAGAACTCATAAAATACAAATACTTTTTTTGCAAACACATATAACACATATTAACACCGAGATACAGAACAAATATTTGTCACACAAATGCTTGTCCTGAGTGGAAATCAAACCCACAATCTACAGCAGAAGGTAGAGCACTACCAACTGGGCTGTGAGACTGGTCCAACATTAAACAAACACACATTATATGTGGAAAATACATGTTTACTTGTGATCACAGAACCTCAGGCACATTACATGCACATCAAAAACAATATTGCACTTATCGCATTACAATCAGTTTTCATGTTTGGACTAGACTTATTTATTAAGATTACACTTGTTTCCACCTATCCTGCTATAACACCTGCTATGACAGGTGATTAATGATATTAATTAATGATAATGACCTGCTCAGAAATGTAGGTGTTGCAACATATTCGTCAAAGTTGGTTCGATGAGACAAAACCCAACAACAGAAGAAAGGGATAATAATTATAACACACTTCCTTTCCAAATCCCCAAATATCAGTAAACATCTATCTTTTTAAATGGTTAACAATGAAATCTATCAGTTTTCCTTGAAATCTATGCATACATCTAATAAAATACATTTTTCCCCAAAAACTAACCCCCTATTTAGATTCAGGGAGAATATAAATCAAACAGCTAATTCATATTGCAACTAGTTTTAACACTAATTCAACTTTGATGTGGTTCTGTTGCTGATCAATACTACATACAAAGTTAGAAACTCAAAAGTGTTTAATGATTCCAAACTAAGTAAAACCACAAGACTATTTACAAAAATTTTAAACCTCATGTTTATAATACATACTTTTCTTATAAATTTTGGCATTTAATTAGTAATTAAATAAAAAAAATCAATTTGTTGAGCACCAAGGTGTTTTGTTTTTAGAGTATATGTGTGTTTACACTTGATTGTAACGAAGATATATTTCTTACAAGTATCTATTCAAAAGACAAAAATCTATGTACACAGAATTCTTAAAAAAATCTGTTACATCATATTTAGAAATAGATATAAATATGATCATGAATTCTTATTACTAAGTTTAGGACTTGTTCAAATTACATTAAGTATGAAAGCCTTATCAGCTTATAATGGAAGGTCTTAAGGTGATCATGCCAATAATGTTCTAAAGAGTAGGTAGCAAATGAAGCAAAGAAAGAAAAATTATAAGTTGTAAATAAAATTGAGTATAAATAAATTTGAATGAAAGTTGGGTTTGTATATACTGAATGATGGTAGCTTGAATACAAATCATTACTGTGTCATTGATAGTCAGTGTTGCGTAATATTCATACAAGATTTGAGTCTATTATTATTAATCTATTAAACTGTTATGATTTAGAGACTGGCACTACTGAAATGGAAAATATTCATAACTTAAACAAAAAGGAAGCATAGAATTATTGTTATATCAAGGCTATGATGTATTTGCTTACTTTAATTTTTATTGTAATTTTGTCCTTGTTTTGAGTTTTGTAATGTGGAACAATGTATTTCGTTCAGCATAATACTTTGTTACTCACCTGCTAGAAGGCTCACAAAAACACAATTTGACACCATGGACAACAGATTCCAATCACAGTAATTCACTGAGTCCTAACACAGAATTTAGCCTTTACAAAATTATTTATACCTTACTATGTGCACACAAAGACGACTACACTAAGTTCTAGCAAAAACGATAAACAAGAAGTATGTTATCTAGCGATTGTAGCGCGAGTCACAAAGAAATCACATCGACGACTTATCGAATGTAACGCAGTTTCGGGAGACCTACAATTTCAATTTTTATAATCAGTTTATCGCTTAAGCGATGAAACGTGTCTGTTGTGGTGATGACTAACCGTATCTGGCCCTATCTCACCTCTCCGCCACTGAAGACCCTCCGTTTGACGCCCTCGATCAAATCAGCTGGATGTCATAAAACCACACAATAGATTCAATTACAACTTGAAATACATTTAAAAGTGGCCTACGGAGTCGACCATTACGCTAATTATCTTGTTTCGCGGACGCTGTCGACAGTATTCGATAAAATGACGCATTTACTTGATTGTAAGGATGTGAAAGACGTACCCTCCCTGTTATTAGTTCTTCGTTTTACACTTTTTCTCAGGCGACAAATCCTCACGAGGTCGCCGTATCGTGGAATATAACATTAATTACACACTGAGATGAATAGAAATCATTAAATAGATATGCTAAACTGGAAAACCTAGCAAAGAAATGCAAAATGACCACGAACAAACATGGAAGCGAGAGAGAGCAACGAGAGACAAAACGAGAGGGAGGTTTCACAAGAATTGTCTATGGCACTGACATACGTCACTCCCATCATTAGCAAAATTTGTTTTGTCTGTGAAAAAGAAAACAAATGACAGCTTAAGGGTGCATGGCTGACAAATTGAAATTATTTTATGAATTCTATGGCGATGGCGCCACTTTGGTCAATTATTCTTCAAGAATAGGATGAGAATATCTTTTTTGTGTTTCATCGAAAATTGCCGCATGCAAGACGAAACAAAATTAAGTGAGTTTTATATCGCATATTAAGATACGACTTAGACTTTCCTTTATCATTGAGGAAGCCAATCAGCTAAGTGTCTCACAAAATCGCACAATTCGCACCTACCCCGCCGAGCACACTGATGACGCCAACAATCAGTTGATTGTCGAGCGTAACGAAGTCTCAATTCATTCATTAAATCTCCACATCACGTTCACACCAGACACTGGCAGAATTTGCGTGGTGTGGCTAAACAGAAGAAATTAAGTCAATTGTGGTGTGTTTTGTTGAGTGTGTGTGATTTATTAAAACTCTAATAGGTTTGTACCTACTCATAATATTCATAATGAAAATTACGAGATACAAGAAAGTCCAGAAATACCTAAAGTTCTACTATAACAATTTCGGATTTCACGAACCCTATCAAGTTCTTCTCGACGGAACATTTTGTTTTGCCGCATTCAAAGTAAGTCTCCTTTTTCCTACTCTTTACAGGAAAAAGTGGAGATAACTTAGTTTTGATTACTGATTCAATGAACCTCACTGAACTAGAACAAATGTATAAAACTTTTTGTAATGCGCAGAATGGACAGCAAGTTCAGACGCAACGGTAGGCTGGTCGATATCGTGAATGAAGAGTGGGGGACGGAGCAGCTGCCTCACGAGGACATCCTGGTCCCGCTGGAGGAGCTCCCCGACCCGGAGGCCGACAGCGCCGACTCCCATCTCACGCTCAAGGAACAGAGCATGCGCTGGCAGGAAAACTTTCCTGAGCCAGCAGTCAGTAATTAAAACTAGGTATTCTCCATTGTTTCATACATCTAACTTATTTATTGTAGAAGCTCAGGATTTTATATTAAATAAGTCTAAAACCATCTTCTATTTAACTAATCTGATGCTGACTCTGGTATATCAAGCAGAATTTGATTTGTCAGCTATATATTACAACATTTTTAAGGTTAAATAAAATTATCATGCTTTATTATTTCTTTACTTAACAGCTTTCCTTTGCATTTCAGGAACATATCAATGTTAGAGAACAGCTGCCCAAGTATCTGAATGGACAAGCAAAGCTATTAACAACCAGATGCATCATTATAGAAACAGAAAAAATTGCCAAAAAGACCCACGGAGCCCTTACTATCCTGAAGCAATTTGGCATTCATGAATGCGGACATAAGGAACCCATCTCTGGATCAAACTGCATAAGATCAATGCTTGGGAAAAGAAATGAAAAACATTACATACTTGCATCGCAAGACAGAGATTTACAGGACAAGTTACGAGAAAAAGCAGGCGTTCCACTTCTGTACTTACACAATAAGTCTCCGACACTGGAAAAACCATCCAAAGCCAGCTATGACAAAGCGGGTAAAACTCTAGAAGCGGACTCACACATTTTCATTAGTGAATCCCAAAATGAGGCACTTAAAAGCATGAAAAAAGCTCTGGGGGTAGAGGAAAATGTGGAAGAAAAGAAGCCTTTAAAAAAGAAGAAACCTCATAACCCTAACCCACTGTCTTGCAAGAAAAAAAAGAAAAAACCAGGCATAGGTAAACCGCAGGCTCAGAACATCAGTGAAGGTGGAATCAGAAAGAGAAAGAAGAAAAAGGTGGCTAAACATTTGAAAGAACAGCTGAAAGCTTCTGTGGGCAATTAAAATTAAATACATTTCTAATTTAAAACCAAAATTCTCTCATTCCACTAATATACCTATTTGAAATGTTCTTTTTCACTAATAGGGATCAGCCAATCTTGCGTGATTTACCCATCTCAAATCGGCAATCCTTACATAAGTTTCCCAGTAATAGATAGAGTGATTCTGAATCACTTTCTCTTGAAATTGATTCAAGAGGAAGGTTTATATGATTGCATGCATTTATGCTCAAAAACATGCATTTATTGATTGTATTGATTAATTTAAATCAAAAGACTTATGTTCCTGATCATACACACATGCCTAATCTGTTTAAAGGTACTTTTCCTACGTATACTATGCTAGCCCAAGCCACAGACGACCCAAAATAAGAAAAAAAAAAACATTTTTAATCATTTATTTAGGCTTAAAAGGCCACATAAGTTTCAGGCGGTAGGTGCCGAAAGTTAGAATATGCACGAGCGGGAGATTGGAGAGGTATATCGTATGGAAGTGTGTAACGATATCGTAGCATTCGTCCGGCGAAAACACTTCTTGTCCATCTGGCGAGTCCTGAAACAGCAGTTTTAGCACATTGATGGACGGTGAACCTAAGCCAACTAGTAATTACTACAAACCACGTTCTGGTGGGTCCAGTTGCTCGCGTCCGTAAGTGACGTGAGCCCTACACGTACCCCTTGGGTGGTGCTAAGGAAAGCAACAAAAAGTAGCAGTAGAACTTGCGCAGGGTTCGCCTGGAGAAGTACTGACTCCAAGCAGTGATGCACTCGTATTGCTGTATTTCGGTGGAAGGTTGTGGGTGCCGGTGAGATCATATGCGCATGAGACGTAACATCCCCGTCTCGGGTGACGGGCGCACCTTGGGTCTTCTCATACTTCGGTCGGCGAGCGTATGGACGTGTCCACTCAACATCGGGTGGGCCTTAAGCTCCCCCATCACTATAAATTTAAAAAAAAGTCTAGTTTTTCATTGAAAAAACATGAGCGGCGTCATGTGACGGAACAGATCAAGATGGAGCGTTAATCAGTTCTTTCCATCAAATTAACTTCTCCAAAATTTATGTGCGCAATACCACGTTCTCCAAAAGGTGAAGGAAAACTTCGTAAGAAAACCGGCATGTCTTAGAACCAAAAAATTCAAAGAGATGTGACATTTACCAATCCGGATTGGGCTCCCGTGGTAGATCAAAGCCCATTCACTCTCAGTTATCGAGAGTAGGCCTGTGTCCCTGCACTGGGAACATTAGAGGTTGATAGGGAACTTCTCCAATTCATATAAGGATGTTTAGTTTTATAAGAAGTAGATAACTACGTACCTCAATAGTGTGCCGTATCATATTCTCCTTGAAATAATTCCAGACAGCTTTCGGGGACAACCAGTAGTAGAACTTGAAGTACAGATGTGTGCTCAAGTATATCGTGATGAGGCAGGCCAACTTAAAAGTGGAGAAATCTCTTCGGGCCGAGTAATCCACGGTTTCCATCAGAAAGCCGATCAGGAAATTATTTTCTCTAAGATTGTAGTTCTGGGTGATCTTCTTTTCGACCAGGAAATTACCTGGCAAACAATTAATGGATGGAAAAAACAAGCCCGGGCGGGGCAGAATCTGTGATGAGCTTAGTTTGTTCTAAGGTCTTGGGTGTTTGTCTAGTGTTTTTGTTTTTCCATACCACCTACGGCACAGGGAATCCTGGAGCAGGGGCATGAGCGTGTAAACGATATCATTATTAATAGATGTGTTAGAGGCCATTAATACAAAATAAAACCTTTGAGATCTTGCGGCGGGCACTAAGTGGTTGTTTATCATGAAATTTTAGTTTTTGCTCAAAAGATTATTATTAAAGATTGTTATTATTTACATTTCAGGGACCATGTTGCTCGCGTCCGTGGGTAGCACTTGGTAATCTGCCCTCAAGCAGTAGTGCACTCGCATTGCTGTTCTGGTGGAAGTGTGCTCGTGAAATTACAAGTCCATGAAAAGATACATCCCGTCTCAACGTGATGGGCGCAACGTGATTCGACTTGGGTTTCTCGTACATTAGTACGAGACGACCGGAGTCGTATCGCCGTTGTCTATGGGCGGCAGTGACAACTTAACTAATGGTGGGCTGTTATATCGACCCGTAACATTAGTCACAAAAAAGCAGGTTACAATAATATCCTGCTACTATAGAGGAAGGCCTATGACGAAACGGTTTCGTCTACCTTCTACCTCATAACATAAGTAATTTATATGTATTTAGTATCTAAGTTCAGCATTATCAGCAAATAATAGGTCATGGTAGTAAACTAACCCAAAAACTTCTTCATCCCTTGAATCGGACAAGCATCAGAGGCAGCGATCATAGCTATTGCGTCATCCTCGTTCATGATGGTACCGATCATGAGCCGAGGTATCATCGCTTTCTCGGGTAGTTTGAACGGGGGAGCATCATTCTCGTTCAACGAGAAGAGGTAGGATGGAGCAGATATTTGTGTGGTTAGCTTAGCTTCTTCGGGCTGCCGCGTCAGTGGAATCAGTGGAGCTGACGCGGCTTTGATGTGCTCGCTACTAGAAACGCTGGTTTCCGTGCTAGTTTTGGAGTCTAGTATTGTATCCATTGTACGTGATTAGAACGATTTATGTGGAAATATAATTCTAACTTTAATATGTAAATGGGTAGTGACAAGCTATCATACTCGTCGGCAGTAATAGATAACATTGACGTTATAATTTCAGTGAGAAGTTTACGCAAAAAGGTTGTAAATGGGAATGTAGAACAAAGAGCATATAATAACTTTTTAGATTATGGTAATTAAGGCCTAATTTCCGATTCCTAATGGCACGGGTATAAAATATATAAAGACATGTTGAATTCTTAACTATGAATGATTTAATAACTAGATTCTTACTACAATAATTTCACATCACAATGAACAATATTTACAAGAAATACCTTGGACCTAATTAAAACTTAACGGTATCTTCTCCTATCTGATCTCTCTGGACTCTTTTCTACAGTTTCCCGTCTTCTATCAGGTAATTCCCAGTAGCGCGCAACAACCTCTCTTTTTATACTACCGCCTCTAATGTCCCAGCCATCATCATTATTTTTGCTTCTGGCATTATCTTCATCGCCGCTGCTACTACTACTACTACTACTACTGTTGCTGCTATCACTACTGTCGCTGCTACTATGAGAGTCGCTACTCTCTGATTCTTGTACCTTTTTAATATCTTTGTCTTTCTTTGATTTAGATTTTTCTTTTGCTTCATGGTTTAATTCATGTTTCTCTTGTCTATTACCGTCCCTGCGTCTTGAATCTCTTTCCTCCTTATCATCATATTTATCGGGTTTTTCTCTGCCGTTCCTCTCACGTATTTGATCGTCGTTTACATTTCTTCTATCGCGTCTTCTATCCTTATCACGTCCAATATCATCTCTGTTTTCCTTGTCCCTGCCTTCGTCGCTTTTTCCATTTCTATCTTTAACGCGTTTATCTTTATCACTTCTAATATCATCTTTACGATTTCTCTTATCGCGTCTATCTTCCGTATCGCGTTTTGACTCATCTCGGTCCTGTCTTTCTTCTTCGCGGATGTTTCTTTCTCTGTCACGTCTGTCATCTTCTCGTCGTCTCGACACTTGCCTTTCACTGTCGTCACTCAATTTTTTATCTCTATCTCGCCTTCCACTGTCTCTTTCTCGACCACGTGTGGTTTCGTCCTTATCATTCTTCGTATCATTTTCTCTGTCATGCTTGTCACTATCTTCCCGATCCCGGTTTCTTTCTCTGTTATCAGTAGTATTTCTTTCCCTTTCACGCCGTTCATCATCTCGATCACGTGTCCTTCCATCGGATTCTTCCCGTGTAACCCTCTCTCTATCGCGTCTTCCATCGTCTCCTCGATCACGTGTTCGCCCATATGAATTGTCTCTTGGATCTCTTTCTCTATCGTGCCTTCTATCATCTCTGTCATTTATTTTATCATCTCTTTGTCTTTTATCCTTTGACTCAAACCAGCCATCATTTCTGTCTCTATCGCGTCTGTCCTCATTATTTCTCCTCGAATCATCCCCCCTTCTCCTATCATCGTTTCGGCTCGGTTGTTGTGGGATAACAAAGTTATCTTTATCGCGTTCCAGGTCCTGTCTCCTGGCATCTTTTCCATAGTTGTTGTAGAAACCTTCATGGCCCCATCTTTCTACATCCTTATCCTTGCTCTTATCTGGTTCTTCTGGCGTTTTAGGTGTCTTGTCCTTCCTATCTTTTTTTGACTTTTTATTATCCTTTTTCTTTTTACTAGATTCTCCTTCAGAATCTGTAATTACAAATTTAGTTAGATGTAAGAGAGGTATATAAATCCGTATTAGCTGCGCCCTGCGGTTTTCCGGGATGGAAAGTAGCCAATGTTAATCCAAATCCATTGAGCCATTTGAGCGTGAAGGAGTAACAAACATACACACAGACACATACAAATAAAATTTCGCCTTTTGAATATAATAATAAGTGTGATACCAGAAAATAGCCATTTTTGCATAGTTTTAATACATACCACTAGAGCTGGAGTCACTGGAAGAGCTGCTGGAGCTTGAGCTAGAGTCTGAGCTTGACCCATCCAAATTTATCTCAGGAGGTGGTGGTACATTCTGAGAACAAATATAAATCAATATTTACCTACATAAGAAAGTAAATTATAGTAATTGTAAAAGAAAAAGTATTAAGCCTGCGAAAAATAAAATTAAACTAAATTAGCAGTGTTAATTAGAGATGGCAAACAATTCTACCTTTGGCATTTGTTTCAGATGTTCCCTCAGCTCATCAGTGAGGCCTCCAAGACCAATAGAAGTGAAGAAATTAATGGAAAATCTTGTATTCTTTGGATTATCCCTCGGAAACACTCCTGAGAAAGCTCCCTGGAGAGTCCTGAAAGGGAAAGAAATAATTAACTTAATCAACTTAAATATAGTATAGAAACTGGAACCCAATATTAACTCACGGGTCTTTGAGTCGGTCATTCAGTTTCTTCAGCCCCATGTATTCAGCAAGCTCTTGGAATAGAATCTTGATGTAGATACGACTGGAGCTTGTTGTATCTTCCTCATTCAATCTGACACATTCTAACACTTCCCAACTTATGGAATCTGTAAATAACAGATGTGCAAAGAACTTACTGACATTTCTTAGTCTATTTGTGTCTAGTCTGTGGGCAGTTCCGTAAGAATCTTTAAATATATCCTCAAATGGTCCAATGTAAATCCTGTTTAGGTTGCAGAAACGTTGGGCTAATAATCCATAGAATTTTTCATATGTTCTTTGTTCAGCACAACAGTCCAAAAACATGTGGCATAGTTCCACTTCCTGGCCAGGTTTGAGCTGCATCTTCATAAGTTTATGAGCACACTCCTCAAAGTCCAAACTAGAGTTGATTGTCAAGTAAATTGTTCGACGTAATGCAACTAAGTTTGTTTCCGTATTGTCAATGATTGTCATTTCCTTCTGTTCTCCACCTTGTTCGTCATCTTCATCATCAGATTCTTCACTGCCACTTCCTCCAGAGCCGTCTTCAGACTCAGCATCAGATCCAAGAATTTCATTGCTCAGTGTTTTATATTTCTGTTCATTTTCCTCATACTTATCATCATGTTTGAATACATCTAGAAAACAGAAACTTTTCACATTAGCATGTATTTAAGTGATTACTTATAACATGCATTTTTTATAATATTTACATGTACTTATTATAGAAAAAAATATCTTATGATGTCTATTTGCCTACTATCTGCTTTCTTTAAAATGCTTCTTAGAATTCTTTAGAAGCTTTCTTTACATACAGAAACAAAAGTATTTTTTCACTTATCTTTAAATCATGTTAAAAAGGTATTCTTTAAAATGTATACAATATTCAATGAATGTAAATTATTGAAACTCAGCATGTCAATCTGCTAATGCTATGTTCTGCTATGTGGTAGATAATTCCTAAGCACTTGCTAACAGTTGACTGACCCTTTCAGTGGGATAAAGACAATAGATGAAGCATGTAATTCAGATAAAATACTTACTCAAGATATCCTGAGGGTCAGTAGCATCATCCAACATCAGCAAGTGGGTAAATTGTTCCTCTTCTGGTACCAGTTCAAGCTCTTCAAGCAATGCCGGGTGATCTTTAAACCCATCCTTCCAGACTTGGAACATCACCTCAATCATGTACTGGACTCTCTTATCCAATTGACCTTCATGAAGAATATTTCTCAACATCTCAAAGATGGCATTCACACCCTTTGATGACACCTCAGTCAGTTTCTGGCCACACTCTTTCAAGAAAGCTATAGCTACTTCTACAGAATCATCCGATGGAGTCTCAACTAGTAATGTGAGCAGTTCAAGGGCTAGGATCTCGTGCGCAACTCTCTGGTTCACCAAATGAGCGATAAATGATGCTGCGGAAATACATATTGATTTATCATTCCGTTTGAAACCTCTTTTGAACTGTATAACCAACCTTTTAAGCAAAAGCTCGCCAATGTTAGGGAAACGGGAGTTGACAGCAGCTACTAGTGCGGCGTACACATTGGTGAATGTTGGGGAAGCGGCTTGCGCCTGAATCACCGATCTACAAAGCAAACCTCTTCCTCTAACAATGTTCTCCTTCAAAAGCTCCTTGATAATGATGCCAATGTTACCGACGTTGATTTTGTTGATGTGTCCATGAATAGACTTCTTGAGGGCCTCCCAAGCGAGTCTTTGGTAAGCAATGGAAGATTTATCAGTGATTTGGGCCTGCATCATCCGTAAACGGGCGGGTGGTATGTACGCGCCTCCAGTTCGCGTATTGAGCATATCAGTATCTTTGGCTTTTCTAGCAGGGGGCTCCGTTTTGACCTCATTAGAACCTTCATTTTGACTCCTGTGTTTGACAGTGCTGTTGGGCGATTGAGACCTAGAATGCCTTCGTTTTCGCCTAGAAACCTTCTCTCTGGTCTTTTCGGTAGACCGTGATCGGGAACGTGCCCGTTTCGACTTCTTTTCTTTGCGTCTTTCCTCGTCATACTCGCGTGTATCCTTTTTACGTTTACCTTCCTTACTGGGCTCCATGTTGACGCGGCACTTGTATTACGGTAATAGTTTGCTTATTGGCAAATAGCACAAAACCTACAAATCCAAAGAAATTTTACTAGAAAATTGAAGAAAAGAAACCAACAACATGCATGCTATGCGAACGCTAAACAACGAGACGTGAAGAGAGGGAAGGAAAGGAGCCATTTTAAATTTTGTTTGACATAACTAAAATTGAATTTGATTGATTCGAATAACCTGACATTGACAGCGACTGATCATTTTCATTTTTAAAATTCTAATTACACAAAAAGAAGAAATCAGAATCATTAAATTATGCTAGCAATTGCACGAATGAAGATGTTGCTGAATAAGATGCAATTCATCACTTGAGAATGACTCGATTTAGCTAATTTTATGGGTAGCCGCACACGTTGTGTTTCCTAACCTTACATGGAAAATGTAAGCGGAGTCAGGATGTCAACAAAGCGCACACGTTCGTATTATTTCCAAACGGAAAAAAACTGACGTTCGTTTCGAAATATTCGCCGCGTCGAATTCGGAATATAAGAAAGATTCGAAAATAATAAGAACGCGTGGTTTGCGCTATTATTTCCGAACACAGTAGCCCTCGCGTTCATTTGTTTTTCCCACTACAGCTTTGTGTATCTATATTAAAATCCAGGAAGACTGACGATTGAACCTGGTTAGGATTTGCCTTAAGGCCTTTTTTAACGATTACGCTTAATACGTTTACACACTCATACCTCTGCACTAGGTTTTTCTGTATCGCAGATGGCATGGACACAGAAAAACAAGACCCAAGATCTGAGAACAAACTTCACGCTCACCACATAAAGTGTTCCCCGGCCGGAAATCGACCTCTCGCTTCGAAGGCAGAGCTACTACCAACTAAGCGGAGCTTGCACGCAGCAACCACTCTCACCGCGTACGCGCAGTCACCGAGCAGTTAACGATCAACGGTGGTTTCCCAACCAGTAACATCTCACAACCACCACGCAGTGCCCACTCCTCTGCTAGGGTATCCATACTGCAATACTCAGTTAATCTGTATTCCCTGCGGTATTCGTACGTGTTTGATTTCCGCAAATTGTTAATTGTGTATTAATTTTATAAAAAAAAAGAAAAGTGAAGAAAATATCGAGTGTATCCAATTCGTGTAAAGGCCTTTTCTCTCTGAAGGCTCGACTTAACATTTTCATCGCTGTTTAATATTCTGATATATTATGTTATGCAAAACTAAATATATTATATATTTATGTACTTGACGTATTATTTGTATTTTTACTTCTTTATGTTTGTTTAGAAAAAACTTTGTAGTTATTTACACCGCCGACCAATCTTTCTTACAATAAAAATCCTCTCCAAAGGTTGCCTCGAAGAGATCGCTTTTTAGCGATAAGGCCGCCCATTGTACATTAACTTTGTTATTGTAAGTTTTCTTTGTATTATATTGTTCATAATTTTGGTATACAATAATGATTTTTTCTACTGTACTTTAATTTTTAAGTAGTCTTAATGCTAAGGAAATATTTGTTTACAAATGAAAAACCATTTCATTAGTATTTATTTATGACTTTATTCAATACGACAATGAAACTACAAAAGTTGCCTGCACTTCAAACAGCATCTCCGCCTCACAAACTGAAGCATATTAATTAATCATAATAATCATTAAATCACATAAAACATAAAAATTAACTATAATAACACCATAATGAGATAGAAGTGACTAACGTTACACAGGATTAAAAAGTAAACAAAATATATAATATCTGAAAGCTAAATGTTGCACCGCTATACATGATTCGTCTCGATCGTGAGATTCTAAAAGGCTACACAATACCCAAGGCAAATTGGTCAGAGGTTTTCACTTCTTCACCGAAACAAGCTAAGTAACTTACACCTAGTACCTTACTCATAGTAGCGTTAGTAACGAAGTACACAAGCAGGCAAGCTACTCGCCCCGCTGCGCCAAGCATACCCTCTCTTAATACTATATACAATTATTATCATAATATCTTCGACGATAAAACAGACCGACGCTAAATGAATGGCAAAAATATAATATAAAATACGGGATTAATCTCACTTGACCGCTCCGTGCTTCGCAATCTGTGCACTATCCACCACCAACTTGACAGTGGGGATAATGGAACAAATAGAATAAAACCTGTCGCGTACATATCCACCGCATATTGATCGCGCGGTGTTGATTATGATAGCGACTTTTTTTCATAATACCCACTGGGGTCTGAGCGTGTGGGGATTTAAGAAACATACCCCACTGGGCTGGTATAAATCACAGAAGCGGTTGTGTCTGACACACCCTTGACCGCCCGGCGCGCCCCGCCATCTACCATTTAAAAAAATATAAAACGCTATGAAGGCAGTTTTATACGTTACGTTCTGATATCATTCATGAGCCAATGTTAATATCGAGGCACTTCCTGATAACTAGTAAACTATAGTAATTCGTAAATATACCGATTTGAGATCATAAAAGGAAGTTTGATGAATGAACACCGTGTATGTTGTGCGTCGATATCCAGCTGGAATGTATTGGCGGCCATCTTGTTATTCAGTGTTGCCACTGCCACATCTCCGGCCAGACTGCGACGTGGTAGAAAAAAATGGGGATGGCATCACCGAGCAAGCGATCCACTTGAAAACATCCACGACCCTTTCCTAAATAATCGAGAAAATAAATGATCAATTAATAGCAAACGGCGATAGAAAGATGAATTACGTGAACATGAGAGTAAACTTAAATTTAGATTACATCCTCCTAAAAATACTGTTGCGTATGATAAACATTAAACATAATGATATTAAGTCTATATCTAACGATTAGGGATATCGTTCTCGAGCCACCTCGTCCTGCAAGCTTGCTTGAAAATCCGATTACTCTGATACTTCATTTGCGTGGGTTCCGTACAAAAATAATGTGATTGAGCTCTAATATTTCATCATCGACTAAGAGTAATTTGCGACGTTTGTAACAGACAGAACCCAAAATCCCTACCTTAAAATATTTGAAAGTTTTTAAATTTGATATTATGAAAATTCCTTTTATAGGCCAAAACTTGTGCAAAGATGCCAGGAACCTTCGTGGAATCAAATTTCATAATTATATCGTAAGCGTCACCACGAGTGACAAGCGCGATTGGGTGTGCCTTATTGTGAGGATAGGATATGCACAATCATAGTTGCAACCCACCCATCCACGCATTGTAACCACGGTGGTTTTTCGCTTTTATGACATTCTACAGTAATAATTTGCTACTGGACCAGCCAAACCTTTAACCTATTCTCAAATGCCGCGAAAATTACTATCGTTCTCGTTAGTAATAATTTTGGCAGATGAATCCGTCGACATTCCTTGGGCTTTGACAAGTATAGTCATCTTGACTAATACTGCATCGCCCTCAATTCCATTATTCCCTCGATTTGAACTTGGAACTACAAACACTGATCTGCTCGCATGGTAGTTGCAACTCTTCGGATTAAGGTGGTCGAAGCATGGCAACACTGCAGCTGCACATGTCAGTTTCCCCAAAATTAACTCTAGTTGCCAGCGTGCGTCTCACAAGCCTCTCGAATTTCAAACACACAGCAGGCAACTTTGGTTTAGAGCTTTATTCTATCTTATCATATGGCTGATTATCGAATTATCAACACATTCACACAACAACCCCTCTTCAAACTACCGATGGCTCACTAGAAAATGTAAGTACTAATTGTATTTAAAGTCAGATTTTCTGTAAATTATCTACCCACAATCATGGTAATTTGTAGACAAGTGATACAGATATGGTGCAAAATTAATATTTATGTGTAAGTTACAAGTAACGCGTGCATAACCGGTAGGGACACGGGCCCATTATGTTGCGTGTATTTTATGTATTCGAATTACTGAATGTGAACGTGTTAAAAATTCGACATCAAAAAGCCCAAATTGGAGTCCTGTGATATTCTTTATTCAAAGCTTTTATAAATCCGTCAGCCTATTCCATTTTTGATGCTATGCCCGAATTTCACGTTCCATGATTGAAGTTTCGAAATTCAAAAATTTGAAAAATTTGAAATTCGCGCGTCCTTTAAGATTTTTCAAGCTTTGTCGTTGGGCCGGCTGGTGTAGTTTTAGCCGGGCGTGATAGCCAACAGACGAACGATTTTCAAAAATTTTAAAATTCCTGGGGCCTGTTCCATTTGGAGTACTGCCGGAGCTGATGTTTAATATTTGGAACTTCAAAATTTCGGCGGCCTATTCGATTTTCAAAGCTCTGCCGGGCCGACTGGTGTAATTATGGCCGAGCAAAATGGACATTCGATTTACAAAGCTTTTAGAATTCAACCGTATGGTCGGGGAAGCTGCAGGTTATGCCCCGCGCCGCCGGCGCAGTGGTGGTGGTGGGGGCAGGTAAGGGGGAGGGCGGGTGTTCTAGGCGGAGGCTTGTGCCTCGCTCTCGACGCGCGCGTTCTTATTCTGTCGCACCATCTCAGCGCGTCGCTCCTGGAAAAAGAGAGGGTACTTTGAAACATGTTTTTCGGAAAATTAACGAGTTTTATACGAGGCCAGCATCAACTGTATAGTATGTACTTCATTTAAATATAACGAAACTGTCGACTGACCTAGGGGCTGGGTTCACCCAGCGTTATTGTGTAGCTGATAATAGATCAACATTAGCCTTTCTTTTGCATTTCCGTGTGAATATAATGAAAAATCAATAGTGCTGATATGAAAAATGATTGTGGACAAACCAACCTCCTTTTTGACAAAATCGAGTTTCTTTTGGATCTCCTTCTCCCTATTGATCTCGGCGGTGGTGAGCTTGGTCTCGATGTCCTTGGTGATCTCCTCGATCTTGGCGGTGGCCACCGAGCGGACCTCCACGAGCTTAGCGTTCTAATTGATGGTCAAAACAAAAGTTGATGGTGAACAAATAAAAATAAAAGAAAAACAATTGAAGAAAATAAATAATAGAATGCATGACATTATCGTGGATATGGATTTGAACATAAAATGTAGAATAATTGTTACGGAATAAATGTTTCGAATTATAATAATGTTCAGTTGTTCTGGCGTGATTGTGTAACAGACATCCATCCAAACTTTTGCATTTATATTAGTAGTAAAATGAAAAAATGCGCTCACATTCCCCACCGCGTGATTATCGAGAATGATGATAGTTTTCGATTCAAATATTCCTTCATATCCTTATTCAAATATTCATAGGGTTTATTCATTGCGTCATTCATAGGTAGGTAGGACCGGCGTCCTTTTGCTCTTGTTTACGGGCGGCACTAACCACTTTCCATCCGGTTAAACGATTAATATAGCTTTAATTTAAATTGTATTAAAATTTAATTGTCTTTCACAATTAACTGTTCCCCGCGACTTTATCAGCGTATTTTTTTTTGTGGGGAACCCTTTTTGTTTTTCCATAATAAAAATAACCTAAGTTACTCCTTATAACATCAGCATCTGCCAGTGAAAGGCAGTTTCGGAGATTAGCCGGAACAAACAGACAGCCAACATTTTTTATAATTGATTTTTCGTCATTAGTCCGTATATAGTTTTAAACGCTGTTATTTTGTCATTACATACAGACACTTATTTTTATTTGGATTGATAATATACATGAATAGATTGAAGATATAGCTGCAGGAATAATGTTTCTATAATTTATCAAGATTATTGACGTAGACAAATGCTATTGACTTGCATTGGAGTAAACACGCAATTTTCTTAACATCTGCGATATATGGTAAAAATAGCTGGACATATAAATCGTGAGCTATGTTTTACAATAAATGATATACGGATTATGATAAGCTGAGAGCGGCCTTGGGATTAACGAAAAACGAATAGGCTTTGGTCTCGCCTTGAAATAGGATTCGCCTTGAACTTTCACTAGCCAGATCCAAGATCCAGCTCAATTTAATTACATCATACATCTTATCCAAACCGCGTGCTTATCACGTTCCATAAAGAGTATGATTGGTACACTGATTTTCAGTTATATTTCGATTCCCACACAGTCAAACGTTTACACACACTACTACACTAGGATTCCGTGTCGCAGATGGCATGGACAAACACCCAAGACCCGAGAACAAACTCCATGATTACCAGTGTGTCCCGGCCGGGAATCGTACCCGGGACCGCTGGCTTCGAAGGCTACTACCAACTAAGCTACGGAGTCGTCTGTTTACTATCACACTTATATTAAGATGATGATGGAGCCAGGTATTACACCTATTATTACTCGAAGTGAAATCTTAATAACCAGAGAAAATAGATATCTTCTAGAAGCTCAACATGTATGTAAAATTATATAAGCTGAAGCCAAGTCTGGCCATAACAATATATATATATATTTTATGTGAACGGAACGAGCTGAGGGCCCACCTGATGGTAAGTGGTGACCCTCGCCCATGACAACAATAATGCGCGCGACTCAGTACGAGATCCAAATCTTTACTGAGTCGCATTCATCCTGCTGCGTCCATCACCCGAGACGGGGATGATATGTCTCATGCGCATGTGATTTCACCGGCAGTCACACCCTTCCACCGGAACACACTAATGCAACCACTACTGCTTGGCGGCAGATTCCAGATGTGGTGGCAGTAACTCTCCGGACGAACTTGGCACAAGTTCTACTGCTACTTTTGGTCGCTCCTTTAGCACCACCCAGGGGGTACGTGTAGGGAATCAAAGAGTACACACCTACGAACGCGAGCGACTGGACCCCCCTAAATTGTGCGATATTCGGTTATACGCGCCGCCAATGAACACAGGAACACTATGGAAGCAATTTCAAAGTATTCTAGACAAGTATGGTACTCACGTGGTTGCGCAACTTCTCCCTCTGCTCCTGCTCGAGCAGGAGGCGGCGGGTCGCGGCGTGTTGCAACTTGTCCTGGATCGAGTTCTCCAGCTGCGTGAATTTCTCCTGGTTGCCGGCGCGCACCTTGCGGACCTGCTCCTCCTGAGACAGAACATCCGACGTTTGACGAGGCTGGCTCCACATGTCTCAACATGTCCGAACATGTCTCAACGTGTCTGTTTCAAATATTATAAAGTATTCGCTTCTACAGCTGAACTACTATTAACTAAGCTATGGAGCCGTCAAATTGCGGATGAACTTGGTCTTTTACTGTACTTTTTCTGTTTTCCTTATATTCCCATCTACCCCTTTAGGCATACATATATTTCTCTCAATTTTCCTTTCAGTTTTTGGTTCTTGTCGACACCCTACTCTTTCGTTATCTACTTCGCCCCCAACTTTCACTAACGAATACATTTTCATTTTTTCGAAGCTCATATTCCCAAAACTTTGCTCTATACTGGTTTTAAGTATTATCATGGTTATGAACATTATTATTCGAGTTACCGAGATATTTACCATATTTGCCCGGGACCATGACTGCGTCGAAATATCGGAAGTCCACAAAACTCACAAATCATGGTAAATATCTCTACAACTCGAATAATAATGATTTTAAATTATCTTTAGAGTCCCAGATAATTATTTTTCACTTGAGGACGCACTATGTCAAGTGATAATGAGTTCAATGATGGAGCACGCAGGTAATATACACTTATTATCCAAGATAAAGACTTGAGATCCAGAGAATATAGGTGCCTTATAGAAGCCCAAATATATGTAGAACTATTAAAGCTGAAGCCAAGTCTGCTAATGACGTACACGCCCAAAGGCTCCCCTTTACACAGGACACACGAAACTCATCATTCGTTTATTCACTTATGACACAATGGACACTTATTTTCGTTAAAATAACAATTATTGAAGCAGCTGTACATTTGCCTTGTCAAATATGAGAAAATATCTCTTCGCGTAAAAATAATCCAAAATTTATCCAAATAAGTAATTGTTAATAATAGGTACTTAATAGGTAACTGTATCGAAATATATCAAAATAAATCGGAAACTTGACAAAACCCACAAATTGTGTCGTCATCTCACTGCGCCCAAAAACAAGTATTTATCGTCCACACCAGTAGCAGTGATGAAAATAAACGTACATGTTCGCGCAGGCGCTCCAGCATCTTCTTGATGTTCTCGTCGCGCTTGTCGGCCGCCGTGGTCATCTTGTCTTCGATCGCCTTGTACACCTCGGCCGTCTGCTGTTCGAGGGTCAACCTGCGTCAGATGATAGCATCAGGGAATGTCAACCAAAGTTTTTCTTAACAGTATAAAATTGGTATTTTATACGTCAAAAGTGACGGGACGAGCTGAAGATCCACCTAATGTTTAGTTACCCGCAGCCATAACAACAGCAATAGGACACAGGTCCTCCCCGAACGAAGTTAGAATACCCAAGTCGCATTTTGTTGCGTCCGAAAAGGGAATGTAAATTCTCATGCGCCTATGATTTCACCGGCGTGACACCCTTCTACTGGAACACAGCAATGCGAATGCACTACTACTTGGCATTACTACTTTTTGTTGAGAAAATGAAATAGCTTTAGACTTTTTCTCTCTTAGGGTCGCCTGGCCGACTGAGTCACCATAGACTTACACGGAATTGCGTCACATTACGCGCAAGTACTAGACTTACAGTCTTATATTATTTCAATGAATACAAACTTCTACCGTTTTTGTAGGAAATACAAAAACTGTGCCCTAGCTGAAACATAATTCGTCGGGAGGGAATGGCCAGACATTCTGGCCAATTTCCAGCGCCAAGGGAGTGGAAGAAATTACAGGCACACGACATTTACATAGACGTTTCATTTTCATGACTCGGGCGAAGAGCGTGCGATGCAAAAATTGAGACTTCCAACACACGGGAAGGAGGAGATAAATTAGATATTGCTATAGACAGTTTAGTTGGTATAGACTAGTCAGGGTTACTATTCTTCAAGTATTTTTTTTATAAAGTAATTGTTTTTAATTATTATTATTTAATTTGAATTTATTAATTGATTACTCATAAATTTATAATTTGATTTATTTTAAGAGTACTTTGATGTTACAAAACTTTCTTAAGCCAGTAATTCTCTTTTGTGATGTATATTTTACAAATATTAATACATGTTTTTATCTGTTTCAGGGATCTAAGTGTGTCGGTGATGCGTATTTATTCACAACAAAAGGGTTTTCATTGATGAAAACCAGGTCTTCATATAGGACTGCAACTGGAGCTCCTGGTAATCACTAATGAATAATACATGGAAACTCCACAGAGAAAAGAGCGTGATGGCCCAGGGGCATACGCCGACTTGCAATCGGAAGGTTGCTGGTTCAAACCCACACGTGCACCAATGAGTTTTTTCACTTGAAAAAATTTATGTGCGCAATACCACGTTCTCAAAACGGTGACGGAAAACATCGTGAGGAAACAGGCATGTCTTAGAACCAAAAATTCGACGACATGTGACTTCTACCAATCCGGATTGGGCTCCCGTGGTAGATCAGAGCCCATTCACTCTCAATTATCGAGAGTAGGCCGGTGTCCCTGCAGTGGGAACATCAGAGGCTGGTACGTATACTCCACAGAGCACCATCTAGCATTTAACCAAGCGCAGCTTGTACTATGTTACTGACAGAATACTTATATACTTAGACTTTTTTGCAAATTCAACCAGATAACATTTGTTTTCATTAACCATTTATTAACCATTTATATTTGTCACACAAATGTTTTCCTGGGTGGGAATCCTCAGAAAGCACGATACGAAAGTAGAGATACCAGGTGAACTGTAAAACGCGTTAAGTCTATACCTACCAGTCACAGTGAGTGATAACAAAATCCATTACATTATATTAGGGTACCCAAGCCATAATCTATATAAACATTAAACGCTGTTTGTTGATAACTGACTTGAGAAAAGCCGGGCCGAAGCGGCTATATATTGTTTAAAATGTTCTTAATCCAAATTAAGGTTTTATAAAACCAAAAATTATAAATGCTGTCCGGAAAAGTAGTTTTTGTCTATGAGAATTTGTTCTTTTGACCTGTTACTGCGTGAGCAAATGTAGTTTGACAGCGGAAAAGTAGTTGTCAAATTGTGTCAACGTCTGTTTGGTCGGCTAGCAGGCTAGCAGGCTAGCAGGCTGGCAGTTGTGATAAAGGATGGTCATACCTGGTCTTCTCGACACCTTCAAGGTGGTCCTTCAGCCTGGCGCGCAGCTCGCTGATGTACGCCTCGCGCTTCTCCTCATGCGTCTCCATCTTGGCGTCGAGCGCCTCCTTGGTGGCCACGATGAAGTTGTTCGTCTGTTCGCTGCGGATCTTGGACGCCTCCTCGATCTTGGCCATCTTTTGTGCGATCGCGGCCATCTTGCTCGCCTCTAAACTCTGTAAGCGAGAACATAACATGCAATAAACCATTTCAAAAGCGATAGAAAGGCGGATGTACTGTCTTTCTAGTCTTCTGTTACTTTAACTGCAAGGCCAAATTTTTTTTTTCTTTCGGAATCTGCCTTCACTTACCGGGTCTCCTCTCCTTAGCGGCACTCTATTTCTTCTGAATATCCTCGTCTTCAGAAATATCTTTCCCGCATTCTGACGTAATCATGATTTCACCCACCCAGACTACTCATGAACATAATTATAATCTTGGTAACTATAATAATTTGCAGCAAACAGATCTAAAGGTCTACCCATATTGAGAAGAGATACGTTCATCTCATCAGTAAACTGAATGAGATCTATCAAGCGAAACGGGGAGCTCGTAGATTCCATCAGGTTCCATACGCACAACTACTCCTTTACATTTCCTGTAACCTAATCTAACTAAAGTTTTTGCTGTCTATCGGCACTTACGCGTCTTCTCTCTTCGGCGGCCTTCAGTTTCTCCTGGATCTCCTCAACAGAAGGAGTCTTCTCAAGCGAGTCAGATCGGCGCGGGACTGGCACTCCCACCGGTTCCGCCAGGATGACTTCATACGCCAAACCGCCCTTCGACATCTCTTGGCACCTGATCTCAGTGGCTGTTGACAAAGAGTCCTTGTCAGAGTGTCAAAAGACATTTTTATTAAATAAAAATCATGCGATCCACTCGTTTTATATTACATGCTATTACCAACAAATTGTTTAGATAGTGGAACCTGTCACGCGATACCGGGAATGAATATTTACGGACGAGAATACACAATACCTACAACTGTTTTTCGTGTCGAACCGTAAGATTTCATGCCGACTGGCACGTAATTATTGATTGGATCACAGACAACCAAGGCGAAACAGCGTAATTTTCCATGGCTAGATTCAGAAGCCGTAGTTTTACCAAATATTTTCCCAATTTGATTTGTTTCTGTTTATATCAACATCCACTATTATGCTCAAACACATAATAAGTACTATTAACATTACAGTATCCTCATTTACGCGAATGTAATAAGACGACATTACCCAGCCAGATGGAACCAGCGATTACCTGTTTCATAATTGGTGTTTTCGCTCTAATACGCACAATAAGTGCAGATTACTGCAGCTACGTTTACCATTTTATGAATTTGCTTCAACACTCTTGAACTTGAACTTCGAAGAACGCAAGGTGTTGGATGGTGATTTGATCAAGGGAATTTCAATAATGGGATTCGCATACGATAAGTATGCAATCCCTATTATTGAAATCAGATTCAAAACTTATTTAAAATTTTTGTCACTTTCGTCTGATCACTCAACTAGATACTGCAATAATTATGTAACTGAAACTTTTTTCAGCTAACAAATTCAGAACTGCAATACCTGATATGGAAATTTAAATCCATCCAGTGCCAATCTGGAAATGAAATTTGCATTGCGTAGTTTTCTAAACTAACGTCTATGAGAGACGGGCAGATCGACATATTCGACATAATCAGTGAAATGGGTTTAGATATTTTTTTTGCGACACTAATCAAAAAGAAAAAATATGCGTAGTAGGAAACCCACAAACCGTATTAAAATAAATATTCAACGTCCTCTAATTAAGCGCCAGAATAATCCGCGGACACCTTTCAACACTCATTTAATTACAGGGGTCTCTTCATTAGGGGAGGAATTTTAAAAACCTGAGGGGATAGGGCGATTAATGGACACCCGTAAATTAGCGTAAATCTCAAGGTCGGATAAACCTGGCCTATGTCGCAGGACGAAGGAATTCGGGCCATAATTATTCTAAGGGAGGGTTGGGTTGGGTGGCTGAACCCTCCGCGTAAGGATGACTCATACAATTCGCATGCATTTTCAGTGCGATGACTGTGTGTAAACAAACTACGTTATTCAGGTGAGTAATACGAGGGTGAAACCATCAATTCCCATTGTTTCCATTTGCAGATTGCTCGGAATGTACAATGAAACGCGAAACTTTGCACTTCCAATCAGTAATAATTGGGGCGGTGCACATTGGGTCTACCATTTTGCATGGTTATTTTTACCTCTCTTAATTTACATTAATTTCATTTTCTAGGTGTTGTACCTACAATATTCAATTAAGGCGAATTCTTAGTTTCAGGGACAGTTAATTTTAGACGAGATTGTGCCACTATATTTCTCAGTTTTCTTTAAGTATGGTCTTGGTTTTCTACCAAATCTACCAAGACAGTGTAACTTAACACGCCTGCGTGCTAGTCAGTCTTTACATGAGACAATTGCATAAATTTCATTTTAAAGTATAGTAGTAGACAAAAATACATAGAGCATTATTCATTTTTCGTCCTGAAAATTAACAATGTAATTCCAGGGGAATGTCACAGTCTGCCAGCGGCTGGCAAGCTGCCAACAGGCTGGTACTTGGAACAGCTGGCATGTAGGTATGACTTGCTATGGGGAATTTTTGATTTTATATACTACATTAATCTATGTATTTGTTGTATGGTTATGTGCGATTCGGACTTGCAGATGGTTTCTTTCCTCTGCTTGTAATTTTTTTTTTTTTTTTAATTCCGTATATATAACCGTTTACATGCTTTAATGTTTTTTTTCGCTGACGCTTAATAAAATAAACTTTTGAATGTTCGATAGTCAGACAAACAATGTAGGCTTATAATAGAGCTTTCTTTACCCTTTGGTTTAAGAACCTTATAAATCAATAATATTCTAATTTAAAATCATAAATCATTTACAATTTATTGTCCTTCAATCATGTCCTTGATAAAATGCCACTGCGTGTCATCTAATATTGTCGTTGCAGTTGCCAACGGTACAATGTTGTTGAGCAACTACCAACTCTTGAAATGCGTGGTATAATTGGATCTCATTAGAGAGACACTCTCAAACAATACGGAGCCACGAGTAGGTACGGGAAACAATAGCGTGCGACACAAACTAGATCCACGTACGTGGCAACCGGTAACAATAACTCACTTATAAGGGGAGAAAGTACTTGACCTCACGAAGAAAGAACAGCTCTCGCCCTAAAAGAAAAACTAGCATCTCGATGCTATAGGATGACACATGTTATTCCATTTCAGCAAAGCTTTGTTTGTAAAGTTCTTTGCTTCGTTATATTTTACGAGTGTTATTTTTGAGAGCGTATCATTTTCAGTCCCTTGATATTGATAAATTTCGGGATACGGGACAAAGTAGAAATGTAATAAGATTCCGTCTGCTCTGTAATTGTCTTTTTGGGTGGATTATTCGAGTAATACGATTTCGATATGTAGCGCTCGTTCCATCGAATCGGGTACAACGTGAAGACCGTTATTTGTGTCTGTCAAAATGATTTATAGTATTCCGATACCTCCTAGAAACTTACTGATAAATTTGACTTTCTTTGGCTGCTTAGTTCTGGGTTTTCCGACTGGCTTCTTGACAGGTGCTGATCGCCGGTGTGCTAGAAATAGATGAGATGATGTCAGCGGATCCCGGGCTCGCGACACCTAACTACTTACCAGGAGACGAACAGACCCCAAGATTATAGCTGAGTCATCCAACTAATATAAACGGAAGAACTGAAAGAGTATTGAGCAGGAAGCCAAGGTTGACAAAATTACCTCGGAACAAATAAACGGTTACTCCCAAAACATACCCTGCAAACAATAAGGGAAAAATCCCCCAAGGTTCATTTCCCGAGGACAATCGGAAAGCCATTACAGCGGTCAATTCGGACTAATGTTTATTCGAATTCTATTCCGAGTATTTCGGTGGACCCCATGTTAATGAATCTACGTCAAGCCATGTCGCGTGACTCGCCAAGATATCGATTTGTGACAACTGGAATAAACATTGGAATCTGTAATGTGCGCCCTGTTCGAATGCTTACCAGCGATTGGACGTGATAAAAATAAAACTTTAATAGACCAAATGCATGCACTGCACTTTAATATTATAACAATAGTTGACTAAAACTTCAATCAACTACGCAAAAGCAATCATAGATTAAAAATAATACAGCTCGCTCATTTATAGAAACATCTTCCAACCCATGTTTAATCAGCATTTCCTAAACCATGGGTGGGTATCGACAACTGAACGGTTAAGATTATTGGATAGACATCCACAATCCAATTAAGTTATTGTTTCAAACTTGGAACAACTGTAGGGCCAAATTAATGGAACACGCAGACAGTCGTCAATAGTCATTAGATATTTCGAGTTCGACTCGTGTACGATCGTCTTTGGGGTAATAGTTGGGAGGTAATAACGCGACGGCACGACATCGCAAGATGAGAGGCCGGTACGTGAGCGGAATGTCAACCCGTGAAGCTGGGCCAGGGAATGGGGGAATATTCTCCGCAAATACGGATAATCCCTCACGGCAACGCTCAGCCCCGGTTTACACGGCAGACGACGCGGTGAAGCGTCCATCGAGTTTAAATTTAATTCTATGCAGCCTTTTTCGTAATCCCATTTAGAGCAAGTTTTAAATTTAGCGATTTGAATTTATGATCGCTTCAGGAAATTTATGAGTCAATTTTATTACTTTTGAAAAATGAGCATCGTACATTATGCTACAAGATGAAATTAAAATAGGAACCGATTACAAATTCACTGTCAGTAAATCACAAAGCGGCTGATTGGGATTGGGTCGTTAGTACGCGTAAACAACATTAATTTCTATGTGAGTCAATATTCACAATCAGACTGTTGCCTTACCAACTGTTGGCTAAATAAAGCAACTTATGTGGATGTGTAATTTACTATATAATCGAGTAGGCATATCGTTTCGGTGAGCTTTTACATTATGTACGCCAACTTGCAAGTTTACGTAATCGCAAACATGCAGCGAGGAAATGCAGTGTTCGACTCTAATGTTTCCATCGAAGATCAAAGCATTGCATAAAGATATCAACTGAAGTCATGGAAATACTTTGCATATCTAAGTATGCAGATTGCTTAAAGATAGTTATTGCATTTTGCTTCAACAATAGCATTTATGAGTTTGCAATTCATTACAGTTGGGACATTCTCAGAGTTATATACGCTACAAGCATCAAGCAACGATTAATCAATACAAGGGTAATGACTGATAATCAAACACTAAGTTGGCAGTTTTAAAAGGTCGAGCCACGAGCCGCAGCCCCCCTGGCGCCGCACGGCATTCGAAACCTACGTGGAAAACTGATAAAATATTTAAAGCAAGGCTTTACACCGGCGAGGGGAGAGCAAAAAGCGAATTTACTACCGCAGGGAATACGAACATTGACACGAAAGTCTATTTTAAACGAATGCGGTGGCGAAGTTATGCAGAAACAAGGGAGACATTCAATGCAACGTTGTGAATATTCCAGAATAGCAGAGCGGAGAAGCTTTAGAAGTCCGCTTTACGAGCTACCTACCCTCATTAGCAAATGGGTGTGACGCATATGTTGCGGCGTAGTCTCGTTTCAAGCTATTCATAGCAGAAATATAATTTAAAAGCCCCATGTATGGAGTAGAAATACATGGATATAATGTATATGGTAATAAATGGATATGAACTCTCTCCAGTATGTGCGAAACATGGAAGTGAGGACTATCGTCAACGCCGGAATTCGTATGGGATTTTGAAATTATAAACGGAGCGGACGAAAGCGGCACGTACACGCAAACATTGTTTAGACCTGCAATGCATCATTGTGACATAGCCGTTCGCCCAAGTTTTTGTAGAAATCCTGTTCACGACTTAGCTACAACTTTTATCCCTACCTTGCAGATGTTTTAAAATATAACTAAATAAATAAATGATAAGAATAGGACATTATTTTTCAGCGGGTCAACTGGCTTAGGTATTTTCATAGCTGGTCATCGATATCTCAATAAAGTAACTGCCATTTTTTTTTTTATACAAACAAGATTATCTCATGATGTTGAAATTGAAACAATTACTTATATTTCAGAAGGTATATTGGCAAAGTGGGAAATGAAAAACCTGAATTAATCAAGAAAGCCTTTTTCATCGGCCATGGAAAACATATATCATTTCGATTTAACTAGGAAATGAGTAAAGCAATTACTGTCATCCGGTTATTCTGGATGAGAGTAATTGCTTATGTTACCAAACAATGTTACGTTAACGAACAAGATGTTCAATACAAGAGCTGCCGTAGCTCCCCCCCTAAAGGGTTTTAAACTTGTTGAGCCAATTAAACTCGGTGTCATAATCACCCTCTAAACAATTATATGATCTCCAGCCATTCCCCCAATGTCTCTTTACAATGGCGTGTCGCCTAATCCAAATACACTTGACGTGACGGGCCTAAATGTCGATTTACAATGCTGAAATGGATTCGAATGATAAATTGTTTCCTTTATACATATATTTGAATGTTTACTTATATCGACTAATATTGTTGCTAATGTGAAAGTAAAATACTAGTTGATTTATGAAAATGTATGATAAAGCAAACCAGAAACCTACTTTGGAAGAAAGAATTTTGTGACATAAAAAGTCAGATATTGCGATGCAGAAGACCTAAGTAACAGCGGTATTGAACGAATTGACGTGGAGCAAAAGTGGATGTTTCGCAGACACGCCTTGAGCCACTCAAGGCTACATTTTATGATCAGCGTTTAGAGGGTCATCGAGTTTAATATCAAGAACTGCGGTAAAATGTTAAGTTTTCCAGCTATACGCTTGCTCGGTTCTCTACCCTTTCGCTTAATCGTATCATTAACGGAAACTGGTAAAAAAAAAAACAATCAACTACTTAGATATAATAGTTTCGGGTAGTTCGTAAAAATGTGAAACTTTATTGACATGGTGACTCTTGTGAGCCATCAAATGAAATTTGTGGAGGTCAAATAAGCTTATTAATAATACTTAGTCAATTCTCAAAATAATCATTTAAAAGAAAAGATGTGTGGAGATCCGTTGCAAGTGCCAGCGAGCCCTTCGGCTTCGACTCAGCAGGTGATATTATACTGATAATAGTGAATTAAGTTCGGGAGGCTCTATACTTTCGCCTTTCTACTATGCCTGAAAAGATGATGAAGCTGTCTGTCGTAAACGTTATTAGCAAAAGTTACAGCTCAATCGTAAAGAAAATGTAAACTGCCGAAACAAAATGGTGGATGTACAACAATTCCGAATACTTAATAATAATATCATATACTTCTGAATTGTAGAAACTCCAGAAGCAAAAGATTAAAGAACCGAAGAGACGTGGAACTTTAAGACGTCAGAAATTAAGGAAAGGGAAGCAGTAGAAAAAAGTCAATATCAGCTCAAAACACGCCGGTTTAAGCCAACCATACGACTGAATTTCAATAAACCTCTGCCGCAATTCGTATCGTTCCCAATCAGCAAACTGCAGTGTCGATGGATCACGTGCTCATGTCAGTTCGTATCGTAATCGACCATCGGTACCGGCCGGCATCCCCACCCACACCACGCCGGCCGGCGAAATTATCATTTTCTTAACTTAATTCACGAATTTCAGTTATGATTGTGACATTACAAAACAGTACATGAAAAGAAATCTGGTATTGTGTCGCCTCTTTCAATTCACCGAGTCAAGGTTCGAGGAGGTTATGAAAAAAAGACAGTTGTTGAGATGCTCGCAGGATTCAACCGATCCCCTGTGATATTATTTGGAGGAATACAAGTCAAGAAACATTTGAATGACCAGAATAATGGGTGTTCGTCTCCTGGTTAAGTAGCAGTGCCGGTGATTATCAAGAAATACGACGTAGCCGGTGCCGGCGTTTTCAACCGGCGCTCTCCCAACCTGCTGGCAGCACCGGCGCTCTGCACGAGTGGCAGAAGCACTGCATCACCGAGTCTCGAACAAGTCCTATCAGCATGATGATGATTTAGATTGACTATCTAACGAGTATCGGAGTCGCGTCGCGGCCGGCGGACTGCGCGACTCTCGCCCGGAAACTGAACCGCGCCGGGGCTGGGGGGAGAACGCCGGGTCGATAGAGGAGCCCCGCGTCCCGCACCGCACCCCCGCCCTGCGGACCCACCCCGCCGGCACCCCGAGACCTACCGTCCCTAACTTGATAACATACACGAGAAAATAAGACTACGAAATGGAAAAATAATGTCACCGGCGACGTCTGTTCCATTCCCCTCCCTGATGGACTGAGAACAACCTGGAATGTTAGCATGATAGATATACTGGATCAGGAGATAGCAAAATCACTATAAACCAAATCAACTGATTAATTTCATCATTACCAGAAGAAGTATGGTATGACGTGACAATATTTAAAAATCTTCAAAAAAGGCGAGAGCTAGTCATTAGATATTTGAAAAAAATCTAGAATCGGGGCCCTAGGGTCGGGGAAGACGAACTAATTTAGGAGCCTCCCAGACTCGTGCGAGTTTCGGCGGGCTTCTCGGTCATAAAAACGCCGAACTGTCGGGTGGATGGCAAGCGGGAGGTCGCTAGGGGAGGGCGCGGCAGGGAGGCACCATGCGGAGGTTCCGCCGCCGTCTCGGCGCCGCCACCCGCAGCCAATTAACGGCCAGCAACGCCACGAATTTGTTTCACCACTCAAACAGCTTCCGATTGATTTCCCGTACTCTAAATTATCGTTTATGAAGTTGCTAACACCGCTCAGATATTCTAATCTATATGGGAACCCACAAGGACTTGCGAAGTGTGTCTCCTCACTCTAAGATCCGGTCGAAACGTTACGATCGGTTGCGTCACACGAGTTGAAGTGAGCAAGTTTGGTTGGCGAATAGCTCGTGAAGTTTAGTGGAAAAGAGATGAAACAACGAGACTGCAGTGGTGATGGTGTCGTAACCCCGTGCACCGGTGCAGGCGGTGGTGCGGCGGATCGATCCCGGCCAACAACCCCTAACAGCGACCCCCTACGGTAATAACTGGGAATACCAGGAGAGCCTTACTCGACCGAAGCAAGCGTCTAGATGGTCATGGATAAACGTTGGAAATACCGCCACTGCAATCGGCGCGACGAGGCGCGGCGTCCGCCTGGCTGACTTTAAAGTTGCCTACCCATTATTACAGTCCGACAATATATGATATGTTTTTCAACAGGCTGATATTCAATCATCAACATGCACACATGGGTGCATGGAAAGAATATTGACGCCTCTGTAGCTCGGTGGTAAAAACCCTCCTCTAGAAAGCGAGGGTTTTATTTTTTGGTCTTGGATAACGTATTGTGTATCTGTGTATCATGCCGTCTGTAATACAGAGGTATGGTGTGTTAGCATTATATCGCAGTTTTCAAGATCTCCTTTTTCTCACTGTTAACACATAAGAAAAAAAAAACTTATTTCGTAATGCAATAATAGTGAGAAGACGGGCGTAAGTGGCCAACTCTGGGGCCACCTACAAGATCAAATAAATATACATAATCCGTTGGAATAAAAGTATATAGTTTACTTACTTTTGTCAATACTCAGAGTATTTTTGTTTTTAAATTGTAGCATCATGAAATGTGAAAAAGCATTAAAAGAAAACAAGTTGTCACAGACAGGGTAAATATTTGGTCAATTTGCGACACTCCATCAAAAAGCAATGAATCTCACGCTACCCTCGCGTAGACTGCGTAACATAGATCATATCGCTGCGGTGATAAATTAGTTTCCTCAATAAAAGTTTCTCGTTAACTCTTGGTGGTAGACTAAAACTTTTGAAATCCCTATTAGCAAAGCTTGGCGATGGCAAGTAATGGTTCTTTTTATTGGGTGTGTGAATATGACTCCGCCCTTTCTCAACAGATGTCGTTTTTAGTATTGTTTACGTGTACTAATAAATGACCATACTTGTATTCGATAGTACTGAATGTCAGCTATCTAACGCATTTTATGATATTTGGTTGAAGTGTAAGCAACAATTGTTTTCACCTTTTCGAAAATGTCGGTTTTTATTCCAAATAAACGTCATTTGCGGGAAGTGTTATTACATTATTTTATTGCGAAGAAAACTGCAGCGGAAACTTATCGTTTGCTTGTGGAGATTTATGGTGAGCATGCTCCGTCTAATACAACTTGCAAGGAATGGTTTCGACGATTTCAAAATAACGATTTTAGTACTGAGGATAAAGAACATGGAAAACCACCAAAAAAATTTGAAGATGCTGAATTGGAAGCATTATTGGCGGAAGATTCTTGCCAAACTCAATCAGAATTAGCTGCAGCATTAAATGTTGATCGTTCAACTGTTGCAAAGCGTTTACAAATGATGGGAATGATTCAAAAAGCCGGTGACTGGGTTCCACATGATTTAAAAGAAAGAGACATGGAACGTCGGAAAACCATTTGTGAAATGCTGCTTCAAAGACAGCAAAGAAAAGGATTTTTGCATCGGATAGTCACAGGAGACGAAAAATGGATACACTACGAAAATCCTAAACGCAAAAAAGCTTGGGTGAAACCAGGCGAACCAGGCCCATCACAGCCAAAAATAAATATTCACTGTGCCAAGGTCATGCTCTGTATTTGGTGGGATCAGAAAGGTATTGTATATTATGAGTTGCTCAAACCCTCTGAAACTATTAATGGAGAAGTTTACCGACGACAACTAATGCGTTTGAAGCGAGCCATAGAAGAAAAACGACCAGAATGGGTGAATAGACATAACAAATTAGTTCTTCAGCATGACAATGCCAAACCGCATACCGCAGAAGTCGTAAAAAGATATTTAGAGGGACAGGACTGGGAAGTGTTACCCCACCTGCCATATTCACCAGACATAGCTCCTTCGGATTACCACCTATTCCGGACGATGCAGACAGACCTTACTGGAGAAAAGTTTACTTCATGTGAAAGTATCAAAATTTGGATTGACAACTGGATAAGCTCAAAAGACCAGGACTTCTTCCAGCAAGGAATACGAAAACTACCTGAACGATGGGCGAAGGTTGTAGCTGCAGATGGAGCATACTTTCAATAATTTTTTTTTTAATTTTGTAAGCGAACAAATGTGTTTTATTTTGACAAAAGGGGGCGGAGTCATATTCACACACCCAATAAGTTCGCTCATTTTATAATGTTCTAGTTTTAATTTATATTAAAGTAGTATGTAGGGATTATTACATGATTAGTTAATATTTTGTGAACTCGGTTTCTACGTTTTAATAAACGCTGGAATGGAAAGATTTATGGTATCACTGGCGCCCAACGCGGGGTTACGAGAATATTAATTCCTACTTACCTATTCACTAAGTAGGAATAAATAAGCGAAAAATTTGTTATGCGCGTCCATTTTTGATTCATTTGCAATATTTTATATTACTGAAACTTTGTATATTAGCTCCGCCCCGCGGTGTAACCCGCGGCTATCCATCCTAAGGCACTTCACCGGGATTAAAAGTAGCCATGTGTTAATCCAGGATATAACCTATCCTGGTACCAAATTTCACTAAAATCCGTTGTGCCGTTTGACTGTGAAGGAGTAACAAACATACTAACTTTCGCCTTTATAATATTAGTGTGTTTTGTGCTGTTTTACGTAATCGAGCCGGACGCAAGCAAGCTTATGCAGATAAGCTTGTCGTTAATACCTAGAAATGTCCTCGTTTTACCCTTTGGTCACATAAGAGTTAGGTATTATTATTCCGCTATCGGCAACCAACCCCGTCATTGCAACGGTATGTTGCGGGCTATAATAACGTAGCTTTCCTCAAGGCAACAAGTTGGGTCACGTGCCGGTCGGATTTGGCTGGGATATAATTTGAAGTCGGTGGCGCGCGTCCGCCACTCCACCAGGGACGGCACAGTATCGATTTCGCTCAGGCATTGCTTAAACATCAGCGACCTTTTTCGACGCAGATACAGCCTAGCGCAGGTCTAGATTACGTAGGTGTATGTAGGTGTGCTCTACAACATGTTTCCCTTTATTATGTCGTACAAAGTTTGATTGGTGTATATTGGCATATACGCGCGGAATAATGAAATGTAGGAGGGCAGATACGTGAGTCAAATAAATTGAACGACGTATTGTATTGCGGGCAATGTAGCTGCAAAGGATAAATTGGATTCTGTATGCATACATTAGATAATCGCAGTGACAGAGACAAGGCAATTTCTGGCAGATTTATTAATATATTCAAAATTATACGTTTCTTTTCCCCTCAGACTTTTTCTTTAGATTCTTTAGATGGATATCACGTTCAAATTCAGCTAAATCAGAGTTCAAAAGCTGCGTCATCAATATTGAGTAAGAAATAAATTATTCAAAGATCTTTGTAGCTTTCAATACTAACACCTTCACACTTGATCAATAAAGTAACTATACGAATTTTGTTATTTCTTATTTCCGCACGAAAGTTTCAATATGGCTCCGGATAAATTGAAGATACTGAAGTAACAGAATCTGCCACCACATGGCCATTACTTACTAACCGCATTCTAAATGGAATTTCAGCACATCTGGCGAGGAAACTTGGGGAGATCCTTCGCCTAAGTCAAACAAATTTTCGCATTCCTGAAAACTTTTGATTAGTTTTCCAAGATGTTTTTCAGCATATAGGCGAAAAAGATAATTGTTATAAAAATGTTACTTGGTGTATTTTTACATAATCCAGATAGCTTTTGTACTTGCCTAAAATGAAAGCAACCCCCGGCCCTGTATTTTTCAGAGTAAACATTTTTTTGTTTTGTTTGTGATTCACTCAGAATTTTGCAAACTGTTTTATATCTACATTAAAACACATCCATAAAACTGGGATGTAGCCCTGACTAGACAACTGTGGGTGGAACATCAATTCTGTATGAGTTTCAATAAGAGGGTCGATGTCGAGGGTACGGAGGTATTAAAAAGTCTTCTGTACAACTTTTTATTTACATCTTATTTCGACCCTCTCCATTTATAACCCAAATTTAAGATCTCTATTCTAATGTAGTCTCCTTCTACTGTGTAAACTACGTATGATTTTATCTCTATTATATTAAGATGGAAGCAATTATTATTTGTTATTTCGATGTGGCACATGACTATCGCCGTGCCGTCGGGATGAATCCTAATCTGGCGAAGACTCGACAACGTTACTGTTTTATATGAACCTCCATCCCGTAATGCTATAAAACGGGCTCGACGCACGACAGCCGCCGACAAAAGCTGTTTTCAAAGAGAATGAACACACGCACGGATCGATCAACGCCTTTGTACTATGCTAGCAACTTTTCTGAGTGGACTTCTTGTAGATATTTGATTTTAAACAAAGAATATTTCGACTAGGTATTTCACAACAAACATGCGAAGCACGTTGATTGGAATAATGAAGGTCAAACCTGTAAAATAAAATCACGAAAACCAGAAATATCTTGCACAACGTTCAAGGGCAGTAGAATAGCATTTTTGTTCTAGTACCTAATAAGACAAAGGTTTAAAAGGATCAAAGGAAGCTACGGTCGTAATAAAGATTGATTGAGGCCAAGAGTGAGTAAATTGGAACGTGGCCGCCAATGCGAAGCCAAAAACCGCAATGTCTTGGGCCAACCAACGGATGAAACACAAGTCGAAGCCTTACTAGATTAGATACTTGGTTAATTGCAAACATGATGCGCTTTGTAAACAACGACAAAGTTCACTTAGGGCAGTGATTGAAGGAATTGCGCCAATTTTACCACATTGCACTAGAATTAGGTTTGAAATAGGTAATGTTTTATATTGTCTTATCTCCCTTGAAACTGAGAGCGATATGTATCATAACATTGACCGGGGAAATAACAAAATAAAATGTATAGCATAAATCGCTATTTGCTGTTAATATAATATAATACATCTGTACCTATGATATTTCGGTTTTGTTGGGCTGGCCAACGAACTATAATCAATAAAATATGTAATCAATTGATTTGGCTTTTAAATACAATAATACAAATATAAATCAACATTTGTATCCGAGTTATTAGTACTGTTTCGGCAATACGTATCACTTGAATTGCACCATGTTTACAATGAAACGTGGAATTTTTGAAAATGACTCACTACCCATCGTAAGGACAATGCTACACAAATGGTACGCAAAATCTATGACTTATTACAAGCATGTAAAAATAATGTACATAATTTTAAATATAGCTACACAGTTTTTTATGCGCCGATTCCTATTTTTTTCTTTTCTTTTTCTAAAATAAAATAGGTCCGTCAAAATAGGTCCAACCGCTTCGGAGATTGGCTGGATTAAAAAACATATTTCGCAGAAGTCGCAACCCGTTGCGCCCGTCACTCGAGATGGGGTTGTTACATCTGGTGATTTCACCGGCACCCACACCATTCCACCGGAACGCAGCAGTACGAGTGCACCACTGCTTGGCGACAGATTACCACGGGTGGAAGTAGTACTCCTCCGTGCGTACTATGCACAAGTTCTACTGCTTCTTTTTGTTGCTCCTTTAGCACCACCCAGGGGGTACGAGGGTATTCACCTAAGGAGGCGAGCAACAGGACCAGATAATAATAACCTTTTTAAAAAACGGACTTTTAATTAAAACCTCGGACCATAAGCCATTCAACCTTGTTAAACGTTGAGCTTTGAAAAAAAAAAAACAATTTACTTTTCAAGAATTGTTACGTGTGTTCATGTCCTAACTGTTGTTTGATTAAATATTAATACTTTACATCGACTAGATCTAGTCCAATGAGTCACTCAGATGTTCATCTTAGTGTAAGTAAGACGATTGTTATCGGTCGCAGACCTCTGAGCGATGTAAATATTTATTATTTCTTGTCAAGAAAAATAGCACTATCAACTTAATTTATGACAAGAGGGTAGACGCTGGCAGATAGCCTTTATTTTGATAAGGGTTGCATCGTTTTGTTATATTATTAATGTGGCTGTGGATAATTTCATATTTTTCTTCTGTACAGTATTTTCAACGTTACCGCTTTCAGACCTAAGGCGTTTATCCAGACGTTTATCCAGTTTTTTATGCGACGGAAGTGACGGAACGAGCTGATGTCGCATTGCTTTGCGCTCGTAACTCTGAGGCGGGGATGTGCCGCCTCAGTTACCTGTAATTTCACCGGCACCCACACCCTTGCATCACAGCTTGTCGGTGGATTGCCAGGAGTGGTGGGAGTATTACTGGTAAATGTCACATTATTTCGAACATTGGTATGTGTGAAAACATAATTGAACCACAATACTACTACATCTTATCCTATCATTGGCTTCTTCCAGTAAGCGCTAATGAGCATCTTCTGCTCTCCGTATCCACTTTCTGCAAGCGAAAGATATGCCAGCCTATTGGATTGAAAAAATAAAATATATACTTTTATATAGATTCAAATTGGTATGGAGATTCAAAATCTAAGTTCATATAACAGCAAAAAGGTAAGAACTACGCAGACAATGCTAAGTTACTTGCTAGTAGTAATAAATAGCATAAGCAATTAAATTCACTAGCTTGGAAACGGATGTCGGGAAGGAACGGTCCAAGTCTGCTAATTTATACGTAACGAGTTCAAACAAAGTGCATCTGCAAATTGAATTTACTGGAAGCCGTGCCAACATGTCCTTTTGCTCCTGAATATGGATACCCAGTTTTCAAAATCAATACTTGGTTTTCCGTTCAGGAAGTTAATGCATTCATGCATGCAACACGGAAAATGAATATCAATGAAAGGATGCTGGTCATTTGACCATGGTGGAAACATCTGTCTGTTAACTAAGTATGCACTTCCATTTCACTATTATCACATATCTATATTAAATAAAAATGAATGGCTAAACGGGTTGCTAAGCACGAAACGGCTGTTTTTGTCGAAGTCCGAGGATGCTTGATAAGAAGAGAAAAATTTAAAACAAAAACTTGTAAATAAGAAAAACCGCGAGACTCAGCTAGTAACTAATATAACAAGCACGCCATAAAACGAAGTTGTAGAGTTAAATCTCTAAAAAGCAATACAATTCCCAGTATCGCGGAGACCTATTCCGCCCTTTCTGTTTAAGTCAGTCGGTGTTCATGAACACTCTTCAGGTAGACTTATCGATCTGTAGAAATGTTTCATTCAATCTGTGGACAGTCCCGTTACTTTTCGCACCGCTAGGTTGCTAGGCATTGTGCCTAGATTGGCTACAGACATAGATTATTCACCCCAGCATTAGTTTAGGTCATGCGCAATGAACCTTTTTAACGTTGGGTACTATCCAATTCGGGTTCAATGCATTACTTATTAATAATGACAAAACGTAGAAGTAGAAAGGATGGCAGGTCTTTGTCTTTACGAACCTTAAAGGTTCGTAAAAAAATCAAGACAAATAATTGAGGCGATCGATATAGAGAAGAACCTTACAAATGGAGAAATCGCGCATTGTTTGTTTTTTAATATTTAATTATAAGAGTATGTTAGTGTGCAATAATGTGATTATTTATAGTGATGCAATTTTCTTCTCCTTCCATCGTTCTGGCTTGTGAGAAGTACCGTTAAAATTGCCTGACTGAATTGAATAAATCCGGCCATGTGCGGGTCGGACACGCGCACGAAGGGTTCCGTACCATTATCTATAATATCGAGCAAATCCTTTGGGTACGGAACCCTAAGAATTGTCTCTCTTTAGCGTTTATAATATCCTAAGCCGCGTGCGAAAATGTAAAAATCATCAATTGTTGATAACAACAATCAACAACCAATAATACAATTGTTGTATTTTCAAATTAATATATATATAGTGTAGAACATAGAACCTCCTCCTTTTTGGAATAAATACAACCGATGGAGTACCGGGTAATTATAATTGCAAATCTATGTCGTACCGACACCATTTAAATAGCGGGCCGGCGCAGCGCAGCGCCGATGTACCTAATGTGGTTTATTAATCCCGAGGTCAGACAAATACTCGTAGCAAGGGCATAAAGGTAGACTATAAAAAGCTACTAAAAGCGCTACTACCCCGAGATTTAGTACGACAGTAAAATTTAAGTTAATCATGAAATCCGAGAGCTCTGTTTCAATAAAGTCATATTTACAATGTATGTATTAGGTTTACTTTCAGGAACAAGTAGATTAAGCTATTATCAGAAATCCCTTCCATCTTAGCCTAGAATTTATGGGATAGACTAGAGTAATTTGTAAGTAGAGTTACTGTGTAACTGAGTCACCCCTCCAGAATTTATTGCAATTGCCAATTTCGTTTGAAGCTATAATACACTTCAGCAAATCATAAAGTCTTCGTGACATTGGAATAGGAGGGAGGAAGTCGTAATCAAGTTACGAGAACATTCGGAAACTAAAAGGGCACAAACGTGGATGCGAAAGTTTCCTTCCCCCAACTTTATATTAGTCCCTCACGGGAGGACATCGCCCGTTTTGCTGTAATTATAGCTAGCATGTGTCAGCGTCGCATTTGTACAAACCGCGGACTGCGTCCGCAAAACTACAAGTTGGATGACCTGACCGCGTGCGTTGCTAAGTCATTACTCATGTTGATAAATTGCCTTGAGCGCAGAACACATTTCATACAGACAATGCATCCGTTAATAAGAATGTACACAGATTTGCAATTTGGGGTGGCGCGTTTCTGTGTGGGCGTACAAGTTTCGCCCACGTCCACTTTGCCTTTTCTGGACAACGAACAAGACGCAGCTTTCATTACCGGTAATAAGTAACAACCTGGTTACCTGGATAGAGATAGAAAGTAGTGTAGGAGGACAATCTATTATCTCCAATGCAATTTCTCGCGAATGCACAGAAATTAATGTTGACATGACATAGAAAGGTTAGCGGCTCGATCGATGTCCGCTAATTATGTGCAAGGATACAAATATAGGTTACCGTTGGACATTTAATTCCGAGAATGGATTATTTCATGCACCATTGAAATCGAACAGGAAATATAAAATGCAACGGGTATTGTGCACGCGTAGATACGAAGGTAACACGGAGCAACAACATGAACAATGGATGTATGAGAATATCTCGACCTGAAAATTGTTGTTCGAGTATGAGCCCAAACCTTCACGTCTTCATTTGTGTAGCCGTGTTTACTGAACAATATCATTGTGTACATAGCCAATATTGACCATAGGGGTGGCGGACGACTCATTTCATTGTGATGATAATGCAGGAGACAGTAAAAACACAATGTAAAGTCTGCTCATCGATTTAAAAGTTCGGCATCGAAACGGCCCATTAAGCTGCCGTGGTTCGGGAAATTACTACTCCCTCGTATTGTATTGGAATTTACGTGGAGCACTTAAGGGCGATTGCTCTTCCACTCCAGTTGCCCGAGCTTTTAATCAACGCCTCCCTGAGACTAGGGACCTCTTAGCGTCAATTTAATAACGTTTCGGATTGGACGGTAAATCCAAGTTAATTGGAAACTGTTCGAAATTTAGCCGCAAATTGAGATTTTTGGACTGTACTTGGGAGAATAGTAGTTTGACTAGCCTAATTGGAAAATATTTTGATTTGCATCTGTAAATTATTAATTACCGTTTTGACATTAACAGGTCTCGATATAATACAATATGAAAAAAAAGATATGTTATTTATAATTTATGTAATAAATTAGTAATTCATTACATAAAGTTCAATCAAATATATATATATTGTATATAAAACTATAAAAATCTACTGCTATTCGTTAGCGTCGCTAAAACTTTAACTATTCGTAATAGTCAGGATAAAGTTTGCAGAAAAAAAATAATTGAAATTTTACGGGAAAAGTAGGAAATTGAAGATAACTGAAACTGCATTTTGCCATGGGATTTTTGCTAGTCTTCGTCATTTGACAGCTGATTGTCAAATTGTGTATCAAGACAGAAAGATGACGCACTCGTGGCGAAGATTGCCTTGGTTTTCTTTTCCGATCATCTAAGTTAAGCAACTCGGCGCCCGGTCACTAGTTAGATGGGTGGACGTTTCGTGGCATTTGAACTGAGCGCTTCCGTGCTTCGCAAGACACGTTAAGAAGTCCCCGGATTTACTAGCTTCATGTCGGAAGCCTTCAAGAGGCTTGAAAACTCCGGCACCAGAGATATCCACTTATTCACACGAGAAGATGTCAACACAAAACAAACGACGGTTGGGTCATATGCAAAGCAAATAAAAAAAAACTTCACCAACCCTGGGTTTCATTAAAACCTTATGCGAGGGACAAATGGAAAAAATATCATTTTTGCGGTCGATTAAGCGAAAACAAAAAGAACGGTTGGGAATGGCGGCCTTTGTTACCAGCTGCCTTTGTGTACCCACATATGTATTTTATAAACCCAACTCATTATTTTTCTTTATACTTTATGTAGGTACTATAGTGGTAGTGGTATGATGCAAAGGTCCTATAGCATCATTATCTTCCTGCCCGTATCACAATCTAGGTGGGGTCGGCAAAACAGACTTTCTTCTTCCATTCTCTTCTATCAGCCCTCATTTCAGTACTAACTCCTTTATTAACAAAGTAATAACCCAGTGACAGCAGAATAACTTCCAAGTTCTTCTGGAATAGTACTACCACATCTGGTAATCCACCGACAAGAAGTAGCGCACTCGCGTTGTCATGTTCCGCGAGGGAGTCGGTGGATTTACAGGCACACGAAACATTACAGTCACGGCTCAAAGTGACGGGCGCAACACATTGCGACTTAAGTCTCATCATAGTTCGGTAGGAGAGGACCTAAGCAGTATTTCAATTATGTAACTTCATAAAATAAAAAAAACTTTGGATCGTACTAAGATTTAAAGCAACCAGGAAAGAAAACAAAGACACTTTTTAAAGATGTAACGGACAGTATAAGGTACCCAATAAGGCAACGTGTTTATCTTTCAAAATAAATGGGAGTCATGAGCTCTGCGGAAGAGTACGATGACTCATTCCAACGGTTGCATTCGACCTTGCTAACCGTCGGTTGTTGGTATGATCATAAAGGTTTCTCCACACAGGCCGAACACGAAACAAGGCTGGATCCCTCTTTATCAATCATCTAATGCAAAGGAAGTCTTTGCCCGGAGGCATTTGAACCGAGCGCTTCAGTGCTTCGCAGGGCGTGTTTATTATTCCCGTCTTTAGTAGTCAATAAGCCCTAAGAGGCATTTGGGCGGCTTCGAATCCCCCGACACCAAAGATGATCAACTTACACACGTAAGATGAAGAACAGAACAATAATACTCCACGCGGCTCATTATGCAACACGACAGCAACCATGAATATGTTCGATTGTGACAAATCTAAGACATAAAAAGAAAGGAAAGAGGTTTACGGTATTACCGATCAAACTAAAAGATATGGTTATGCTGGCAGCCTACCGTAAAGATGCGAGCCCCTCTTTGTATTTAAACCAAATAACATAAAATAATAGTTATTTATAGATATAGGCTCATGGACGCAACATGCATCGAGTTCCACGGCTCGCTGGTTGTGATATAATAGAAGAATCCGAATTGCAATAGTCACTTTAGAATAACTTCGCGATTGGAGTTTGCAATAACTAAACAAATACATAAATACTTCATTGAAAGACACGATACATCATTCGGACCCTATACCGAGACTCCGTGTCACGAGCACAGAAAACGCAAACATACCGTGGTCGCCTTAGGAGTCGGCCAATAATCAACAAAACAATATATCTATAAGTATCTCTGTCAAGCATGTATGGATATTTCCTATCTCCAGATGTAAGTTGATCCATAGAAAAAAATCAATACTATTCGATACTTGTGTAAGTAACAGAATAAAAATATTTGAACTTTAATGTCATGGCCAGTGTGGAGGAGGCAGCGGGATGACACACCTCCGCAAAAACAACACTTTCTCGGCCCAACGGTCGCTAAATTGGAACTCGTTTAACCGTCTCGGCGCAATCTCGCACATTATAAATGAGTGAACAGTCATCGTGGCCGTTTCGACAATTTGAACTAACGTTTTTCTCGAAGGTGCTAGACGGGTGATTTGAAGTATTGGGTGTGTGAATATGACTCCGCCCTTTCTCAACAGATGTCGTTTTTAGTATTGTTTACGTGTACTAATAAATGACCATACTTGTATTCGATAGTACTGAATGTCAGCTATCTAACGCATTTTATGATATTTGGTTGAAGTGTAAGCAACAATTGTTGTCACCTTTTCGAAAATGTCGGTTTTTATTCCAAATAAACGTCATTTGCGGGAAGTGTTATTACATTATTTTATTGCGAAGAAAACTGCAGCGGAAACTTATCGTTTGCTTGTGGAGATTTATGGTGAGCATGCTCCGTCTAATACAACTTGCAAGGAATGGTTTCGACGATTTCAAAATAACGATTTTAGTACTGAGGATAAAGAACATGGAAAACCACCAAAAAAATTTGAAGATGCTGAATTGGAAGCATTATTGGCGGAAGATTCTTGCCAAACTCAATCAGAATTAGCTGCAGCATTAAATGTTGATCGTTCAACTGTTGCAAAGCGTTTACAAATGATGGGAATGATTCAAAAAGCCGGTGACTGGGTTCCACATGATTTAAAAGAAAGAGACATGGAACGTCGGAAAACCATTTGTGAAATGCTGCTTCAAAGACAGCAAAGAAAAGGATTTTTGCATCGGATAGTCACAGGAGACGAAAAATGGATACACTACGAAAATCCTAAACGCAAAAAAGCTTGGGTGAAACCAGGCGAACCAGGCCCATCACAGCCAAAAATAAATATTCACTGTGCCAAGGTCATGCTCTGTATTTGGTGGGATCAGAAAGGTATTGTATATTATGAGTTGCTCAAACCCTCTGAAACTATTAATGGAGAAGTTTACCGACGACAACTAATGCGTTTGAAGCGAGCCATAGAAGAAAAACGACCAGAATGGGTGAATAGACATAACAAATTAGTTCTTCAGCATGACAATGCCAAACCGCATACCGCAGAAGTCGTAAAAAGATATTTAGAGGGACAGGACTGGGAAGTGTTACCCCACCCGCCATATTCACCAGACATAGCTCCTTCGGATTACCACCTATTCCGGACGATGCAGACAGACCTTACTGGAGAAAAGTTTACTTCATGTGAAAGTATCAAAATTTGGATTGACAACTGGATAAGCTCAAAAGACCAGGACTTCTTCCAGCAAGGAATACGAAAACTACCTGAACGATGGGCGAAGGTTGTAGCTGCAGATGGAGCATACTTTCAATAATTTTTTTTTTAATTTTGTAAGCGAACAAATGTGTTTTATTTTGACAAAAAGGGGCGGAGTCATATTCACACACCTATTATGATAACCCCAAATCATACGTGCTGGCTGGCTGGCAAAAGCGAGCGTTACAGGACGAGCGAGTGAATACAAAATTGTCTTTTCACAGATTTTGCGTAACTGTCGAAAATTCAAACCTAGTCTATTTATCCTGATAGTCCGACTAGATGTATTCAAAAGAAACTAAGGTAATCAACATATCATTATTTTCAATAAATAGGATCGAGAAAATGTGGCTTACTCGTGTTTTCGCTGAAAGTCAAATTCTAGATACTGTGCTTAAAGTATATGAAAAAAATCAGCCGTTTCCTCGCATACTAGTATACTGTCCAGTTCGTTTAAAATGAGTAGCTGAGAACTAACTCCTATTGCATTACTTTAAAAAATACAGAGACACCAAGCTCTAGTAAATGAGAAAAGAATTGGCGCTTCGTGCGTGACCGACAGACGATGACTACTTTTTATGATATGGTAATAGGTAGGTATCTAGTCCGTATGTCTTAGATCTAGTGCGCGAGTTCAACAATCTATGTGGATGGTCATCATGTACACATTATTTGAATTCATCTTAAAATTAGAATAAGTTTAAGAGACTGGGATGTTAAGACGACCTGAAAAGGGGGTAATATTTAGTACTTTTAGCTTTTGCCTGTGACTTGGTCCGCGTAGATATTATACTTGAAACCATTTAGATGATCCATCAATAACAATTCCACCATATTCGTGTTACTCTTACAATTATTGCACCGCACGCCAAAATAGCTCGCAGATGACAGATATTCTTCAGACTTACCTAACACTTATCGTTATAACCAATATTTTAACCAATTTGCACAATATCTTTATGAATTTTAGTCTATGTGTTATTCTGATGTATGAGCTATATTATAATAAAGTTTCATTAAAATCCATCCAGTAGTTTTTGCGTGAAAGAGTAACAAACGTCCACAAATCCTAACAAACTTTCACGTTTATAATTAGTAGGATACGTTCGCTAAACTTCAAATAAATTAATTTCCCAAAACGCAGATCCGTGCACCGTTTTCAAAAGGCAAAATCTCGAGTTCACACTCTTAGAAGAGAAACACGTGTCGATTCTATCATGAGTAGGTATTAACATATCCGTTATGATCTGTGCCCTATTATCCTCCAGGTAGAAAGACCGTGCAAGGTGCTGCTATTGGGTAATTCATTAGAGGTTTGGCTAGGGTTTACCTACTAAATATTACCCTCTATCCAGATCTCACACCCGAGCTATCTCTGCGAGGTATATATGGGAATCTAAAGTGTTCATTATCGGGATTCCATCAAGGGATACGAACACTAAGCTTCTAGTCTGAGTGGGTAGGTGTTCGCCAGTTAGCAACCGCGTGATTGCGACCGCCTAACCCGCAACGCAATATCGAACCATTTCCGCCGCAGAATTGCACTGCTGATGAATATATGTAAATTCACCCCTTGGTTGACAGAGTTGACAGAGACGGTTGGCCAGAGAAATGGGCCACTTTTTACTTTGTGGGTTACACTTTCATGGGAACTTTGATGTGATAAGTAAATAGTCAGTCCATAACATGAATGGAACCCTAATCAAACTTGAATGTTTGGATGTATGGATGGATGTTTGTTACTCAATCACGCCAGAACGGCTGAACGGACCTGGATGAAATTTGGCACAGAGATAGATTATAGTCTGGAATAGCACATAGGCTACTTTTTATCACGGAAAAATGAACGATTCCCGTAGGAAGTCCGACCGCAGGTAACGCCGCGGGGCGCAGCTAGTTAAAAATAAAGGCGAAAGTTTGTATGTATTTGGGTATGTGTGTATGTTTGTTACTCCTTCACGGTCAAACAGATTTCAGTTAAATTTGGTACCTACTGAAATAACTTTAGGATAACTTATATCTTGGATTAACACATATGGTACTTTCGATCCCGGAAACCCGCGGTTAACGCCGCGGTTAGGACTATTTGGCTTTCGATTAGTCTAGTTCCTATTTAGATGTGTTAGCCTGATTAAATTTTTTTTTTTTTTTTTTTATTTCAGTTTAGTAGCTATACATTATGCTATTTTTTTAATAGTATTTTATATTCTGAGAAAGCTACTTGAAACTGACAAAAACAGGAACATAATAAAGTAATCATCCCATTTATATTGTATTTCTTAAATAAAGGAGAAATCAGTCTTATAAGAGTAAAGCTTGTAAAAATGTCATTAAAGTGATATACTGAATGCGAATTTGGTGTGTGAAGTTAGGGCAGTACCCGAGCAACTCAACCTTATGTTAACCACTGGCCCAGCAAGAACATCTGAATGAATGAATTCACAGATTTATTGGTGTTCGTCATTTTATGAACTAATATTGAGACAATCAAAATATGTAAAAATGTTATGTTTACTAATTGATGTAATAAATATGATGTTAACTTTATATATAGAAAAAATAAGTTAATTTCAGAATTTATATGGAGTGATCAATGGGACTTCCATAATCATAGTACCATAATAGATCTATTCTATGGGTTCATTCTTATGTATATTATTTTAGTTATTTATTTACCTGAGTAAATAAATAACTAAAATAATATAACAGCTGACTGTTTAATAGCGAGTTAATAAAGGTACATTTAATAATTCAAAGTATCAGATTCTTTCTCATTTCTACTCTTAGGAGATTTTTTGTTCTAAGAGAATTTCTCCAGGTGCAGAAATTATCTTACATTAAAGAGAAAAATAACATGATATTAAAAATATAAATTTATGAGTAGCAAAAAAAAATATTTTCTTAATACAGGTACATTCTAGGATTTGTGTTTGTACTATTTAGATTAATAATATTTTGTTTTAATTCCAAAAGATCTCTATATTGGACAAGTTACATGTAACGTTCATATAGATATAACGCCTGACAGGGAAGGTTAAAATCGAAGATGAATTTATTGCAGAAATTGTAGGTACCTACATAATTTGAAATCAGCTCGTTAAAAAATGTTTAAATATTTTCTACCCTAAATTAGTTGGTTGGTTTACAATATTTAAAGCAAGTCAAAAATAACAAGTAAAAAAATTAAAGTAAAACCCAATAACAGATGAAAATAAAAAATTATAAAAACTCACATTTGGTTTCGACTTCCATTGTTTGTTTACGATTTGCTTTGAAAACCAAGAGGAAATATGAAGACCGGGCCTCAGGAGCTCAACACGAGTGCTTTACAGGGATTATGGGCAGGTTCTTCAACAAGACAGCCTAAACACGATTTATATTACTTTGGTAAGTCCGTTGAAAAGTTGAAACAAGAAAATTCGAATTTTCCAAGGGCAACAAGATGACTGGACAAACGAAGTATTCAATCTATTTTGTTTGAAATGTAAAGCTTCAATTCGTGATCTTTGTTCGTTAAACGGTAAAATGCAGATCTGCGATTGGTCGAATCAAACTTGCCGCCTATCGTAACCCAATAAGAAGATACCTTTGAAATTCGATTCGTTTCATAGATCTAGAAAGCTGCGTTCAAGTTTCCGGCGGCTCCTCTTTCCGTGTTGCCTGTTAATCGATGCCTTGGCTAGACTAAAGGTACATACGAGTCACATGAGTGAAGCATCAAAATAAATAATAAAATAAGAAAGCGTAATATTGTAAAAAATAAATAAAACTTTGATAGATCGTGTTAGGAGAAGAAAATTAAAAACAAGCATCCAATGCCAATTGGTAATTTGGATTTTTTTCTGTCATTGTCATTGGTGAATTATACTTACATTATGTTGCCCAAACAAGTTATAAAGAACTCTTCTTTTTATTTTTAGTTTGCTTCTGAGGCAATATTCAAAATTATGCTGCCGCAAGAGAAAAAAAAACCAGCTAAGTGCCGACTTACGCACGAAGGGTTCCGTACCATTTATCTATAATAATAAAATACAAGTGGTGCCATCTAGTTTCTTCATTTTGAACTATATCCATAAAATCACATACAGCAGTCTTAGTAATAAGGTCCCATTTTACCCTTTGGGTACGGAACCCTAACAAGCGTTACACAATTTACGTACACTTTGTCACACTTCACATTGGGACATAACTTAACTGTCATTTGCAAGATGTCAGCAGCCTTTTATTTGGAGGAAATGTTTCGAAAGCGCCATCTCTTGAAGTTTATCAATATTATAACAAATAGAGCGCTCGCGCCCCAGTGTAGAAGCGAGTGAATGGCTTGTCATATTTCAAATTTTGAAAACGCATCTTCACAGTACATCTCCCCGCTTCGGTACACCACCTAGCTTTTATTGGATGGAAGGAATCAAACACATCATTTCGTAGCTTAGCTACCTGTATATTAAGTAATATAATTATAGTGATACAGCAAGTACCTACTATAATGGTAGATAGGTACGTAAATAGTATACAACACCTTATATCTACGAATGGAAAGTCGCACATTTAAATAGGTAGGTAGTAATTTAATAAATATAACGATCGACACGTTTACATTATATATTTATTTGTTTTCAACTGTTCTATTTTATTAAGTTGAAACTACAGCTAAAGCTAATTCAAACAGATGTTGCAATTGCAATTTACCCGGTTTCATTAATTATATATTCACGGACATTTTACATAGCGCCATCTAGCGGCATAATAAGCATTGCTTGTACAATGAGGACCAAGTGACTGATGATAGAATACAGTCTTTTTATTCTATTATTTAATATGATGTCTGGTGATCACAGAACAAACATCTATGTTCGCAAAACAAATATTTGTCGTGGGTGGAGACAAAACATCTTGCCAGTATTAAATAAAAAGTCATTTCGATTTAATTTCAACCAAACTGGATCTGGAACTAACCACGTTATTCGAATCCATAGCTTAGTAGGTAGATTAAAGTAAACCCTGCCCCTGCCTGCGCTGGAAAAAACTAGGGCACGTTTGCGTGACTGATTAGTATGAAGTTAATTATCAATCATAGATGATTTTTTTTAAAATGTATCCATTCCTCCTGCGACAAAAGAAATCTTAATGTGTATTCGAGCAAGGCGATTCTAAAATTGAATCCTTATCGGAACAAGGTTCAATTGCAAGTAACATCTTTCCTATATCGTAGATAGGTATATTAGCTCTTTTCCCGTTCAGGGGCTGATAGTGTTTGGTAAACACTACTTTCCCAAACTTGAGGAAAGTTTTAACAACTTGAATCACTGGCTTGATTAATGTACTTTTTAGATTATTCTCTGTTTAAACTACAGATATATAATATAAATCGTAATTTTGCTTTAAAAACATAAGTACTTAAATTAATAACATTGGCCACTAGGATATATTATTCGTTGGTATCGTTAATTAATGATTTGGGGTGGTACGCAACTGATCAAATTTCTTATTCAAATAGGTTTATATTGTCCATGTTTGACGTTAAGCTTTCACTGGTCCAATATTTCGATTGGTTTGTTAGAAATATAAAGGAAGTAGCAAGAGATACGAGTATAAATAACAAGTAACTGATTTAAAAAATCGAAAAAAAAACCGACTTCTATACTTTCAAAGTATCAAAATACGCAATTTCGTTTACAAGGATGACATATTTCCAGTTATTTTGATTTAACAACCAAACTATCCAACCGATTTTGATAAAAAATCAATGGGACCAATCTGAAAGCATATCCTTTCAAATCAAAAAAGAATCTTCCAAATCGGTTGATAAATGGTGGAGAAATCGATGAATAGGCTTACATAAAAAAAAAAAATATTCATTAGAACATATAACCTCTTCCTTTTTTGAAGTCCGTTAATAGACTTAAAAATCAATACTATAAAAACCACATAACAACCAGATAAAGATAAAATTAGCTTATAGAGACAGACGCGGATCCAACCCCTAATAAAGGTCTAGGTCACGGTCACCCGAAAATCGGGAGATCACAATACACAAGTTACACAATACACCTAATACACAAGTTAGAGACACGTACTGTCTCTAACTTGTGTATTAGGCATTTCAGCCTATCGACCTCAATTAGGGACGTGGACATGCCCGCAGGGCCAATCCACGCCTCTAAAAACAGAAAATATTGAACAGAGAAATTGATCACATTATAGTTATGCTTATTGGGTGTCACTAATAATATGATACACACGCTGTTGCATCTGAAAACAGGTAGAAAAGCAGTTTAAAAATAAAGCTCAATGTTTTATTTTTAATCCGTCAAATCTTATAATTAATGCAATTAATGATGCATTTCTCTGATCAGTCACTTGAGACACAAAAAAAGTATTAGTGGTGTACCACCCTTAAGAACTAAATATTTATGCTAAACCTAATACATAGCAAAATAAGGTACCTGCGAACTGATGAGATTAAGTATACTGAATATGTGATGCCAATTATTCTTCAGAATTTCAATAATTTTGATTGACGCAAAACAACAGGAAAATTGATAACTAAATTTGTATTTAATTAAATTAGTGATTTTTCATGTAGCTTCACTCAAGCTTCTTACAAAAATTACAAAAATACTTAGTACTTCGTTGTATATTAGATAATGAGGATAAAAATTATTTACAAAAACATTGGTTTATCTTGGGAAAAAACAACCATTGCAAATGGATTTTGTGGTCAATATTAAATGAAGAGAGCACAAAGAAATAGGATTTAAAGATCATGAGTGTAATACTAAATTATTGCTAAAGAATACTATATTTACAACAAAATAGACGCACAAGAAAATATATTAGGTTTTTCAATTAAATAAATAATAACATAGTGTAAAATGTAGTTACAAACAAAGTAACGTTATATTAATGGAAAATGTATGAGTATTACAATAAATTAATAACATTTTAATAAGGTACTCATATACATAGCAAGGAAAATTACCACCACATAGTATTTGGCATTTGGGGCTATAAATACAATTGTTAGAAAAATGGCAATTTTCCTGGTCATGTGTATAAAATAATTTACAATTGCTTAGAAAATATAAGGTCACTATGATCATTTACTAAGAAATGGTGGACAAACTGTGCTTTTTTCTTGTCTATGACTTGCTTGTTAATGCGTGACAGGGGCTCTTGAATAACATTAGGGTTATCCCTCAAAAATATAGCGCCAAAAAGTGTAGATAAAGTCTTTGCATCCAGCCCATTGTCTGCACTGTGTTGCAAAGCTTCTTGTAAGAACTCGCACAGATAAAGAAACACATTCTTTCTAAATTCAGGTAGCTCCATGATAATTTGTTTGCATTGTAAATAGTTTGCGGAGTTCCGCAAACACACTGGCTGGAGGTTGTATGGAATAATTGGGTCTGCTGTACTCTCTAACAAAAGCAATAATGCCTCTGCTACTGAGTGAATGCTGCCCGGGATGGGGTCCACGGAACCATTGTCCAACCAATCCCTTATCTGCAATATTTCTGAATGGAAGCCGGGCTGCTCAAATAAGTTGGGCTGTTTCAACCCATGCAGGTAGATGTGATCTACCAAAAACCATATCTCTTTGGGTATTGAATAGGTGGATTGGTTAGAAACACTCTGATCTCTTTTGTTCTCTAGTTCAATAAGTTTACCTAGTGGTACCTCCTTGACTGGGGTGTTTAAGTTTACCAGAACTTCAATTGAACATCCAAAGCAGCTTCTCTGGTATGTCCCATTGATTGTAATGAATATATCCTTGCCCCCTGACAGGTGAAGAACTAAAATGTCATATAACTTATCAGTTCCAGCATTCATTTTACATGCCGAGGTTTTATTTATTAATACTTTAAGTTGTATTTCACATTCCTCATCAGCACAGATACACTTTTTATATGGCTCTACAATCAACCATTCTTTGCAAAAACTAGTTTCATCCAGTTTCTTTATGAACTCAAATTCAACTGGGAGTTTTCCGATATTCTTGATGGTGATTGTCCTAACTTGTAGTTCTAAATACCGTACTGTACCAAAGTCTATTTCTGTAACATCAACCTTGACTTGAGGTATCTGTTCATTCTCTAATTTGTCTAAATGCTTTATGACTTCCTCATAAATTTTGCGGTATTTTTCCTCATCAATGACTTTGACAGCTGATCTGAAAAGTGCCGAAACAGGTTTATGATCACTGATGTTTAGTGATGGGTGGCTTCTGTAGGATAATTGTGCAATACTCTCTCCTTTCCAAAAAATCCTATCACACCAGGCAGGGGCTCTGTTCTTTTCACTGGAGTCCCAGTTATCAGTTCCAGGGTCATATTTATAGGTGGGTTTGAAATTGATAGGGCCCTCTATGTACCCTGCAAATACATTATTTAGCTTATGCTGTTGTTTCAGCTGGTCCCATTCTAAGACCGGCCCAAAGTTATGTTCATTGACCATTTTCTTGACTGTTGTAGGGTCTAGTTCTGTGATACGGTAGTTTAGGTCACCTAGCCAATAAATGTGGTCATGGTCTTTTATTGATTTGGAAGGTTGATTCACCTGCGCAAACCTTGTCCTGTTGCAGATCTCTCTGAAGTCCTGGTTTCTTCTCTCATACTCTTCAACATGTGCTGCCAAGTGTGAGTTGACAAAACACATTGATGTGCTGTGGAGGTCAAATCTAATAGACACACCTCCTTTGTTGCCCATTTTCCCCATGATACCAGTACCCACTGTGTCACACACAACATTCCTTACATAGGGCATATGTTTGGCCTTGATTAAAACTATCAGTAGCATTCCAACCAGCCTCACTTTCTCCACTTTCACATATTTACTTCTACTATCAATGTTACTCAAAACAGCACCGTACCATTCATCCTCTCTGATTGTCAGATCAAATAAAAATGTTTCCTTTGACAAATCCAATTCCTGAAAACCCACAGCATATATGTCAGGTGGCTCCTTATCAATATTCAGCCATCCTTTCAGAGGAATCACAGGAGGCTTGTCATTTACATTCCACGTTCCACAGAATATTGAGAAGTTTTTAGTATATGTGTAGTCAAGTTCCCTATCTGCCATTTTGTGTTTAATAATACTTTCCCTTATGGCAAGTGGGGCCGAGCCGTGTGTGTGCGCGACTCCACTCCTCGGCACGACCATACTGGTTATGACATCATCATCATTCTTCCTGTTGTATTTTTTCATCCAAACAAACTCTGGCTGAGTAGGCATTTTGTTGACTGCTTCTATTCCACGGAAGAGCTCATCTACGAAATTATCGACGCGCGGCGTCATCTGTATCTCGAACTTGTATTTGTTGCCGCGGGATTGCAGGTTCAGATACAACACTGCCTCCGGATCGGACGGCTTGTTGTCGATCTCGCATTTGAAAGTGTTATCAATAGGCAGGACTATTTCTATGGAGAGGTCCGTAAAGGACTTGGGCGGGCAGCTTGATGTGCACAAGCAGAAGACTGCTTTTTCATCCCCGAACTCTACAATAGCCAGCAACCTGTCTTTCTTTACCCAGTCGGGATGCAACACTTTCGCATCGTTCAAGAAAGCTGTGACGTGCTCACTCGACAGGAACTTTTCCTGTACAACTGCTTTGATGTCGTCGTGGTTCATTTTGTAATATTTAGTCACAAAATCAATTTTAATTTGTCACAAAAGGAAAATATCCATTTCAATCAACATCGTCCACACAAACCATTATGACATTATTGACCACAGACTAGACTACTATACAATGCAAATGGAATAATGTTGACATCTTCATATTTTTCAGAACAAGGAAGAAAAGATAAATTTTAAATAAAGAAATAAATATCTAGCATAAAAGGTCAAGCAAATCTCATATTTCATGGAAGTCTTAAAGGTAAAACTGGAGATAGATTCCAAAGGATTTGCATTTAGACCTGTTATATTTCTTGTAAAAACGTTTTAGACATAAGAATCGAAGCGACTGGCCACACAGCTCAGTTATAGTCAAGATTCAGCTGCGAGATTCTGCATTCATCAAGTTTGTACCGAAATTATTTTTTTATAATTATGATAATGTGGACCATATTTTTACTATAGATCCTGTCAAAAAGTGGCCGTGTAAATTGTAAGTAACAGTCAGAACCGTAGAATGAATACTAATCCTTCTTCTATGATCCGGTCAAGACCTGGAAACTGTAATAAAATACGTTGCGTAGTTAAAAGATCAAAGCGTACATAAAGCGGAAGCGACTTTGTTTTAAACTATGTAAGGATATCCCCGCGTTGTGATTCGTTGTCATTGATGTACTACCGATGACCCCACGTCGTCATCCGACTATTGCCATGCTATGCTACGGAACCCCAACGTTTGAAATCAAGTGTTAGATGACTTCTTCATTATGGCTTTTTATGCTTTTTTAGCCACACAAATTCAGCCAGTGTCAGTTTCAAGTGAGTTTCATTATATAAACATGATCGAAGGTGTGAAAGAATTCAAGTGTTTTTTATTTGTTATTGTCTGTCATTTGCCATGTCAATGTCATAAATGACTTTTGTCATGTTGGAACTTTAAACGAAACCTTGTAATTGTACTAAAACTTTTCTTCAGTTTCGTCCTTACTTACTTAAGCTTAAACTATCGGTTTATTAATAAAAGTGGACTCATGTGGTGTTCCTTGGCGCCGCGATTGTACGAGGAAAATTCTAAATGCGAGTAGAGTCGGTGAATTTAATGCTGTAGTCCGTGATGTCAAAGAAAAGATGCGATGGCTTACTGGCCAGAGTCGATTTTCCACTCTATACGCTTCAGACTCTCACAAACAGACATGTCCTGGTGGCCGGAGGTGGCGGAGCATCCAACACAGGGGTAGCAAATGGATTTGTAAGTAAAAATCTTCAAAGATTCTAAACTCTAGAACTCATTCATGTTTGTATCAGCGTACGTGTCAGCTGTTTTATATTCAATGTTAGTCAATTGCATGTTGATGCATGTGCAGATATGCGTGACGTAAAATGATGCTACGTGTTTTTGTAGGAAATTTTCGAGCTATCGCACAATGGCACGCGATATGTTGCCGAGGAGGTGATGCGGCATGAGACGGGGCCTAACGTTGTGATGACATGCTCGGTGAGAAGCCAACAAAACCGAACGTACCTGACTGCGGGGCAGGAGAGCCACTGTCAGCTGTACAAAGTGAACATTCGCATGGTGGACGCTGCCGAGATGCGGAGAGGCAGCTTCCGAGCTGAAAATGGTTTGATAAGGAGACGGCGCCGCACGGTATCGGAAAATGATAATATATCGAAAAAGGACAGCAATAGTAATACCACCGAAAAAAGAATATCATTTGAAATAAGGCCTAGTGACAGTGTGCAGACAGATTTTGGGTAAACATCATTATTCAACATAATATGATTAGATTGTTAATTGGATATTCTTCCTGTATTTTTAAAAGTGGATACTTTAAGTGTACTAAGTTAAAAGTTGGTTATAAGTAACTGTCTGGTGCATAACTGACATCTTCACTTAAAAAAAATATGGGAAACATATCACATTCTCGAAACAGTGAAGGAAAACATCGCAAGGAAACCGGCATGTCTTAGACCTAAAAATTCAAAGACATGTTACATCTACCAATTCAGATTGGGCTTGCATGGTAGATCAAAACCTATTCACTCTCATTTAACGAGATTAGGTTGGTGTCCTTGCAATGGAAATATTAGAGTCTGGTATTGAAGTAAGAAGTGGGTACTTTAAAATATTTTTATTAGCTTTGGTATGTTACAAATTATTAAAATAGCACAATTAAAAAATATCTATTTACAAATAAAATGTGTCCTACTATATTTTTCAGCAATGATCCACTTCAACGAGTGGTTAGAATTAGCCACAATTGCAAACTCATGGCAACTGGCGGCATTGACACTAAAGTCAGAATATGGAGTTTTCCAAAGATGGAATTGCTATTTGAATTGGATGGTCATACTAAAGAGGTATGGTAAATCAGTAGAACCATACAACTGTTTGAGTTTTCACGCATGTCAAAATCATTTAAGCCTTATAAATTCTGATTATAACTATTGTGTCTACTAGACTGCTTCCTACATCCCCACAAGTACATATAAATAAGTTTATTTCGGTTATAAGAGGCTTTGCACTATACTGGTTCAGAAGTTATGTAACAAATCACAGACAGTGTGTTAAAGTAGGAGACCACTTGTGCCGATGTTAATTTTGGAGTACAAGCCTCGATAATTAGCATACTCATGCATATAGTGAGTATTTGTTCGTAATTTATCATGTTTTATAATTTAAATTTTCACGGATCGCCGTAATCGGCGATAAACAGTGAAGTTTGCAGATTACTTTTTAAAAATTGACCAAACTAATTACGTAATGTTTTTAGGATTAACAAAAAACCATTTTGTGTGAATAAGTCACGGAACGAGTTGAGGGCCCACCTGGTGGTAAGTGGCGACCCTCGCCCATGACAACAGTACTGTGACAATGAATATGACTCAGTAAAAGATCGCAATCTAACACTGAGTCACATTCATCCTGCTGTATCCATCACCCGGGACGGGGACGATACGGCAAATGCGCATGTGATTTCCTGTGACCCTGTGTAGGATTTTGTCACCCTCACTGCTGTTTAATTATTAACCACTTTCTGGTTGGTGTTTTCAAGACCTCTGGCATAGATTCAGACATATCAATAAAAAAATGCTTGATATGTCTGATATCCATTTACACAGAATAGCTTGATTCTAAAAACTACAAATGTCATCTACTACTGAATATCTATACTGTCTGTAAGATAATAATACCAGATATTATTTTTTGACTATAATGACTGGGACGAGCTGGCAGCGCACTTGATGTTAAGTGGTTACTGCCGCTTATAAATCGACCTAAAAGATCCACGTCGCATAGCGTTGCGCTCGTCTGGTTCGAGTATATCTTATGTGCCTGTAATTTCACCGGCACCTCCAGCCTTCCATGCTGCTTAGTGGCCTATTACCAGATGTGGCGGCAGTACTACTTTGAAAGAACATGGCACAAGTTCTACTACTTTCGGTTGGTTGCACCAGCCGGAGCCACGAGTAGGGACTCTGATGTACTTACAGGACGCGATTCAATACTTAGTCTACGTTATAGAGGTACATAATGTAGGTTTTGCTGAAAAGATGAGTTAGATATCTCTTTTTGTTCATGCATGTGGGTAAAGTTGTTAAGGCCATCTGCGGTCTAAAAGGTATACATCACTACATAGTATAAAACAAAGTCGCTTTCTCTGTCCCTATATCCCTATGTATGCTTAAATCTTTAAAACTACGCAACGGATTTTGATGCGGTTTTTTTTAATAGATAGAGTGATTTAAGAGGAAGGTTTATATGTATAGCAAGCTAGCACGTCACCCCGGCTTCGCACGGGTAGTTTCTGATACGACACTGATGCTTTACTAAACGTGCGAAGCCGGGGCGGGTCGCTAGTAGTCAATAAAAAAAAATAATGTCTTAGTTGTGAGACGTTTGACACAATGTGGTGGTTAGGTAGAATTATTTTGTCATCGTGACTTGTAACAATCATAACCTGTTTTCAATTACTACTTTAACCATGATTACTTATATTTATAGCAAAACATCATACAGGTATATTTTTTATCTGTATGAGCTGTGACTCAATCAAACTTATTTTTATAACAAGGTATTATCTCGAGCTAAACTTATTTGTTCACTAAAATATAAAAGTATATTTTGGACAAGACAATACAATACATTATGTACAAAAAGAAAAAAAAAATCTTTACATTTTTGAGAAGTGTAAAGATTTGTGTGCGTCTCTCGTCCATAGGTACCCTTTGAATCCTTACACGGAACCCCCGGTTGGTGGTGCTAAAGCAGCAGAGAATAATGATCATAGTTAGATATAGTACCAATTTGTAGGTATCAATTTGAGTGAACAAAAAAAAAACGTGTATTTCAGTTGGATGATTTAGACTTCAGTCCGTGCGACACGCGGCTGGTCAGCATCGGCAAGGACGGGCTCGCCAACATCTGGAGCACCCAGAGGAAGCAGGAGCCGCTGCTGAAGATCACCTGCCAGCCGCCCAACGGGACCAAGTACCTGTTCAGGAGGTGCAGGTATGTACACACTCCACAGATAATATATAGAGTATATATTTTCCGCAACCACTCTTTTCTCGCGCTCTTTCTTTCAGCGTATACCAAGTGTTTCAAAAATGTGTGAAATGTGTTCATACAAATCAGATTTTGAATCATAACCCTGAAAACCAGAACCCAAATTAAAACCTACTTTACCCTATAATGTGAACGGCCATGGCGAAGCTTGCTTAGCTGTTCTTTGCAGATCATCTACCGTTTAGGGGCATTTGAACAGAGCGCTTCCGTGCTTCAGAGGGCACGTTAAGATGTCGGTCCCGGCTCTACAAGTCGGTAAGCCACGTCGTATGCTTTCAGGCGGCTTGAAAACTCCGACACTAGAGTTGGTCACTTACTCACACTAAAGAAGAAGAATCATGTGATGTAAAAAAAATATTTTGTTATTTTTTGAGCAGCCCTAGTGAGCGTCCTTGAGTCCTTGTCCTGAGTGAGAATCGAACTCACGACCGCAGAAGGCAGAGCTACAACTAATTGTTACCATAGTTACAAGGCAACTAATCTACCACGGGAGCTCGATACGGTTAGGTAGATATCACTCATGCCTTAGTTTTCGGCGTGATAATTTCTAAACAAGCTATGCTTAGTTTCAGAAATTGATTACTAACCTAGAAATATTCTACGATTGAAGTGAAATGTTTTGTCTGCCAGATTCGCCCCGATAGAGGACAAGAAAGACGCGTACCGCATGTTCACCATCGCCAACCCGCTGACGCGGTCGGGCAAGCAGAAGGGGCTGCTGCAGCAGTGGGAGCCCACCGCTGGGGCGCTGGCCCGCACCGTGGTGGTCGGCGAGTCGCTGTCCGCGCTGGCGGTGCGCGACGACGGCAGATTTGTCGGAGTTGGCACCATGTTCAGCGGGTCCGTGGACGTTTACGTCGCGTTTAGCTTACAGGTAATTGGGCCCAGGATGTTTCTTAAAGCATTTGAGTTAGGTTAGTTTTTTGCTCTGTCAGTGGGTTTGGTGGCAGAGTATAGAATAGGTTTTTTTGGCGCCATATTTTATGAGTAGATATAGTGAATCATTCATATATATATATACACAAAATATATAGTAATTTTAACTAAGCGCTTCGCGTTGAACGGAGAGAACTAGCAAGATGGTAGTCAAGCTCGTATTATTGACTTAGCGTATGAAAGATAGACGAATACAAAACTGTTTTTTTTTCTGAAAAAAATTATGAAGCAAAGTCGATACCAGAATGAAATTAAAATACCCTATATTGAATAAGAAAATCGAGCTTTTATTTTTATTCTTTATTCTAATTAGTTAATAGGGTGACCACAATCTATTATAGATTGCAGTACAGATTAGTACATGTAGTGCCATCGGTTTTAATAAACTATAATAACTTCGATTTTTCGTTTAGAATCGTCATAGCATTTTAAATTATTATTAATTGATACACGACATTTGTAATGACCAATACTGTAATAGATTTTTGACTTTCGAGAGGCCATATCGTACTGAGGCGCAGTGGCGTTTCGTAACACTTCTGTGCAACACTCCTGCGTAACACTCCTGTACAACACTCCAGCGTAACACTTCTGTGCAACACTCCTGCTTAACACTCCTGTGCAACACTCCTGCGTAGCACTCCTGTGCAACACTCCTGCGTAACACCTGTGCGACATTCGTGCGTAACACTCCTGCGTAACATTCCTGCGGAACACTCCTGTGCAACACTCCTGCTTAACACTCTTGTGCAACACTCCTGCGTAACACTCCTGTACAACACTCCAGCGTAACACTCATGTGTAACACTCGTGCGTAACACTGTCGTGTAACGTTTCAGCGCGTGCTGCACGTGTCGCACGCGCACATGATGTTCGTGACGGGGCTGGAGTTCCTGCCGGTGCGCGGGTTCGGGCCCGCCGTCACGGCCCGCAGCGAGGCCGCGCTGCTCTCCATCTCCGTCGACAACTGCCTGTGTGTGCACAGCCTGCCCTACCGGAGTACGTATGCTATCCTTCCACACCAACTGTCATACACTCGTACAGAACATACGCAATATACGTGGCATATGCGTTATCGTCACAGATGTCATCCACTGATGAAATAATTATAAATAACTAGCGACGCGACCCGGCTTCGCACGGTTAGTAACGCATCAGTGTTGTATCAGAAACTACCCGTGCGAAGCCGGGGTGACTTGCTAGTGTATTATACATATAAACCTTCCTCTTGAATTGCTCTATCTATTAAAAAAACCGCATCAAAATCCGTTTCGTAGTTTCAAAGATTTAATCATACATAGGGATATAGGGACAGAGAAAGCGACTTTGTTTTATACTATGTATGATATCCAACATAGAAATATAAATTGAGTGCCCTTTGAATTCCTACACATTCCACATTCCTGGGTGGTGCTGAAAGACAACAAACAGTAGCAGTGGAACTTGTGCAAAGTTCGCCCGGAAAAGTACTGCCACATCTGGTTATCTGCTGCCAGGTAGTGAAGCACTCGCTTCGCAGTGTTCCGGTGGAAGGTGAGTGCCGGTGCAGTCACCTAGGACCGTTCTTAGTTTCAGTGTTTCTTTGTTTATAATAGGTGTGTGAATATGACTCCGCCCCTTTTTGTCAAAATAAAACACATTTGTTCGCTTACAAAATTAAAAAAAAAATTATTGAAAGTATGCTCCATCTGCAGCTACAACCTTCGCCCATCGTTCAGGTAGTTTTCGTATTCCTTGCTGGAAGAAGTCCTGGTCTTTTGAGCTTATCCAGTTGTCAATCCAAATTTTGATACTTTCACATGAAGTAAACTTTTCTCCAGTAAGGTCTGTCTGCATCGTCCGGAATAGGTGGTAATCCGAAGGAGCTATGTCTGGTGAATATGGCGGGTGGGGTAACACTTCCCAGTCCTGTCCCTCTAAATATCTTTTTACGACTTCTGCGGTATGCGGTTTGGCATTGTCATGCTGAAGAACTAATTTGTTATGTCTATTCACCCATTCTGGTCGTTTTTCTTCTATGGCTCGCTTCAAACGCATTAGTTGTCGTCGGTAAACTTCTCCATTAATAGTTTCAGAGGGTTTGAGCAACTCATAATATACAATACCTTTCTGATCCCACCAAATACAGAGCATGACCTTGGCACAGTGAATATTTATTTTTGGCTGTGATGGGCCTGGTTCGCCTGGTTTCACCCAAGCTTTTTTGCGTTTAGGATTTTCGTAGTGTATCCATTTTTCGTCTCCTGTGACTATCCGATGCAAAAATCCTTTTCTTTGCTGTCTTTGAAGCAGCATTTCACAAATGGTTTTCCGACGTTCCATGTCTCTTTCTTTTAAATCATGTGGAACCCAGTCACCGGCTTTTTGAATCATTCCCATCATTTGTAAACGCTTTGCAACAGTTGAACGATCAACATTTAATGCTGCAGCTAATTCTGATTGAGTTTGGCAAGAATCTTCCGCCAATAATGCTTCCAATTCAGCATCTTCAAATTTTTTTGGTGGTTTTCCATGTTCTTTATCCTCAGTACTAAAATCGTTATTTTGAAATCGTCGAAACCATTCCTTGCAAGTTGTATTAGACGGAGCATGCTCACCATAAATCTCCACAAGCAAACGATAAGTTTCCGCTGCAGTTTTCTTCGCAATAAAATAATGTAATAACACTTCCCGCAAATGACGTTTATTTGGAATAAAAACCGACATTTTCGAAAAGGTGAAAACAATTGTTGCTTACACTTCAACCAAATATCATAAAATGCGTTAGATAGCTGACATTCAGAACTATCGAATACAAGTATGGTCATTTATTAGTACACGTAAACAATACTAAAAACGACATCTGTTGAGAAAGGGCGGAGTCATATTCACACACCCAATATTTTATATGTATGTTAGTCTATAAGGTATTTATTCTATGGGCTGACGTTTTTAGTATTTATGCAAAAAATGTTAATTGCCTGAAATAAAGATTATTATTATTATTATTATTAAAGTGGACCTAAGGAGGACCTAAGTCAAATGTCTATTGTTATGGGCGGAGGTAACCACTTAGCACCTATCCTATTGAGGCCTATTCAATGTGTGTATTATATTATAAATGTGTATTACTTGTTACAGGTACTGTACCTGCCTGGGTTGCCATCCTATTAATTATTTTCGTACTGTTCTGTACATTCACACTATGTTCATATTTAGGCATTTAATTTATTTGCAATTGTATATTATATTGAATATTTCCTATAAGTAACGGGGTTATGTTAGATTAATTATTGTGTATTAGGCAATGGACATTATGCTCATGTACCTATTTATTGTATATGTATAAATAGGAATAATTCTATTAAATGAAGTGCAATGTCGGCTGGTTTTTATTTGTCACATTTATAGAGAAGACAGCGAGGTGGCCCAGCGGCACTGACGCCGGCTTTAAATCCGAAGGTCGCTGGTTCTAACCCACACGTGCACATAAGTTTTTGACTTGAAAAATGTATGTGCGCAATACCACGTTCTCGATACGGCGAAGGAAAGGATAGTGATCAAACCGGCATGTCTTTGAACCAAAAATTTTAAGACGTGGTAACTACCAATCTGGATTGGGCTCCCGTGGTAGATCACAGTCAATTCACTCTCAATTATCGAGAGTAGGCCGGTGTCCACTCCGCTCCGTGGCTTAGTTGGTAGTAGCCCTGCCTTCGAAGCGAGGGGTCCCGGGTTCGATTCCCGGCCGGGGCACACTGTGGTCAGCATGAAGTTTTTTCTCGGGTCTTGGGCGCTGGTCTTGTGTTTCTGTGTTTGAACATGCCATCTGCGACACAGGGAATCCTAGTGCGGGAGGTATGAGCGTGTAAACATTTTTTTTTTAATGATTATGTGGTTGCTGCCATCGTATGCAGTAGCGACCGAAACGAGATTGCTTGTCCCAATTCTGCTAGGACTACATGCAATCAATCTATAACAAGGTCATTTTACGAAAATGTAAAAAACTCGGTGTTTTTGTAATGGCCTTGAAACGGCAGAACCGATTTTGATAAAACGTGTCTCAGAACCACTGCTAGAAAACCTGCTTTTAAATTAAAAAGAACTGCATACAAATTGGTTCACCCATTTAAGAGCCACATACACATAGCGGTCCAATTTATAACACCCCTTTTAGCGTTGGAAGTTAAAAATAATCAAATTAAGAATTCAGATTATGATTTTTTTATTAAGACGGTTTCATAAAAGGTGGTAGTAGCCCTGCTCTCGATTTGAGGGGTCCTGGATTCGATTCCAGGCCGGGGGCACACAAATCATGAGCATGAATTTTGTCCTCGGGTCTTGGGTGTTTGTCCATACCACCTGCGACACAGGGAATCCTAGTGCAGGGGTATGAGTGTGTAAACGTTACTAAGTTAATAATACCAACTGCTATGCATATTTTATACAAGTTATAATATATAGTTATGTTAATATCACGTGATCATTTACCTTGAAGTTGCATTGGGTTCAGTCACTTCGCAACCTTGAACTTCTGCAAACAAGTCTTGTCACGTGTTGCGCACGTGAATGAAAATTCGGCTATTTTGCAATTCAATTTAGTCATTTTACCGCCAAGCCGTTTTCCTGTATAAATAAGATGGCTAAGCCAGACCATCCAGGATATAAATATGAACTATTATTTGTTCGCCTGCGTCTGCAACCTGCCTCAAAAATTGTAAATATTGACATGGTATTGCCGGCTACAAATTTCGCCCGCGGCGAAGCCTGTCCAGTTTCCACGGATGTCAATGACGTCAGGATGTTGAGACAAGTGCGCTAGTGCAAAGCAATTCTGCGCTCGGTCAGTACTTGGATAAGTGATCGTTTAGTGGCATTGAACTGAGCGATTCATGGCCAATTACTCGAAAATACCTGGACTCTTACAATTGCTATTCTATACTCATACACATTTACTCAGCCTTAGGAACGCTACGGAACACTTGGGTTTGTCAAAAATGATGGTTTACATAGCCTAAAATAAGAACAGGGAATAGGAACTAGATACAGACAAGTTATATGCTATAACAAGAACAAACAAACAACGTTAACACACTTATACCTCTGCACTAGGATCCCCTGTGTCACACATGGCATAGAGAAAGGCCCGAGAACCAACTTCATGCTCACCACACAATGTGTGCTCCGGCCGGGAATCGAATTCGGGACCAATCACTTCGAAGGCAGGGCTATTACCACCTTTTATGCCACGGAGCCGTCAATATGTTAACAATAATATAATATAGGCAGACAGTAGGCCGAAAGTTCTTAACGTGTAATAGATAGGGTATTTTTTATACTACGGAGGTGACGGAACGAGCCGAGGTCCCACCTAGTGGTAAGCGGCGACCCCCGCCCATGACAACAGTAATGCGACTCAGTATAAGATTTGGATCATACCGTGAGTCGCATTCCGACTGATATGATAATATTGGCGGAAAACCCAGCTCGTTCCGTCACTTATTCGCACATTATTAAAGACAGCGGTAATACGTAAACAAACGTTTGAGATTAAATAAAATACGAGTAATTTTCAATAACATTTAATTAATTATACATCAAAAACAAATAACATACACTGATCATCGTGACCCTCCGGCAAGTTGCATTCATGATTAGACCGACTAGAACTCTATACTAATAGTAGGTACGTACATTACATATAATACAATATGGAAAACGAGAGGGGAAGACCACGTAATCAAAACAAAATGTTACTTCAACAATTCGGCGCAAAATATGGATAGACTACAGATATTTTTATATTAAACAATCGCATTCAATCAATGGCGCGAGCTCTGGTTCCTCGAACAGCGGTGTAGCGCAGCCACGCCTGTCCACAGACAGGTTGTGGACCGCCACACCAGCGCCGCCATTCGAGCCGAGCGCGCCACTCCGGTTACAAGTACTGTGTTGAGCTTATGAATATTGAGATCATGATTGCCGTCAGAATGCTGGCCCATCGCGACACCACCCGCCCATGGCGCCAGCATCCTGGGTATCTTAATTTTACAAACAAACCAATTCACTCTACATTTCCACATTTGCGCCAACAAATTTCAGCTAGCCATCCACTTGAGTGATCGAGAGGAAACAATATATTCTCTAATTCATCATTACACTGAACTGAAGCAATATTCATAATATAATTCAGTCCCGCCTAAGTGGACGCTTAGCTTACGAATCTTGCGGTTTATTTTGGTTCCCTCAGGACGGACATATACTCTCAAATAGGATCCACATAAACTCTTCCCCATCAATAAAAAAACAAACTAGGTACTTCAATGGAAGACTAAAATAAACATTATATATAACAACCATACAAATGTGATGAACATTCAATAATCTACTATTTTACATAGCTACGGATTTATTTGGCCTCACAAACACACGTTCAGCAGTTCCTAAAGTAAAAGCACTTTAGCATAAACGTTCCGTCAATGGAGATTCTGCATATAGATATGAGTGCGAGATGTCATACATACCAGTCCATACAACATGTATCAAAAATATGGCATTCATGTGGTCAGATTCCAATCGATATAGATCCATAACATTTTTGTATATTCTGGTCCCAGATTAAATACTGTATCATTTACAAAAGCATCTAATGCAGCATAATGTCGTTTTATGTCCAATGTTACCACACGATACTTACTTTATAAACATACAAGTGTATACCTTATGTCCTAGTGTATAAGCCTCACCGATTGAATCACATCTGAAGTTGACTGCATTGTTGTATTGTGCCAGTGTTCAGTTAGTAACACTTGTATATAATTTCGTGTCTAAATGTTTGTCACAAAACATCAATACTTATATAAATTGGTGGTTGTATATTGTATATATTACAAGGCACGTGTCTAGCTGTGTCGGTCAAAACAATCGTTGAATCTGAAACGATATGCATCCCATATACCTTCACTAACATTACTTTATAATAAATGGCACATTAAATATGTAGCATTCGATTCGTATGTATAAAAAAATGAACATTTTCACATATAACATGATAATTATGTATAACATAGTTAATATATTCTTTGCTCTAGCATCACATCAGTACAGTTTTCCTTAAAATGTATAAAACTAACCACTACTTTGATGATTAATATTCTTCACTTCCATATCACAATCATATACAACAATTAACAAAATATACTCCGTTATACGTAAAGTGTAGACATTGTATCGTTGTTACAAGATGTCGAAAGGTTTCATGTATCTGTTCTTCCAACCGACGATAATATATTTATTTTCTATTTGAAGTTGTTGGTACACTTTGCATATGACACAGAAATTTTGTTCTAAATTAATTAAGGTGCATCTTTAAAAGCAACAATGCGACCAGTAGCCGTATAGCGCACATTTCTTACACAAACTAAACAATACACGGATAATGTATAAAAAATCGATACTTATTCTAGTTACATGCGCCAGGTTGGCACAGAGAAGACAGCTCTACATAATATTAGCCAAAAATATATGTTTAGCGTATAATAAACTATGCGAAACAACAATATATTAACAAAATGCCGAAAATGTATGTTTCTCAAACATTTTGTTATACAGTTTGGCCAATCACAATAATGTTTGAACTAAATAATCCTTGTCAACCTTAAAACTACATTACATATTAATTAAATAATTTAATTTTTATTATACTTTGTATAATTAAATAGACAATAATTTCTCCTAAATATTAATAGAGCATGTCTTTTACACCGACCCGAGCTACTCATACCACGACATAAATACAAAACTAATAGTTAATATTTACAAAATTCGATACGAAACACACATCAGTTACACAAAGATATCTTTGTAATTTCATACTAAAATACATGCGCTTTATATTATGTACAGATCTTTTCAAACGAACATTTGCAGTTCGTGAGAGAAGACAGTCAATTGACATAGTTCATAGAAGTAACACTTTCCATTGTCTATCAGATTCACGGTTTAATAATGTTTTAGTTGCGAGTGGATGTCGCGGGCCTCGCGAAGGTTCCAACTGTACATAATATAAATGTCCGGATCGTTGGCTGTAATACTGTCTTGTGGTGAATTAATTGACATTTACACGTCGCAGTCAATAATGATATATTTGAGAATCAAAGTCCTTACACCGTGGCGCTGCCATACACAGAGATTATAACGTTTTAAACATACGGTACGGCTACCATACAACTACGTATATATAAATAGTGATATCCATTAAAAATTCACATAAAAACTGCGTGTATTTGAGCCCTCGATTCCACCGAAATGCATTCAGATTGGCAAAACAGTCTCCGGTTGCGAACGCGCTCCTTACACTGGAAGAAACAGAAATACCGGTTAGACTGTTAGCACATAATACACACGTACAGAAGGCCGCCTCCATACGACGAGCTAATAGCGGGCGCACGCACACATAGACATTATCGCACTAAGATCTCTTTGGTCCAACGCAGCCCGCTCAGGGCCGACTCACTGCAGTCTAAGTTGACGTTCTTGAACTTGAATGATCTATTCTTTACTACGACAAAATAAAGAGGCAGTCAAACTTGTTCCGAACGTTTTCGTTTCCTCATTTCTCATGAACATGTTCCAATATCGTCGACTGGTTAAAAACCGTCCGCGTTGAATTTAAGTGATAAAATAGTGCCTGAGCTTTGCCTTAGATTTTGTGCTTCTATGTGTGTGTGCGCCCGTTATCGCTCGCTGTATGGAGCCGGCTTTCTGTACGTATGTTTCTTGTGCTGTTGACACAAACCGGCAGTAATTATAGGAATGATTAATGAACAAATTGTTCGGCGTAGTAACATTCCATGTACTCACCCTGGTCGAAGGTGCTCGGGTTGATGTACGAGAGCAGGTCCTGGTCGCTCATGTCCGTCAGACCCTGGACGGGCGCGGTCATCTCCTGCGACACGGCCTGGGAGACCGCCTGCGACACGGCCTGGGAGACCGCCTGCGTCACGGCCTGAGAGACCGCTTGCGACATCGCCACTAGGGTCTCCCCCTGCGGCTCCGCCGGCGGGGTCGTCTGCTCGTTGGCCATGCCGCCGCTGCTCATGTTGTTGTTGTTCTCCGTTGTTAAGATATTCGCAGTGTTGATGGCGGACGTGACGAGCGCGTTCATCGTCGTGTCCGAGGTGAGGATCTCCGCGGCCGCGTTCAAGATCATGGACTTGACGGCCGCGGGGGGCGTCTTCACGGAGGTCAGCTGGACCTGGTCCGACATCAGCATCAGATCGTCTTGGGGAGCGCACGGCGCTTGGGGCAGAACGATGCGAGGCGAGTCGCACAGCATCGAGGGGGACACTTGAGGGTCCAAGATCACGTCGGGCGAGATCGCAGAGGTAGGCAAGGGGAGCGGGAGGGGGTGCAAGTCTGAGTTAGGGCGCGGGGAGAGCAGAACATCGGACGCGTGCGACGTCGACGAAGGAGACGACGCGGTGCCGGACAGGTGGTCTTCGACCCTCGAGTTGACCAGCTCGTCGAGTTTGGCCGCGTCTGAGGGCAGCATGGCGGCCGTCGCCTTCATGGCATCCTCGACTAGCGCTTCCATATGCGCACTCTGTCGCGCCAGCCGTCGTTCTATTTGCGTCTGCTCCATCTCCATTTTGGTGATGGCTCCGAAGGGGTTGAAACTGTCGCGTTGCGGTTGTCCGAAAGACATCAATCTCCCTTCCGCCGAAGGAGGCATGTTGGCGTCGGTCATCATCAGTTCGGGGTTCATTGCCTTCATTTCTTGGTCCATCTCCGTCTTTGAAGATATCAGCTGTCGCATGGAGTCCATTATGGGGGGGTAGTGAGCGGCGTTGTCGTCGGTGTTGAAGATGGCGGCCGTGACCGTTTCGACCATCTTGTCTGTTTGCACCTGGTTCTGGATGGCTTGCAGCTGCTGCGTGAAGGACGCCAGGTCTGTCCGCTGCTCGGTTTGGGAAGCCGTCGGGGGGGACAGCTTTATTGTGTCGTAACCGCCGACGAAACTCACCTGGAATTAATAATACGTACGTTAAGACAGATGTTTGTACGTGGTATGTCGCTGATAAAGGATTGGTCAGAGACATTCAACTGCTTATGCAGCACTAAAATGGCGATGGTTACACTATAGTACCATTAGAGTGAAGTCAATCATTCTGTACCGATAGGTGGCATTATGCATAAGGCCTAAGGTTAGGATCATTCTGACTGCTCACCCAGGACTAAAATGGGATAGTTATATAGTGAATGTTGGATGAATGGTTGAATGGTTGGAGCCATCTCTGGACAGTAGCTATTTCATTTCATTTATTCCAAAGGCTAAGGTAAGAGCTTCGGGTGGATGACCTAGACCACACTCGGAGGTAACCACTTCCCATCAGGTGGGTCTTCAGTTCGTCAATCAATTTAGTTACATAAAAAACTCGCTGTGCTGCAATAGAGAGTGCAATATAATAGGATACCTGGGTGGAGCCGTCGCGGGACAGTGACTCAGACTTGAGTCGCAGGTCGACGACCTTCAACTCGTCGCCGAGCAGCGCGGGCGTGGGCGACGGCTGCCCGTCCGCGCTACTCTCGCTGTGGTCCACCAGGGAGTGCTGGCTCGACTCGTCCACCTAAATCACAATTAATTGATAAGATCACGCCAAACACGAACTTTTCGTCCATTTCCTATCAGGACAAGCATTTGTGTGTGCATGTTTGTTCTGTGTCTGAGTCTTTATATGTATTAGATGTATGTATTGGTGTGTGAATATGACTCCGCCCTTTCTCAACAGATGTCGTTTTTAGTATTGTTTACGTGTACTAATAAATGACCATACTTGTATTCGATAGTACTGAATGTCAGCTATCTAACGCATTTTATGATATTTGGTTGAAGTGTAAGCAACAATTGTTTTCACCTTTTCGAAAATGTCGGTTTTTATTCCAAATAAACGTCATTTGCGGGAAGTGTTATTACATTATTTTATTGCGAAGAAAACTGCAGCGGAAACTTATCGTTTGCTTGTGGAGATTTATGGTGAGCATGCTCCGTCTAATACAACTTGCAAGGAATGGTTTCGACGATTTCAAAATAACGATTTTAGTACTGAGGATAAAGAACATGGAAAACCACCAAAAAAATTTGAAGATGCTGAATTGGAAGCATTATTGGCGGAAGATTCTTGCCAAACTCAATCAGAATTAGCTGCAGCATTAAATGTTGATCGTTCAACTGTTGCAAAGCGTTTACAAATGATGGGAATGATTCAAAAAGCCGGTGACTGGGTTCCACATGATTTAAAAGAAAGAGACATGGAACGTCGGAAAACCATTTGTGAAATGCTGCTTCAAAGACAGCAAAGAAAAGGATTTTTGCATCGGATAGTCACAGGAGACGAAAAATGGATACACTACGAAAATCCTAAACGCAAAAAAGCTTGGGTGAAACCAGGCGAACCAGGCCCATCACAGCCAAAAATAAATATTCACTGTGCCAAGGTCATGCTCTGTATTTGGTGGGATCAGAAAGGTATTGTATATTATGAGTTGCTCAAACCCTCTGAAACTATTAATGGAGAAGTTTACCGACGACAACTAATGCGTTTGAAGCGAGCCATAGAAGAAAAACGACCAGAATGGGTGAATAGACATAACAAATTAGTTCTTCAGCATGACAATGCCAAACCGCATACCGCAGAAGTCGTAAAAAGATATTTAGAGGGACAGGACTGGGAAGTGTTACCCCACCCGCCATATTCACCAGACATAGCTCCTTCGGATTACCACCTATTCCGGACGATGCAGACAGACCTTACTGGAGAAAAGTTTACTTCATGTGAAAGTATCAAAATTTGGATTGACAACTGGATAAGCTCAAAAGACCAGGACTTCTTCCAGCAAGGAATACGAAAACTACCTGAACGATGGGCGAAGGTTGTAGCTGCAGATGGAGCATACTTTCAATAATTTTTTTTTTAATTTTGTAAGCGAACAAATGTGTTTTATTTTGACAAAAAGGGGCGGAGTCATATTCACACACCTATTAGTTATAAAAACAAAGTATTCTATCATTTATCTAGTTCCCATAGTATAAGCTATGCTTAGTTTGGGACTGGATAAAATGTCAGAGAATATTTATTTTTTTGTGTACGCCTGATCAACCGTGTCCAACCAAAGGAAGGGATCAAAAAGAAGAACATCAGAGGTAGATAGAGAGGTGGGACAGTTACCTCGCTCTTGAGCCCCAGCGGCTCGTGGTCGGGCACGATGAGGGAGGGGCGGCGCGGGGGCAGCGGGGGCGGGGGCATCATGCCGCCCCACAGCAGCACGGGGCGCGCCTCCTCCGCACCTGTGCACAACCAGCGGTCACACGGCGAAACGCAACCACGCGGGACCTGACTACCTACGTGCCTGCCCCGCTACCGTATGCCCACTTTAACTGCTCCCACGAGCCCGCTCCAACCGATCCCCTCTAATTACCTACTGTATCATCTGACTATGGATTTGCACGTTTTACTGAGCTGAGAATATGCTTGTGCTAGTGAGAAACTCATTACTGTGAAGGGAATAATTTCGTGGAACGGGCTTGTTTTAAATTCATTGTGAATAATCAAGTATCTCATTGTTCATAATAAAATATGGAATTAATAATACTAGAGCATTAAGCGTTCGTAGAATTAAGATTTTTGTGTATAATAAAAGTCGATAAAATAATCCCCAATTATACGAAAAATCCTTGGTTATGTGTGACTCAATCTTAACTTTGAATTAACATATGTATCTCAAACTTTTTAGGACTCCTTTATATTCGTTGATCACTGATTGCTGATATTTTGATACCATGCATAATAATCCATACCACAAAAACTATAATGTCGCTAATAATTATTATTTGCAAAATTTATTCAAATTCCGAACAGCTAAAGTGGGAATACCGACTTATAATCTATGGGCAAATAAAACAAAGGGCTATGAGGGCACGGAAATATCTATCTAGGTGATGTAGGGAGGGGTCTGTGAAGTCTGTACCTAATAAGTGTAAGTGTAACTGAAAAGTCAGCTCTGTGTTATGTAATATAGAGTTCAAATCGCCTTTCTGAAAAAATCATTCAATCATTATTTCGACATATTTATAAAACTTTGTAGTGTTCATTTGTCACGTATCAAAGAGGATAAGTGTAATATTTTTGAAGTACAGTGAGTGTATGTCGTGTTACTGTCGAACATAAAAACTTTCAATGTTAGCTGCAAACTATCACACCATTTACATATAAAATATCAACGTCATTTAAACTATACGAAGACAATATATTACAAGAATAGAACATCTTACTAGAAAATATTATTTTTACAAAATTATTTTGACACAACTTATAGAAATGAAATTAAGTTTAAAAAAAAAATGGGGAACAATGCTAAGCTGAATTTCGACAGTAGATCTCAGTGAGTGTTTGTAGAAGGTGTGTCAGGGTGTGCAAGGGTGTGTGTTGTGGCGTGTGAGTCAGTACCGTGCTGGCGAGGGTCAGCAGGGCGGCAGCGGTCGCCGGCCGAGGTCGCTACCTACACAGACCTAGCTTGAACAGAAGGTAAAAAAAGAAAGAGTACGCCATTTACGCATCAGTCATTTCTTCCAAAAACAATAAATTGTTTTTCAAATATCACTTAACTTAAGACAAAAAACACTGCTTCATATATTTGTTAAGATTCATGCAAAGCACCTTTACTTATAAATATTTAACAAACTCGATTTTTAGATACGCGGGAAAGGCTCTTTCGAAAATTTTATAAACATTCTTATAAATTGTCGTTTTAAAAAGACCGCATGGTTCGGACGGCGTTAATAGGTGTCGTGTACCCAATACCAGTTGTATTGAGTAACCGAGCGTCGCATTAATTTGTAAGTAAAAGTGCCGAAGTTAGTCATATCAAAGCATCATAAAAGTAAATAAAGCAACGTATTGAGTTATTCATATTTTCATCATAGGCAATTTGTGATTTGACGTTAAGCATTAAATATACACCGATGATACAATGCGGAATATTAAAAATGCATGATCCAATGCGCTTGTTCCTTGCACCGTTGCATCTAGTGCAAATAAAAATTGATAACTAATACGAGTCGCATTAATTAAGTATACTTTTCTGGATTGAACCAGTTTTGTACTGCCGCGACATCAATAGAGGCAGACACTAAGTAAATTCATTTCAAAGTCCATTGTTTGGTGATTAGTACAACCAATATTTATTATTAATTATTGTTATCAATTTGTAATTTGCAGTTTATTTACATAAATCAAAAATATGATATACGTGCCATGAGGCAATCGTGTTTTATGATATTGAGAAGATGAATTATTATAAAAAATAATATTCAACATTATTCTTAATCAATCATAATCCCTATGGTAATTGTGGAACTAACCATACCAACAGCAATTTTGTATTATTTCCACTGTTTTATGGAAAAGCGACACAAATATGTTAGTTTGTGACATGCTACTTACAAACAAAATTATACAATGATACGTAATCAAATGATAGGCGCAGGTACATTTTTATCGCCACATAGTGCAAAGTTGGACCACTGTTTATCAATGTTTTAGCACACTGAGCATGACCGTTGAATAGGCTGGAAAGTACTTTATTTTTCATTCCAATCATTTCATGAAGATCAATTTAAAAATAAAATGTATATGACGCTATTATAAAAATTAAATATTATTCACGCCAACTCGGCAGTTGAAAAATAACATCATAGACAAACGGCGATAAAAACATATCTCCAGACACAGTCCCAACAAAACGTAGCTACACAGTGTGGTACAAGGTAGAAGCGAGCGACAGTCACAGTGAGCGTCGGAGTGTAAAGTCACCTTGAGCGTGGTGGCGCGAGGCGTGCGCGGGGCCACTCTCGAGGGAGGGCGGCGTGTAGTAGAAGGCGTGGGGCTCCGAAGCCTTGCCGCCCGAGCGCACGAACAGCTGCACGCACACCGGCTCGCCGATGTCGCCGCGGCAGTACGCAGGCACGCAACACACTAGATGGGTCTGCGGGCGAACCAAACGTTACACCCGCCGCTCTACTCATACCCCCTAATCACCACCAGAGGTCGGGATAGACAATCCACGGATTGCAGCACACCACGCGGTGCTGATGGCCGATGGAGACCGACTCCATCCGTTTTTCGGGCGTGACTGTGGACTACCGTTACCACCGCATTGGTCATAGACAAAGATATTGTCTTCAAACATGGAAAAGCTGTGAAGAAACCTCGTAATTAAAACAATCGAGATTATGTCAAGGCAAATAATAATTTCAGAAATATGCATTAATTGATTGCATTATTGAAACTCATCTAGAGTACGGGGTCGTTGAATGTCACCATACCTGTTGCAAAAACTCTTTGTCGGGGACGACTTCTTCCTCCCATGTGGTGCGTCCGTCCTGTCTTTGGCAGAATACTACTCTTGTTTCCTTCAGGAAGTTCTTCCCGAGAAGGTACAGCTCCAGCCCCCCTGAGGCGGGACAAGAAACAAGTGACTTTCGGCACACTTCTGGCACTCCAGGAGGTTGGGCTGTAAAAAAATGCAGCATGGTAAATAACTGGATATCTTTTGTTGCTGACCCGAAATTTGCACAGAAAAAGCCGTATTTTTTTAAATTTAATGTGGGATGTAAACATATTTTATTGTAATGACCCTTCGCCAATATTAAGCATATTTTTTACTTACTACAGATAATCTGTGTCGAGCAGACTTGTAGCGTCTCCGACTCCCCTGCCGCGTTGACGATATCAACCCTGAAGACCATCCGGCACCGTGTAGACTTCTTCTTCCCCCGGGACACGTGAAGCCCGCTCGAACTACCGCCAAGGGTTTCGCCGAAACGATGCTCCACATCCACGTTACGTTCCTGGACAACGAGGATTACGTGTGAAACTTGAAAAGTAGGAGTAAAAATCAAAACTGGTTGACAGATAAAGATGCGAACCTTGAGTATGCCGACGCAGTCGCATGTCACCTGCCAGTTCTTACTGGGCTCGAGATCGATCTCGATGACGACTGTGCCATCGTCCTTCCGCTCCTTACACGGCGTTGAATTCTTGCCGGCGACGCGGCACGCCTGGTAGAACATGTGGGGTGCCACGCGCCCTGTGTCTGTCCCGATGAATACCTACAATATTTTATAGTAACATAGATAAGCAATTGAAAAAATACGATAAATCAAATCAATGATAAAATTTTGGAACAATATACGATAACGTAGCCTGCGTCTGTCTTATAATGTTACTCGATTTATTTTTACCTGTAATACAGCTGGTTTATCATATCCAACTAATTTGACTATAGGAAATCCATTCCCTGAATTGTCTTTGACAGCTCCTCGGCTGCCTTCAGTCTGATATCTGAAATTGATATGTTATTATAACATACGTACAGTACAGTAAAAAATATTTATAAACTGTTACATGCATTTGTACAAACCTCGCTCTATGTTGCGTCTCTGGTTGACAAAGGATTTGTAACTCCACCGTTCCGTCTTTCGATCTGTAGCTAAGAGGTGCTGCCAGTCCTGGTGGGCCGGACTGTGCCATTAGCTGTCTTCGCCTGACCATCGCTTGTGCCAGTTTTCCACCATACTTCCCCGCCAACTTGCCTCCGAGCTTACCGCCCGTTCCAAGCTTCCCCGCGCTTGTGTATTTATTAGCCAGCTTGCCTCCACTGCCGAGCTTTCCGCACGATCTGTATGGATCCTGGAATCTCTTGCCCGTGGTTTCGTTAACATTTGGACTAGGTAGACTGCATCCTGCTCTGATTCTGTAATTGAAATGTATGCGCATAAATGAGCTTCGTCGTTAGTTATTCAATTTGGATTAATCTATTTATGTATTAAATGTTTTCAGTAGCAGAAACTGGATATGTTCGAATAGTTTGTACGTGTGTCAATACTGGTTCTGGACTCTTTCATGAAATCTGATTGACTACAGTAATGACTTTGTTTATAGCTAGGTAGATATTATAAAATGTAAGTACAATAAGTAGGTAAGGATGATGATAAATCATGGAGACGATGTACTTAATAATAATGCGGTGCAGATTGTTACAGACAATTACGTGCGGTGAACATGCGAATCCAGCATATTAATGATCGTGATGTGGCAAATCATGGCTATCTCACAAATAACCTTTCTGATATTCAGAGAGGTAATTTATTGTAGTACTAACGCCCATTGGTTTAAATTACATACTGGTATTGTGGCGACAGTTTGTACTAAAATAGCATTGGTAAGAACTAAGTAAGAACGTAAGTTCTTGGGAGGGTTAAATTTTGTTCAACGTACACAGGAATGGGCAACACTTGCGAGGGTGCAAGCGGCGCGGGCGTCGACTGCGCGTCAGGTGGTGTGAGCGCGGGAGTAGGCGCGGACGCGGTAGCGGAGACGGACGGCTGCGTGAAAGCGTACGCGTCATTAGCGTCGTCGCACTCTAATTTTACCGCCATCTCGCTCTCGCGTCGCTGCCGTTTTGTTTCCGGATGCTCCCAGTCGGACTCCAATGTGTCGGAAAATCTGTATACACGCCGGACTTTACATTAGAACAGCCCTACACTTTGTATCATTAAAAAAATCAGAAAAGAGGTAAAAAAATATGAAAAAATATGTAATGATTAATAAACTAATGGGTAAAAAATCAGGTGATTAAATAGATAAAGTGAGTGTAAAAGAAAAATTCAATTCAAATATTCAGTTCAAATACTACAAAAAGAAACGAAAATGCAAAATAAACAAAAGTAGTTTTGAGTCGTACGTAAGGTTATATTGCTTTAAATATAGTTCGAACGTCGGAAGAAATGGTCTGAATGTGACATAAATATAAATATATATTTAGCACATGGCAGAGCGCGGTGAGACAACTCGCACTCGCCGTCTAGCCGAGTGCGCAGAGTACATGTACATTATTATTTATTTTATCTGGTAGGGCAAGGCTATAGCGAGGTTCTTTTACAAAACAGTTTAAGTCTTCGCGGATGATTTAAGGTAGTTAAAGGGCCATAAATCAAATAGAAATGTTTATAGTTTCAGGCTGCCTGTATGTCAACTAAGTATGATACTGATGACATATGAAAATATAGCGAATAAATATAAACAATTGAATAAGATTAAAAAAATTAATGGGTTTCAAAAACTCTTTTAATTGAGGCAATACTTGGTAAGACAACTTCTGAAGCCATTTAACCTGTGACATCCCCTCTAACATTTTAACTATGTGAGGTAGTCTTAAATATATTAAGGAGTAAACACGTTCACCAAAAATTTTGTTTCAATATAATATCTTGTGGAGATATAGAAAAACTTGGAGTGCGTGTAGAAATCAGTTTTTTATAGTGGTTGCCGACATCAAGACGTGATGTCATGAAGTGAAAAAAAAAAAAACATATTTTATAGATAACATAATCAATCAAGTTCAAGCACTATCTAAGTGCTTGAACTTGATTGAACTCTACCGTACCAGCCTCTAATGTTCCCACTGCAGGGACAAGGCACTGCACTGGAGACTTATGAGCCAAATTGGATTCTTCCGTGTCAATAAAGACATGACAGTAATCAAAATTCAATATGGCGCCATGGCGAACAGACGCCATTTTGTTATTATAAAAAGAAAAAAATGAAAGTCAACGAATGATAAGTGGGGTACCATGAATACGTATTTTAAAATATTTTTTATGTTTCGGTTATCATGTTTCGAATGATCATTTACGACCTATGACAATTTAAAGTTGGTTAGCAAACATTTTAACTTAATTTTTTCAAGATGCTTTTCATTAGTAGATCAGTTAGTTATAATCGCATAATAGGTCTTAATAAAAAAAACTATAATAAATCTTTTAAATTTCTATTTCATACTTCGTTGGCATACTCAGTCGATTATATATTTTTAAATTTACTTTTGTTATGCTTACACAACGCGATAGGGTCGCTTAATTAATGATCTTAGCTAAAACCTTCTTAACTAAAATTTTTTTGGTAGATATTAAACTAATTTAATAATGTAATCGAAATGTTTTAAAAATTCTTTAGGACGAATAGTAGGTACACACATTTTTTTAAATGGCACAATGTGTGGCATAAAAATTCAATTGTATTTATTCCGTAAGAACTCAAGAATCTAGTGAGATAAATTGGACATCGGGGCAAACATTGAGAGCCACTGGCCGGCAATGGCCTCTCAGTTCTAGGTATATTTTAACTGATTAATTATAAATAAATGCTTTTAGTGAGATTATTATTTTTCACTAGATTGACAATAAAATAAGTCCAACCAACTAAATTTGCGTTCAGTAGCATTCAAGTAAGATAATATTTTATGCATGAACTTCAGTTCACCTGACACGCCCCCGAATGCCGCGATAAAACACTGCCTCACTGAACGACACGATGTCAACGTGTAGTACCTACTTATTATAATAAGCGTAACCAAACACGAGTTTCTTGTAATCGTTGTTATAGAGTGTAATTCAGTATCTTCTAAGAAATTGTTGTGTATTATTTTTGAACCCACGACTAAAAGCTAAATCATGGAGCTGAATACAAAATGAATTAAATATTTGTATGATCTAGCTCGTGATTTACATATTTATAGCCTTTATTTATAAATGTTGTGACTAGTAACTTGGACGCTCAAAAATTACAATAATTATATAGAATTAGTAATTAAAATTGCTTTTTTTCATTCTTCATTATAAATAAATCATCACAAGTTTTATTGCGTAATATAACAGAAAATATCTTAAATTATTTTTGTCAACATCAAGTCAGTTTCTGTTGAATACATAATAAATACTCAATTTTTTTTAAAATAAATATGGACCGGTAAGCCATCTGAATAATATTTAACAACTATCTGCATAAATACAAATCAGTCCCCACATGTATGACAGATCATCACTTGACAACGACTCGGCTGTATTTTTTGTTATAATATGTTCGTAATAGTCAAAAAAGTTTGTATGAATTATTTAAAAAGTATAAAATAAGACTACTTGATTATTATTCGTAAGCATAATTTATAATTTTCAATGTCATCATTAGTAAAAGCCACCCGTGCGTAGCAGGGCGAGTCGCTAGTAATATATAACTTCAAAAAACAGGACTAGTCTATAAAAAATAAAATAATACATACATAGTATTCTCCTCGTTGGTATTGATAATCGTATCATTTTCACATGAATTGTGATACCTATTCAGGGTAACATCACGAGTTCACAACACTAAATATAAATCGTCCAAGAGTTCTCCAAACTGTTTAAATAACTGACCTTTGTTTATAAATAACTCCATTCAACCAGCTGTCGTGCACAGAAACATTTAAAGGCAAACGAGATGTTTTCAAAAGTACATGTTCCGGACATGGCCTGTGCGAGCAGGTTGTTGTTGTGCAAGATACGCAATTACTCATTTTTTTAGTGGCTTTTTTGCCGGTCGAATTTCTGTAGATACCTAACATAATGACGCAAGTTGAATTTGCTTTGGTCAAGGAATACTAGCTATCTTTGGCCGTGAATAATGGCTAATGGAACAACAACATACAAAACTTACTGTTTTCTTTAAAATATGACACTCGATGGCCGGTCTCGGGATAAACACTAATCCCAAAAAATAGAACATTCATTTTGTGTCACTATAATTTTAACTTCTCCGCAGAATCTAGACTATATGAATAAATGTAGAAGAGATTTATGTGAGCTAACCACTGATAGTCAATCGTATCTCTTGGTTATGTCTAAGCTCATCTTTTCTTAGGACAGTCTCTGTCCAATACTAATTCGAACGCCTACCATCATTCATACCATATCACCAGTTTTATCTGAGATAAGAGCCATATCAGTCTGCGTACTAGATCGCCGATAAAGAATGTATGCTAGCATCATGTAGTTACAGTTTGTGTAGTGACTGTACTATCTGCCCACTAATCTGACTGGCCAAGGTCGAATGCTAAGAATTCACGTCGATTGAGATATTGTGGGTTTGAAGTGAGTATACTTTATGAAGTAAAAATTGTTGCAGGATTTCAATCTTAATTGTAGATACAAAATCATACCATATTTATTATGAGAAATTAAGTCATTTTAGAAAAGAGCTAAAGCTAATGTTTGCATAACGGTACGGTTCGATTTTCTATGTACAATATATCAGCAAAAAAGTAGATGTTGGTCTACAATAATTATTGTAATTATGCAGCGTAGTTCTAGAGTTCTAGATTATAATGTATGAAATGTAATGTAGAGATGAGTAATGAAGATTGTTACGTAAGTGACGTCAGCATAAATATTGTGGTGTTTTTTAATGAGTACCAGGACATCGTGACGATAACAAGTAGTCTGCTGGATTACTTTTAATTGTTTTCGTTTTTAATTTTTTATTCGATATATACCAATCGTTATTTTTTGAGTGTGAGGTTTTTTCTTAACCATTAATAAAAAAAAAAATTAAGATTATGTCGTTTTATTAGTTTATAGAGTTTTTATCTTTCGAAGTACAATAATATATAACTCAAACATTCTCACCTCTTTCAATAATTATGTTTCGCCTTTATTTTGTGGCTAATAGTCTGATTGTATATTTCGTTATTTTTTCTGAGCTGAATAAAATTACAAAAGCATAGTGGAAACATGCGTTTACTTACAAAATATATTATAGCCATGTGTGCGACTCGCACCCGGTTTCTCAAACTTGTAGTTGTAATACATATAAATTATTGAGACTTAGGCATGTGTATTAGAAATGAAATCAACACGAATTGGATTATGTGAATTGACAGTTTTTGTTTAAACCAGTCAAGGAATCAATTCTGGCCAGCTTGATCATAGTTTTGAAATACGGGCCTAAGTTAGTCCAGATTGAACTTAGATAGGCGTTTGAGAAACGAGTGTTACCTCGTAAGTACAGCCAAGCCTGACAAAAGTACGTGCACGTGTTAAGAGTTCTATGAAATGAATCTCCGTACCTGTTTACTGCGTCCGGACCAAGTCCGCTGTCATTACTATTTTCGCTGGGCTCAGGAGGCCGCAACGAGTGTGTATGGGCGTAGTGAGCGAGTTTACCGAACTTGCCCAGATGTGCGAATTTCCCGGGATGTGCGAGTTTTCCCGGATGAGCCAGTTTGCCCGGGTGTGCGAGTTTCCCCGCGTGAGCCATTTTGCCCGGGTGCGCTCGCTTATGTGGCGCGCGCATCACCTTCCTGTGCAAGCGCGCGCTCATTGTAGGTGCCGTTGACATAGTCATTTTCATGCCTGCCGACAAACAGAAATTAATCAGCAATTTTATTATTTGCACGGTGAATTTCTGCCGACACAGCAGAGTGAGTTTCAGATGAAAAAAAAAATCTTAATTATGAAGGTGCTAAAACCTATTATTAATTTTTAAACAAATAAATTAATTACGGTAAAAAATATTCATTTAAAAAAATTACAATTCTGAATTGATATTATAAATGTATTTGATATGTAATTTATTTATTAAACGTTACATTGAAATCCTTACGAGTAGTATAAAACAAAGTCGCTCCTGCTGTTTGTATCCTTAGATCTTTTAAACTACGCAACGTATTTTTATGCAGTTTTCAGCAATACATAGAACGATTCAAGGGAAAGATTTTTATGTAGTACTAGCAACTCACCCCGGCTTCTCACGGGTAGTTTTTGTTACGAAACTGATGCTCTACTAACCGTTTGAAGCCGGGGCGGGTCGCTAGTATATAAATAAAAGTAACTTATTGTACAATATTAGTATTTAATATATATATTATTCCGTATTTTAATTTTGAAATGTAGGTACCAAATTTTACCAATAAAGAATTTTAAACTAATGAAGAAGAGGACAAATACTAAAGATATTAAAACAAATATTTTTATAATATAGTAGTTATTAAAAAAATAAATGTATAATAATTTAAGTAATGACAATAAATTTTAATTAGACGAGACCTTACCGAATAAGAACAACAGCAGGCGGCCATGAAAAGGTCAAAGTCCCTGATTTAATATTTCGTCAATATTGTATCATGTGACGTTACATAATACGCCATAATCGTCCGTACGGAAGCTATGACAGCTTTTTATAATTCCTTACATCGTAAGGTCATGACTCAACGTTTAGAGATCGCAATCTCTGTTTTATAGGCCGTGTGCCATAATGCGTAGGCCATAAACTGAGACGCGACTGTGATACATAAACACTGAATTAGAACATCGGTATACACGGGTGAAATGATCTAAACAGCGTGTTCGTTCAGATGGAAAACAGCGGCCGTGATAAAGGCGAAGGAAAATCTTGGAATGTGAACGGTGCAGCTGCAGGTTGCACGCAATCATTTACCTAAGGGGGCCTTGAAGAAAAGTTTGAGAAACACGGTCATAGTCTCAATCATCTTCTTTTCGTGTAAGTGGCCAACTCTGTTTCAGAGTTTCCAAGCCACCTGACGGCCTCTGACGTGGTTGTCACAATTAAAATGTCATTAAGATGAAGCTTGTAAATGAATCCAGATAATCTATATATATAAAAGAAAGTCGTGTTTGTTACAACACTTATAACTCGAGAACGGCTGGACCGATTGCCATGGTTTTTGATTTGTTGGATTTGTTTCCGTCCCAAATAGCAGAATAACTATTAAAAATATTGGAAAATTAACGAAAAAATAAAATCAATTTATCCCCGTATTCTTCACGGGAACGGTAACTATGCGGGTGAAACCGCGGGGCGCAGCTAGTAATAATATAAAAATAAAACCATTATACAGGCATCTTATTCCAAAAAAAGTAAGTTAGTTAATTAAATGACAGCATTCAGATCAAGGATTTCAACACATCTAGCTTAGACAAAGCATTGCGGGCTCTTAACAGAAAACATAAATTATTTCCCTACAAAATAGGAAATGCACAAGTGCCCATTGCCGCCCTCTCATTAATTTATTTATTACGAATGTAAACCGAATGATCGTTAGCAGTTGAACATTATTGCCAAAGTACATAAAATTAATATATTCCGGTAGTAAATTGTCCGATTTGATGTTAAACACTAATCGGGATAAATCTATGTTTAGATGTGTATTCATGTGTTTCTGTACACTAGTCACTACTACTCTACCCGATAGGTAACTTACAATGATATTATAATCTGATCCAAGCATCGGGACAAACAATACTTAAAGCTATCACGTTAAGGCATCCTTCAAATTAGCAGACTTGCTTTCGCCGGTATAGCGCGAGTGAATAAAAAATTCATAAATTCGTAGTATTTGTGGTTTTCAATTTTATGTTTGAACTAAGGAGTACTAGTATAAAATATTTGCAGTCAAAACCTAGATATCATTTTTATGTAAGCTTTTTTCTTTCTCATTTTTCTTAGTGTTAATATTATGTTATACCTGATTGAAACTTGGTCTGGGTGCAGTCAAAATATTATGAATACTATACTCGTATCTGGTAGGTATTATCTTTATCTATAAACAATCCACATCGGGGGCTGCGTATAATTTCAGTGGAGCCACCATACTACCTTCAGGTATCACGCGATTCGAAAGTATGTAATATATTTCGTCTGATTACTTTAGAAAAGTGTATATGGAATTCTGTTAAGCAAATAATATGTATATGTGACTAAAATGACGGTACGAAATGATGGCCCACCAAATGCTAAGTGGTTTAGATAAACGAGAAGATGCAAGCAGCATTCCATTGGGGCCGTTACTGAGACGCGGATGAAACGTCTCATGCAATTTTACTTGTTTTTTTTGGCATAGCCAAATATGTATTTGGGGTATATTTTTATCAAATTATTGTCCATATCATTCAACCCGTAAATTTTATTAAACACTCATCCAAAATTCTTCTCAAGTATTCCGGAAACAATAAATGTAGCTAGTTTCCTTGACCTTGCCGCATCACACTCCCCGGGACTGCGTTTAATATTCGTTTTGAATTTATAGTAGTAACGTTGTTTATTTATGGGCAAAGCGACTTACGCATTCTGTTCTTTATTCATCAGAATTACGGAGGTACGTTACGTTACGTGTATTTATATAACGTTGGCTTGTCCATGTCCGATGTCGTAACGGGCGCTCCATAACATGACAATAAGTGTATGTTTCACCATACATTGATCCTAATTTATTGTATGATTAGATAAGATAGAGAGAAGGGAATAGCAAAGTACATGTCATATCCAACGTAAAGAAATTAGTAAACGTATATGAATATGACGCCAACGCCATTTGTCAACCAATTTAACCCTGTGATGGGATATAGGGACGAGGATGTGGATACAGAAAAAATATAACATTCGTGAGTTACTTATCGATAAATATCAATAAGTGAGCAACAAAAAAAATTTACACCACACGATTTTCAAAACATTATGGAACTGTATCTTACTTCTTTCACTTAGACTACGTTTTATCAAATAAAACCGCGGGTAACACCGTGGGGCGGAGCTAGTGTGATATAAATTTTGAATATCAGTTCGCATTGGTTTTTACTGTAAGGTTAGATTATTATGATTTTAATATCATATTAAGAATAATAGAATAAATATTATAGAAGACTTAAAAATTATAGGTATATATTTACTTCAGAGAACGCCAGTACACACATTGTAATCGTTTTCCTATTGAGTACCCATTAAATAAAATAAAGAATTTTACGAGTCTTGCCACGCTCCAATTGAATCCTACCGTTTCTTATATTCATGCATACATCTAAACGAAAGTACAAAGACAAAAATATACAAATAAAAAAATGTGCTGAAAACCGTTACATTTCAAGGATAATCACATTCACAATTTTAAAATAACACACTCACGTTAACCATTCACTCGTGAATGCGAAATCTTATAAATAGACGCCATTTAGATTGGATTCATTTGCGTTTTTGGTTGGTGCTAGGTAGAAAATTACGATATTCAAACGTTTATATTAAATAGTTTTTGTTAGGCTAGTAACAACACATTTGAATGCTAGAATATTCAAATGATTGATCTAAGTCGGTAATAATAAGTAGGCATATGTTATTTTTCATGTTTACTCTTTAAAATATTTAAATTGATGACGATACAAAAGATAAGACATTGGAAAATCCATAATCTAATAAACAACTTAAGCGCTTTACATTTAATTTTGGTAAAATTATCAAATACTGTTTCTTATTCATCGGGATAGTATATAATTTACTGCAGTTTACCGACAAGTATTGACTGTATTCTAGTACAAGATCAGCGGAAGGCGTAAGGATAACATATTACAAATAAAAATGTATTTTTATATAAGACGTATAATCAAAAAATAACTGAAAGATGCTTTTGTGTCAAATAGTACCTAGAGCAATAATGCGTTATGTATTCTGCGGAATTGCCAAAATTATGATGAGTAAGTCGTAGAAATATCGGTTGTAAAAAAACACCAAACAAAAGATGTGTTTGTTTCAGTTTTCACTAGAAAAGTCCAACCAGGCACCCAAGGATCGATAGCATTGACAGCCCATCAAGAAGCATTATTGAGTGCACATAGGTGTGTACAAGATATAAAGTGGAGGGCCGAGTTCGTTACCCTGCGGCATGCCGAGACGACCCGCGCTATCGACGGTTATCGGTCGATATACCTATAACTAGTAGCCGCGGCGAAAGTCCATCGTCCCACCTGCACTTATAATATTAGCATGATGGCTTCTATAAATCAGAAGTTTGATCGAGCGATTGTAAACAAGGTGTCTACTTGAATGTCAAACGAGTCATAAGCTTATTAAAAATCATCATCTTCATGGTCTATGAAGATGATGATTATATAAAATAGAATAACACCGTGTTGAATTGCGAACCAATCTGCCAGTTGCAAATGTTGCTTTCAATCGAAAATACCACATCATTACCATGAAGCGAGGTTAACATAATTCACAGATCAGTTTAAAATATCTATGGCACAATATCGATCACATCCGACCACGACGTGACAGTCCACGTGAGACATTTAAATTTAAAATAACACTTACCTACTTAAATGTTGCGTTGTGCTTGAATACATTCATGCGATAAACATTAGCAAAAGTATGTCACTCGTAACGACTTTTTAGATTGTTTGTTTTAATTTTGAGGTCTAATCCCTTTTTAATTTGATTCTACATTCGCTTTTGGAAGTTGTGCTGAAAGAATGATAATTGCACGGTACACAGAAACGGACATTCAATAGATCGCTAAATATCAATCTAAATGTTAATTTAAAATATTAGTATGCCCGTCGTGCCAACGGTTTCCAATACGATGCGCGTCAGTTTATCAAAGTAATTTATTGTGAGGTTGAGGCTGGGTTAGTGACCGTGTGGACTCCAAAGCAAATAAATACTGCAGCGGATGTTTGCCCTTACGAAAATATTGATATTGAGAGCGACTTCGCCGTAATAACAAACAACCGCCTAAAACATAATAAACAAAAGTGATATGCTATCAGATATGTCGTAACTTGAACCAGTTAAAGAAAGAATAGATTATATCATGTTAAAAACAACTCACTTGCTTATTAATAATCGAGGCTTGATATTCTTATTCTTGACATAACTATAGTTTGTCTATACAAATCGTAAAAGAGTACAGTGCGACAAGTTACAGAGGTATTAGGTGTGCAAATTTGTTTAATTGGCGAGAGACTGAAAAAATTAAATGCAGTCAAGTTATATAGGTAAGTCATGTCGTCATTGGTTGACGATGACATCGACAATGTTAAGCTTGTCTAAGTACAGCATTGTGATAAATATGACCAAGACCCCTTTTGCTGGCCATCACAGCACACGTTAGTGATCAAGTGAAAAGGAACGACTGTTAGGAAATTCAAAGGTTAATTATAAATAAATATCCATGCTCTCATTTTACAGTGAATAAATATGATTAGCGATGAAACCCGGGTACCAGTATTATGACAATCAGCGCAATTTGATAATTTGATTGCCTACTGAGATAACGATAATGAAACTATTTAATTGGTCTAGAATAGAAGTACCTATGCAACGAGCAAGGCTCTTGCTCTCTCCGTGACCTAGATCTAACGAATTTATTAGTATAAAGATTAATATTATTGGTTGACTTTACTGTGCTGTTTTAACAGATTTCAGAAAAGGCTCTCAATTTGACTGCATTTTTATGTTTTTACTTCACCATATCTACGCTTTTTCGAATCGATATAGGATAAAAAATTATTTTCTTATTTAGTAGGGTGTTTTTTTTAATTTCTATATAGCTGCGCCCCGCGGTGTTAACCGCCGCTTTCCTGAAATTTTCTGCGCAACTTTTTAATTTTTTCATGCATAAGACCTTTCTCCTGACAATAACAAACAACAAAAAAAGAATTACCAAATTTGGTCCAGCCGTTCACGCGTAATGTCGTGACCAAGGGAAATAGGGATTCATTGATATAAATAGATAGATTCAATCTCTTGTATCAAATTGTAAGGTACTCCAACTTACCTCCGTAAATAACCCTCGAACCTCAAATAATTTCATGACTGAGTCCTTAGCCCTTTTATTAAACAAGGTGTTGCAAGAAGAAGCTCCCCACGAACAGAGCATACGATACATTGTTACGCTCGTCTGAAAATCAGTGGTTAGTTCTTAGATAGCAAGTATTTTCTTACGTCTACGCCTACGGATGTAGATTATAACTAACAACATGTAATATTACATCTCTAGGCAGTTTTTATTTACATGCACGCAAAATCACGTGTAATGGTTATGTAATGAATAAATGTAAAAAATACTTCTATTATATTACATCGATGTTGAGAAAACAACGTAAATTACTAACATATCTAGGAGTGCTTTACTGAATTGATGCTATCAGACACGCGGACATCCCGTGTTGTGGCAACTAAAATGTCGCTATAGATATCCATTTGGTTCAAATTATTACCTTTAAGATAATATTCAATCTAACTTTACTAATAGCGTATTATAGTAGTGTAACTGCAGTATATCGGTAAATTGTTTTATAAAAATATCTGCTATCTCTTGATAACAAAATACGCATTTTCGAGGTAGTATTATAGTGTTTATTTAAGTATAATCTAATTTTTGTTCCGGTTAAGTTCAAATTATTTGTTTTGGCTGATACAATTTTCTCGCTTTCTGGCAGATCCAGGAATATTGTCTTTTATTTTATTAAGCAAGCAACGTTTCCATTAAAATAATACAGACAAATGCAGTTTCTTAAGTATCATTATTTTAACGACATTAATATCACTATATTATTCGTAGGAATATAGTAACCGGTTAATGTTAGAGTATGTTATTCGCATTTGATGTCAATAGTACACGTCGAACCAAGAATCGAACAAGATGTTGCTACATCCAAGATGTAGAAAGTAACATAACACGATCTCGCATGTGTGCCATCACCGTACCACAGCAGGCAGTAGATAAAACCAACATTTTAGGGCGCACGGCGCAGAAGAGGCCTGTAGGGCTGGCCATCCATCGTTAACCCACGATTATAATGCGATTAGTGGCTCGTTACAGCAGTGCGATAACAGTGTGCACTATTAAAGTTGTATTAATTTATCAACCGGTGACCGATAGCGGCCTCTGACGTGTTGCTCGATCTTATGCTTCGTGTTTCGAGTGTTATTATAATACTAATGGTTTCGCTGTCATTGATTAACTTTTGTCGATAGCGAGGGATGACGCACTTTTAAAGCATCAGTTCAACGGACGAAGTGTTATTCGGTAGGCACTAGACCTCGCTCAAAGGCCACAGCGTGTACAATACGATGGATAGATATTAAGTATACGATAGGTATTGTACATTGATACAATTTATGTGATTAACGTTTAGCACAGCCATTTTTTAACATTATGGATTATACTACAATAAATATTATATGTATATGAATCGAAAAATTTGTTTTTATACGAATAATAAACCCTATACGGTGAGTATTTATTATCTATATGTCACCGTATAGTTGACTCTATACGGCTGATATTAAATGAAATTTGAGTGTCAATCTAAGCCAAAATATTAATGTAAGAATATGTAGAAATCCCGACAATCCACACAATCACAATTACATAGACTGTCATCCTCATGAAACTGGGGCACACGCGTACGACGAACGTAATCTTTTTGTGTAATGTCCGTCCTTGTCCAAAGTCCAACAGGAAAACCCAAAACTAAATGAACAATTAAGAGAATGCAAGTTTGAGTTTAACTGAAACTTGCATTCTCAATTGTTCGTTTTATTTATTTATATTAAAAGGAGACAAAATAAGTATTTAAAAGACATTGCTTTCTTATTGACGTAGGAAATAAAAGTAACAAACCGGGCATGTACGAGTCGTTCATAGTTAAAAAGATTAATTTTCTGTTTAAATTTCAACTTACTATCTGTTACAGCGCAAAATTAACAATAAGGAACATTATTTAATCTGTGTGTATAATATTTTGACTCTTTGCAGCTAACTTCAGAGTAATCAAGAAACATCGGCCGAACTGTACGCCAACAATAAAACCATCAAGGCAGCGAATAAGAAAATAAAATTGAATATTACAATACCATAAGAGAAGCTTTTAAACTATGCACAACTTTATTGTCAACCAGTTGAATGAGTTTAACTGCCTTCGCATCTAAATAAACGCAGTAAAAACGTCGTTATTCTAAAATTTAGGATAGACTTTAATGGTGTCATTACTGTACTGATAGATAAGTCGATAAGGTTTAGACGAAATTACAGTATATAACGACTCCGTATTGACCCAGGAACAGAAATAACATTTTGCATTACGTTACGCTCTTTTATTTATCGTCATTCATTGCATTCAATAAATTACTAGCACTTATCTTCTCTCTCTATAGCCAATTGATCTTAGCAGAATACTCACGTCTTATCACATATCTTAAGAAGTATTGTAGAACGTGTTTGCTACCAGCGACGTCATGGCTTTGCATTCATTGGATTGAAATGCAACACATACCTATATGTACAAAGTAAACCCAGGAAAATGGCAATGCTTTATAACTCTTACGGCCGTCCAAATCAAATAAAGACAATCCATTCCATCCAAAGGTTTAGAAATAGTTTTCAGCGACAAGGCCGCCCATTGAAAATTGCTGTTTAGATTTAAATTGGTTCAGTATATAAGTTTATGTTTTTAATTAAAGGTGTAATGTACTATAAAGAGTATATTAATCCTCATCTTCTCATTTTCGTTGCTTCGGCTTTTGTTTTTATATCTTTACAATGAATTTGGAATTTTATTAAAGGAATTTGTCCAAACATAAAATGTGCGGTCCTGCCTGGTATGCTTAATTACCGAGAAATACAAATACACTGTAGATAATTAAAATACCTTTACAAATAACATATTTGTGGGTTGCTGTATTTAACGTAAATACATTAATTTTTGTTTATGTTTATTTCGTATTTGTCGAGATTTCCTCAAAGTGTTCAGGGTTAATGAGATTAGAGCTGTATTATTTTATATATATATTAATTAATGATATTTCATGTTTATCATTGTCCCACCATTATAGGAATTATATCGCTTTTAACTATACGGAACAAAACCAATAAAATAATAACACCAGATCAACAACATATTGTTTTGAATTTTATAAAATTAATGTACAATATGTCTTTGTTTGTATGCCTTTAAGGCAATAGACATAAGATTTACAGCAACAAACCGTAACTTAAAATTATACTTAATTGGCATGAACAATTAAAATGTTTATCTTTGAAAACAAAGGTCCTACAACAAATATTTTATGTCCAGAATAGTTGTTCATGGATATTGCGGTGAAAGAAAGCAGTGGATGGAACTAAATAAATGTAGAATAATTATATTATAATAAATTAATGAGAATATCTTAGTTAGTGTGCACTGTTTTTATAGTAATTAACATTTCATGAATACCAAATAAAATCATTATACAACATAACATTTTAGCCATTTTGTTTGTATGAAATATTTATACTAGGTAAAGTCATTGGCATTTATTTAATATACAGTTTTGTAGAGTTTTTGTCATATTTGATTGATGAACCTCTTCTCATAATGAATGTGATGACATTATGTATCATTATTGAAATTTTATATTTGCGTGAAGCAACCCCTTAGTTTTAACAACAATTATGTTTGCATAAACAATTAAAATTCTTATTCATTTAATCTATTTGATGCCTATCTGTTTCTCTCAGTAGCATAGTTCTTAGCATATTAGCATAAAGCTTAAACAATGGTTTTAATATTATTTCGTTTTACTTTAGGTGTGCTCTAAATAATGGCTTCACTGTGACCCCAATTGTTCCATAATTATTGTAGAAAATGAAACAGATAAGCCGTTCATAATAAACAGCTGATTGGTTATGTAAACTTATATGCATACCTACCGGTGAAACAAAGGAAATAACATATTGTGATACTGATACTGCATAACAATTGCGTATCTTACTACCTAAAGTGTTGGAGAGTCATTGACCTCGAGTTTTGGTTTGTGTATTATGAAATGTCAGACATTATAACATCAAATGAGAAGGTTGCAACGCATAAGGTAGTGTTGATCGAGATAACATGAAGCATTTGCACTCTTGGAAAGGATAAGTAGCATTATATAATATTTATTTTGAACATTATAATAACTTTGGCAACTAAGATCTCGAATAAAACGTCACCTTACAAAAGATTAATATTTTTTGTACTTATTGGATTTTAATGCTAACTTTGATCAAAGGTGTCATAGGGGGGCTACATTGGGTCCACTCATATTTATTTATGTTGCGAAAAGGATCCAAAGCAGGCATATTCACACCAATGTAGTTACTCTGCTTTAGCAAAGATAACTAGCGCAATGACAAGGCGGGGCTTCAGTTAGCTATAGCTACTATCGATAGAACCAGAGTTCAACACTCGCACACGGCAAATTGCATCTGAGTCGCCCCAGATCGCGTAATGTCTCACTCGTGACGCACGCCCCTCCCCCCGAGATGACGACCTCCCCCCCTACAGTCGCTGTGCGGATAAAACGATATTTTATAATTTTCTATTACAACAGTACCTACTGAATCATATAGGCTTGATCATTATTGAATCAGAAAATACAAAACCATGGTGTTAATCACACAGAGCACATACAATATTTTATCAAAAAGAAAAAACAATTCTTACATTATATTTTGTACCAATACGGAATATTAAACCCGAAAACCCTCAACTTTGCCTTCGATTTAGTCACGTAGGCACATTCAAATTAAGCTACAAAGTAATACACACACAAACTATTTCTCTAGCTTCACACAACCACAGTTGTTAAAGTATATAGATAGTGTAGTGTAGATGAATATTAAACATATCTAGCCGTCCTTCACTGATTACTTTACAATTCAAATCAAGTTAAATTTTTGTTTTCAACTAACAACCAGTCTTGCGACGCATACTACGAGCTAAGATCGTTATCACATTAAAATTAGCATTTGATTGTGGATCTTAATGCGTGGGTACAGAGTGTAAAATTGATCGATAAGCACTGACCGCGATTCAACTGACCATACGAGGTGAAAGGAGAATTTTCATAGCTCAAAACAACTGACATACAGTAATGATGACAGGTAGTTAATACGCATTGGCAAAATTAAAAAATAAGGAAAAAGCCGTTTAGTATAAAATAACATTATGTAACTTGGCAATATTACGCAAGCGTGGTGGAGAAAACATAAACTATTAAGAAATTAAATTAACTGATCGAAATTTAAACTAAAGTTTCTACATTTTGAAGTGTCACCTACTATCAGAGATGATAAAAGCATTAGCTTAGCAACTGTCCACCTGGGGAAGCCAAACACGAGGCGGTGCGAAGGTACAGTCGTAAAACAAGAGGTAAATACGGGCTTGCAATAGAAAAAGGGACCGGTCAATTCAATTTGTTGAGGATCCAGGTGGATTGACCACTTTTAGAGTGTTTTATTTACACTTCAAGGATCTCAGACATATTGGTAGGGATTTTATAGGTTTATTGTTGATTTAGGTATATCCGATTGGTGTGGAAGAGCTACTAAAGCTCTATCAACAGGTTAATCACAAGGAAGTTGTTCTTTGCAAGACTTCTGTGATAGATATTCGATTAGTTGATTCTAAAAACATCTTTAACAACGGACAAAAACAGAAATTAGAAACTCGATTTCAAAATGATTACAATTTCCTTTATTGTACTCCATACTATAGATACGGAATCCCGCTTAGATTAGGTTTGGTGTGGTATACCAAAAGAATCTGTATCACCGTATTAATATTATTGTTAATTGTACATGAGAAGATACATATACTAGTAGCGAATATTTCTATGACACAATAATAAGATAATGTTTTTGTTAATTTAAGGATTACCATGGGAACATAGAGCATAACACACGCTACTTATGTTGTTTCGGGCAATAACAATACAAAAAACATTTATTCTGTATCCTGAAGGTAGATCAATCGGCAAAGTTACGTAACCCATTGAATAAAAACGTAACAGAGCCTACCATAACAGAGTTCACCTAAATGCCAATATTCAAACAGTTTTTTGCGAGCCAATGAATATTTAGCAGGCAATGAATAATAAAAATACTTATGATTCTTGTAAATAAACTTTAAATTCAGCCTTGAATATTGGAGCCTGAAAATTCGCTTACGTCTGTAAATGTGAGTTACCGAGTGCTATTTCTTCTAAATCAATAGTATTTTTAGGGCAAGAGTGAACATATCAGAGTTCTTTGTGTCACTACTATATTTTTTTAAGCGAATCTTATGACTAATACATGACTATACAACGGCTGTATATCCTACCTAAAGAGGATTATATGTCAAAAGTATAAGCCGGAGCGGGCTGAAATGTTTACAAATATGGTGTGTGGCGGATGTCCTGAAATGTACAAATTACAATTGGTGGTACGGAATCCTCGGTATGCGAGCCCACATCGCACGCAGAAGATTTTAAATCTATATCACCCAGACTTATGTTAGTTCATAAAAATTGTCTATGCTGTCGGTTTATTTGGAAACGGTTTGTTTTACTGCAGAAAAGTGATAGCGAAGTCTTGATAAAACAATTACGTTTACACACTCATACTCTGTGTCGCACAACATATAAACAAGGCAAACGCCGAGACAGAAAACAAACTTAACTATCATCCCACAAAGTCTGCCCGGTTGGGAATTGAATCAGGAACCACTTTCATTCGTAGGCAGGGCAACTACCAACTAAGCTACGGAGCCGTCAATGGCTGCAATCAGTTCACCACCCGCAAGGTGAAGTGGTAGGTATGTAATAAGTAATTATTTATATATTATCTAGAATCCTATTAAGTGTCGTCGTATAATTGGCACCAAAATAATAACTGATTTGATTATAATATAATACAAAACTGGCCGAGTCGTGTTTCGTAACACCGTTTTTATTATTTACTAGCTGTTTTACGCGATTTGAAAGTTGTAAACGTTGACGTAAAAATAATATTGTTTAATTATATTGTAAAACGCTAAAGTTCAGCACTTGGTACGGGTCGAGACGCGTCTTCAAGCACCACTCGATATGGATGGCAACACGATCAGGGGGGGCTACAAGTGTTTGCCGACTCCACCCTCGCCACCTGTTGCCAGCGCGCACTTTTAATGTGCCTGGGTGCTACGGAATTTTTGTACCCAGTTACTTTTAAGATAATTAATATCATTATATTTATGTAGTTTAGGGCTAGATAGCGATGTGTTATATGTCCATAAGTATCTATTATTTATAATATTTTTATATAATACATAGTATTCTGTGTGTGAAAATACAAAACTTTATTTAGCCCTACTTATTATACGTTGTTCTCGATATATACTCAAGTTTGAATTAGCTTATTGATTTTGGAATAACTATTATGCTTGGGCTTATAATTTGACGGTTCCGTGGCTTAGTTAAAATTTCTGCTGTGCTAGTGAACATAATTTGACGTTTTGTAAGAATATGTGGATAATCTAAGAACTATTCGAAATGTGTTGGTGCGAAACCGCGACCTTAATTACAAGTTTCACAAGGTTCTTAGATTATGAATAGATCAAAGGACAAAGTAAAATAATGCTTTGGAATTAATGATAAACAATTCAACATCTATAGAAGGTTAGAAAATGAGGAATGTTTATTTATACCATTGACAGCTCAGTTGGTAGTTGGTAGCTCTGCCTTGTGCGTGGGTTCGATTCTTACCCTAGATGTTTGTTCTGGGTGTTAATATGTATTTACAAAAAAGTACAGTAATAGGTAATAGATATTGTATAAGTAATATTGTATAAGTAATCGTTCTTTAGTAGTTTGGGGTTAGATGACGCAGTGTGGAATGTCCATGAAAATTTATTACCATTAATGCTCTGAAGTTGGTTGCAAATTAAAATCAATTATGGAAAGTCATAATTGATATATATTATACAGGTAAGCTTAAACAGCAAAACCCTATCTGAACACTAAATTTCATCAAAATCGTTAGAGCCGTTTACGAGATGCGAAATAAATATACAAAAACCGCTCGTTTAAAGTAATAAGAAAAGTTTAACACAGCAAAAATGTTCACAGATCGGTAGCTATGTTTTTGCACAATGCACATAGCCATCAGAAGTCTATGAAGGCCACAATTTACGAGGTGCTTTTGACGTTTTGGCGCATGAACCCAATACAAATATTTATAGAATACCACGATGAGTCATGTTTCACGAATCTTCACATAAGCATGTTAAACAACTTTATTATTAACCAGTATAACAAACGTACCAAGTTGTCATCATCTATTGAGAGTAAGTAGATATAAATGTAAGAATTTGACGCATTGTCTAGCAAATCCTCCTAATTTATAACACAAAATTGTTTCTACCTATGATCTTTACAGACTTTGAAACCATCCCACCTATGTACCCCAAACCGGTTTCATTAGAAAGGGAATAATGCGAAAATGTTTTTAGACTACTAAAACAATGCGTTAGGCACAAAATGCATTTCTTTTTTAGCGTAGTAGCACACGCCGGGTTTCCGCTAGTAGCAGATATTATGTGTTTATTAATGTGCGTGTATCAGTTAGGCAAACACTGATCGTTGCTTGTAAAGCTCAAAGGATTTCGTTTTTATAGATTACAATCGTCATCGAAAAATCGTTTCGAGTTTCATCCGACAACTCGACAAGCCCAGAACTTTCCCAACTACATTTCGTATCAAAACCATCTACATGCAAGCTTTCTTCGTCCATTAGAGTTGATTGACATAGGCCTTCACCAGACGTTCGTATAAACCCCAGTTACTTTTTAACACATCTCCGACCTTTGAGAGATTGCAAATGGTTTGACCGGTAAGTTTTCTCGTACCGGTCCCCCGAGGAATGTACCTAGTTCTACTTTTACCGGATGCTATGGCGTTTCCATGTTCAGCGGTGCTTATTCTTAGAAAATCAACCAAGATTTCACTGATATAAAAAAAATATGAGAAAAAATAGAGATATTTTCGTAACAGGATTATTTCTTTAATAGTCAAATAATTTTAGCCATATCCAAGATTTAGATTAAACATTATTATATTTTTCATAATTACTACATTCAGATTTTATAATCAATCCGTCAAACAACCTAAGTATTTAAAAGACCACAGAATTTTACTAAATGATAGAGAGCAAAAATAAGGACGACTTCATAGAAGATTGGATACATAACAAATAGTCCTTCGAACCGGATGCCTATGTTCGATCGCAAGTGCAGGGCACATCTTTCGAGAGGCGTCTGATTCGAATCTCGTAATTGTCTGTAATCGATATGCAGTGCATTGAACCACCAAATGACGTCTGCGTCTGTGGCCGGTTCTCGGCCGTCGCCTCTCACTTGACCGACGTCACGTGAAATCCCCACACTTATATTTCTGGCAGACTATTTTGTAAGAATGAATAAAAAATTATGTAAATTCGGTTGGTTCCTTACCTGTGGTTTATTTTTAAAACAGGGATTTTAAATTTGTTGACGCGACCGTATTCCGCGCTATTTATGGAACTGAACATCGTGAACAAGCATGATCATATCATCTGTATAATGTATGAAGTCCGCTATACATAAACAATAGTTTTTGTGATGCATCCATACATAAACTGTAAGAACGTTTAAATTTAATATTTTTTTGAGTTGTTGGTATAGATGTTAACAAAAACAAAATCGGACATGCAGGCGGTCCTGCCAGAATAGACAACAAAATAACACTGAAAAATACATATAAAAACATAAACATACAATATTATACGAATAAATGTTTTAGTTAAATTTGATAAACAAAAAAAATATTTCTTTAAATTTAACCATTACTTTTCTCCATATTATATGTAACATACATTACATACATACATTTAGAGATTAGATATTGTACATTTATTTAGTAATTCCGGCCGAAGTTTTAACCCCAATGAGTTATGGTAACGTAAAACCCTGAACCCATTTAATCATATCTAATAAAAACAAAAAATAAACAAACTTTAGAATTCAAGCAATTATTGCAATAATTCAAAAGTTCTGTAATCTTGTTTTCCTTGACAAACACACTTTTAATCTCATTAAAATTGATTTTTATTAAGATTAAAGTTTTAAGAACCAGCTAATCAACAATTTTATTTTTCCAAAAACCTGACCCGTTTTCAAGGTCATCAGTAGTGAATACCTGTCACTACTGATGACCCTGGAAACGGCTCAACCGATTTCCATCAAACATAAGACAAACACCAAAGATGCGAGGACAAACTTCGTGGTCACCGCACAAAGGGCAGGAAGGCACCACCAACTGATCTATGGAGCAGTCAGAAAGAAAGATCAGTGATTTTGCAATTTGTTTTATGGTATAGTTAGAGTAGTAAAAACAGAAATATCCAATATAACCTTTACTTCCAATCCTCTCACTCATAATAACGCGCAGCTAAAGTTATTGTGCCATGTTTGGTCAACAAGCGAGTAAGAGGCATCTCCGAAAACGTGAGATCCGCGGCCGACCCAACATTGCATCGTAAAATTTAATTTGCACAAAAAATATACCTACAACATAAACGTGTTTTATTTATAAATATTGGCCAAGTTGAAAATAAGGAAAAATATTTCGAAACTATTATAAATTGAAACTAGCTCCAGTGTTAGGCATCATAATGAATGAAAAAAAAAAACTTGTCTAGACACGTTTACCTTCGTCAGATTGACGTCACATACATTTTTTTAATAAAAAATATTACATGCTTATTGTTATAATTTGTTTGTACTGGTCAGGTACGACCGCAGCTTTGCATAAATAATACATATAAAGTCACTCGCTAATGGGTGCGACTGCTTTAGTTGAAGTAGGCAGAATAGTGCTCCGATAGATATTATTAATCAGTCTGATGACTCCTTGAGCCTTGAGGAACAGAAAACCCAGATAACAGAAACCCGCACGATTAAAATATCTCCACCAGGAACGAGGCCGTGAGTCACTTGACAATTGAAAGTCATTTGACAGTTTCACAGAAACGAAGGGTTGGTCAATGCATTCAATGACGCGGGCACAACCCTTGCTCACCTTCGGTCAGTTGAGGAAAATCCACAATGTTGACACAAATAATAAACGTCCTTACTGCCCACAATTCAAAGTAGATTATACAATATATTTATCACGCATTAATTAATACCTTAATTACGCGGTCAGTTGGAACGTTTAGTGACGCGACAAGCAATTCCATTGAAAGCATTTTTTTGTCTTCTTGGTATTATGAGCACCTTTTTGAAAAAAAACAGTGCATATAATCTGATTTATTTATATAATTCGATAAGAATAAGGTTTAAAAATAGCATTTTATAATAATTTTACCCAGGCATAACTAAAATATTAACTGTGTTATCTGCAGGCTCGAGCGTTAGTGCCCCAACTACATTTTTAAAGTTATTTTTGACCCGCTTCGGCTTCGCACGGTTGTGTTCGCAGTGTGTGTGGCATAGGTCTTAATACAATTCTGTAGTAAAGCCAGTACAAGCAATGTAACCGCCCAAAAATATGTTTATGACATCGATACAAATCATTGAAATTCTCGCTTTTCTCTGCTTCCAGAACTCTATATATACGTTGGTATAAACCGTAAAAAAATCCGTTGCGTGGTTTAGAAGTCAGCGGATATACGGACGAAACCAGCGACTTTTTTATACTATTTCGAGATAATAGGTGTGTGAATATGACTCCGCCCCTTTTTGTCAAAATAAAACACATTTGTTCGCTTACAAAATTAAAAAAAAAATTATTGAAAGTATGCTCCATCTGCAGCTACAACCTTCGCCCATCGTTCAGGTAGTTTTCGTATTCCTTGCTGGAAGAAGTCCTGGTCTTTTGAGCTTATCCAGTTGTCAATCCAAATTTTGATACTTTCACATGAAGTAAACTTTTCTCCAGTAAGGTCTGTCTGCATCGTCCGGAATAGGTGGTAATCCGAAGGAGCTATGTCTGGTGAATATGGCGGGTGGGGTAACACTTCCCAGTCCTGTCCCTCTAAATATCTTTTTACGACTTCTGCGGTATGCGGTTTGGCATTGTCATGCTGAAGAACTAATTTGTTATGTCTATTCACCCATTCTGGTCGTTTTTCTTCTATGGCTCGCTTCAAACGCATTAGTTGTCGTCGGTAAACTTCTCCATTAATAGTTTCAGAGGGTTTGAGCAACTCATAATATACAATACCTTTCTGATCCCACCAAATACAGAGCATGACCTTGGCACAGTGAATATTTATTTTTGGCTGTGATGGGCCTGGTTCGCCTGGTTTCACCCAAGCTTTTTTGCGTTTAGGATTTTCGTAGTGTATCCATTTTTCGTCTCCTGTGACTATCCGATGCAAAAATCCTTTTCTTTGCTGTCTTTGAAGCAGCATTTCACAAATGGTTTTCCGACGTTCCATGTCTCTTTCTTTTAAATCATGTGGAACCCAGTCACCGGCTTTTTGAATCATTCCCATCATTTGTAAACGCTTTGCAACAGTTGAACGATCAACATTTAATGCTGCAGCTAATTCTGATTGAGTTTGGCAAGAATCTTCCGCCAATAATGCTTCCAATTCAGCATCTTCAAATTTTTTTGGTGGTTTTCCATGTTCTTTATCCTCAGTACTAAAATCGTTATTTTGAAATCGTCGAAACCATTCCTTGCAAGTTGTATTAGACGGAGCATGCTCACCATAAATCTCCACAAGCAAACGATAAGTTTCCGCTGCAGTTTTCTTCGCAATAAAATAATGTAATAACACTTCCCGCAAATGACGTTTATTTGGAATAAAAACCGACATTTTCGAAAAGGTGAAAACAATTGTTGCTTACACTTCAACCAAATATCATAAAATGCGTTAGATAGCTGACATTCAGTACTATCGAATACAAGTATGGTCATTTATTAGTACACGTAAACAATACTAAAAACGACATCTGTTGAGAAAGGGCGGAGTCATATTCACACACCCAATATAATCTCAATTTATGAACGCCGAAGTGAAAGTCTAGCAGCGGTTATGAAGACACGGGTAATCATTTTTATTACTTTGTTTACAATGCAAACTTAAAGTATAAATATATACATACTGTATGCAGATTATGCATTATAATTATATATAATATAAACATGAAATTTAATGGGCAAGCATATTCAACAAATGGTACCAAATTTAAAAAAAAACAACGTAAAATACAGTTACGAGGAAGTGAGAACTAAGCGCCGTTCGTGCCTCAAGATTTTTAGTAAACAATGCCGTTGCTCACAATTACTCTCTAATTAATACAAAATCCAAAATAATTCCATTTTTTCAGAGGGTATTTTACGTACACTTGATCACCTTTGCGACATCAAAGAACTAGCCGGAACGGTAATATTTGAATCAATAAATGCCATAACTGTAATCAATGCTAATATAATGGTTTTTTGAGTGATGTAACAATACAGATTATTCTTGTATTGTTACTAAATTATACAATACCTTATCGGTAATGTAATGTAATTCTTATAATACAGGATTCTTGGCTCTCAACGCAATTTGAACTATGCAGTATTATTATACTGCATAGTTATAAATTGGTAGCAACATTTTACTAGCTGTAAGCTATAATATCACAAATTACCGATATAACCCACTGTGTCGTTATTGTGACTTTTATTCGATACTACACGAAGCTGGAAAGTCGGTCTGCCAAGCAAAAAAGTTCTATTTATCAACAGACTTCAAAAAGGAGGTTTTGTTTTTTTCTTGTATGTTTGTTACGAGTTTTCTTCCCCAACTGTGGACTGATTTGGATGACTATTTTTAGGGTTCCGTACCCAAAGGGTAAAACGGGACCCTAAAAATAGTCATCCAAATTATTGAGACTCCGCTGTCCGTCTGTCTGTCACCAGGCTGTATCTCATGAACCGTGATAGTTAGAGAATTGAAATTTTCACAGATGACGTATTTCTGTTGCCGCTATAATAACAAATACTAAAAAACAATAAAATATATATTTAAGGGGGCTCTCATACTAAAACGCGATTTTAAGGATAAGTTCCATATGAAGAAACTAGATGGTGCTACTAATATAAGATGAAGCTTGTATTTTAGCTCGCGTTAACGTTGCGTTTCGTTATCGACATGACGACTAGATAATGGTAGAGAACCCTTCGTGCGCGAGTCCGACTTTGCCGGTTTTTTTTGTATGTTTGTTACGAGTTTTCTTCCCCAACTGTAGACTGATTTGGATGATTCTTTTTTCATTTGGCAGGGTATACTAACGTAAGCATACGTCCCGCTTTAAGGCTTGCTGTCCCGCTGTCCCCAACGAGAACCAAAACCAACCGAGAACAAACCAAACGATACTTTATTGTACTACCTTATTACATTCCAAACCCACCGGCGACGGGGTTTAGCTTTAGTGTGAATAGGTTGGGACTTTGATTCGCTCTGGTCGGAAAGTTCGAGCGCACGCACAATCAAACAACTACTTTCACATCTTGTTTGTAACATTAGAAAAATGCCTAAACGAAAGTATACCTTTAATATTACTTTGCAAAATAAGTATCCATTAATAAAAGTTCCTCAAGCGGACCTCTGACAGAAAAATAAATGTATAATAGAGTTTTTGAAGAACCTCCACCCCTATTTGCGTCAAATATACGATGAAAGCATTGTCGTCAGTTTATTCGATTTTTATGTCATTAAATTATTTTTATAACCAAGTTAGTAAATGTTTATCATCTTGACTTGACAAAAAATATGAGACTCAGTTTTTATCAATTCGTTTAGAAAATGTCCTACCAAGGCATGTTTTTTTTTCACCGGAAGTTCACACGAGTAGGATCCGAGAGAGTTCAATTCTATCAAAGTTCTTAATTACATAAGTTGGCAGTACTGCCAACACCACTGGGTGCTTTGTACAGTACGTACACTGATTTGACACGTGTCTGCACAGCAATGAAATACATGAATATTCATTAGCGATTAATCGATACACGAACAAGGCACATCACTTCGCTAGCTAGGAAATCGATCCCGGCAAGTGCGCTCGGCCTGAAGCAAAATATTTAGAAACGGTATAAGATAAACTCGTAAGTGACTTTGTTTGTTTGTTACGCTTTCATGCCTCAACCACTAAACCGATTTTAATAACTCATTCATCAATGTAAAGCCACATTATCAGCGAGTAACATAGGCTATATTTTATTCCCGTATTCCTGCAAATACAATAGTATCTAATAAACCGACTTCAATATTTTCGTTCTATATTACACGCCCATAAGGGTGAAATTTCTTCATGAAACTTTATGGGTCACACTTTATGATTCACAATTGGCGAAGATACAGCCTAATCAGAACCTCCTCTTTTTTCCTTTTGAAGTATGTTTTAATTCCTTGGAACAATTTTTTCTGTGATCGTACAGATTTCGGAATAACATATCTTTATTGGCTTAGAAGATAAAGATCCCTAGGGTGATAAGGACACAATTATAATAATTTCGGAAATATATAATTCCCGAGGGAAAAGAACAGTACACAGAAAAATCCTAAACAAATAAACACAAAACCAAACAGAAAAAAATAAAAATTCTCTTCGTTGCATTCCTATTAAACGAAATTTCTTCAAATAAAATGCTGAGTGACAAGTGACTTGTCTTTACATTTCAGCTGTTTTTTGCACCATATAAATCCTAAACAGGTTTGTGACTGAGTTATTTGGTTTGGCTATAACATTAAACTTATCGTTGGAAATTTAGTCTATAGCAGTGTAGAAGATACTTTCGAAATGGTGTCCATCTAGTTCCGAAGACCAGGGCAGACCCAGAACCTTTCATCTAACAGAGAAGATACGGATCCAGGATTTCGGCTAATGCAAAGGATACCAACACGTGAAACCGCGGAAGTGAAACCGAAGCGATCGACTCCGTTAGTTCTCAATCCAGATTCAGATCCAGATTCTTTATGAACCAAATCTTTACATAACATAACAGAGGCCACCTTTAGATAAGATAAAGATAAGAGGTGAAAAATTTATTTGCAACATATGGGAGGAATCCAATTGCTTCCTGGAAGTGTTACAGAGGAATGACAAATCATAATGATCGGGTGGAACTTGTTTGTTTACTATTGGTATGTGCAACAAGGTTTCATATAAATAACATTATGACTGCGGCAACGGTCAGTTTCCTGAAGTGTGGCTTTGATACACGCGGATAAATAAAAGACGGAATACTATTATTACTTTGAATCATGGTATGAAAATACTGGTATGACTAAAATGACTACAGTAACGAAATTATTTGACGGCCCCAAAGATTTTACACACATACCCCTGCACTATGGTTCCCTGTGTCGCAGGTGTCATAGATAAACACAGAAACACAATACTCGAGAACCAACTTTACGCACGTCACAGATTGCCATACGGGGAACCGAACGTAGAACCCCTTGTTTCGAAGGTAGAGTAACTATTAACTAAGCTACGAGGCTGGAAAACCGGGATAAAAATTAAGCCGCTGCCCATAACAATAGCAATACGACTCAGGTCCTCGTCTACCAAAGAGAGAATACATAAGACGTATAGCGTTGTGCCCGGCACTTTGAGATGGAGATGGACCGACCCATATTGTAATCTCACCTTTTCACCAGAACACAGTAATACAACTGCACTACTGTATCGTGGCAGTCTTCCGCGAAAGAAGACTATTTATTAGTTACTAGATGACCCGACGGACGTCATCCTTGATTCACAATTTGGCAATCAGCTGGCAAGCGAACTTCGAGCGCAACTAGCAAAATCCCATAGAAAAAAAAAACACTTTCAGTTTTCCCGAACCACACTTCCAATATTTGTTTCCCTGAAAATCTTATCCAAACTATTTATGAACATATCAAAAATATATTTAAAATTTTTTCGTCGTAGGCATTCTCGGCCAATGTGTATTTGTCTTGAAACTGACCGATAATTATTGAGATGACCTCAATACTTTTCGTCATTATAGCTTGAAATATTTTGACTATCAGTGAGATGTTTTTTCGTGGCCTTTGATAGTAGAAATCTTTGTTTACTTCCCCTTTTGACCTCCGATTAAAAAGAGGGAAACACTGTTGCGTCTGACGGCTGCCCTGGGTTGTTTTTGTGCAATGCGTGGTCAACTCCTTGATGTGGTGGAACTTTAAAAAACCCCAACGGGTTCAGTGCACTCAATCTATGACTCAATTCGGGACGTCATTGTGATTGAACTTCGAACAGTGGTCAGTGAGTGTCGCTCAATCTGGCTCGTATACAAATGTTCCAATTACTAATGAGTTGGACCGTGAATAGTTGCACGCGATTTCTATATCGTACCGCAAATATTATTTGTTGATTAAGTTCATAATGCTTTGGCTTGTCTGAAGGACGCTCTGGAAACAATTGACGCGTTGCAAATTCCTGCTAAAATTAGTCATTCTTCCTAAACACATTAGTACAACTGCGTTACGTCACTTCCTAAGTTCTTATTATGCACTGATACCTTGATGATGTGCACGGGGTTTTACCTGATTATCATAATAAGTACTTTGCGATTTTATGACGACTCTCCCTCTGATATACTCGTCTGGCTTATATTAAGTAAGAAAAAATATTGTTTACAAAATAATGTATTTTGAGATATATCTATCGTCTTCGAAGCGTTCCGGGTTCGATTGCCCGCTGGGGCAGACTGAGCGTAACCTTGGGTGTATGTATTGTGTTTCTTTGTTTATCCGTGCCACCTGCAACATAGGGAATTCTAGTGCAAGGGTGTTAGTGTGTAATCGTAATTTAATTTACTTTAATTATATTAATTATGTTATTAAGTGGGAAATGGTGTTCACTTATGTTGTTTACTCGAAAGGGACTCCGACCAGGCGTTTGTTCTGTATTGGTATGTTATATAAGTTTCGTCCTACGTCACATTGCACCGGCATACGCACCGCCCCTCCGTTCTTCACCTTGGGAGTCACGTGCTTGCAATTTTCACGCGTAATGTCACGTCAGACTTCACAAATAAATTGAGCCTCGACTGAAACGTAGGCATTATCTATAACTGAGGTGTTTACATTGATATAGTGATTGTAGGTTTGGCGAGTGGTGCACTACCTCTATAGCCGATACCTCTACAGTCAATTACTTTGTCAAGGTGCAAGTAGTAGTACCAGTTGAAAAAATTCCCTCGTAAAACAATGTTTTGTGGACATCAGGGAAGGGGTTTCCAGTTTCATCAGCTATCAACACTTAGCGAATGAAAATTCCTACAGTAGATTCTGAGATTAGCGCGTGCATACATACGCAGCGCCGTCTAGCTCAAAACTAAGTAAGAACTATGGGCACCAGATCACTGATAAAATACTTTTTGTAAATACTAACTTATACTACATATTTACACTCAGACACAAAACAAACATCATGTTCGTGACAAAGATGCTTGTCTAGGGTGGGAATCGAACTCACGACCTACAGCGCAGAAGGCAGAGTTGGTACTGACCAGGTCAATTCATGATTAATACAATGTGCAATCTTATTTCATTTTTTGCAATTAATCCTACAGATAGGTATCTGTAGGATTAATTGCAAAAAATGACCTAATAAGATTCTCGCACCAGCTCTGCAGCTTTTTTAAACTATACTACCGATGATCTGAAAAGGCGTAATATATAGTACACCTCCGCTAAGTTATAATAAATGAGTATATACTCAGTTAGGATCATCTTCAAGAGCGTTGACTCGAGACGTGGCCTTGTCGAAGGCTGCAGCTAAAGTGCACTTTAGCTGCAGCCTTCGGCGAAACACGTGTCGATTCCATTATACAGTATATACTCATTTAACAGAATCGGCAGTGTGCTAAACATTATCCTATTTCAGAACATCTTATTTCGTAACGCCTGAATCCATCAATTATCTAGATTACCGAGCAAACTTACGTGAGAAAGCTTTTACCTTCAGTAGCGATTGCATCTACAAATATATATTCTGCTATCTACGATTACAGTCAATGTTGATACTGATAACATGGACCTACGGTAAATATGTCAGAACATTCGTCGTAGCAACTATTACACCTTTATTCTACCCGCTGTTGGCATGATTGCTTTTATTTTAACAGAAACACAAAGTAAAAGGTTTTCAATTCAATGGCAAACTGTTATTGATCATTCATCTCAATTGTATCGCGATTGGCGCTTTATTACAATAAATCGTATTTTACATCTAGCATGGCTCATTCCTCTAGTACCAACCATTTTGTTGTTTCTTACTGCATGCCTTCACGATTGTACTCACCAGGTTATCTTTGACAAGCGATAGTAATCTATCTATATTGTACCCGGATTGCTATATTAAGTGTGTCCATCAAGAAATTTATCATCAATAACGCCAGACAACCGATTGGTTAAAAACCTAAGAAAATGAATGCTGGTTAAAAAGGGTGGAACCTTCTTTTCAACCAATTTCTCGATTAAAACACTTTGTATACCAACCTTGTGATAAATAAGCGATGAAAGTAATTAATTAATTATTTTCATCAGTGTTTAAAAAGATATGAATAAATGTTTATAAACTACAGGTAACGATTGCGTAAAGTACTTAATCAACTATTTCCTTGTTATTATTACCGGACAATAAACTTCTTTTTTTTACTGCCGAAGTATACAATATGACGGTGCCTTATGCAATTTATATAACGTAACGTAGTGCTCAACCTTACCAGCTAACTCAAGTTCCTGTGACCGCCCCCCATTGAACTAAAGTTTCTATGAAATTTTATTTGTAAGGCCTCTCATAAAATTTCAAAATAGAATAAGAGGAAATTGTCCACAAATTGTTATTATTAAGACTTACCTGGTACGCTGACTCCGTCGGAAGCAAAGGGCAGAAAGGCATTTAACAATTTGCGTCAATCATTTACATTCATCGAATCAATTTACATCGAAAAATGCCTCGCTGACTAAAATATTGCGAACATAAATAATATACGATACGGGTAATGCGCGTAGTTAGAACATAATTCAATAGAAACATTATCAGCATTCATTGGGGTCGGCACGACAGAAAAATTGTTAAGTGTTTTAATATCGGTAATTATGAACCGGATAAGTGCGGTTCAGACTCGCCAACCGATGGGTCCTTACCATCGATTAGATTATCATCTTATTTGTTAAGATATCCACTACACACTTCTGTGTAAATTTCAACCTCAGAAAACGTGACAGCCAGCTAATGTTTAGGAAATTGACATCATTACTTTTTGTGGCGATTCATTTACATAAATCATTGCTGAATTTATTAAATTATAACCAGATTTTTGAATGTGTTAATCTAACTATGTCATATAAAACTAATTGGTTTTATTTATGTATATAATATCGTATAATTAGTTAGGTAGCTAGGTTGTTATTTAGTACCTAATTATTATACTTTCACGTATTATTATTATTTAACAATATTGACGTGTAAATAGCCTTGCTAATGAAAAGATTCTTGATTAGACTCATTAATAGGGTCCTCATTACATTACCCAAAGGAACTCTAAAACTTCATTATTGCGGGTAGATCAATACTCACAATGGCAGTTTGTTCATTCGCTTCAAACTTCGAACGGCTTATGCACACAGTCCACTTTCACAGCTTTGCAAACTATATTTTATTTAATAAACAGAGAACACGCAAGGCCTTGTTTTCCTTAAAGACCATCCCCGGCGGCGACAAAACATAAACTGACGCCGAGAACACATGGAGCAAACACCTTTGGGTAGGTATATATAAATTTAATTGGAAATAATTACGCGAAAACCGCAACTGTGACGTCGTTACACGCCATTATTTTATTAGATACACGGACGTTTTTCCCCATGTAGAGACGGGTCCTTGCGATTCGTCTTAATTAGGTTAGAAATGTACCGATATTGGATGCGGTGGATAAAATGGAGGGTTTAAGCTTTTCCTGATCGATACTCTGTAGCTAGTAGGGAAGTACATTTTATTTTTCAATATAGTCAAGCACAGCGTCCGAAGACGAAGAGGACAGAAACTGAACAACTGTTTTATGACAGCAGACAGGGACTGAGCAGCTTCGAAAGACGGAATTTCAACAAGTACCTAATTATTTCGACAGGACTGAACTTCAACACACCTGAGACAGCTGAGAGATCTGTGTAACTTCGCATCGAGGATTTATTTCGCTCGCTGCCACAGCACGCTCACTTCACTCGTCCGTCTCATGCTGTGTTCTGGCACGAACCTAACATACCTAATCAACAGATCTCGTAAATATTGGCTTGTCGAAGTTCCTTTCTCCGAATTTGTATCATTGGAACAATCAACCTAAAACCGTTTACGAAGATGTAATTCCGCCTACAGCCCATAAGGAAATATGCAATACGATGATTGATTATATCAATTATCTTGTTCCTACGAGTTAGCACGCTTCGTTCACTTGTCAGCTTTACTTTGTTTACCCGATTCCTCTCAAACAGGTTATTTAATTACTGAAAATTACAGAGTGAGCATAACATGCGTGCTAATAGCATTATGCAATAGGGCATATACTATAACGATACTGTGGCAGCGTAGGCTACTCGTGTTCAGACTCGTGGTGAAAACACGTTGAAGAAACGTGGCTTGAAATATTTCTAGAAATCTAATTTGAGGAAATTGAGAGTGGATCGATACATCAAGGACGGCGGAGAGGTGGTGAAACGAGATTCGCGCTCTTAAATATTCAATTAGTTGTTTACTGGTACCTCTTGTCTGGTCAACGAACCTGATTTGCGTCGTAAAACGTATCAAAAATAACTACAAGGCAAGCAAAAAGAGTATTCAACGTATCTTTAATATGTTAAATAATTTATTCATGCTTAATTAAAATAGGTACTAAACCAAAACCACTGTGTGGTAGGCACGGTATTACCTAGTTTGTTGGGTCATATATTAAATAAAGACACGCTTCGTGCGTTTATTATATATATGTGACTACGCACGTACGAGGCACGCAGTCGTACCTCTGCACTAAGATTCCCTGTATCGCAGGTGGCATGGACGCGCTTAATACACATGCAAGACGAGAACAAACTTCATAGTCTACGGCACAAACGTTTAGCCTCGACTGGGAACCGATACGGAACCCTTCGCTTCAAAGGTAAGGGCAAGACTAAGCTGCGACTTCGTGAAATAATAGCATAATACCAGTTATATTAATAACTCCAAGTTTGGCTCAGTTTTGTAATCACAAATTATGAAAATGACACGAAATCACATAGTTAAACTGTGGTTATACGAAATCGGTTAATTAAAACGAACATTTTTCAAAGCTTCTACTTAAGATGGAGTGGCACTTGTAACTTTATGACATCTGTCACTGTTTTCGTTGGTTGTATCTTAATGAATTGGTCGAAGCGGGCTGAAATGTAACCAGAATCCTACTAATGTTATAAACGCGAAAGTTTGTGAGTATGGATGGATGTTTGTTACTCAATCACGCCAGAATGGCTGAACGTATCTGGATGAAATTTGGCACAGAGATAGATTATAGTCTGGAATAGCATATAGACTACGTACGTTTCCCGGAGAAAGTCCAACAGCGGGTAACACCGCGGGGCGCAGGTAGTATGTATATAAAATCGGTGGTATAGAAGTCTCGGTGTGCGAGTTCGAATGAAACTTGGTTGATTTATTATAATGACGTTTTTTTATTGTATTTCAATAGGTACTCATTGATTTATCGCTATTCACATGGTAATTCATCTGTTATAACATACAAGTATCTCATTTCCATTTGGGGAACCACGTTGCTCACGTCCGTAGGTGAATACTCTTTCCCTACACGTACCCCCTGGGTGGTGCGACAGGACCAACCCAAAGAAGCAGTAGGACTTGTGCCAAGTTCGCCCGGAGAAATACTGCCACCAGTGGCGCACTCGTGTGTTCCGATGGGAGGGTGTGGGTGCCGGTGATATTACAGGCAAAAAACCCAAGTCGCATGGAAGATGTAATGCCTCATGCGTTACACCCCCGTCTACGCAAAGCCATGCGACTTGGGTCTTCTGTTCGCTTTGCTGCTGCCGGGTGGCGGTAGCCATTTAAGCATAAAAGAAAAGTTGTTGAAGTATTATCACGTGGTTTGTGGTATCACTCAGTAGATTCAAAATTTTATCCGTCGACTGGGACCGCGGTCCCAACCCATTAAAATAAGAGGCAGGCGGAGGTATTATAATAATCTCTCTCTTAAATTATCATAAGCATAAATATGATAATGTGTTGATTTATAATAGATTTTAGGTACCTACCTAAATAAGCTAGCTCTATCTACACTAATCTTATTAATTTAAACGAGCAATTCTTGTATCTACTTATTTTTCACGTGTCTCGGAAACGGCTGTAACGTTTTGGATGAAATTTTGTGTTCAAATAGGGTTTTGCTGTTTAAGTTTACAAGAATCGTATTTCTTGTAAAAAGGGTCAATTTAAAAAAAGTTCCAATCACCGACCACAAAAGCGGGGTAAGCATTACTTATGCGAGACTTCCCAAGTTGTGCAAGTCAATATCTGCGCTATTTTCGTATACCGATTACTTATTCGCAACGGTACGAGATGGGCGTGGGCATGGAAATGTTTACAAACATGAATATTTTCTCGCATGGACCGAGAAAAGCAGAGTAGGTCAAATACGTACCTTTTTAATATAAAATGGCACAAGACGCTTCGATATTATTATACAGATTAACATTAATTGTCATTTCGTACAGCGCCATCTAGCCCCAAACTATGCGTAGCATGTACATTGGAAATCATATTACAGATAGAATACTTAGTAGCACGTTTGTAAATACGAAGATATGAACAGTCAGACACAGAACAAACATCTTAAGTTGTCACACAAATGCTTGTCCTGGGTAAGAATCGAACCTACAGCCTACAACAGGAAAGCAGAGCTACCACCAACGGCGCTGGAAAGCTAGTCATAAAACATAATTTTTCTGCCATAAACAGTGCACGGTAATTGTTCTTGATAATAATCGTTGTTAAGTATTTTCCTGGCTGTCGTGTGGAATCGCTATTTTTTATTCATTTACATCTCAAGTATGGTTTGACAACGTAAAAAATTGCACAAAGTTCTGGCGCATTTAATGTGTCTCAGGAGCTCCTTAGGCACATTGAATTGCTGACGTCATAGCTCAGTTGGTAGTAGCACTGCCTTCTTGGTTACTAATTAAACAGAAAATATAGTTCTTACAGAACTTTGTTACAATATATAAGTCGAGGACGTAGGCATACGGATTGCAAAACTTAAGTGGAGATGGGCGGGACACTTGGCAAGGCGGGAAGATCTCCGATGGACCAAGGCAGTAACCGAATGGTGGCCAAGATATATGCGTCGACCTCAAGGCAGACCACCAGCCCGATGGTCGGACGATATAATAAAGGCAGCAGGAATGAACTGGGTTCGCCTTGCACAAGACCGGCAACAGTGGCGTGCTAGAGAAGAGGCCTATACTCAGCAGTGGGTGTTACCGGCTGATTAGATAGATAGATAGATATAAGTTAAAATCAAAATTAAATTATCGCCCTGCCTAATAGTAAATAAAATTTCATTTATTCAGATAAATTTTATGAAATGAAATTTTATTTTTCGTGGGTCTCATTTTTGTTTCGTTGAACCCTGGGGATCGTAATAAACCACTTTGAGTATCAGTGGTTTATAAACTTGCCCAAAAATTTACCTAAAATACGATTCCAAGCGAGTAATTCATCTCTTTCGCTACGCGTGACTCGACGACTAAGCACGCAGCTTGCGCTTTGATTGGTCAATAATTATATGAATGCATGTTTATAAATTTTACGGTGACACATTGTAAATTTGATATCAGAAATGAAAATGTTTTCAAATCTCTCTGATATCCTTATAAACTGTCAGTGTTTACATTTTTCCGGCGACATCAATATGGCGTGAGAAAAAAAATATATTTTATGAAGACATTCTCTGTAGAAACGGTTTAGAAAAGCGGCGCAGTCTAGTGGTACTTACGAATAGACGAAAGGAAAACTTGGGGACTTTACCTGCAAATAAACAAAAACTAAAATTAGTAACGGCATTTGTATGCACTCAAAACTGTGGGAAATAACTTTACTAATTGATCAAACGACTTACATGCGGGTTCTGACTACATAAAAAAATTAGAGTAAAAAGTTTACACACTGCACTAAGATTCCCTATTTCGCAAGTGACGTCCACAAACACCCAAGATCCAAAAACAGACTACGCTCATCACACTGTCTGCCCGGCCGGGATTTGAATCCGGGACACCACGAAGGCAAGGTCGCTACCAATTAAGCTTCGGAGCCGTCAATTAAAAAAATTCATGCGTATTTCACAGCGCCACCCAGCCCCCTAAGCATAGCTTGCTCTATTTTTGAATAATGCTTTTACTGGGTGGGATTCGAACCCCCTACCTGAGTCAGAGCTACTACTGAGCTGTGAGGCATGACAAATGTTTATGAAGGTGCCTGATAAGTAAATGAAACTGCGTAAATTCCGTAGACAACGAAATGTTCCTAGGGATCCTTTAATTGGATACCATTGGCAACAGGACCCGCAGAGCGTGTCTCCGAGCAATTAAGTGGGCTTTTGGTCTGAGCTTAATGGCTTCGCGTCGAAATTGCGAAGCTGTGATCCGAACTTACTTCACAACAGTTCAATTACCTGCTCTCAGGGAGTCTAGGGGAAATTTATGAATTGATTGAAGGGATGAACCTTGTTGGCATAATATTCCAAGGTTTTGATGAAAATTATTTTCTATGTAAATATTGTTTCTCAACTTTTCCGAACTCTAGAGCTGTGTTAAAACCGGCACATTTTAGAAATTTAAATTTTGTATTAAATTGTTTTTATTATAATTATTATACCTTTCTATCACACTATTTATGGATCCATGTGAAGATATCTTTTATCCGAATTAATGTAAATAAATGCGTGTTTGTTTATTACGCTTTGACGCTTTAACTACTTGTACAACGTACAGCATAGAGCCCTTGCCGTAGGTCTGATAAATTGAGGATCAATTTATAAAAATGCAACCCGATAGATAATTGAAACGATAATCACATTTAGAGATTTATTATCGTCAATAAGTAATCAGTACAACAGTTCATATAATATGTTTATGTTCGCCAACCTGATACATCACCGCGTGTTTTCGTCAGCGCGATGCAGGACTAGTACAAAAAAAAATTACAACTAAAATATTCAAACATTCCGCCCACCAAGGACAAATTGGCACATATTTGTCTTTCTAAATAAACCGCCCACCGCGAACTTAGTGATGTCGAATATTACAGAGATCTGCTTAACATCGACTGAACAATATACAACTAAAGAACAATAACCTCTACTTGAAGAAATAAAAAACTTTAAAGAGCAAACTATAAATAACTCACACAGTTACAGGCAATATGCAAATCTTTGACACCGGTCGTTTGATTTCGCTATTATTTTTAGTACGCAATGATACAACTCTTGTGAGATTATCAGCCCCAGTGTGTTTTAAAACCACACGGCCAAGCAGCCATCGAGCTGGAGGTAAATCTTCCTCTTTGATTAGAACTAAGTCACCAATTTTAGGTTCAGATGTTTGAGTTGACCATTTATAACGATGCACCAAAGTAGTTAAATACTCCTGTGACCAGCGTCGCCAAAATGTTTGCATCATACGCTGTGTTAACTGCCACCTACGTAAACTGCTAATATTAGAAGATTCAAAATTGAAATCTGGGACAGTAAGCAAAGGTTCACCCACGAGAAAGTGCCCCGGAGTCAAAGCATCGAAACCTTCCAATTCATTATCCACTCGTGATAACGGCCGTGAATTTAAGCACGCCTCGATCTGGCCCAGTACCGTTGTTAACTCCTCATACGTTAAAGTTGTATCCCCAATTACCCTTTTCAAATGAAATTTCACCGATTTCACTCCCGCCTCCCACAACCCTCCAAAGTTTGGTGAGAGCGGAGGAATGAAATGCCATCTTGTGCTATTATTAGCTAAACTCTGTGCGATATCTTGCAACATTGCTGATTTTTCTGCTGAAAACAGACTGGCCAACTCCCTAGATGCTCCCACAAAGTTGGTGCCATTATCACTCCAGATATCTGTACAATGGCCCCTACGAGAAACAAATCTCCTAAACGCCGCAAGAAATCCTTGAGACGTTAGATCACTAACGACTTCGATATGCACGGCCTTCGTAGCCATACACACAAATAAACATATATAGCCTTTGCTGGCATGGTGACCACGGCCTTTAGAGGTTCTTATGTTGATTGGACCTGCATAGTCGACTCCACTGCATTTAAAAGGTCTTGTTGGGGTTACCCTGGACGGTGGCAATTGACCCATTAATTGGGCTGATGTAGTTGCCGAGTATCGAATACATTTAATGCACTTTCGAACGTACGATTTCACTAAGCTCTTTGCGCCAAGAATCCAGAATTTCGACCTTATATAAGTTAACATGAGCTGTGGGCCACCGTGAAGGGTTTTTGCATGTGCATCAGAAACAATTAAGTTTGTCAAGACTGCTTTCCTTGGCATTAAAATAGGGTGCTTCTGATCTTCTGTTAGTGACGATCGTTCTAGCCGCCCTCCTACCCTTAATAGTTGATCTCTATCAATGAAGGGATTTAACGATTTCAAAGCGCCTTTTAGCTTCGATGCATTTCCACTATTATCCAATTTAGATATTTCCTGACTGAAACTGATCCTTTGACATTCCCTGATACAAACATGCAGAGCCTCTTTCAGTTCCTGTGTTGTTAAAACCTCGTTCGCTTTATTTTCTTTCCATTTCTTCCACGTAATAAATCGTCTGCAATACGCTACAACCCTGATCATCCGACTCAAATTTGAAAACCTTTCCCAAAAGTTATCCTGAGTCGTAATAAGATGTACCTTAATTTCTTCCTCGTTTGTTTCCTCATCCTTTAACCTCCTATAGGCAATATCTTTATCATGTAAAATTTCCGGTCCATTAAACCATAAGACGTTATCTATTAACTCTGTTGGCTTCAGTCCACGTGATGCACAATCGGCTGGATTTTGCTTGGATTGAATGTGAGACCACTGTTGTGCGTCCAAAGTAGTCAATATTTCAGAGACTCTGTTTGCCACAAAGGTTTGCCAGCGACTGGGGTGGCTATTGAGCCAAGCTAACACTACAGTTGAATCCGTCCAGGCATGGATATATTCTCGTTGGATATTCAGTACGTCTGCCACTTCGACTAACAATCTCGTCATCAACACTGCTCCACACAATTCAAGCCTGGGAATCGACACCTGTTTTATAGGCGCCACCTTGGTTTTTGCGGTGATTAAGTTTACGTGGATGTCACCATTTTCACATATAACCCGAATGTAGACTACTGCAGCATACGCAACCTTCGATGCATCTGAGAACCCATGGAGTTCAACAAGTGCATGCTTTTGAGAAAGGTGAATCCAACGTGGTATTTGCAATGAAGCCAGGACTTGCAAATCATTGCGGTAAGTTAACCATTTATTTAATAATCTGCACGGCACACTGTCATCCCAGTTTATTCCCGATATCCACAACTGTTGAATAATATTTTTTGCTAATATAACACATGGTGCCAGCCACCCCAATGGGTCAAACAAACGAGCTATATCAGATATAACCGCTCTTTTAGTTACAGGTTCTTTCAACTGCGAGAGTGACACGGAATACTGGAATGCATCATGTTTCCTATTCCATGTAAGTCCCAACAGTTTCATAACTTCGTCTATCTTGAGCATTAGCCCATCTTCATGATATATTCCCTCACCAGTATCCTTAATCCTGTTTAATAGCTTTTCACTATTGCTAGTCCATTTCTGTAGTTTAAATCCTCCCTTTTGCAGTAATTGGTTCAACTCCGTATAGATTTGCATGGCTGTTTCCACATCATCGCAACCTGTTAATAGATCATCCATATAAAAGTCATGAAGCACCTTTTCAGCAGCGGCTGGATAACATGCTCCATCATCCCGCGCGACCTGCTGAAGTACTTTAACAGCTAAATATGGAGCCGATGCTGTGCCAAACGTGACTCTAAGAAGTCGGAATTCTTGTGGCCTAACAGATATGTTATTGTCTTTCCATAGGATACGTTGAAATTCTGTATCTTCAGCAGCAACTTTTACCTGACGATACATTTTTATAATGTCTGCCGCCAAACATATGCGATGCATTCTCCATCTCATCAGTAAATGTCTTAGTGCTGGTTGTAAAGCAGGACCAACCATCAGAAGATCATTCAGTGAAACTCCATCCTCTCCTTTGCAGGAAGCATCAAAAACTATTCTAACCTTAGTAGTATCTTTATCATTTCTAATAACAGCGAAATGAGCCAAATACGCTCCGTTAGATTTATTCACTTCATGTTCCGGTATCTTTTCCATATGTCCAAGCTGCAAATATTCTTCAAGAACTTGTGTATAATTGGATCTCATCTCGTCTGCTTTGCTGAGCTTTGTTAACAGTAGCTTTAGTCTCTTTTCCGCTATTCTCTTTGTACTATCCATTTCCAAAGATTTATTTTCACTTCTGAACGGCAGCCGTACAATATATCTTCCCTCTGAATCCCTCACAGTCGTTTCTTCGAAGAATTTTTCACACAGTTTCTCTTCCTCAGTAAGTATCTGATTTTTACTAATATTAGTATCAGCTTCTAGTTCCCAAAATTTCTTCAATTGCTTATCTTCTTCTACAAACACTTGATGCATAGTTATCAAATTTGTTGATTGCTTGTGTGAGCTTGACTCAGCTACACCCGATAGAATCCACCCTAATGTCGTGCTTTGTGCTAATAATGAGCCTTGCCTTTGGATCCCCTCCTGCATAACTTCTCCAACCACTTCAGCACCTAATAATACATCTATCTTGTTAGGTACGTTATATTGCGGATCTGCGAGTGGCAACGTACATATCCAGTCAGACGCAACGAACCGTTTGCTAGGAAGCAGGGTAGTGATGGACTTAAGAACATATACGTCAACCGTCAACTTCAAATCCTGAAAGCCCTTACGCCTGGGTGTTATATTAAGTTTGACCATGGACTTAGAGCTAGTCGCCTTGCTGCCACCTACTCCCGAGATAACGCCTCTGACAGGAATCTTTTTTAACCCCAATTGTTGAACGGTGGCTTCTGTAATGAAGGAGGCTTGTGAACCCTGGTCTAATAAAGCCCTGATGACTCGCGTATCTCCACATTCCGTTTGAGCTTCAACGAGAGCAGTTGCTAGAAGAATCTGCCTGCAAGGCGCTACATTGTCAGATGCAAAACATACTACCTGTGCTTCTTCCTCTACATCACCGTCCGTTTGGGAAACTTGAGTATCTGTCCGAGAAAAAACTGAATCCGTATTTGTAGGATGCAAACAAGTATGATGTCTTCGCTGGCACACGCGACAGGTTGAAAAACTACGACACTGGTTGGCCCTATGGTTATCTCCTAAGCAATTAAAACAAATACTATTTTTCTCGACAAAATCTCTACGGGTCTGTATCCCGGCGTTTAGAAACTGCTGACAGTGGGCTAGCCTATGTGGCTCTTTACAAAATTTACATGACATCATAGATCTATTGACTTGGTTACCTACATAGAATGACTTAGGTTGATATGACCTTGGCTTATTAATGTTTGACCCTGAGTCTACGAACTCCAAAGCGCGAAACCGATTTGTTAAAAATTCTTGAAAAGATTTCCAAGTCGGAAGTTCTGTTAAGCTTGCACTTAGTAGTTCCCACTGTTTTCGTGACTCATGATCCAACTTCAAAGATGTCATATAGATTATAATAACGTCCCATTTTGATACATCTACCCCTAAACTATCCAAAGCACCCAAACATTCCGAGGTAGTGTCAAGCAATTCTCTGATAAAACTAGCAGACTCAGTGCTTGCACTGCGCTGTGAAAACAATCTCTTTAGTATGTTGTTACATAAATATCGCTTGTTATTATACCTTGCTTCTAACATATCCCAGCAACGATCGTAATTATTTGCAGTAAGACTCACATGCCTCACCAATTGCTCGGCCTCCCCACCCAACAAACCCTTAAGATATTGGAATTTTTGAATCGGTTCCATGTCCGTGCCATGGACCAGTGACAGAAATAGATCCCGAAATGTACTCCATTCATTGTAATTTCCCGTAAATACGGGAATTGTAATCTTTGGGAGCTTTGCACACGCTCCTGTGCTATTCAATTTACCAGTTATACATTCCGAAAACTGATCCGTCTCACCGTAACGTTTTGAAAATGTTGCTTTCAAAATACACTTATAATCAACATATAAATCCTCAGTCTCACTATAAATATCTTTCTCGATGTATGATGAAGAGGCCATCAATTTCGGATCACACTTTTTCAAAAATTCAATATGATTAGATGTAAATTCCGACCACAATTTTTCTAATGATTCTAGTTTGGTTTCAATATAAACTTTACTCAAACGATCTTGCGGCGTTTTCTTGAAGTTACTTCTTGCCTTTAATATGCGTTTGCTAGTATCTTCTTGGGTGAATATAAATGACTCCATTACGATAAACCAATAAATAAAGTATTATATCCCACTGTGATGAAAATAACTTCAAAAAGACGCAGCAAAGCTGATTCTTTCCTAATTTTACAATATTACAAGTGTTTCAGATATGTGCACATTTATAAAAATTTGGGCATGGATTCCCCGTCTGTACCGTTTTCTTAAAACTATTCTAAGTCTACAAGTACCAAGTTAAATTTAAAATGCAAAGTGTGACATATTAATATTAACTACTGACTGACAATATGTTATTAATTTAATAGTCCAAATTATATCACCAGATGATGTACACCACTCCGTCCTCTTAATACTGCTTGCTTAGCTCCCTTGAAACTGCTGCTTGCCTAGCTCCCTCCTGAGCTGACACCCTAATTGCTGCTTATACAAACTGCTCCTCAGATGGCGTTACTGCGTCCCAAACTTCTACCTGAGCCTGGGTTGTCACTGTCCACCGACTTCCAAATAAATGACCGATGACCGTTGTGTGTGCTCAATATGCGCCAACTTCCCCTTTATCGGTCCCGCCTCGTTTTATCGATGTGACGTCACACGCTCACACGCGCACTCTCTATCAAACACTAAGGGGGCTCCTTCGTTATCACTGGTCGGAAGCAACACTTCTCAATTCCAGGATCCGGTTCTCGAAGGACCAAAATGTACAACGTACAGCATAGAGCCCTTGCCGTAGGTCTGATAAATTGAGGATCAATTTATAAAAATGCAACCCGATAGATAATTGAAACGATAATCACATTTAGAGATTTATTATCGTCAATAAGTAATCAGTACAACAGTTCATATAATATGTTTATGTTCGCCAACCTGATACATCACCGCGTGTTTTCGTCAGCGCGATGCAGGACTAGTACAAAAAAAAATTACAACTAAAATATTCAAACACTACTTAAGATCTAAACTCTATCGAGCATGCCTGGGACGAACTGAGACAACGTGTGCCAGCGAATTTCCCCTAGAATCACGCTTCGTGAACAGAAAGAAGCAATGATAGAAAAATGGGAGAATATTCCTCAGCATCGGCTCAGAAATCGGGTGCAAAGCATGCCTCGTGATGGCTATACAAAACACTATGTGTGGAAAATTAGATATTTGGTACCATATTGTATTTTTCGAAATCTAGTGAAATATGGTCACCTTTAAATTTTATTTATGTTCTTTAAAATAGTCTGTAATATACAGTCCTCATTTCATAAAGCTAGTTCCATAATTTTGGAAGTTAGTGAGGATATTATAAGTTTCGATTCAGAAAACCGGAGTTAAAATCGCGGGGCGCAGCTAGTCCAGAAATAAATTACATATGCATGCATTCTACATGCTTGTGTTACATTTAAATACCCAGACACGTAACAAACATCTATGTTCGTCACAGTTTGTCCTGGGTGTGAATAAAACCCACGACCTATAGCGCAGAAGGCAGAGTAAGCTAAACCAGCCCCTGTACCATGAACGATAAAAGAGCAAAATCTTAAATCACTAAAGCATCTAAGAAATAAAATATATTCCATATAAGAATCTCGCCTCCATTATCGACCTCGGAATTGCAACTGTCATAGTTGACGCGAACCAGTTATACAATGCAGCACGTGGAGCCGTGATGCACGCAGGCACTCGTTATACAACGCAGATGCGCGCGCGCAGCCTTGTAAACAATCACAGGGGATAGAGAAACCTACTTAAAGCAACCCACTATTATTTTTAGTATCGGATAAGACATTGAATGCTGTTTGCTGAATTGTAATTTGTTGACTGGGTCGCTAACAAGAGTACAGGTCAGAGACAGGGCAGGTCACACGCTAGTCATCATCAGCCTATATTAGTTGACTGCTGAACACAGGCTTCTCGGCTACGTGCGAGAAGCGTGTGTTCAGCAGTCCCATAAGCTCCTCTGCGACCGGTTTTCAGCTCCACTTTCTGCCAGCCAACTTCCGCAAGCCTGGCTCCCGTTCAGATGGAACAACGACCGTATTACATTTGCCTAAAAGCAGTCTCCACTCGAGAACTTATGTATCCCAGCGGTTATCGGTTCTTCGGCATGTCAGTCGCGTGCTAGTGTTTGGATACAATCATTTTTCTTATCTAGACCCGCCGGGCCTCGGCGAGCCGCATATTATATAAAGGCAAAATATTTTTAAAAAACGTGACAACACTGCATATTTGATAGTATTACTATCAAGTAATCGGCTAGTGACGCCAGACGAGTGCGTAGAGGCCTCGATAACTTTATGATTAGATAAAACAATCAGCTAGTCTAATAAAAGAAAATTTCATTTGAAAAATAGAAGTTTTATTTGAACACAAGTAATGTTGCCACGGTTTGCATGCGTCTGTAGGTGAATACCCAGAGTCGCTACAAGTATCCTCTGGGTGGTGCCAACGGAGCAACCCAAAGTAGCAGTAGAACTTGTGTCAAGTGCGTCCGGAGAAGTACCATCACACCTGCGATCTGCCGCCAAGCAGTGGTGCACTCGCGTTGCTGTAATCCGGTGGGAGAGTGTCAGTGCCGGAGTAATTAATATTAAGGCATTTGAGGCGTAACAACCCCGCTTCACAGTGACGGGTGCAACGTAACGCGACTTAGGTGTCCTCATATTCCAGCAGGGGGAATGGTCGTATTTGTTGTCTATGGTTGCCGGTGACTTGCCATCAGATGGTCCGTCAGCTCGTTCAGTCGCATAAAATAAATGGCGCAAAACGAAAAGTTTCACGAGAATCGAAACTCTACGAGTTTAATGAAAGCTACTTTAGATGCAGTTTCATTTCATGTGAAAAGTATAGATAAACATCTCGCTTCTATTCTAAATAATAAGCCAACTAACAACAAACGCTCATTACGCGTGCCTTGCGGGCCATGACGCTTTTATAATACGTCCACGTCATCTTAATACAACAACAATCACTAATATATTTAAGAAAGGTCAATGAATTTATCCACTTTATTAGCATACATTTTAAAACCTGTGTATACCTGTTGGACTGCTCTTAACGAGACTAGAATGTAGATTTTTTTGATTTAGTTGGACTTTTCAATTCCACGTGGGTTAACGCTTTATGTTTGGGTTAATATGTAAGTTATTGAGCATCTCCGGGTGTGATGACTTGGAGTTTTGTTTTACGGATAGGTGCTTGTCGGATAAAGGCTTTTTGTGTAATTAAACAATCTTTATTGCCGTTGAATTATTTAAAATTACTTGGAGACGTCAATTTCTGTAAATAAAAACGTACCTACTAGATCATGCGTTCTTAAAACTAAGTTTGGTTTAGTATGTGTGTGGTCTTGTGTAATTTCCGTAAGATATCCCATACATGCAATTAATCAGACAATTAATACAAACTTTTACATACACAGGCATCTATGTAACCGTAAACGTTTATAAAGAAAACTTAAGTGATTCTCCTCATCATTTCTTTGTACCTTTACTTGCAACTAGTGAGTATTCTGCATGTTTGCTTTCATACATACGGGTACTTGTAATTCACGCTCATCAATCATCGAGAAAGCGTTAATATGAGGTACCATTAGACGCTCGTGCGCATTTATCATTCCTCCATAAATGCCCTTTCGGATAAAAAGCACGAAGCATAAAAAGCTGTACATAGATATATATATAATACTATGTACCAGGTACCTAATACTCCTGTATATCAGACGATATGTTGTGTTAACGCAGACCAAGCCACGGTCTGTTACACTGGCATGATAGTAATAATATAATAATAATAATTTTAGGGGTAACGTCGTAAAATAACTGATTCTGGGTATAATAATCTATACTAATATTATAAAGCTGCAGAGTTTGTTTGTTTGTTTGAACGCGCTAATCTCTGGAACTACTGGTCCGATTTGAATGATTCTTTCAGTAGTCCTGCAGTTCTTTGGGTAGTCCATTTATCGAGGAAGGCTATAAGCTATGTTTTTTTTTTTTTAAATTAGGGATCCGTGAGTAAATTGCTATTTTGTAACACAAGGTGTAAAATCGATTTTTTTTGCGTGCGCTGCAAAAACTATTGACAATAGAACAAAATGATGTACTACGGGTTTGTAGATCCCATTAAGACAAAAAAGTCCGCGAGAATATATATCTAGCTATCATGGTTTAATCACAATAACCGATTTTGTGTATCAAATTTGTACACCGTGTGCAGTTTGATCCAACTTAAAAGATAGGATAGCTCACATCTCAATTTATGGTTGTAATATTATTATATTTTATTGCAAATTATAATATCGTATGACAAAAACGTTAGCCACAGCAACGCGTGGCCCGGTCAGCTAGTAAATAATATGATGGGTCGATAGTACTACATGAAATTTCGATGGGACCGCGGGGGGTACGCCTAACGTGACCAGACCATACGTCCCGCTTTCAGGCTATCTGTCCCGCTGTCCCCAGCGAGAGCCAAAATGTCCCGCTTTTGGAAACTAACCAAATTATACTTTATTAGACTACCTATATATATTAATTACATAGGAACCTCGCTGATGATGGCGTTTTGTTTTAGTGTGTTTTCACATTATTCTGTTTGTAACATATCTAATGTAACATTTAGAAAAATGCCTAAACGTAAGTGTATCTTTGATATATAAAATTTAAAGGGATGGATGATATTAGTGCCGCTTCTCTCAGCGAACAATCGCGTGAGACGAGATCGAGATAGAGATATAATAGTAATCTTAAAAAAGGTCTTTTTAATTTTTTTTTTAATAAAGTATCGTTTGGTTTGTTTGCAAAAGCGAGACATTTTCGCTCTCGCTGGGAACAGCGGGACAACCAGCCTGAAAGCGGGACGTATGGTCGCGTTAGGTATACCCAAAGTAGTTCAAAATTGACATAAACATCGCGTAAAAAAAATACATACATCCGAATTGAAAACCTCCTTCTTTTTTTAAAGTCTGATATAAACAGTTAACTTTCGCCTTGGAAAACTGATTAAAGTATGTATTATCTATCCTGACCTACATATTGTTTAATATTGGCTACGACTGATATCTAAGTTTGTTTATAAAGAGTCGCGTTGTCTTCTATCCCTTACTGACAATCAGACATAACAAGCAAGTTCTATTAAGCAACTACTGAGTGGTAGAATTTACAATGACTTTCTTGGTTATTCTGCCCCATGGAGGGTCGGATAGGGTTTGAACAAGCGCTAAACTTACTTTTAAGAACGAAAGACTCGACGGTAATATTTTTTTAATTGATCATTCTATATTTTTTTAAGAATTCAATGGGAATAAAGATTTTGATCTTGATGAGATGATGAGATTTTCAATTTCCAGATAATTTGCCATGAAAATAACATCATTATATTTTATATTTTTGATGACGTTTTCTATTTGCCTTTCTCTATCAACAACCGGCATAGTTTTCTACCCATGTTGTTGTCTATGTTTAATATTCATAGAGCATTAACCGCATTTTAGAGATGCATATTTTAAGCACGCTCACGCCTACGACTCTCGGACATGGACAAATAAGATTCATAGACATTTTAGAGCCTGTGTATTTCAACATACAACAATGATAACTGTAGGAGACTACCTATAAGACAATAAATAAATGATACTAATATTGTAAATGCGAGTTTATTGGTTTATATGTGTGTGTTGAGGCGTGAAGGAGTACCTTCACGCCTCAACGGCTGAACGGATTTAGATATGAAATTGTTATGAAGATAGCCCGTACTCTGGATTAACACACATGTACTTTTTATCCCGAAAAATTGAAGTATTTTTTGTGGCTTGCAAAAAACTACTTCTGTTAGTTTTTTCCCATCAAACCAAACCTTCTTCTTGGTCTTCTTAACCAAAATATGTTTGGTTAAGAAGACCAAGACGTACTACACAGCTAATGATTATGTTAATAATAAAACGTCATGATGCCCACAGTTCTGCGCGCAAGATAACTTGTAGTATCGAACATTCCTTTATTAATAAACAAGATATATACGTAGACATTAGTAACGTAATTATATTGTTTGTGGTTAGGATCTCGCAATAAGAAGTAATCCTTTCATTAGGGGTTTTTGCTTGATCTTCCCATTGAGAGTCGGATAGGGTTTGAATTGCACAAGCGCTAAACTTAGCAATAAGAACGCGGATTTTTATTTAGAAAAAGATACATTTCCAAGTTTTTTTGAATTCAACAAAAAACGTCACAAATATTTCAAGTTTGGATACGTACAGAACTACTCTTTAATCCCCTACTAAAAACGCTAAGGGTGTTATAAGTTTTTTTTTTAAGCAAGGGGTTATACCTCTTTCAAAAAAATGTTTTTCTACACAAGTTATTATAAATCTGAATGTCCTATTTTTTTATGGAAGATGATTCTTAGATTTGTTTGCAACGTGTAACATAGGCAGGGGGTCCTTGACTTTTTTTGTAATTGAATGTGTACACAATGTGTATACTGTATGAATGATGAAAATATGAATGTATATACTATACATTGTATAGTATACACACACAATATCAGTATTCGTATTTCATAATTTATGTTTTGACTTTAAAATGATTTCGGTATTGGATTGCAAACAAATTAATGGAAATTGATTGCTTACTTTGCTATCCATACTAGCTGTGTCATACTGTCAGTACCTATTTACATAACTATGAGCGGAAGGGTATAATAGATTTTGTAACTTTGATAATTACATTGTCACGGAGTCTACCTGTAAGTAGACTCAACTGTGCAAAGCAAATAAAAGCAGAATGAACCAGTTACACTGTACTGCAAATATAATTGTAATGGCGTACAATTCGAACAAGTGCATCTACAAAGGGAAATTAAGGATACGAAGAAATTAATTAAAACTGAAGACTGCTGAGATATACATATAACCTCGTCAACTTTACATATTAGGGAATTTGTACAATGCATAATGGCTACCGTTTTTGAATTTTGTTTTTTCAACATATGTTAATATTTTTACCTTTAATTGACTTAAAGTGACGCTCCAAAAGAAAATTAAAAAGCTTCTAAGCGAATTAAAAATACATATCATTTCATTTTTTTCTTTGACATGACAGATACGCATAATCAACGACCAAAAATCATGAGAGCGTGTCATATTCAGTAAGGACGATGTAACTTTTTATGCATAAGACGTAACATCCCCGTCTCGGGTGATGGCTGCAACGGGGTACGACATGGGCCGTATTGCTGTTATTATGCGCGGAGGCAACCACTTACTATCATGAGGGCCTTTAGCTCATCCCGTCACTTAAGTAGAATGAAAAAAATTAAAAGTAACTTGGCTACTCCGAAGTTGGCTACAGCTTTTGTCTCTTACCATGAAGGCACTGTGGGAAGAGACGATATATTTTGACTCTTTAGACACTTTTTTCTGTAGGTTAACAAAAATACAACGTCCGAACTGTAAATCCAGCTTAATTTGAAGCGAAATTTATTCAGCTCTCAACTTCCAAGTATTCCAAGTAATTAATAGGTCAATGATATAAACAAAATCTTCTTTCTTCCATAATTACGCACGCCTACACCTTTTAAGAACACAAACAATTTACTCGCAATTGAGATATTTTGTTAGGTTATTCATTAATGCAGCAAAGCATTAAATTAAGATCTTCAAACATAAATCATACGAACAGCTGTCACTTTTTTTAAAATATACACTAATTATCTCATCTAGAAGATCTCTATCTAGGCGTTGTGAGTGAACCAATTAAAATGTGTCAATACAGCAAAGCAAACTAGTGGAGAGCGCGATAGCTTGATTCACTACAAGGTCAAGGCTGATTAGAACGCGGTGTTTGCGCGTGTTAACACCACATTGCGGAACCACTAGCTGTCTCACTCGTATACATAGTGAATTTATCAATTAACATGAGACGTGAGATGAATGAGAGAGAGCAGAACTGCTCGACACATCCATCATGGGACTTCAGAGGCGTCCGCATTCCGTGGCTGAAAATAAGTCATTAATAAAGTTTGATCATCAAGTGATATATCATCTGTGACAAGACAACGAAGTTACTGGTCATAATTACCGTAATGCTATTACTAAACAAATCTTGAGTTATTTACCAGAAGATGAATCGGTAAATTATTACAAGAATTAGAGTAGGTTATTCTTACAAGAATTTGTTTGAAGTTGACGAACCCACGCACAGATACAGATAGTATGACGAAGGACTTATAAAGTATAGGAAGACATCGACATGTTAACTTTTACTGAAGGTGCTGCCATCTCTCAAAGGACCTCACATATTTTGAGAAATCCACGGGGAAAGTCGGAAATTTCTATGGTATTTTTGTATTTGCACCCGTGCGAAACCGGGGGTGGTCGCTATAGTTATATATAATAATTTGTAAAGTATACTCTGTATATAAATACCACATGTCAATTATATTTCAAATAGTCATCTTCTGTTTTTTTTAACAATTACCTCCTCATACCATCTTGCTCTAGGATTCCGTGTCGCAGATGGCACGGATAAATACACAAGACAATCACTCAAGACCCGAGAAAAATTTACGCTCATCACACGTTTGCCCCGGCCGGGAATCAAACGCGGGATACTCGCGTCGAAATATAATAATTTATCAAATTGGACGTCAGAATTTAAAAGGTATACGTGATGTAGAGCCGAAATTTTACCTATTATTTTAATTACTTAAGTACATTTATATATTTATTCGAATGTATATTACTTTATTTTTTTGTCATATTTCTGCGCTTCGCGGTTTAGAGATCTTAAACAGTAAAACAGTAACAGTAAACAATCATACTTCTACAATTCAACACTTCCATTGTTACGAAGTTCAAAATAGATAACATCATTTCGCGTGTGTATCATATTGGTGGTATTTCAGGTAACTGCGAGTAGGTACTTCGGTAAATTATCACTACATATTATAAAACAAAGTCCCTCCACCGCGTCTGTCTGTCTGAAAGAGATACTTATTGAGATTTCAATAAGTGGCTGATTAAAAATCATTGTTTCGATTTTAATTCTTTCAACCCTTATTTGTGGCCATTAGGTGGATGTTTTAAAAAAGAAATAGGTATTATGGTAATAGGTTTCTATGGGACCAATTTTAAAGCATAAACTTCAAAATAAAAAAGAATTTTCCAAATCGGTTCATAGATAATCAAGTACTGCGAAAGTTTTTCATATATTTTTCGCCAATGGACTGAGTGATTTATGAGGAAGATCTCTAGTTGTATAATACATTAATTAAGGTTTTTTTATAAATTGGGGGAAATATGACTATGATTGCTAAAGATGTCGGAAAAAGTCATGCCGCCACCGCGCTGCCTAGACATTGAAATGAAATACATTAAAAATACGCAAAGCAGGAGAAACATCAGTTACATTTCAATCAACCCGTGCAAAGCCGGGTAGATTGAAACTTGATTCAACTTTTAATTTTACGTTATCGGCACCTCAGCTAGCCTATGTAAACGATTGGCATGAAGACGCTAACAGCATTTTATCACCTCATCTTCGGCTACAAACGAGACTAGGTAAACACTTCAGTAAATATCAGGTGATACCGGCCAGGTCTTTTTTTTTTTTTTGTGTATGAATGTGAATGAGTAACGGAACGAGCTGAGGGCCCACCTGATGGTAAGTGGTGACCCTCGCCCATGACAACAGTAATGCGCGCGACTCAGTATGAGATCCAAATCTTTACTAAGTCGCATTCATCCTGCTGCGTCCATCACCCGAGACGGGGATGATACGTCTCATGCGCATGTAATTTCACCGGCAGCCACACCCTTCCACCGGAACACAGTAATGCAAACACTACTGCTTGGCGGCAGATTCCAGGTGTGGTGGCAGTACCTCTCCGGACGAACTTGGCACAAGTTCTACTGCTACTTTTGATTGCTCCTTTAGCACCACCCAAGGGGTACGTGTAGGGAATCAAAGGGTACACACCTACGGACGCGAGCAAATGGACCCCCCAAATGGTACCTCCTAAAACTTAATTGTTCAAACCTTCAACCCCAGGGGCAACAGCAATACGGTGTTACGGCATACCCGTGATGCTGCCACCTCCTGGCATGCGAACACATTTAAAGTTTATTTCTGTTACAGTATAAGCTGTGTATACTAACTTACATGAATTTAGCGTAATGCTGCTGTATTAGCCATTTGTGAATGGCTATCATATTGAAAAACATTTTTTTCAAATCCGACTGGTAGTTCCAGAGATTAGCCTGTTCAAACAAACAAACTCTTCAGCTTTATTATATTAGTATTGATGTTATTTCGGAAATTGTATTCTCATAAGCCATTATTGCTTCAGTCATAAACTCAATTAAAAACGTATCAATATAGAATCAAATTTGATAATATCTGCAATATTATTTATTTTGTAATTAGTATTCAATGGGTAGAGAAGAACGAGCTGAGGGCCCACCTGAGGGTAAGTGGTGACCATCGCCCATGACAACAGTAATGCGTGCGACTCAGTATGAGATCAAAATCTTTACTGAGTCGCACTGGGACCCCTCGCTTCGAAGGCAGGGCTACTACCAACTAAGCCACGGAGCCGTCGTATATTTTTGTTCTTTATGGACTGCAGTAATCATGATGTTAATCATGTGGGCCGTCCGCTCGTCCCGTTACATTAGTAACATAAAAAAAACTATCACGCAACACAAATATTCGAGCCCCATGAAAAAACATCGCCACGTCACGTAGTGTGGCTCCAGCCGGAAATCTAACCAGGGACCCTCGCTTCGAAGGCAGTGATACTACCAATACTATTATTATATATAACATGCGATTTGTTCAGTGTTTGGATGAGTTCATTTTGCAGCCTAGTACATCAACCTATAGAATGACACAACAAACATTTTCAATTCGACTGTGGTCTAGTTTTGGTGATTTGTTTATCAACCCATTTCTTAGGTCAACGACACTTCATTCATCGCGTACCTAAATTGGTTATCTTATCTTTGGCTTCCCTTTCATGCATTTAATTATGGGACGCTGAGAATGTGTGTATATTACATAGTACAACTGCAGAGTTATGTAGGTAGCCAGGCCAGACTGGAAACACCTACATTTTCAATAACAACACTAATAATTCAGATAATAAACAATAATAATAATGTATATTGATGTAAAATAGACGTAGTTTTTTTCTAAAACTGATACAGTTGTTCTTATAATATTTAACTAAGAAACCATATTTTATCTATAAACTACTTTTAAATAGACAAAAATAAATTGCCGCTTGTACGAAAAATCATTAGTTATAAAGGCGGTCGAGCCTTTACAACTAATGATTTATTTTTTCATTGTTATTAAATATTCAAAACAATTTTTTTTTAATATTTCTTTACCAAGCGCACTGCTCAGTTTCTTTATTAAAATTGAACCCGTACGAAGCCAGTACGGGTGGCTAATTTCTATCATGCCCTAGGATTTCCTGTGTCGCAGATGGCATGAACAAACACATATAAATAATCCTAACGCACAGACAGTGTGCGCGGGCCGGGATTCAACCCGCGTCCCCTCGCTTCGAAAGAAGAGCTATACACTACCAACTGAGCTGCCATCATTAACAACCTGACACATGTTAATCCCGAACCACAAATATCAATTTACACCGTCAGATAACAATTTTATTATTACATTAGCAGCATACATGTAAAAGCCATTGTTTACATAATAACATAATTTTATTGATGTGTGCTACAAGAATTTTAAAGGGCAGATACAACTGTGTCATCGAAATTGTCGTCAGGTTTGATTTTGTCGAAATCGGCAAATGTCAATTGTCAGTAACGCCGTCATTGTAGTGACAATCTGTTCTTGTTCTTTGTTTTCTGACAATATTATTTGCAATTTTACCTATATTTTTTCGTGCTGATATTATAGGAGCACCTTAGGCTACTTTTATTTTAGAAAAAGAATAAAAAAATTATCTATATTAAAATCCACGTAACGAACAGCTAATTCTAAATAAAGTACCTGGGCGACCGAGCTTCGCTCGTTTTTATTAAGTGTGAAACGTATTTTTGTAAAGAATTACGTTTTATTGTACAAGAAATACATAGGGTATTTCTTGTAAAACGCAAAAAAATATGAAATGTTGTACTAAATACAACATTTCATCAAAATCTTTAGAGCCGTTTCCGAGATACGCGAAATAAATATTCAAGAATTGTTTAAAGCAATAAGAAAAATAAACTAATTGTTTTGAATTAAATAATGTCTATGTCTAATTGAGCTAGGATGATGAGATTACCACGACCGCTAATTGCTTCGGTAATGTAAAAGTTGATCGTTGTGCACTAAGCAATGAGTACGTGATCACTAATGGATTGCTAAGCGAGGAGCCTGGCTCTAAATGTGGCGACATCAACGTAACATCAAATCAGTGTGACAAAAATCATCGAAACTTTCTCAAAATCAGTGTAAACCAGTCTACTAGGCATATGTTCGTCGCGTGCGCAGTACACATAATCATGTCTCAGTAAACAGAGCAGAGTGCGCGGGCGCCGCTTCTGACCCCTGATAGCAGCGAGCCAAGATAACGCTCTCTGATAACACGAGGTTCAATCCACTGACAACCGTCTCATTTAAGTTGTAGGTTCGCGGTAACGACCTACTTGTTTATTCCGTACATCTCTATAAACACGGTTAACAAATTGACATCTTCCCGCTAAGTTAGTATAGTATAGGTATTTCAATACAAGATGGTAAAAATACATTCTTACGATCACGCCTTTACGTAACAACATCACATGTTTACCTTATCATTGCTAATTATAAATTTGGATGCGGATTCATTATAAGCACGTTTATTTTTTTTACAGTAATTGTACAAACAGTAGGTGCGTTGGTTTACAAAGAACTTACAATACACGCCCAGATTCGTGTACTTATTGTACACATTTAACTACATCAGGGTTTCTTTATGAAGATTTATTTTCTTAATGAATGTGTTATGAATAATGATTGGAACCTGACAATGACAAAAATAAGCTTTATAACGTAAATAACGTTAACATTCTACAGACAAACATAGAAACACAAGACAAACACCTAAGACCAGAGAACAAACTTTACGCTCATCACAAAATCTGCGCCCGGCCGGGAATCGAACCCGGGACCCCTTCTTCGAAGGCAAAACTACTACTGAACTGTCCATCCAGATCAATAAAACCAATTTATTTTGAATGAACTCACGTAATGTTTTTCAAATAAATATTATCGTCGATCGAAGTAGGTATTATCCGTCCGTGGATTCGCATGTGATGGCTGTGGACCATGCAAGCATCAAACTTATGTATCTGAATTATGAAAGCGTGACCTACAAGGTCACGCTTTCATAATCCTGATACGTTAAATTAATACGTAACGAAGCTAAAAATATAGATGTTTACTTAATATTTTTTTACAAAAATAAAGTATTCGATATCATATTATAGGTATACAATCATGCGTTATTAATACTAAGTTTAGCGCTCGTTAGTACGTTTGCGCTTTAGCCTTTTAGTTCGATACCGTTAAAATCCACTTTTATTTTCTAATAATAATTTGAGATTGGACCTCGTTTCCACAGAAGTGTTTCAGAATCCAGGCAGCTCTTTGATGTCATGGTAGTAATAATATTGATCCATATATAAATGCGTCAAATAAACAAATACATATAAACTTAAACCGCAACGCGCCATAGCTCATTTTATAATTACTGTTTGTTTGTATAACGTGCAGATTGGTGCTCTAAATCCCAATCTTGAACACATAATATTTAGGTGACGACGCGAATGGGAACGGCGACATACAAAGCAAATTTTAAAACAAAATGATATTCGAGTATTTATTAAATACTTAGGCCCGTTTTTCGGTATCATTAAATTTAACCGTTATCAAAACATTTTTAAGATGATCATCAGCCATTTTCATATAACATTGACGTTATAATGTTGATACCATTGGTCCTAGGTCAACATTTTGTTTAGGTTATGTAGTGCCTACAAAAAAAGTTGGTCCTAGGTCAACATTTTGTTACCAAGGTTATGTAGTGCCTACAAAAACAGTTCATTCAATTTGAATCGGTTGAAAAGGAATAATCATTCAATTTGGTCCATGGACCAGTTAGATGTCCGTAACCTCAGAGAGTACATTAAAAGCAAACAGTAAAGTAGTCGTATGCGAATTCGTATTCGAATTCGCAATTCGTATGCGTATACCGTTGTTTAGTATCCCTAGTCTTAATAATCTGGGTTTTAGTGAAACTATACCAGAATGTAAGGACCACGTAGTGACCACCTGAATAAATTGAAGACTTGATACTTGTATCTTAGAGTCTGCTGAGAGAATAAAAGCATTTAGAAGTTACATTGTTATGAATTCTTAATAGCTTTGTAATGGCTAAGATTAGTAAATGGTTGTGGAGTAAAACCATATCAGGTTGTTGGGATCTTCATTACTGCAGATCTGAGAGAATTTGTATTATAAATAGCCATAATAATTGTTACATGCATAATTGATTTAAATAGCTTGTTACATCCAATGTGCACATTTTCATGAAAATCGGTTCAGGTTTTTATGACAAATTTTGATCGAAAGCAATTTCAAATAAAGTATTGATATAAACTATTGTGTGTAGTTACCGAAGTACCTTACCTTACTTTTTGAACTTTAGATTTTAAATCAAATATTATTTTCACATACTTTTTTCACTTGAAATGATTCGCATTATTTTTACGCATTTCGTGCTTTCTTTGTTGCTAGTAAAATACAGTAATTAGCAGGAAATGTATTTAGTCTAAAATTACGAAATACCCTGGAAAGTCAGGTGCAGGGGCGGCTCGCCCATACGGCGAACGGAGCAGTCGCTCCAGGCGCCAAATCCTAGGGTGCGCCAAAATGGTATATAATATTATTAGGAGCAAACAGGAGTGGCGCCATAATTGGATCTCGCTCCATTCTAAAATTTACTTCAGGCCGGCGCTGGTCAAGAGAGTTTGGGGCAGTGGCTTAGTAGCGGCCGAGCGAGAGCACACATCGCGAGGATTGCCATCCGACGATCGTGGGGCGAAGCAAATGAACGGGGAGTTCACGCTAGGGGCCATGATGGAACATGTCGTCATCCACTGCAGACATACATGAAGCAAGCCAACAGGCCTTGAAAAGTAAACGGGTTCTTCTGATTCTCCACACGCCGGCAGACAGTGGTACCCATAACCCAAGTCCTCCTGCGTTGAGTTCGGGAGGGATAGGATTAAATCAAAGACAAAATGCACAAAACACCTCTCTGGTCTTTGTCATTGGGTCATTGGTCCATAATGGAGAGGCCATTATGAATAAGAATATGTGAACTAGGCTCGTTTAGCCGTTTACCCTTCCTTTCTTTGTACCACAAACGGGTGTGCCGTTTGTGGTACAAAGAAAGGAAGGGTAATAAAATCACTACATAGTATAAAACAAAGTCGCTTTCTCTGTCCCTATATCCCTATGTATGCTTAAATCTTTAAAACTACGCAACGGATTTTGATGCGGTTTTTTTTAATAGATAGAGTGATTCAAGAGGAAGGTTTATATGTATAATAATACAAGCATAATAATACAACTACCCGTGCGAAGCCAGGGTAACTAGCAAGTTACCCTGGCTTCGCACGGGTAGTTTCTGATACGACACTAATGCTTTACTAACCGTGCGAAGCTGGGGCGGGTCGCTAGTAAATTATATTCAAAGCTTTGCAGCGTTGGCTGTGTTATGTTATGAGGCATTCAAAGAATTATTTCCATTAGTATTTTACTCTTTTTGTAACATGTAATTAGTTAATCATTGCTTATCAATAACATGAATGATGTTTATGATGGTATTGTATTACATTGTACCTACCAGCATATGTTAGTGTTGAATAGACATAATGCCGTGATAGCTCCTGTAAATTTAATATTTTACACTGCCAGTACAAAACGAACACATTCACACCCTTTGCACTAGGATTCCCTGTGTTTTAGGTGGCAAGGAATCACATAACATAGACACAAACAAACTCTGTGCTCATCATGCAAATGTTAGCGCCAAAGAGGAATCGGAGCCGTTTGCTTCAAAGGCCACTTGGCTAGGGAACCATCAACAAAATAATGAAAACGAAACTCATTAAGTCATATTGGAAAAATAAGCAGAGTATATGTTCCAAGTAGGGATTGCGATCCGGGAAAACGGACCGGGAATCCGGCGGATCCGGCATCATTAAACTTTTACCGGATCTGGCACCAATCCGGTAAAAGAACAAAATAATAGCGCTGTTGCATGATTAGGTTACTTTAAATGCGTTTTGTTTTGTTAGGTTTTGGGGCATCTAAATATCTTCAATCCGATTTGTAGAAGTTTCGAAATTTCGACTGACAATATGCTATCACAGTTAATATCTTAACAGAATTGTTGCAATTAAACCAGATAGGTGAAAACCCATTTTTGATATTGCACCATCCATATTTAATTTTTGTACTGCCAACTTATTTTTATATATCAACTGATAGAAATTTCTTTTTTTTTATAATTACTAAAGTATTTATATATAAAAAATTCAAAATCATATAAAAAATTAAGAAAGCATTACAAATGTAAATTTATTTGAATAAATGCAATTTACAACATTTTTCATAATATTGCCAGTATTTAAAAAAAACAAATTTACGTTTTAGACTGGTTTTGTCTTTATTGATATTAAAAGAAAAAAAAAAAAATACAGTATTTTGTCCTATGGTGATGAAATAATTTCAATAATCTAAGTCAGTATAAGATTTCTACTGAAGCTTAAAAACAAATTACACAGACCTTTCAGAATAAAACATATCAAATATATTTCATCCTGTAAATCAAGAACTAAAATCAGATCAAAGGTTTTGATCTGAGAATTCACTAACCATTCATTTTGAAACAAAAAGTGATAAAGCTCCTGTTTAATCAATTAGGTCCTGCCAGATTGATGGAAATCCGGGCAAATTGAAAATGACGCTGATTGCAATCCCTAGTTCCAAGAAGCTTGGAAAAAGAAATATGAGCAAATCAAAGGACCCTGTTGTAACCTTATATTTGCTCATATGTGTATGTGATGTTTTTGTGTGTTTTACTATTATTTGTTACCAATACTGCATTATTTTATAAATATAAATATACATTGTACCGTAAAATGGACGGCCTATTCGCAGACAGACATATTATATTGAATTGACTATTTCAGAAAGAAAATAAAACACACAAAATATCATATCTAATTGTTGCATCTTTTTTTCTAACAGACTTCTAATTTTTTAAGTATTAGGTAAGAATAAAAAAAGACACCATGATGTGAGTTCCAACAATATATTGATTATATTCCGTATGAAATTGTGAATCCTTAATGAAAACCTGAAATCATATGAGTCTACTGATACTTATGTATTTAGTGGTCTACTTCACCTTAAAATGTTTTATAACTTAATTTTTAAATTTAAATTACAACTTTATCTAATTTTTAACTTTAATGTTACATAATCAATTATATGTTGGATTTTTACTAATTATTTTATGGTTGTGATTTGGCAAGACTATGATCCACATAATGAACACACTTGGGTAATTAACATGTAAGCCGGAAGCAAATGAGATTGTATGAAATTTACAAGATTGACGAAAATTCAGATTGAATAGAATTTTCAGAGAGCATAATGATGCAGTTAAATTTTAGGCTGATAAGTGATGAGATGACGTGGGTGATCAGCTGGTCAAGCAATTATATTATGATACAATCCGGACCTTACCTCTCGCACCATTCCCGTGACTGACCGGCGCCCCGTTCACTTTGATCGGCCTCCCGTCTGCAGTACATTTTAATAACATATTTCATACATATGTCCACTTATCCATCAAACTCTGTTTTTCCAGTAAAGCTGCAGGTAACCAAGAGTTTTTGTTAATATTTTCTCTTTCGCGCCAACTGATTGGCTGAGTTCTGTGACGTCAAAGTCAATTTGAAACCACTCGAATGAGCACTAAAGTGTAGGTATGCTAACACTTAATTCGATTGATAAAATTTCACGTGGTCAATTTGTTATCACAACACGATTAGCACAATGTTCCTTGAATAGTATTATGTAAACACAATTTTTAAATCCCTGATGATATAGTTCACACAATAACAAACTACGCGCACGATAAGATCAACAGGCGATCGAGATGACTGAAGTGAAACTGCTGCGAGCGATTTGCGATGTTGTGTTGTGATGATACACTGACACATACACACACACACATACACAAATACCACAGGCAACAGCCGCAACAGGCTGGGGTTGGTTGTAGCGGACCGGACCAAGAGAAAAATATGAATGAAACAAAAGTGAAGTTTGCAGCGAGTTTGTTTGTTCCCTCTCTCCATATATTTTTTATGTCTGAATTTGCTGTGTCGTCATGATAAATTACAAGAATATTACTGCACGCATTTATTTCAAAATTATTCAACAGGTTTGATCACTAAAACATGTTGACTCAATAAAATTAATTAAATATTGAGAAAGAGACGGCAAATCAAAATAGATTCGTTTTGCTATGTTGTCATTATTGAATACTGACTGACATTGACAAGATAAATGACGGTACAAAATTATTCTTGCCATCTCAAATTTTTTTTATCGCTAAGCGAATTAATGTTATTTTTGAAGCAAAAGTTCCTAGTTCTATTTCTAAACGTGGAAAATATGCGCGTGATGTTCATAAATTTTTGTATCGAATCTGTTAAATATACAAGAACTGCTCGTATAATGTATGATATGAATATTTGTTAATTTTGTACCTTCATATTGGTTGAAAGGAGGTTTGTTTAGAAACTGTAATTAAAAAAAACTTACTTTGAATACTGTCACTTGTGATAATTTTGTACATTAGTTGTCGTCTAAAAATGAATTGTACATAATATGATTAATTAAAATATCTTTTTATTTTCCTGCTGTTTGCCTTTCTCCACTACACTCTGTTTAAATATTGAAGATAGACGGTTTTCATTATTAGTCCCTATGTTATTAATTATAATGCCTAGAAGAAACAGAATACTCTTATATTATGCTATATGTATAGTTTTTAATTCAATTTGATTAAATTCATATTTACGACTTATCGTTAATTTTACCTAGCTACTTAGTCCCTATGTTATTAAAATATCTAGAAAGAACTGAATACTTTTCTACTATGCTTTAAGTATCGTTATTTGAATTCTATATTGATAAAATTCTCGTAACTTTTGAAGATAATGAAATACTTAATGTTTTTTTATATGCCGCAGAACTTGCTATAGTTTACACTATATAATTAATTTAAAAGCTTTTATAATATACAACTTGATAAAACCGAATTCTTAGTTTTAAACACCTTCAATAAATAATAAAGAATAACAAAATATAGAACACTAGGCTCTGCTATTGGGTAAATAAATCTTTATGGGGATCCTTTTTTTGATATGGGGAAATTTCACTACTTTCATCTGGAGACCCTGGAGAGAAATAGCGCGCGCCACGCCATCTTGATTAAATTTTCTTAAAAGTGAATTTGGATTGGACGACGCGACGCTACGCTTTTCTAATTGTGTGATCTTTTAGTGATCAATTTATTGAAAATGGGCAAAAAGGATAAAAAAGGAGACACCTCTGATGGATCTAGTGTAGAAGAAGAGTATGTTGTGGAAAAGGTTCTTGACAAACGCACAGTAAAAGGAAAGGTGAGTTGGTTATTTGCCGCCTCTTCATGTTGCGCCTGCATTAATACTAATAATACTATTAATGATTTTCATTAAAGCATCTGTGTATCTATAGATTCGGAACCATTGTATGTTTAGGATGCGTAAGATGTTTAAGATAAACCCCTGGGTGTTGTTATTTGGTTACTTGCCGCTTCTTGATCTAATGCTGCCAAATGATGTTATGAGATGTTTTTGATTATTATAATATATATTTTAATATATAGATTTTCACATCACATAATATAGGGTACATAAGGGCTTGGGTTTTCACACAGAGCTACAATGTGATAATCTAGCATATAAGCTATCCTGGTAACAAATTTCATCCAAATCCATTGATCTGTTTGCACTTGAAGGAGTAACATAAATGCACACAAATACATACACACTTTCACCTTTCTAATATAAGTATGATAAAGTAAGATCACAAGAATGTTTTTTATATCATGAATATGAAGAAAATAAATGCACCTTAAGTAATTAAAATAATTGATCTCAAGATGAACGTCAATTTCAAAGCATTAAGACAGAAAATACAACAATATTTATTTATATCTTTGCCATTTGTGGTGCAGCGGTCATATCTGTGGGTGAAGAGCTTACCAAGAGTTTTTCGCATACCAAAAACTGCTTGTGACAGAAAGACAGTAGTGAACTTTGTTTAATAATATGTGAAACTTCTAAAGGGATCATAAATGCGAAAAGAAAGTAACTCCATTAGGGGCTTTTTGCTTGTTCTCACCATGGGTGGTTTGATTGGGAATGAGGATGCGCCATAATAAAGAGTTTTTATATGTTTTATCCTGTCATTTATTAATCAATTATGCATTCAAATTGGTCCCATTGAAAATTTCAAATCAGTTTAATAGTTTGGTTGTTCAATCATAAGAACTGAAATATATATTTCATCTAAGTAATCAAAATGTGTATCATGCTTTCCTGTCACTTTTTTCTTTGCCTGCTGTATATAGATTTGTGCGTATCATTTTTTAATTGTAGGGTATACACCCTGTAGGTTGTGTGTATTGAAGGATGAAAGAATTGAAGTTGATTTTTTTATATATATTTTTAAATCAGTCATTTTTTTCTTTTGTGTGAGTGGTCAAATCTGGTGTCGGAGTTTTCAAGGCCTCTGATATGGCTTGATGACTAGTATAACCACGAAAGCCACTAGATGTCACTAAATGGTTCGAATGTCACTAAACGGTTACCCATCCAACTTCTGATCGAGCCGAAACCTGCTTAACTTAGTTGATCTGTAAGGAACTGCTGTAATTTGTTAACTAGTATAATAGTTTCAATGCTGGAATTTCAAACATATATCATGTCCTAATGGGACTATATATTATATACATATACAGAGTATATTATAGGCATATAAAGGTTGGTTGATTGGAATTCTTTTTATCCTATGTTTCTAAGTACTTGGTCTTCTTACTTAGACTACATCAGTGCTACTGGTTACTCCACTTATTCTAAGGAGAGTGTTTTGAGTTGTGTGTGGTTATGATGGGAGTGATTACTGGCTGTTCTGATTATTGGAAGGTTTGGTTGTGCTTATCTAGCTTAGAAGTGATAGAAGAACTTTCGTAGTACAACAGCGAACAGCAAATACCACTGGCATGCACGCAGCATGCCAGTGAAGTAAAAAATGCTAATGAGAGAGCGAGTAAGGCGTGTCGCCGTTTTAATAGTAGTGGCGAGGCAGCGCCATCTCGTGTCGCGCGTACACAGAGAGATTGTAATTATAAATGAGACAAGTTCAGGTAAATATAAGTTAGAACTCATTAAAACTGATCATCAATCATTTACAAAAAAAGATATTAACAATATAGCATAAAAAAAAAAGTGAATCTTTGTTTTAAATTTTGTTGCATGCCACTTTGGCAGGCTTTAGAGACTATACTAACAAAATAAAAAATAATTTAATTAGTAAAATGCTACAGTTATCAGCCTTAATGCTGTATGTATGAAGGCAAGAGCTGGCAATACTTGATACTTAGTTTGTAAATGATTGCAGATCCAGTACTTACTGAAGTGGAAAGGGTACAAAGAGGAAGAGAGCACATGGGAGCCAGTGGAGAACCTGGACTGTGAAGAGCTCATCAGGACCTACGAGGAGAGCCGGAAAGAGAAAGAAAAAGAAAAAGAGAAAGAAAAAGAGAAAGAAAAAGAAAAGGAAAAAGAAAAGGAAAAAGAAAAAGAAAAGGAAAAAGAAAAAGAGGCGAGTTTATTAACTACTAGCTGATGAAATCAAAAGGGCGTGGTGGCGCAGGGACACAGTTGCAGACTTTCGACCAATGAGTTTTTACAATTGACAATTTATTTGCGCAATACCACGTTCTCGAAACGGTGACGGAAAACATCGTGAGGAAACCAGCATGTCTTAGAACCAAAAATTCGAAGACATGTGACATCTACCAATCCAGATCAGGCTCCCGTTGTAGATCAGGGCCATTCACTCTCAGTTTTCGTGAGTATGCCGGTGTCCCTGCAGTACCGGGAACTTTAGAGGCAACCAATGTTGACCTGCCCTGATTCACAACACAATCAGCTGTTAACATTTGCACAAGTAGTAGTAAAAATCACATCGCACAAAAAGGCACTCTTTGTTGTTTCCAGTTATTTTGATTTAACAACTGATCTGAATCAGTGTACATACATAAAAGTTCTAATTGATAACCTCCTTTTTGAAGTCTGTTCAACAAACTTCATTATACTCGTCACCGTCATTTGAACACAGTGGTTGTTTTTTTCATTTCTATGTGTATTAGTACATGTTATATATGTTTATTTTAAAAACAGTAAAGGTTTCAATATTTATTAATTAATTCATGGGAAATAAAGATTTCAACAATGTCGGCTGTCCTCACTGCCTTAGCCGGTTTGTATTTGTGTGACGAAAAAACTGTTCTGTCTGGTTGTCAATATCCCGCTTATATTATAAAAAAGGCGAAAGTATGTGTGTATGTGTGTATTTGTTAATCCTCAACGCTCAACGGCTCAACGGATTTTGATGAAATTTCGTATCAGGATAGCTTATATCCTGGATTAACGTAGGCTACTTTAGATCTCGGAAAACTGCGGGTAACTCCGCGGGGCGTAGCTACTATATTATATGTGGTTTTTTCTTAATTATGTGCTCTGTTATTGTATATAATATGTACTGTATTCCCATACAATCTATGCTAGTAATATGGGAACCAGTTATGCAGATATTTAGTTTGGTGCTAGATGGCGCTGTGCTGTTTATAAATATATATTACTATTTAATTATTTTATATAATATGAAATGAGATCGGGCCGTGACTCGAATGCATACAGAACGCTGGGTGAAACTCCGAACCCGTGGGTACCGGAGAATGGTCGACGCCGCGGCACACCCTGAAAAAGGCGAGATGATCTGGATGCGTTCGAGCCAATATGATCGACTCGATAACTCGAGTCGGTATAACTAGACCGTGATGCGTGGAGGAAAAAGGGGAGGCCTTTGCCCAGCAGTGGGACAACATTAGATATAAAAAAAAATGGAGGCATTCAAAAGAACAACAGAAGTGAAAGCTTCACGGCTCCGTGGCTTAGTTGGTAGTAGCTCTGCCTTCGAAGCGAGGGGTTCCGGGTGCGATTCTCGGCCGCGGCCCACTGTGTGGTGAGCATGAAGTTTGTTCTCGGGTCTTGGGTGTTTGTCTTGTGTTTCTGTGTTTGTCCATGCCATCTGCGACACGGAATCCTGGTGCAGAGGTATGAGTGTGTAAACGTAAAAAAAAAAATATTGACATTCATGTACACAAGCCGCCATACTACGCTTCGTCTACAGTGTGGTGCAAGCGCAATATGTCGAGCATGTCGAGGTCATCGGTACCCATAAGTTTTCCCCTACAAAATATCGCTCAACTGGCCTCATAGCTCAGTTGGTAGTAAAAAAAAAACTATAAAAGTATTCTATAGGTTATCTTATTTCCATATTACAAGGTATGTTAGTTTGGGGCTAGATTGCCCTGTGAAATGCCCATGAATAATTATTATTTATTTTTAATCAGAAGAAGAAGCCGGAGGACCGGGGCAAGAAGCGCGTCCGTGAGTCGAGCGTGGAGTCGGGCGCGGGCGCGGGCCGCAAGCAGCGCACGGCCAGCGTCTCGTCCAGCGACGACATGCGCGAGACCAAGCCGCGCAAGGACGACAAGGCCAAGTCCAAGACCGGCTTCGACAAGGGACTCAAGGCTGAGAAGATTATCGGTAACACTCGTATTCATACGCTTTATTACCACACGAACTGTACACTGGTTTCGACAAGATTATCCATCGATTTCTGACCATAAATCGTTGGATACTGCTTGAGAAATGTTTTGAAATAATGACTGAATTATGTTGCCTCAGAGGAATTCACTACACATCCTTTTGCATAGAGCACCAGAACCGGCTTTCCAAGTTTTTTGCCCCATTTTCTATACAGCTTCTTCCAAACTATAATAGCAGTAAAACGAGTTCGATTTCCGGCAGCAGACTGATGAGCGTAAAGTTTGGCACTTACAATTAATTTCTGAAGATATCGCGTAACAAGCACACAAAAAACCACTACGTAAAAGTAAATTGAGAACGTCTTTTTTGAAATCCATTTAAAATATTTGTATGACGTTTCAGGTGCATCAGACGCCACCGGCGATCTCATGTTCCTGATTAAATGGACGGACTCCGACGAGGCGGAACTGGTTCCCGCTAAAATAGCCAATGTCAAATGTCCACAACAGGCGAGTCATTTTATTCTATTTCTGCGTTTATAGGGCATGTGTCGTGCTGGCCACACTTGGACAACTATTTGGTTCCGCATTCAAGTCCCGTCTGTGTCAGAATTTTTGGGATGCATTTAAATGTGAAGCATGAGACTTGTCACCGACTTATGGAATGCAACTTACTTGTGCTAAATCTAAAATCTGGGTTCCATGTCAGCCAAATTATCTTTTGGTAGTTGGGACGTGGGTCGCCAGTTGGAATGCTTTATTTAATTTTTTGATGTGAATACAGCTTAAAATATGGAAAGTAATGCAGAAAAGTAACGATAACAAAATCGGGGGATACAGTGTGATGCTGCAACTACATATCTATAATCTACAGCCAAAGTTCAATTACAACACTTGATAGCTAATGGATCAAACAATTTGTGATATTGAGTGATGACTGTGCGGCATAGCTTGCTAGGATTTTTTTTGTTATGCGTATAGTATTCGCATTCATGTAAAACACACCCTATTTTTTATTCTATTCATGTGACGTGAGGTTCTATTCCCGGCCGGGGCAAAGATTTGTGCTGTGTTTGTAAGTGTCCATTAACTATTATTATTTATAATTCCTCTAAGCTGGAAGGGATTATGAAGCACCCCTAAAATGGTCAATCTTGTTTGCAGGTGATAGCGTTCTATGAAGAAAGACTAACGTGGCATGCGCCCTCAGAAATTGAATAATATTAATATTGGAAATACAAAAAATCTTAGTTTTACGGTATGAGGTAAGCTACGCGGTAATCTCAGCACACTCTTGAGTTTCAATTCTGTTGACATAAGTGTGACCAATCTTTATGTATTGACGGTAACGAGGGCTTTTCATGTACAATATGAAAAGGGAAAACAGTGGCATTGTAGCAAAATGGTTTGTATGATAAATTTTGTCAAATTTGGATTTCAATATTAAATTTTACCGAGTTTGTCACACTATCAATATTATTTTGCAAAAATTGTTACATTATTACAGTATTATGACTTTCATATAACCAGAACTCTGCAAATATCAGTTCAAAAATTACAAGAAGTTCCTATCTATGAAAAGTGAATATCTATTTAAGAAAACTAGAATACCAAAGCACCAAAACACCTTTTAAATTGTAATGCCATGCCTAAATCGGCCGCAAATTACTCATTGAAATTGCTACTTGAACTAAGTCTCATTGAACTCATTAAGACTTGTAATTCCGCAGAATTGACCCTCTTCTTACATATTGTAGTTGCATCGCACAACCAACTACATAATCGCTACATCTGGTGACATGTCAAACAACCCTGTCTGTAATTAAAGGAAATCATTAGTTCCGTGCTGCACTAACCATATTTTTACAATGACAACTTGGATGTGCCATTGTGTGTGAAAAGCCCTTATTCAAATTATTTCCAAACAAGTAGACATAATGTTTAAGATGCTTTGCAGTATTTTGCATTAAATTTGTTTAATTATATTTACCAGTTACAGAATAAAAAGCTAAATTTTCTTGTTGTAATTGGGAGTTTGCAGCATAGTTCCAAACATGATTATATTTTAAATTTGTACTATAAATACCAAATGACTTTAGAATAGGACTAGTTCTCGATTTGGTAATTTCTGGTTCTTTTCAATAGCAGTAAGGTAGTGTGTGAGTGATATGCGAGGACATGAGACATCTCTAAATATTTATTTTTCCAGTCACACTTTATATTATTGACAGCTGCATTGTTGAGTGTAAATGTATATGTCAAATTGTCTATTTAGCTACATTACATGTTGCCAGTAAGTTTGATCAGTGATGGGCAATTATATAAAATTAGCTAAACTTGCTGAAAGTTGTGTGTAGATCAATGGTTCCAAAGCAATGCGTGTTTATCTGTGAACCACGAACCTCCGTAGCAGAGACACATTGGGTGGCGTTTATAAAATACTTTTACAGTGACACGTAAGATGTACGCCTGTCTGTCTCTGAAGTTCCCCACCTCATCTCTCATCTCATTTAGTCTCTGCAGACGGTCCCAGTTAGCAGGCATTGTTCTGAAGCCAGATCAGTGGAAAAGTTGCGTGAATTGCTGTACGGGGGCAAAAAATAGCATTCACATGGCTGGCTCTATAGAGTAATGTTTATTTTGTAATGCAAGAGCCAGTAAATAAGTAATTCACATGAATTGAGTCACCCATAATAATGGCGGTGAAGGCGCATGTCTAGTGATATTGTACAGTAGCTGAATACTAAATTTGTTATTAGGATATTATAATTATTTTAAATAAAATACTTTGGTAAGATTACTATAATTGTTTTATTGTGATATATCAATATATTACATTATTGTGCAAATAAAAATATTTATTAATGCAAAGAGATGAATTATACTTATTGCCTACAAAAGTAAAAAAATATTGTTTTTACTTTTTGAATTTCGAAGTGTCTCAAATACGCGCATGTCTTCTATACTATAGATTAGACTATGTAAGATGATCTGAAATGGGGGTAACATTTAGTACACCTCCGCTAAACTTCGTATAAAGATGTAATCATCATCGATATAATCAACACGCATTTCGCTGCAGGCTTCTTGTCGAAGGCGGTAAGACCACTACCCAATTTCGATAATTAATTAAAAAAGACTTGTATCCAGGTAAATAATCTTTATTTCCGTTAAATTATTAAAAATTAATAATGAATCTGCGATAACATTAACTAGTGGCTGAATTACTGCTCGTTGCATGGTTCGTGTCAAAAATACGCATCAAAGAGTGAAATATTTGCTTTTATTTCATTCAACGATATAAATTGTTCTAATTTCTAGAATTTTCATCAAAGATTGAACTTGAAAATTTTAATACATAAATACTGACTGTAATTTAACATATCTGTGTGCATATGAGCCTAAGGAGCTCCTGTGACACGTTATATACTCACGAATATGTTTACTTGTGTGTTAAATTTGACGTGTCCAAACGATACTTGAGATCTAAAGGAATAAATGAGTTTGACTACCACACTCATCGCAAACTAATTTATAGACACCTATCACTGTGTACTACGGTGTACTAAATATTACCCGATTTTCAGATCTACTTAACACTAGCATCCGCAAAGTAACGCGTGAAACCAACGAATGTCATAAGATGTTATCTGCACGTGCACACGTATATAAATATGATCGATTACTTAAGAAATACTACTATAATGGAACGCGAAACCCGTAACTAGGCACGTTTTATTAAAGTTGAAATTTTTATTTCATTAATATTTGTTTCATATTATAACTTATTATTGTAATGATTTAACATATTTCAAAGGTTATCTTTTTGAAATATTCGGCCACTGAAATGAAGGTCTGGATATTACGAGATATCGTACGACCCATCTCCCCGATATTTATATCGTCTGACATACAAGTCAATCAATGCCCTACCTAATGCGTAAGTGGTTACGGTCCCACATTTTTTTTTTTAAATTTGTATTAGTGACGGAACGAGCTTAGGGCCCACTGGTGGTAAGTGGCGACCCCCGCCCAAGACAACAGTAATGCGACTCAATATAAGATTTGGATCTCACACCGAGTCGTATTCACCCTTCTGCGTCCATCACCCGAGAGATGATGCGTGATTGCCAATAATAATATGCCAGTATTTTTGTGGATCATAGTGTTCGCGCTTGCGTAGTGAGCTTTACTATTTACGACGGTGGGTGTTTAAATGTAAAAAAAAAACTATTTCTCACTTTTCTATTGCACGTAACGCGCAGTCATAAATCTTATCGCTAAAGATAAATGCAATACAGTGTAATACTAGTCGAGTATGAAAAAATAGACGGAGGTTACACTACGGTCATGGATAGCTTCAGATCGCGTCGCGTCGCGTCGCTCACGCTTGGCATTTGTAGTCCGGCTTGCTCAACCCGTTGCTGAAAACAAAATGTGATAAATGTTGTATTTTGTACAACATTGTTTGTATTCAAATACTTTATTTATTAAAATTTTAATTAAAAAGCACTGAAATTTTGGTGCACACCTGATGTTAAGTAGTTACCTCCGCCCATAACAACAACAATGCAACTTAGTTCCTCCCTGATCGAAGTATGAGAAGACCCAAGTCGCACGTGCCTCTAATTTCACCGGCACCCACACCCTTCCACCGGAACACACCAATGCGAGTATTACTGCTTGGCGGCAGATTACCAGTGGAGGCAGTGCATCTCCGGACGAACTTTGCACAAGTTCTACTGCTACTAAACACATTCGAAGACACGTGACAGATGTCACATGTCTTCGATTTTTTGGGTACCGGTTTCCTCACGATGTTTTCCGTCACCGTTTCGAGACGTGGTATTGCGCACATAAATTTTTCAAGTGAAAAAACTCATTTTGAAACAGCGACCTTCAGATTGAAAGTTGGCATCTGTGCCCCTGGGCCACCACTCAATGACGCCTTACTGGTAGATTAATCAAATATTATTTAATACCTGAGCTGCGCCACGTGGCCGGGCGTGGCCTGTATGAGCGGCGCCAGGCGCTCCGTGAACCGCTGGAAGTTGCGCTCCAACTCGCGCTGGTACTCACGCTGGTCGCTGCCTATTAGATTCTTGTTCTTGCGGAGTGCGTCGTGGCATCTGTAATGGCAAATACTGAAGGAGTGGTCTTGTTATGGCCAGATGGCCAGGTGGACAGGTGGACCTCATTTGTGACATGTGACACATATGTTATTGGTGGGGTGGAGGATAACCCTCAGCTTCTGTTATGGGTGGAAGACAGTCTACAGAGCTTTGATTATGGGTGGAAGCATAGGCATAGGGGGGGTCAGATTTTTTTTAAGTCGGATCGTATATTCACACACACTACACAAACACACCTACATTAAACATTAGGTATATGTATTGTAGTGTGTAGGGCAAACAGCCGCAAATGATCCTGCTTTATAGGTAGTTAAATAAATATAAGTAAATTATGCATGCATTTTTATTTTAAATTTCCATTTCCAGGGGGCCCTTCCCTGCCCCTCCTGGGTACGCCCATGGGTGGAAGACAGTCCATTGCTAGTCTAACAATAACATGAGCCTTCAAAACAAAATCCAATTCCTAAATTGAAGCAGAAGAGCATACCGTTTGTACTGTGACGTTGTCTGCCCCTCCTAGAAATCTATACATGTTCTGTAGGCACTTACTTTTTGGAGAAGTCTTTGAAGGCGAGCCGTAGTTTGTTGGTGAGTCTGGTGGGAGGCTGCGAGCCCTCGGCGACCGGCGCCAGGAACACCTGACGATATAGTAATAAAAATAAGTTTATTGTTCAGATGTCCAAGTGATCCATAATGTTAGTAAATCTTATTATTTAATTTTGTTAGTGAGTAGCTAGAATATGAAATTTTAAATGATTTATAACTAAATATTGATGATATAAAAAAAAATATTCCAATCAAAACGCCTGGGTCACACTGGGATATGAGGCCTCTTTGGAAAGGAAAAGAAGTGAAATACAAGTATAAACTTTTTTGTTGATATTTTTATTCGAAAGCGTTAATTGTAAACCTGTCAATGATAAATGGGACCGATCGGTTCGGCGGTACTAAATTAATGGTTTATTGTTGTTAAATCATTACGTTTACATTGTGTGTCTGCGGTTGCCCTGCTGATCTCAAGACCGATTAATATTTCAATTACGAAATTTTGACGGAAAATATGCACTTCGATTCGATTCTTTTTCCCTCTTTTATATTAGTTTGTTTTACAAAGTCCCGCTGTCAGATTGCTGTAACAATTATTTTTTCCTATTGTAATTCTGACGCGTATCTGCTGGTCCATAGTATTGTTATATGACTAAGCTTTTTAGCACCACCCAGAAAGCGTGAGGTCGCGGCTTCGACCTATTGAGATATTGATGTCGGGTTGTCCATAATAAGCCTTGAAGATACTTTTATCAATGCAATTACCAACTCTGTAATCAAACATATATGTATGGCAAAAGTTTGTATGTAGGTGTACACACACCTATATACAAACTTTCCGTTTGAGCTCAACGGATTTGGATGAAATTTTGTACCAGGATAACTTATATTGGACTAACATATGCTGGATTATCACATACGTTAAACCTCGAAAAACTGCGGGGCGCAGATAGTGGTTGTATAAAATGTTAGTGTACCTGCGCGAGCTCGAGGGGCCCCTGGTTGACGGTGGTGCCGATGCACCCCTGCACCACCATCTGCAGCATCTTGGCGTCCGCCGGCTCTTGCCCCGTGGCGGCCGCCAGCTCACCCGTCTACACAATACATATTCAACTTCACTTCACTCAATTCTGAACACTTTAAGTTGCTGACACATTATACATATTTTATTTTCTTTATTCGGAAAAGAAACTGCTACATAATATATATTGATACAACAATGCTTAAAACTAGATTTTGGTAATTATGTAGCCCACTGCATTATCCACATATTAGAATATGTTTTCTTGTGTTTGTGGAATTCGACGTGTCCAAAAAATACTTGAGATTTAAAGGAATAGATGAGTTTGAGTTTGGCAGCCAACGTTGGGCGAACTCCAAATGTTCGCCAAACATTGGCACAAACAGATGCATGAAGGAGGAGAGCGCTTCGGAACAAATGCAAGGAAGGAAGACACCCGGTCGCGACTTCGATTCCTAACCAGGACAAACATTTATGTGACGAAAATTTTGTACTTTTGTACGACGTTTGTACTGTGTATGGGTGTTCCGCATCTGGCTGTGTGAACAGTCCATGAATATTTATTTACTTGAGAGACCCAATTAACTATAAAGGCCTTTTTTAAACAACTTTTTGTTTAAAAAAGGTTTTCAATTCGGTTGTATAAGTTTATTATACAACTGACTTGAATTCCTCATTCATACTACAGATATTTGAATACCCTGATGTACCATACCTTCTTTTGTATATCCTCAATCGCTACTTCAATCGGAGATAAAATTATTTGAGTTCGCTGCACCACCTACAACACAATATATTAACTTTTAATACTAAAAAGGATGTCTTGCAATCAAAAATTGGAGGAACATTACAGCCCGGACTCCCATCGCAGATATACCCCATCACTCTGGCAATTAAATGGTCGCGAAGAATTTTTCACTGTCCACCTTGCCATAGTTATTTCCATTCTAACCCGTTCAAAGTCCTAGCCGTGGGCCAGTACCGATGAAGTAAGTAAAGTTTTTTAACAGTCCTTCTTTATGTGATGAAACGAGCTCTGGGCCATGAGCTCGTTCTTGGTCGTAAGTGGTTACCTACGCCCACAAAAACAGCAATACGACTTTGGTCCTCCCCGACCGAATGCATCCCGTTGCGCCCGTCGTCCGCAGACGGGGGTGTTGCGGCCCAAACATGTGATTTCACCGACACCCACACCCTTTCACCGGAACACAGCAATGCGAATGCACCGCCACCGCTCATTGTGCCACCATTTATATATTATATATTATTTCTTATTAATTTGTTATTGCTGTACTGTTATTTCTGGTGTTAACGATAAAGAGTTTATCTATCTAACTTTTCCGGGCGAACTTTGCACTAATTCTACTGCTATTTTTAATTGCTCCTTTAGCACCACCCAGGGGTTTCACAGGGCACTACGCGAGCAACGAGACCTCCTGAGATCCTGAGGGATAGGGTAATATAAACACACAGCGTAGAGTACCTGTATGCGAGTCTTGACGTAGGGGAAGTGGTGCGCGACGGTGAGTATGGTCTTGCGCTTGCACTGGTCGGCGATGTCGCCGTGCGCGCGCCCGTCCGCCGTGAACGGGGTCGCGTACATGAACCGCTCTGCAACGCACACCGAGCGGATGCACTTATTTTTTAACGTTACACATACCCCTGCACTAGGATCCCGTGTCGCAAATGGCATGGACAAACACAGAAACAAGACAAACATCCAAGACCCGAGAACAAACTTCATGCTCACAAAGTATGCCGGGAATCGAATCCGGGACCCCTCGCTTCGAAGGCAGGGCTACTACCAACTAAGCCACAGAGCCAGGCGGCTTTGTGGCTTAGTTGGTAGTAGTATTATAATTAATTTTGTTAGAACCTATTTACTAGAATATGAAATTTAAATTTGTAACAATAAATATTGTCGATATAAAAATGTACTCAATTCTACAGGAAAACCTTAGTTGCTTATTTATACAGAGTCCCATCAATTATTAGAAATTGCCATCAGGATCGGAAAAAAAATGTCATCCAGCTTTTTTCCGCGTGCAAGCTGCACATTTGAATGACGTCACATCATCTTTCTGTACAGGTACTATTATTTACTATGTGGTAATGGTGGAGGTCCGCTATTCTAGGGTACCTATATAGGTAGGTATATATACTGACTGATGTTGTAGTTCCTCTCGTAGTGCGTGATGCGCTTGCGCAGCTCGTGCGGCTCGAAGTACGGCTCCACGTACGTGATCTGTATGTACGCCTTGTCGGGGTCCAGCGTCGACGGGTCCACTATGTTGGAGTCCTTTATGATCACCACGTTCTCGGCGCCGAAGCGCTGGCCGTAGAAGTTCTGTATTTGACAAACTTGTGTTGAAATGTAAATCAATAAAGATTAAAACTGTATGTTATTATTCGTGTTACCGAGATATTTATATATCATAACAAGGCCATTGTAGTTAACTCGAGGCCATTGGTTATAACGAGGGATTTAAATTTAACTAGTTGCAGCTGATTATTATAACGAGGGCATTGTTACTAACTCGAGGCAGTTGATTATTATAACGAGAGCTATATAATTAACTAGAGGCAGCTGATTCTTACAACAGGGGCTTTCATAACGAGGCCCTTGTAATTAACTCGAGGTAGTTGATTATATTACGAGGGCACTGTAATTAACTCGAGGCGGCTGAATATTATAACGACGGTGGTGAACCTCAAGGTAAGTGAATTATAACGAGGGTGGTGTAGTTACCTCGAGGCGGCTGAATATAACGAGGGTAGTGTAGTTACCTCGAGGCGGCTGAATATAACGAGGGTAGTGTAGTTACCTCGAGGCGGCTGAATATAACGAGGGTAGTGTAGTTACCTCGAGGCGGCTGAATATAACGAGGGTAGTGTAGTTACCTCGAGGCGGCTGAATATAACGAGGGTAGTGTAGTTACCTCGAGGCGGCTGAATATAACGAGGGTAGTGTAGTTACCTCGAGGCGGCTGAATATAACGAGGGTAGTGTAGTTACTCGAGGCGGCTGAATATAACGAGGGTAGTGTAGTTACCTCGAGGCGGCTGAATATAACGAGGGTAGTGTAGTTACCTCGAGGCGGCTGAATATAACGAGGGTAGTGTAGTTACTCGAGGCGGCTGAATATAACGAGGGTAGTGTAGTTACCTCGAGGCGGCTGAATATAATGAGGGTAGTGTAGTTACCTCGAGGCGGCTGAATATAACGAGGGTAGTGTAGTTACCTCGAGGCGGCTGAATATAACGAGGGTAGTGTAGTTACTCGAGGCGGCTGAATATAACAAGGGTAGTGTAGTTACCTCGAGGCGGCTGAATATAACGAGGGTAGTGTAGTTACCTCGAGGCGGCTGAATATAACGAGGGTAGTGTAGATACCTCGAGGCGGCTGAATATAAAGAGGGTAGTGTAGTTACCTCGAGGCGGCTGAATATAACGAGGGTAGTGTAGTTACCTCGAGGCGGCTGAATATAACGAGGGTAGTGTAGTTACTCGAGGCGGCTGAATATAACGAGGGTAGTGTAGTTACCTCGAGGCGGCTGAATATAATGAGGGTAGTGTAGTTACCTCGAGGCGGCTGAATATAACGAGGGTGGTGTAGTTACCTCGAGGCGGCTGAATATCTCCGGCAGCTTGGTGAGCGCGTGCTCCTTGTACACGAACTCCTCGCGGTCGAGGTCCCCGAAGCGCGCGCCGTAGAACGACACGCGGAAGTACGAGCCGAACACTCGCTTGCCGTGTAGCTGTTCGATGCGCGTGAACGCCTCGTTCAGTTTGCTGGAACCATTTGTTTGGATGGACCAAGGCAGGGGCCGAGTGGACGAAAGGAGATATGTCGACCACAAGCCTGTTCAGATCAGATCAGCCCGTTCGTCGACATTATAAGGAGCGACGTCTTGTGCAAGTCGAATCTGTTCAAGTTGCACAGACCGGCATCAGTGGCGCGGTAGAGCAGAGGCCTATACCAAGCAGAGGGTATTGGCCTATACCCGGCTGATTAGATAAAAAAAAAATAACAACGTAAACACACTCATACCTCTGCACTAGGATTCCCTGTGTCGCAGATGGCATGGACGAACACAGAAACACAAGATATACACCCAAGACCCGAGAACAAACTTCATGCTCACCACACAGTGTGCCCCGGCCGGGAATCAAACCCGGGACCCCTCGCTTCGAAGGCAGGGCTACTACCAACTAAGCCACGGAGCCGTCACGGAGCCACGGAATGGAGCCGGAGATGAATATATAATACTTATGAACACACCTACAGAACATATATGTTCGTCGTATAAATGGTCCCGGGTGGGAATTGAACTCACGACCTGCAGCGCATAAGGCAGAGCCACTATCAACTGTGCTGTGAGGTCAGTCAAGAGATTAATTTACCTGTGTATGTTGGCTAATTTCTTGTAGTCCCTGTGCTCTTCCGCGATGGGGATGAGAACCTTGTACACTTCGTTCACTGTCTCGTACATGCCGGCCGTCATCAGCTCGCTCGCGGCGTGCTCCAATAGCGCCTGACAACAACACTTTTGTAAATATAGTGATATGACACCCCACCTAATGTTAAAGGGTTACTACCTCCCATAAACAATAGCAATATGGCTCCGGTCCTCCCTTGCCGAAGTACGAAAACACTCCAGTCGCATCGCGTTGCTCCCGTCATCCACACCCGTTCACCGGACCACAGCAATACGAGTGGTGGGCGAACATGCCAAGTTCTACTGCTACTTTGGGTTGAACGTCTACAAGAGACAAGTACTATCACCTACTATCCCTTCAAGGGTCTCTATTGTTTATTTATTATACAAATGAGTGTATACAAAATCTATAATTAGTTTGGGAATATTGTGGCTGTGGGACCAAGGGAACTGGGATGGTGATACACCCTTGGATCCAGGCTGTGGTATTTTCGGGAGATTATAGTATATGCATGTGCAGTTAGGGCTAGAGGAAACACCCCGGTCCCTTATATGTACAATAACTTTCACCCAAAAGTTGGCTATGTCGATGGCCTCGCTGGTAGTCCGCATCAAATCAGCCACAGTGCATTCATTTGGGCAGGATCCTCACTCCAATCTGGAGTGTACTCCACTCACTGTGGTTTCCATAGTTTTACCTGCAGGTGGTGGTGCGTGAGGTGGTGATGCAGTGCGTCGGCACAGGACTCGTCGAGCGCGTTGTGCGTGACGCGGTGCAACAGCGCCGCCCCGCGCCCCGCCGCCAGCGTCTGCTCCGCCACCAGCGCCGCTCCGTGCACCAGGCACATGCCAGCCTCCGTGTGGTTCGAACGCTGCAACCACGGAACACATGCATGTAGAAAGATCCATAGGGTACCCCCCCTGTAGGGGGTACACCCCCTAGGGTAGTCATGAAGTGTAAGCTTCGGCTCTCCTTCTATATGGAAGGTTAGGGCAGGCAGCAAGCACCAAACTTAGTAATAAGAACGCGTGATTTCGGGAGTACATATTTATGGAAATATAGATTGTATACCTTGTATAGCTGTGTTTGTCCATGAACCCATGCGGAACAGGCGTTAGGAATGCAGGGGTGACGATTTTTCAGTAATTATTATGCAAAGGAGTCTTTGATTGGACTGCAGAAATTGCAGGAGTTTTCACCCGAGATAATGTTTATGCGACTTTGACAATGGCAGGAAGAACAACACAACCTAAAGCTTAGGGCTTCGTTCCTAACAATCTATTTTGGTTATTTTTACCTCATTAGGAAATATGAAATAAATAATTAAACAACTTGACCGATATTCAAAGCATAAAACAAATGAGATAGGCATGTCTCTTTTCCTCGCTGTTTCCGTACCTTTCTAGTGCTATAGGTCTGTCTCGCTCGCACATGACGTCACCAGTAGGCGCTGCTCTGTAAGTGCGCGCCTCACTCTAGCTCATTGGCGTTCTTTTCCTTGCCGAGGACGGTCGCTGCATAGCAGGTGAGAACTTTTATTTTCACAAGTACCGTCATTTATTTTCCGTGTGTAATAAAGTTGTCGAACAACTTTTCTTTGTGATTTATCTTTATTCTAGTGCAAAAAAGTACATTACTGCTTAAAGTTCCAAATATTTTAACGGTTATCCGTTCGATTGTTATAATAAACCATAGCGATAAAAATTTATGTCGTTTGTAGAAATGGATATCGAAAGCAAAAAAGTCTCGCCAGCAGAACCGGTTGCGGGTCCTTCCAAAACTTCTAGAAATGCGAAGAAGCGAAGGCGTTCACATTCGACCAGTAGCAGTAGTAGTAGTTCAGGCAATTCTAGTTCGTCATCTAGATCAGATCACAAGTCACGTCAACGTTCGCGGCACCGCCGCCGGAACAAAAAAAGGGGGGGCAAATATACCCGCCGCTCTGAACGTAAAATTGAACAATTATCTAATGAAATAAATGATTTACGTAATCAACTTAATGTAGTTAAAAGTGTAAATGATGCAGATGACGTAATTTCCATCTTCGCTGAGGACGATTTCGGCCAAGATGTCGATGATAGTAATTGTCTAAAATGTTCAGATGTTGCGACGAAGCTTAAGGAACCTACTGTTCCTAAGACAGATGAGCGGTTTTTAGAAATTCTAAAAGAAATCCAGTTCTTTGACAAAGCTGATTGGAGTGATGTTCGGTATGCAGAAACGCAAAAACTTTACAATCATAGCCCTGGTTTCGTGGAACTAGAGGTGAACGATGAGATTAGGCCTTACGATACGCTTAAACATCTAGCATACACAGAAAGGGCTCTCGCTTCTCTTACTTACGGAATGCTAAAGCTAAAAGAGGCTTTAAAAAAGGAACTTTGCATGTTTATGTCTTGGGTTAGAGATCAGGAAGTCGCCAGTATCGATGCTATAAATCAAAAGGTTAATGATATTTTCACTACCAGTGAGTTTAGCAAGGTCTCGGCAGACCTATTACAAATGATTTGTGGACACAGGGCTGAAACCATACAAATGCGTAGGGATGGCATTTTAAATGCTGTTCGTGATACACTAGTTAAATCGACATTGCGAAAGATACCTCCATCAGAGGTTAATCTATTTAGTTCTGAGCAGTTTGTATCTGCTGTAGAAAAATCTGGTGGTGTAAAAAAGACTTTTTGGCCAGTTTCAAAGTCAGGTGGCACTTCAAAGTCAGTTAGTAGAACGATTTCAACTTCGCAAGTTGGAAAATGGCCTATACGCCCCTCGCAGGGGTATTATCCACAGCCTCAAGTACCCTCGCAGGGTTACTTCAACACATTTGTGCCCTCGCAAGGCCACAGCTATCCGACTTTCATTGCTCCTTCGCAGGGTAGCAATTTTCATGGCATACATGATCCTGCGCAAGGACCCATGTACACTTACAATAATCACCCTCAGCGGGGTGGTGCTATTGGAAATAGAGGTTCGTTTCGTTCTCGCGGGACAAAGCAGAACCAAAGATATCAAGGCCAAGGAAATGGTGGTAACAAACGAAGGTCGTCACCTTCAAACTACAATGTCAAAAGAAGTAAGTATTGACATGAGGCCATTCAAAGCAGGCCAGTTATCGTTTTTTCTCAACCATTGGAAAAAACTACAAGCGCCGGATTTTCTAATCCGAATTATCAAAGGATATCGCATACCCTTTCGACAAAAACCTCCTTTATTCATGCCCAGGTTAAACAACAATGCATTTCACACGCCCGCGTCGCCAGAAATGTCATCAGTCATCAAAAAAATGCTAAATCAAGGAATTCTGGAAATTGCGAGTCAAACTCCAAGTTTTTTATCTACCCTCTTTCTAGTGGCGAAAAGCGACGGTTCACCTCGTCCGATATTCAATCTAAAAGCATTGAACGAATTCGTGCTGACAGAACCGTTCAGGTTGATAAATGTTTTCAAAGTCCCAGATTTTATTCAGCCCCAAGACTGGATGTGCAAGCTAGACATTTCCCAAGCATATTTCCATTTGGGGGTAGCAGAGTCTCACAGACGATTTTTAAGACTGATTTACAAACGTCAGCTTCTTCAAATGACGTGTCTGCCCTTTGGCCTCAGCACAAGTCCAAAAACATTTGCCTGTTTGACAAATTGGATCGCCCGAACGATGAGGAGCAAGGGTATAAGGATCCTAGTGTTTCTCGACGATTTTCTTCTAGTACATCAAGACCCAAAGACCTTAATAAACCATGTAAATCTACTTGTAGAGACATTACAATATCTAGGTTGGGTAATAAATTACGAAAAGTCTATCCTAATACCAAAACAAAGTCTGGTTTACTTAGGTATACTCTGGGACCCTTGGCAAAATCTCAAGTGTTTACCAAGGGAAAAAGTACCGTCGTTACTAACCAAGATTTGCGATATCATGGATTCGGGGAAGTGCGACTTAAAGAAATTACAGAGCGTCATAGGTGCTCTAAACTTTGCGAGTTTTGTCGTTCAAAGAGGAAGACTGCACTATCGAGCTCTCCTAAAGTTCTTGAACACGTTAAATCTACACAACACCGCCAGGATATATACCGTGCCTGTAGACGCAATAAACGACTTACAGTGGTGGGTTCACAATCTACAACATCCATCAATTTTGCATCATCCCCCAGCGTCACATTTCATAACGACAGATGCTTCCGACCTGGGATGGGGTGCCCAGCTAGACAACCACTCTATATCAGGAATATGGTCCCAGAAAGAGCAAAAATTTCATTGCAACGTGAAAGAAATGCTAGCGATCCTGAAAGTCTTTCAGGGTCAGGCCTCATGTCTGAGTCAGTCAACCGTCACAATACAATGCGACAATCGCACGGTAGTAGCATACCTCCGCCACGAAGGGGGAGTGAGATCCTCTCGACTGATGGACATAACCTACCAAATATTTTACATAATAGATCAGTACAATATACACATCAATGTTTATTACATCCCGGGCAGGTTCAACAACCATGCCGATCACCTATCCCGGTTTCGTCAAGTCCCGGAATGGCACCTGTTGCCAGAGGTCACGAGAATAATATTCAAAAAATGGGGAGTCCCACAAGTGGACCTTTTTGCTTCCAGTCATGCCCACGTAGTCCCTCATTACGTGTCGATAGATCAGAACGACAAGCAAGCTGTAGCCCACGACGCTTTTTCGATCGCCTGGAATCTCGATCTGGCTTGGGTGTTTCCACCCCCGTTTCTTGTACCCAAAGTTCTAAGTTTTCTCAATCAGGCGTCGGGTGTATACTTAGTGGTGGTTCCACGTTGGGAGAGAGTGTTTTGGCGCGGGGATCTCAAAGCCCGTGCGTTAGCCCCGCCGTTTACAATACGGAAGCTGAGTCGAGTACTGATCGACGTGACAACGGGACTTCCACCTCCCCGTGTCCAAGATCTGGTGCTAGAAGTATGGAAATGTGGGGGTGGACGGAGAACTTAAATAATTGGAACAAAGGTCAAATAGAACTATTGAAAAGTTCCTGGCGCCCATCTACTATAAGAACTTACCAACCTGCATGGAATCGTTGGGTCACATGGTGTAAAACTTGTAATCTTAGCCCTCAGAACCCCTCAGGGTCGGACTTAGCTCGATTCCTAGCTGATCTTTACATAATACAGAAACTGTCTTATAATACCATAATGTTACATAAATCTGTTGTCTCCACGCTATGTAATATTGGTGATTCGGGAGTTCTAAGCAATCATGTATTAGTGAAACATGTTTTGAAATCAATTTCATTAAAAAAACCGGTTACTTGCAAATTGCCTGTATGGAACATTGATAGTTTTGTATCGTTTCTAGGTAAGAGATCAATCAGACATGACAATATTTTTGATGTATCGAGCCAAACCGCTGCTCTTTTAGTTCTTATTTCAGGTAGGCGTATTCACGATTTAACATTACTCAGAACTGACAGGGAAAACTATGTTAAATCAATAGAGCATAATTACTTAACTTTATGGCCAGCCTTTGGCTCGAAGACTGATTCGTCGGAACATAGGCAATCAGGTTGGAGATTATATAGTAATAGTGATAACAGAAATTTAGATCCGGTGTATTGGGTTGAACTGACTGTATCATTACTTTCTGCTAGACGACAAGAAGCTGAATGTCTTAACTTGTTCATAACTACAAGAGGTTCAGCCCGGGCAGCGTCCAGGACTGTCATTGCAGGCTGGATCAAAACCCTAATGCGTCAAGCAGGTATTGCTGCCACTCCGGGAAGTGTCCGGTCTGCTGTTGCTTCCAAAAATTGGTTAGACAATTTCCCCATTGAGGACATTATGGCCCGGGGAAATTGGAGGTCAGCAAACACCTTCTCAAGGTTTTATAAGCGGCAAGTAATGGATGCATCTCGGAATGACAGTATTACTAATTTGTTCAAACCTGTCACAAATCAATTATTTTGATTTTTTTTTTTTGTAAAAAGTGTATTATGTAAGAAGTACTATATATTTTTTGCTTTATGATTGTGTGTCATTAACATTACATTAATAAACAGCTAATATCGGTTATATTTTATTAAATTATGATGCAAACTTCATCAGTATAACAAAATATTTTTATTTTTTATTCATCACATTGGCGTTCTCCATGGACGTCACCAGGCGATAACAGACATCTCTCATTTGTTTTATGCTTTGAATATCGGTCAAGTTGTTTAATAGTAACGTTTTACCTGAAATAAAACGCATATTAAACTACTTACCATATTCAAAGCATAGTGTAACTTCTGCCTGGTGACAAAACAAATCAGCCAATGAGCTAGAGTGAGGCGCGCACTTACAGAGCAGCGCCTACTGGTGACGTCATGTGCGAGCGAGACAGACCTATAGCACTAGAAAGGTACGGAAACAGCGAGGAAAAGAGACATGCCTATCTCATTTGTTTTATGCTTTGAATATGGTAAGTAGTTTAATATGCGTTTTATTTCAGGTAAAACGTTACTAATATGAATGGAAGGTGTATAAAATATAAAGGCTACCCTTAACTAATGTTATATAAAAAAAAGCGGTCCAATAGCATCCTGCGGATCACTTCAGAACCTGACCTTCATTTTTTTTTTTTTATGTGAATGATGAGGCACACAAGCTAACGGCCCACCTGATGGTAAGTGGCTACCGTCTATAGACGCTAGTAACATTTGAGGTGTTGCCAACGCGGTGCCTATCAGCTAAAAATCTCTTCACACTCTTTTTAAATGTATATCATATCCTGCGGGTTTCCACACAACCTCACCTCCATATGTTTCTGCGCCATGTTGTTGAGCCATGTGAGCCGCAGGTCGGGGCTGTGCTGGTAGCCCCTCGCGATGCGGTGCATCAGGTCCAGAAGCATCTCCGGGTCCTGCTGGAACTCCTTCATCTTCACCGTGTCCGACAGGATCATGTGGAGGTTGAACACCAAGTCTTTAACCTACAACAAGTCATCAATTCAATACATATTCAGCAAGATTATTGAGTCGACCGTGGTTTTGCCCGCTATACAATAATAGTCGTCGGCGTCGAAAAATAGGATAATGGTATCGGTTTTTTTTTAATGTAATTGAGTGACGGAACGAGCTGAGGGCCCACCTGATGGTAAGTGGTGACCCTCGCCCATGACAACAATAATGCGCGCGACTCAGTATGAGATTCAAATCTTTACAGAGTCGCACTCATCCTGCTGCGTCCATCACCCGAGACGGGGATGTTACGTCTCAGGCGCATGTGATTTCACCGGCAGCCACACCCTTCCACCGGAACACAGTAATACAACCATTACTGTTTGGCGGCAGATTCCAGATGTGGTGGCAGTACCTCTCCGGACGAACTTGGCACAAGTTCTACTGCTACTTTTGGTTGCTCCTTTAGCACCACCCAGGGGGTACGTGTAGGGAATCAAAGGGTACACACCTACGGACGCGAGCAACTGGACCATTCTAAAACAAAATAGTCAGCAGTACTCACCTGTTCTGGGAAGGTGGTGTTGAGCAGGTCGGTGTCTCGCTCCGCGTACAGCAGGATGGTCTTCAGAGCCCGCCGGAGTGCCTCCTCGCTGAAGGTGGCCTGCGTGCCCACCAGCGCGGACAGAGACATCGTTACCTGCATCTTCACTCGACTGAAGTTCTGTCGCACAAAATTCAAAGTCAAAACTATATTCTATACTTAGAAACATCTTTTAAACTTTAAGCAGTAATTTGAAATTGAAGTCAATTTTTAACTGATAAATAGAAATGTTGTGCTTGCTTACCATTATCGGAGCTATAATATATTTTATTATTAAAATTTATTAAATTCAGGAGAAGGAATAGGTTTTTGCATTTTAGAGAAAATCAAATCACTATACACAAATTTGGGTGGGTCTAAATCGAGAGTTGAGGGTCAACTGACTGTTATCTATGTGGCTCACATAAAGAATTCTTAGAGATATCGCGTCCTTAACTGGCAAAAAAAGGGTGTAAGACGTGGAAAGACACAAAATTCACGTTAAGAATCAAAAGCTTTTGTGGCTAAACTTCATAGTAGTCCAGAAACGCGCCGCAGTGCCGCAGTGCCGCAGCAACTCCTCGCTATAGATGGACTCACGTTCCCGAGGTGGAAGTGCTGGCGCATGAGCGCGTAGAGCGCGGCGGCGGCGTGCGCGCGCGTGCCGTGCGCCAGCGCGCCGCAGTGCCGCAGCAGCACGCGGCACACGGCCGACTCCTCGCCGCAACACGCGCACCCCAGCTAAACAAATTATTATTCATGTACAAGTTATATGAAAGAGCTGAAGGTTAAGCGGTTACTTCCAGCGAAAACGACAGTATTTTTTTTATATTGGGTTACCTAGACGTCAAAAATTCTTGCAAATTCACTTGGTCCCCTCTTGACGCAGGACCATTTTCGCGAATATCTCATACTATCTCCGAGTAAATTGGAGAGGCAAGGCACTCCAAGTTGGTGTTACCTTGGCGATGAGCGACCGCAGCGTGTGGAACATGTGCTGCAGCACGGCGACGCTCTGGTTGAGCTGCAGCGCGTGCAGCAACACCTGCAGCGCGCCGCTGCACACGCTCGCGCCGCACTCCAAGTTGCTGCATGACTGCAACATTGAGAGGCAAGTTTTAAACAATTTAGCTGTACGGTTAATAATCTATTTGTACGGTTAATAAACTAGCTGTACGGTTAATACATAGATAAAATGCAGGAGGAAGCAGTAAAAAAATTAATTCTCTATTTTTGTAATAGTCAACTGGCTTTTAAGATGTACGGGTAACTGGTTCTGTTAAGGCGTGGTGCATTGTAACTGACCTGTACCACAGTGTGCGTGGCATGCAGCAGGGTGAGCGACACCTCGTGCGCGAGCGCGGCGGACAGCGCGGCGGCGGGGCGCGAGCCGCCCCCTCCCCCGCACCCGCCTCGCACGCCGCCGCCTCCGCCCGCGCCCCCGCCGCCCCGCACCCACTCTTTCCGCCACCGTTCGCGCCGCGCGCCCCCTCCGCATCCGCCGCTGCCGCCTCCGCCTATCAAGTGACATTGTCATAATTATAATGGCCCAGGGGCACAGACGCCGACTTTCAATCCAAAGGTCACTGGATCAAACCCACCACCAAATGTTTTCCCTTGAAAAATTTAGGTGCGCAATACCACTTTCTCGAAACGCTGAAGGAAAACATCGTGAAGGAATCGGCATGTTTTAACACCAAAAAATTCGAAGACATGTGATATCTACTAACCCGGATTGGGCTCCCGTGGTGGATCCCCATCCACTCTCAATCATCGAGAGTAAGCCGGTGTCCCTGCAGTGGGAACATTAGAAGCTGGTACATAAAGCGGCAGCTAGTAAGAAATAAATATACCTTCGTTCTTGCAAATAAATCAATTATGCGAAGATTCTCTCCATCCAAAGGTTGTCTAGAAGAGATCACTATGAGCGATTCTCATCCCTCATAGCGATCTGTTGTATTAATCCACCTATTACAATATAACGTCCATTTTGTTTTTAGTTTATACAATCTGTATTTATACAATTTGTCCATGCCATCTGTGACACAGGGAATCCTAGTGCAGAGGTACGAGTGTGTAAACGTTTACGTTTATTACGTTTATACTGCGAACTGTGACACAGACTGGGATGTCTTGTTCCGTGTTTGTCCATGCCATCTGCGACACAGGGAATCCTAGTGCAGAGGTGTGAGTGTGTAAACGTGCGTGTGTCACCTTTCCGGCGCATTATGAAGTCGGAGCGCGCGGACCCCTGGCCGAGTATCACGTCTTCCAACTTGGACTTGATGTCAGTTGTCTTGCGGACGTTCTGCTGGGCGCACTTCATTATCTCTTTCTGTCCCTGAAACATTGACATTGTATAGTCAAAGTATATGATGATGCACTTAGCATATATATATCATTTCCTTTAGTAATACATATATACAGTATAAAACATAGCCGCTCCCGCCATGGGCGTACCCATCTTGTGGCCTAGGGGGGGGAGTCAGATTTTTTTAGGTCGTATTGTCGTGGCTTTTCTCTCATACACACTACACAAACATACCTACATGAAACATTAGGTATATGTAGTGTAAATAGGGCAAACAGCCGCAAACGATCCTGCTTTACATACCTATAAAGCAGGAGGAGTTAAATTAATATAAGTAAATTTTACTATGCAAGCATATATTTATACACATATTAGCATATATTTTATTTTAATCGCTTCTTAATTTAAATTTCCGGGGGGGGGGGGGGGGGGGGGGGATTGCGCCTTTTGCCTAACGCCAACCACCGCAATAACGAGAAGCCTCGTATATCACCATACTAATACCATACACGACCTTAGACATCTTTCATGGTCCTTCGAACTTGTTACTGTGGTAGCGAGTCACCACAGTAACAAGTTCAAAAGCAATTGTTTAAGATACCTTGTACTCGTGGCACTTGAAGCAGAGCTGGAGCAGCGCCAGCAGCGCCAGCAGGCGGGGCGGCGGCAGGCAGGTCACGCAGGCGCTGAGCGCGCCGCGGTCCGCCCACTTCAGCACCCACACGAGGCACATCAGCAGGTTGCGGCTCGTCTCGCTGTTGAACGGGGGGCGCCCGTTCTGCCGACCACAGTACATTAGCTGCTCATGTCTTCGACAAGTGAGAGTAAAAAGGTTTTTGATTGTCACAAGAGCCAATCCGAACTAGTAAATGGGGCCTACTTATAAATAAAATTGTTTAAAAAAAATAAGAAACGAAATTATTACAAATCATAACCCAGGTGAAAAAATACAAAAAGTCAATAAGTGTTTTTTTGTTCAACTCTTTTCAGCAGTCTCGAATAAATATGAACTGTGTTTTTATCGAACTTAAATGGCAAAAAGATGATTTTTTTAAAATAAAAAAATTTCAGCATACGAAAATTGTTAAAGTTATTAATCTACTAGAAGTTAAAGAATCTACTAGAAGAAATTGCAAAATTACCTGTTTATAATCACCATCAGGCGACGGCGCGTTGTAAAAGTTTCCTAGATGACCCAGCTCATTGTCCATAGCCAATATATCTGAAAACAAAACAATTGATTGATTACAGAGGTTTCACAGCGGTGCAATATTGCTAAACAACCAAATTGTACAATTACCGAACTTTTCAATATACTTCTAACGTCCAATTTACTCAGCGGTGTAAAGAGCGATCATTAATAAAGAGGCTTGACTTATTTGCTCATAGATTTTGACCGCATGTTCACACGTCACACGTGGTTTGTTACCTTTGTTGATATTGAAGCCTCTATACGGCTACAGCATTAAGAACTATGGCCAATAGGCGTATAGGCAGCACCACTCGCGCCTCATACCTTACCTTTGTTGACGTTGAAGCCTCTATACAGCTGCTGCATCGCTTCCAGAACTATGGCCAATAGGCGTATAGGCAGCACCACTCACGCCTTATACGTTACCTTTGTTGACGTTGAAGCCCCTGTGCAGCTGCGGCATGGCGTCGAGCACGATGCCTAGCAGCGGCAGGTAGAGCGCCGCCACGCGCGCCTTCTGCTCCGGGGCCGCCAGCCGCGGGTCGGCGTCGTGCGCCGTCAGCAGGGACAGCACCGCGTTCACCGCCGCGCACTGCAGCGCCGGGCTCCTGGGGAACGTCACAAACTCATGCTTCTTCCAGATTGTAATAATATGACGTGGATGAGTATCAGCACCGTGCCCGTAGCCCCAGCACAAAGGCAGGAACACCAGGGTGTTTTAGGTCGGAACAGTTTATGTCGGGCGTGATTTGACTAAAACCACCCTGGTGTATACCGCTCCGCCCGGGAGAGGCTAGCAAACGTTTAAGAAAAAGGGAGTGTAAAATAGTATAGTATTTAGATTAATAATTACATAATATATAGTGATATGTAACTAAAGTAACTAGTTTAAATTTAGCGTCATCTGTGTTTATTCCAGAATAAATCTATTACTTCCCGTTTACCAAATAAAAAGGTCCGTGCGGCGGTACCTACAAATACCTACATGAGTCTAGTGATCTGGATAACTGTTTCTTAAGTAACTGCAATATGGTCCATATTGCATTGAATTGGATATAATGTTTACTTGCCAAGTAGAAATGTTCTAGACGTTTTTTATTGCTTGTTTACGTGGTGAGGTTAACTTATGATAAGAAAGTGATAATATTAAATTATTTCAAATCGAATAAAGTATATTATCATTTTGGTACTTACTGCATCTCCTGCGCATTGGTGAGCTCCGTGAGCAGCAAGCCGCACAGGTAGTGGCGCGAGCGGAACTCGTGCGACAGCTGGTGGTGCGAGGAGGACGACGCCAGCGAGTGGGACGAGGCGGCCGGCGAGACCGCGCGCCCCACCGGCGCCCCGGTGGGGCCGCTCGGCAGGTTTAGGGAGACGTAGTGCTCGTGGGAGCACACTATGCGGAGGAACGCCAGCTGGAAATAAGGTTACACTATTACATTTTTGCCTTCATCTGTCATAGTATCATAAACTATCTGTGCTAGGCTCGCATCAACTTTTTCAAGTCTTTGCTTCGGGAGAAGTCCCACGCCACGTTTGCCTACTCTCTCCACAAGAACTCTTCTACCAGTTATTTTAATGCTTTATTGGCACTCGTTCATTAACATACGAGCTACCAGTTCCTAAACGATGCTACGAGTAGGAAATCCTTTAGGAAATTTAGGGGCCGTAAGAATATGAACAGACTTATTTGTCCATTATACTTTAAACGTCTAAGTGTCAGTAAGATCTAAAGCCTGTCAAAATAAAACTAATTCGTATCTTAGTCGAGCGAAATAGGCTTGGGTGTATTTGAGTGATTCAAAAACACCCAAGCCTATTTCCGAGTATAAAACCAAGAGAACATACCATACATAACGCACATAATATATACAGGGCTTGGGGTGTCATATACCTTGTAATGGACCAAGGGAACAGCATCAGGCAGAGAGGCGATCTTAGCGCTCATCTGCTTGTAATAGTTCCGTATGAAGTTGAACACGAGCCCGCGGTCCATCACGCTGAACAAATCGAACAGGAAGAAAGCCAAGCTGTTGTTCAGGCTTTGGGTGAGACGCCCGTCTTTGCCGTATCTGAAAATGGACAAATTTTGTCATTTTATCGCGAGAGAGTGACCAAACCATAATTGTTCAACATGAGTCGGTGTTTCACAGAGAAATTTTAATTACGACATGAGAACTCATACATAGTTACTTTGTACGTATTCCTTTGTGCGTATTTTATATACGCATGCAGACGTACGTATACAAAGTACAATATTTAGTTACAAGAAGAGGATATCCGTTCACAAAATGATCACTCCGTAATGAGCTAACTTTAATCCTAGAATAGAAACATTTAGCCAAAATTTATACGAAACAGAGGTATTCTATTTCACGTCAAAAGGATTGCGACTTTCTACTTCGTCTTCGTACGTACTTGGTTTGAAGGAGAGCTATTGCTGCTTTAATTATAATTATCAAATGTTTTACTACACCTTGACAATGCCCTTTTACAGCAGCACAATGTGATATGAATTTTATTGCATCTATAAAACTAAGTTAAGACATTTTTGCATTGTAGTACTTTATTTTTTAATTCGAATATATTATGTTTCTGGCATAACATTGTAACAACGCCGTGTATGAATTTACTTACTGTATTTTTTTATAATATCTTTTTGACATAACCAAGTGTTCCAAAGTGGTATGTATGGTAAAAATAAATGAGTATGACGAGTATAATTAAATAACAAAATCCACAGATCTTAAGATAATGGCCACAAATCTCATATTATCGCGCAAGTAGAGTAAGAATAAGTTGGTGTCCTCATTTAATTAGATACCTGGAGATGATTTCCGAGGTGACGTTGTTGACGAGTGTGGTGACGTCATCAGTGAACTGTTCCGGGAAGCGCGCCTTGCGGGGAGCCTCCTGCGCGCCGCTCCAGTACAAGTACTCCACCATGGACTTCATCATCAGCTCGAATAGGGCCCTGGGGTGAAGTTCGGTTTTAAACTTATAACAATGGATTCACAGTTACTACGGAAGTCGTGACCGCAGTCTTCAGCAATTCGATACGGGCAGGAACAATATGTATAAGCGATAGATTTATATCCGCTTATATATATTATATAAATAAATAATAAATAAACGTTTACACACTCATACCTCTGCACTAGGATTCCATGTGTCGCAGATGGCATGGACAAACACAGGAACACAAGACAAACACCCAAGACCCGAGAACAAACTTCATGCTCAACACACAAAGTGTGCCCCGTCCGGGAATCGAACCCGGACTACCAACTAAGCCACGGAGCCGTCAATCCTCTAATGTCCCCACTGCAGCCACATCAACTATGACAAATGCGAGTGAATTGGCTTTGATGACAGAATTTGTGGTTCTAAGACATTCGTGCTTCCTCTCGAACTCCGGACCGAGTTGACAAGTGCGCTTGACTGCGTTGTTTCCCCACGAACAACTACGCTAACTTACCTAAACAGAACGACCACCATGGCCGAGCGAATCGGCTATTTAGTTTAGTCTAATGCCAACAGAATTGCAATCGCTCACCAGGAATTTTGCATGGCGAGATCCCGGGTCTGTCCGCTGGCCACCACCCACTGAAGAGCCACTTCCTCATGCAGGATCTTGCACGAACCGTCTGTCATTACTAGCAATAAACAATGAGGAGTGTAAGTAACAGTAAGTACGTGAGAGTGTATGTTTACGTTTATACACTCATACCTCTGCACTAGGATTCCCTGTCGCAGATGGCATGGACAAACACAGAAACACAAGCCAAACACCCAAGACCTAAGAACAAACTTCATGCTCACCACACAAAGTGTGCCCCGGCCGGGAATCGAACCCGGAACCCCTCGCTTCTAAGGCAGAGCTACTACCAACTAAGCCACGGAGCCGTTCGTTTGGCAGATGAATATGTCTGATAGGTATTTGCGATCAATTTCTTTATGTTGTGGCTATTGATTTTTACTGGCCTGGTCGTGGGGTCGATCATCACCTAGACCCAGAACAAACGAGGTAAAATGTATTATTCAAAAGAAAAGAACAATCTAAGTATTATATCAGTTATCTAGTTCCCATTGCACTGTATCCCTGACAACATGACAAACTCACTTTCATTATTATACGTGTTACTGAGATATTTACCATGATTTGTGAGTTTTGTTTGACGCATGTAACTGCGTCGAAATATCGGGAGTCAACAAAACTCACAAATCATGTTAAAAATCTTGGTAACACGAATAATAATGTTCATAACCATGAAAGTTTTAAGATTTAAACTCAGTTTCGCATTTATAATATGAGTGGTGTACCTGCGGGCGGTAGCGGCAGGCCTACGTCCCGGTCGGTGAGCGCGGGCCGCGGGATGGTCGCCTGGTACTGTATGTACGTCGATATGAGACCGCTGCGCCCGTGGCTGTCGCACGTGGCGCCCTCGTTCATGTTCTACAACACAGGAATGCATATTAAATTAATACATCTTTGAATAATATATTATTTTCAAAATATTCACGGCCGTATATAAAATTTCAGACCCACACTCGAGCCACAGATTAATACGCATTTAAATACACAATTACAAATATAAATAAAATAAAATATTGTGTTTGTCCATGCCATCGACACAGGAATCCTAGTGCAGAGGTATGAGTGTGTCAACGTTGTTTTTGTTATTTTTATTCTTATCTCGGAAGATTCTATTATTCTCAGACTTCGGTAGGAGAGGACCAGAGTAATTCTGCTGTATTGATGGGCGGCGCTAATCACATATAATATATTAAGATCGCTCAATACTGTAGTTATGTAAGACGCCACAATACTTACAGTGATCTCGGTGAAGATATGCGCGAGGCAGGTGAAGGCGTCCTGCGCTATGTTGAGCGTCTGCCCCGCCAGCTTGGGGGGCGCCACCAGCAGGTAGAGCAGCTTGTCCACTATCACGGGCAGGTAGCGGGCCAGCGTCTCCACGTTCGCCGTGGGCAGCTCGATGATGCTGGAAACCAAGGGCGGCCTTAGACATTGCGAGGCACCGGGCGATAGATCTTTGTGAGGCACTTGGGGTATGAGGAATTTAGGTGAGTTGGAAGTGTACAGGGCTGCTGGTAATCAGTCAGCATCCTCTTAAAGACAGCTGCAGTACATCAAAAAAACGGGTTGTTTTGCGAGGGTGCGAGGCTCTGTAAAAGCGAGGCCCCGGGCGGTTTCCTTGCTTGCCACCCCCTAAGGCCGCCACTGCTGAAAAACATTTTGGGTAATACACCCTTCTCGCTTGCGCTAATCTCTGGCACAGTAAGAGCGACTGAATAAGCTAACTTCATGAACTCTGCTTTGTAAGACAAAGTTATGATGAATATTTTAGTGAAAAGTATGAAATTGGATTTCAAATTTAGATAGTTAAAGAAACGATTATTTTCTATTATGAAACTTTTTTATGAGATTAGTGTTAAAAGCGTCGAATCAAAATATAAACATAGAATATTAAATTAAAAGGTCAAATATTTTATTGTATATATGTATATGCATTACTTTTATAGTTTCCTTACAATTCCTATATATTTTACAAGGATGTAACAATATTATAACGGTAATACAATGTGTTTGCGCGGAAACTCCATAACTTTGGAGTAAAGTGCGCCTGGCATTGTTATTACTAGAATTCCAACTACCCATTTTCAGATTCTAGAGTAATATAATCTTATTGCAAATCCTACAATACCTAGCATAGTCTTACCTAGCTCTTAATTCTGCCTCCATATTGCTGACCCCAATTCTAGCGGGTATGTTGCCCTCCTGTACCGCCTCGCAAGCCTGAGCGAAGCGCTCGATGTAGCCATCCTGCAACAATATGCCATATCTTGTAACACTCTTAAGTTTCAAACAAATGAACTAGGCTATTTGGAACTGATATTATAGATAGGCTATGATTATGTACAAAAGATATTTAACAACTTAAACTTGTCTATCAATTTCTACCACCATTTTCCGGCCGGAAACCGGCATGTCTTAGAACCAAAAAATTCGATGACATGTGACATCTACCAATCCGGATTGAGCTCCCATTCACTCTCAACAATCGAGAGAAGGCCGGTGTCCCTGCGGGAACATTAGAGGTTGATACGGAAACCCACTCACTTACCAACGGGTGCACGGTGGTGTGGGCGTCCAAGCTGATGCTGAAGATAGGTTTGTGGTTGTCGATCCACCTGGTGCCCGGCAGCAGGACGTCCGGGAATATGTACGAGTAGTTCGGCGGCGGCTCTTCCTGCATCACCGGCAAGTTGTACTCGCCGCAAGTCAGCTTGCCGCTGCGACACAGGGGGAGCCACTGTAACACATTCAAAGGAATTGTTATGTGAGGTTGTACGGAACCATACAGCGTTCTTATTGTATTCCTGTATTTTTCCTGATCGGCGTTTCTGTCTGTGTCAACTAAACTTAATAAACAGCTGACTGAGTCACGAACCCGGGCGGTCCTTCTCATTTACTTACTTACTTTAACTCGACTACAACTAACTCCGGGGAACGGGCCTAATGACAATGCGAGAGGGTCACTGGTGAAGTTCCTTCTGGAGAGTCCAGAGACCCTCGACTGCGAATAGGTCGTCGACCTCCACCAAAGTTTATCCAGTCCAGAGACCCTTGAATGCGCAGAGGTCGTCCACCGGACAGGTTTAGTTCGTGTAAAAGTCCCACATACCTCGGTTAACCCCCCAGGACCGCGGGTTATTGGCAGCACTATATGATACTCACAGAGTATCCTACGATGGTCTCCACGTTCTTCTCTAGTTCGGGCGCGACAGGCTTCCTCTGGCAGGAGACGTGCACGAACGTGAACAGCAGGTGGTGGTGGTCGCCCAGTGCTGCCGGCAGCTTCAGCTTCACCTCGTCGTACAGAGACGGGTTCCTGGTGATGGGAATGGTTAACATTTAGTGTGGGTATAGATTGTCGGCCAAGCGAAGCGATGACTTGAGGATGTAAAGAGTTGAAGGCCAGGTTCATTGGCACTTACTGGCCAAGTAAAGTGATGATGACGGAAGAGAAAATGAGCTCGTTGGCACTTACTGAGAGTCCTAAGTCCAGAATTAAGTTTGGCATCAGGATGATCAATTAGACTCGAAATTGAACGAGAGCGGGATGGGATTGGTTGCTAGACAGATAAGGCGTAGTAAAGAAAAAAAAGCGTAGTAAGCTCTCTCGGCCCACCGTAACTGTGGCGACGATATAACAGCACAGAAGATCATTAGGCTCTTACTGAGAGGCCCAAGTCCAGAATGAAAATAGGCATAATGATGAATTATACCCGAAATTGACCGAGATCGGGTTAAGACTGTGTTCCATAACAGCTAATAGAAATAAATAAATATTTATGGACATTTCACAAAGCGCCATCTAGCCCCAAACTATGCATAAATAACTGATAGAATACTTAGTCCTTTTTGTTGTACATACTTACTTGACAACATATTTACACCCAGACACAGAACAGGATTGTCACACAAATGCATGTCCTGAGTGAGAATCGAACCCACGACTACAGAGCAGAAGACAGAGCTACTACCACCTGCATACATCTTTAATTTTTTTTATTTAATCATAATTGTATGTTTTCTTTATTCAACGCCACCGTCCGTTATCATTCTTGTATATTCCAGTCCATCCAAAGGTTGCCTGGAAGAGATTGCTTTAAGCAATAAGGCCGCCCATTGTATTTCACATTTATTGGATACTCTTAGTAATTATGTTTTTATGTCAATGTGGTGTACAATAAAGAGTTTTCTTATCTATCTATCCTATATATCTAAGTTATAATATTAGACGAACAAGTCCTTACTTGTTGTGGTACAGAACAGTGGTGTACGCTTCAGTCGCGTACTCGGGACATGAGCTGCGTCCGAATATGTTAGGCAGCGCGCAGTCCTCCTTCTCGCCAGACATCAGCTGGATTTTCACCTGAAAACATTTGCACTTAATTTAATTTAGTTGCTAGTGAGAATCTACAATGTAGCGGTATCAAGTGAGAAAGTCAAACTCATTTATTCCTTTAGATCTCAAGTATCATCATTATTTCAGCCGACAGACGTCCACTGTTGGACATAGGCCTCCCCCATAGCTTTCCAGGTTAGACCGTCCTGACCGGACCGGAACCGGACCGGTCAGGACCGTCTAACCTGGAAAGTATCATTTGGACACGTCAAATTTTACACATGCATGTACAGATATTCGTGAGCATATAACGTGTCGCAGGAACATAAGAAGAAGGAGAAGCGACCATAATATTTGTGTGAAAGCATGTAAAATAGTCCGAAATCGTAATGTACATACTACAAAGTCAGTACATAGAAGTACATTACGATTATAATTTAAATTTCAATAATACACACATCCAAATAAGGGTGAAACACATAATTAAACGCTTACACACTCATACCTCTGCACTAGGATTCCCTGTGTCGCATGTGGCATGGACAAACACAGAAACACAATACAAACACCCAAGGCCAAACATGACTTTTTTCTTTTTTTAAGTCTTATTTTAGTATTATTTCAATTTTTATGTATTGTGATTTGTTGTATACAGTTTGCGAGAATAAAATATTTCTTTCTTTTAAGAACCCGAGAACAAACTTAATGCTCACCACACAAAGTGTGCCCCGGCCGGGAATCGAACACGGGACCCCTCGCTTGGAAAGCAGGGCTACTACTAACTTACTAATCAAATCATTTGTTAACTAAAATACTACTAGTTACCGTGATGTTGCGAGCGGAGCCGGCGCGCGAGGTATAGTTGGTTAGGTTGATCTCCTTCACGGTGAGGTACAACAGGTTCCTGTACTGGTGGTGAGGCACGGGGGCGGCCGCCAGCGGAAACGGGAGGATCTCCTTGCATGGACGGACGTTGTCGTCTGTAAAACGTAATTACGTATTAATTAATACACCCAAAATTTAACAATAATAAGATAAAATAGAAAAGCAACTTTCTGCGTCGTGAATCATGAAGGAATGACCCTGGATAGACCAGAAATATATTATCCTGTCATGTTTACAGGATAATATATTTCTGGTCTATCCATCTGAACAAAACTCTATTTAGATCATGTTTAATGTAGAATCCGCAAAATATAATTAGTTTTATAATTAACTAGCGACCCGCCCCGGCTTCGCACGGTTAGTAAAGCATCAGTGTCGTATCAAAAACCTACCCGTGCGAAGCCGGGGTGACTTGCTAGTGTATTATATATATAAACCTTCCTCTTGAATCATTCTATCTATTAAAAAAAACCGCATCAAAATCCGTTGCGTAGTTTTAAAGATTTAAGCATACATAGGGTTATAGGGACAGAGAAAGCGACTTTGTTTTATACTATGTAGTGATAGTGATATGAATGGTCAAACGGTTTGAATGGTTTTTTTTAATAAATAGAGAGTTTTCGACACAAACCCGTTTTTCCATATCAATTGAAATAACAGAGGCAAACATTAACCCTTGGCTACCTCACCTCCTACCCTATTTATACCATATAAAGTAACAATAGAATCCATCAATCATCTTGTAAAACTCGGAACATTTCTTCCACTCCCAACTTACCACCATAAGGAGCTAGTTTGGCCAGTTCCGGGGTGAGTCCATTCCTGATCTCCTCGGGGCAGGGCGACACCTCAATCTTGAGTGTTCCGGGGATGCACTTCAGTTTCTTGGGCGCGGAGCTCGGCCGCTTGATTTCTGTCAGGAACTTGTATAGGTCTTCATCGCGGAGTTTGTCAGTTTCCTGCAAGAAATAAATAACATTCGATACTTTAGCAAAGCTAAACTAGTAGAATTAATGTTTTTAAAGTTAATTTCGATTACTATTTGATTTGATTCAAACTTCCAAGGAATATTTCCTGTAGACGATCTAAAGAAAGCAGCTAGCAGTACTCGATTGAAAATGCTAGCACAGAAGTCCCTTCAAGGGGTGTTCTGTGCTGTCAACTGAACCCTACCTCAGCTAGCCAAACTCCCCAAAGTACCGGGAAATAATTGGGGAGTTGGCAGCACTACTCCAGAAGTTGCTGTGGTGAATTAGAACCTATTAAATTGAGTAAGTCTGTTTTAACTTTTCTTTCGTGGCTACGCATTCTTTTGTAGCTGTGCCAGCTCGTAGATATTATGTACCTGCTTGAAGAGGCTGGTGACAGTGATGACGATGGGCTTGAAGGTGGAGAGCGCTTGGTGCATCTCGTCGGGGCTGTGGCGCCGCTCGACCGAGCCGCGCCGCGTCAGCGAGCCGCCCACTTCCCCCGCGCGACGACGCAGCTGTTCCAAGCTGCTGGTCGACGCTTTGCGATCTGAAAATAGGATTAATTTTAGAGCAGCATACTTAAGATTATTAAGGATCGCGTCCGTAGGTGTGTACCCTTTGATTTCCTACACGTATCCCCTGGATGGTGCTAAAGGAGTCAACCAAAGGTAGCAGTAGAACTTGTGCCATGTTCGTCCGGAGAGGTACTGGCACACCTGGAAGCAGCCGTCAAGCAGTGGTGTTTGCGTTACTGTCTGGTAGAAGGGTGGGTGCCGGTGAAATCACATGCGCATGAGACGTATCATCCCCGTGTCGGATGATGGACGAAGCAGGATGAATGCGAATCTGTGTAAGATCTAAATCTTATACTGAGTCGCATTACTGTTATCATGGGCGGGGGTCGCCACTTACCACCAGGTGGGCCCACAGCTCGTTCCAACACTTATTCACAATTTAAAAACCCTTTTTAATACTGACCCAAGCTGTTGGTGTTGCTGTTGGACTGTTCCGGGGGGTCCCGCTCGAGGCTGGCGCCGCCGCTGATCAGGTGCATGAGGGAGACGCCGCTCCAGGCGAGCGGCATGCGGAACCGGCCCAGTCTTGAGCACGCCGCTGCCGCACTCAAGCGGACTTTCTCCCGATTCTATCAATAAATACGTTACTTGTTAAATACGGAAATGTTAACAAGTGGTTATAATAGAACATTCCAGACATTTCATGGAACAGCTCTTCCGCTTCAATCAAGCGGATACGGTAACTGAGGTGAAGATGCGGGGAGTGGCCGTTTTACTCCACTCTAGACGCAGGATCATATTCGCGAATATGTAATACTGTCTCCGAGGGGTTTCTTGTCTATTTCTTCCCCTTGGGTTGGTGGATTGAAATTTCAACTTTGTATAAGGCACAAGACACAATCAGATCTTTCGATATTGTTTTCACATATGTTGGTAACACCAAAGACTTTTTTTTAAATTCATTATAGGCCATCGTTTGACCGCTATCTCACCTGATGGTAAGTGATGATACGGTCGAAGATGTAACACGCTGGCCTAGAAAATACCTATTCACTCTTCTCTTGAACATACCCAAATTGTACTGCTCGGGAAAAAGACACGCATGTCTTATATCTATATTATCTCTAATTTACTCAGCCCTTGATATATGGAACACCAATATTGAAAAAATCTTATTTCGTCTCATATAGCGTTGTAAAATTATAAATCTTATCACCTTTGAAATAAAGTTTAACAATCTCTCATGAATATGAATATGATATCAAATATATATTTTAACGGGTACTTTCAACCTTAATGTTGCAAACCAATAGAAGCAAAACCAACCTTATCGTCCTTAATATAAGGCTCAACACACTCATTCACATCCCCTTGCAGGACCTTCTCTATCTTCACCACTAAGAACACATCAGGAGAGGGGTTGGTGATGTCGAAGATGGCTGTCCGGCTCATGGTGGAGAGATCTGCGTGAGAGATGTGCCCCGACAGCATCTGCTTAGTGCTCTCCGAGTTGAGATTGAAATAGAAGTTTTCTGACAGTTTCTTCTTCTCTTTCGCGTCGTAGAGAGCCATAGACGCGAAGAGAGGTTCCACGTCCAACTCCAGTCTGAAAGTAAAGAGAGTGGAGTCTTTAGAACGTGCCAATGATGCTCATATTGCTTTTTACATGATCTTTTTAGGGTTCCTTTACCTATGGGTAAAATAAACTCTACAACTAAGTCTACAATGTCTATTTGTCTGAAATAAAGCGGTACTAGGCTGATAATTCTCACAGAAGTCAGGCTGATGGTTCTCCAGCTTTCAAAATGCATGATTTAGAAACTTGACCTTGTGATGGGTGACCTTGAATGGAGTTTGCATGACAAACCTCGTCATCCAGGTATGTAATATACAGTTCTAGCAGGTTAACCTATAAACAAACTTCATAGCTTACTTCAGCTGATGGCAGGTGACCATGATCCTATGTCCCATGACCTCGCCTGGCATCTCGGCCGCGAGCCGCCTCTCCACAGCCTCCTCGTCGTCCAGGTATGGAGTGTACAGCCCTAGCAAATCAGCCTGACGGTTCTCCAGCCTATAAATTGAAAGTAACAATCACTTTAATGATACCATTTTGGCAAACCATCGAGAGACCATAAAACGACTTTAATAACTTCATATTAATTATAACTTATTTTCGCACTTTGGTGTGGAATTTCTTCACGAAATTTTAATTGGTGGTTAAAATGTCTTGAAGAAATTCCACATCTTTAGAGGTTCCATACAAATTTCGTTATCTATACCCTTTGGCGAAGGCGAATAAATAGAGTAACAAACAAAAAAAAATCAAACAATAGAATCATACAAAAAAACCTTTGGGTTATTTCTGCGATGCCCAATTTTCCGGATAGTATACACACATTCACAACAATCAATAATTCCTTAATAGAACACACCTCCTAGCTTCATTGATAGCATCCACCTGGTCGGGCGGCTTCCTCTCAAAGAGGTCGGGGATGAGGGGGTCTGAGGAGGAGCTCCGCAGGTCGAGGCTGGCCCAGGAGCCGCGCGCTGTCAGCGTCTCATTGCACGACGACGATGAAGATATGGAGGCGACTGATTGCCGGCCACTTGAAGGTTGAGATTCAGTCTGAAATTACGAATAGATTGCTTTTCCAACACCTACAACACCAAGAAATTATTGAGAAAAACAAAAAAAAACGACTGGATAAAAATTCCAAATTACATTTATATATATATGTTGAATATATATTTTTTTAAACAAATTATAAAATCCTGTATAACACAGGTTATGAGGCAAAATTATTTTTTGAAGATTAACTTTGGTGTCAAAAACGGACCTTTTAATTTTTGTAATGCTGATATAGGCGGTGTCACTGCCACAATTAACACGAATTGAACGACACCTCTCAAGCTAAAACCATCAACCCCTTAAGGCTAACGGAACATGTACTAGACTGGAAAACATCAAAACTTCATCTGGCTCAGTCTAACTCTGGTGGTGAGTTTATAAGCCACCTGATTTGCCTCTGACATGGCTTATCGACTAATGTAGCCGAGATCTTAAGGTTCGTCTGAAGCACAAAAGCACTGTGTTAAAGAAACCCATCTTAATACTGACTGGGCAGAGTTGCTAAACTTAGATTATTAGTCAGCTGACTAGCGATTAGTGTATAACTGATTTGACCAATATAAAATTGGTCAGTACTGACTCTTTTGCAATACTCACCTGAAGTGCAGTAGACAGCTCTTCAGTGGATATGGCGCAGGGCTCGTCCACTTCGTACTGGTGCCTCGGAGCCGCGTGCAAGCGCTCAAGCCGCTCATTGAGCCGCTCGCGGCCGTGGGAGGAGCCCGAGTAAGCGCGGTATTTGTACTCCACCACGGTGTAATCGGCCGTGTACGTGCGGAGACAGTCGCGGACGAACATAGGAGCTTTTGTCCTGCAATTGGCACAATAATTTTACATTGTGAGTCAGCACAATCTAAACGCACTCTAAGTGTGATTAGTGTCTCGCTGTGTACATATATCTATGTATACAAATGAAAATAACTGGTTTAAATATTAATTAAACTGATTTCAATAATTTCATCCCCTATTTCTTACTATTTAACTATTTCCATAATATTATATGGGAAGTCAAGAATCATTCAAACTAGTTCACAGAGAAGAGACAGTCCGTTATGGCAGAAATCAGGTCTGCAAATGGAAATGGGAATTGGAATAGTATGATTTGTGATGAAGCTCACAAATCATACTGTTATCAAATCCAATAATGTGAAACTGTGATTGTGATGCTAGTTGCCAATAAACCACCAACTTGATTCTCCTCTGCACATAACATATGTCAGTTAAAGGGTACGAGAGAAGATCTCTTTCACTACCCCCTACTCTGTTCTGTCATAGTCCAGAGGCTCGAATCATGTTCTGGATTGGTAGCTAGCGAGCTAGGCATCGAAAATCTATCTATACTCACAGATCTTCATCAGGCAGCACATGGGTGAGCGTCCTGATTCTTCTCGGCACACGGCAGAGCTCCATGTCGGTCAAGGGGTATGAGAGAGGATCTCTCTCCCCCATAAGCCGGTCCGCCACCTCCTCATAGTCTGGAGGTTCTATCATGTCGCAGAGAGATAACTGAAAACATAGTAATGGGAGACCCATTCACATTTCTCTATCATTACAAATGATTTAGTCTAATTTGCAATTTAGTAATTTATACTGATATTGTCCTCTTACTTAGCTTAGAAAAATTTTTCCAACTTCTAGAAAATTTAAATTATTATTATGATAAGCAAAGACCAGTTTATCCTTACTGGAATAAAATATAAATGAATTGTTAGTAAAATCATAAGCATTAAGATCCTTTATAATGAAATATATATAACTATTTAAGGTAAGGTAAGATATTTACAATTAATTCTTATTGGGTTTGATTTAAACAAGACAGATCTTATACATAGTTAGGTGATTCAAAGTCAAAGCATGCACTTCCTAACGACTGTTATGGTTTATAGTCAGTACTTATGGACACAGTGCACGAATTAATCACACGACACTGCAGGTACTGCTATTGATTGATTTGCAACTGTCTACTAAGTTTTAGTGGAAAACTTACAGAAGACGAGCAGCCAGACAGAGTCCCGACCTTTGACTGGTTAGAAAAACCTTTACGAACCTCCCCAGCATTCCTATAAATAGGGAAAAATCAATTCTGAAGTAAATTTATACGGTCCCGAACCATCATGCATCAATAATCAGAACCTCCACACAAGGTAAGGGAAACCATTTACCCGGAAGATTGCTGGTATTTACGGCCGAGAGTCATCTATAATTAGATTAAAGGGTTAATGTTAAGTAGAAATGGTCAATTATTTATTTTATTCTCACAGGATGCCGTTGAAAACAAAATCCACAAACAGATGAAAACACTTTTCTTGTTTACAAAACTGACATTTTGATTTTGTATTGTATAATTTTGAGGGAGACCATAACTCACTGTCACAATAATGTACTACCTAATAATATATGGCTTGACATGGGCTTATTTTCCGAAACGACAACTGCATTGAATTAAATCAGCTGGCCAACTTTAGATTATATATAGATTACCGTCACGTTACTTAGTGTTATCGCTCTGCGCCAGTTATTTCTGTGGCTGCAGCATTGTATTGATCACAAATGGGCATAGCTAACATTTTTATTAATAATATAATTTTAGAACTAGGTATTCGGAACAGTAAACTTTTATATCTTTAAAACTGGAATACAAAAAGCTTTCACAAGAGATTATTCAAAAGACTTATTAAGTTTCGATGATTCTTTGTGAGTTTTCACTTGTGGGTAAAACAATACAATCCAATTTGAAACAGTGCTCATATGTAATTGAACTGAACAGAAAAAGAGTTAATAAGTATAGGGGATGAAAATTCAAAGTTGGTTTTGTAAAATCAATATTATTCCAAATGCTACACTATATAAATGTATATAAATATTTAAATCCAAATATCGGTCTGTCTGTACATGCATTAGCATGCAATAATGTTCGCTGACGTTAGTAGGTGGTACAATGACAAAAGTCGGAACCATGGGATTGACATTGACACTTTTGACAACCTTGTAAATATTGCTAGATTTAAAATTAACGTGTTTCAGGTCCGTTAAGGGCTATCCACAGGAACATACTAGGACGGGTCCTCTCTTATCATAAACTGATGTATGAATATATAGACAGATTTATATATTATCAACAGCCAGAATTTTACAATTCAGTATCGTCAAATGTTATACTCGTCACTTGTGCTGTGTGCAGAATAATACGTATGGTTTGCAGACACTTTTTATTTTTATTTGAGCGATACATTATAAATTGGTTTAATTTCACAGTTTACTCTTAATGGAAAGAAAATCTGAAGCTCTCAATGAAGACTCCACAGAAAATTTGCATTAATACAGTAGATAGTGGATATTGTACCAAGTTATAGTTTATTTTTAAATAAAATTTGCTCTTTTACAGCATGTCAAATAGGTTGGTAGCTACTGTAAAATAGCTAAATATCTAGTAATTATTCAATTATTCTGAATATTTGTGAACTACATATTTTTGTAATAACATGCTTTTTATTTCGTAACAGATCCCTACTGTTAATCCTGTAATCCTACTAATACGTGAAACGCGAAAGTTTGTAAGTATGGATGGATGTTTGTTACTCAATCACGCAAGCCGCTGAACGGACCTGGATGAAATATGGCACAGAGATAGATTATAGTCCGGAATAGCACATAGGCAACTTTTTATTCCGGAAAAAGGTACGGTTTTCGTAGGAATTCCAACCGAGGCTAACACCGCGGGGCGCAGCTAGTAGTTTATAAGTTACAAGTGAGCTTAGTTGTTCATTACACAATAGGCTGTGGGTTACAATAAAAAATACCTACCAAATATGAGAGCTCTGAGCGCTTTATTAATGTTTGTGTATGCATGAACTTGTACCGCTAGAGCACTTTGTTCAACTAGGACTCTATAAACCAGCAAATTATTCTTGTGTGATTATGAATAATAAAACCCTATGTTTTTTATCCGATGCATGGCCAAATTCATTGGACAAGGGCTTTTAAAAATTATGTAAGTATCACGTTTACAACGCATGTTAAAGCATGTTAGCATACTTTCAGTTTTAAAATCACAGAACGGAGTAACTGCGTGTCGCTTAGTAATCCTTATGCGCACGTTTCAAAATTAAATTGGATCAGCCGGTCGCGTGGTCTGGGCTTCATCGACACGAGACCGTTCACGCGGACGAATGAAAAACATTTCATACCCATTGTTCGTTTCCTCGTAGAAAACGTTTCATTGGGGCGAAAGAAAAAGTAAGAAAGAAGTTTTTGGTAATTTTTAGGATTCCTTAAGGTTCCTTAAAATAAAAGGGAAGGAATTCCAGGATAGTGATTTTATTCTATCTCTGTTTTTGAGCCGTACACATCAGCCTTATTTTTTATTATCTGTTAGGATGGGTGAAAAAATTACAATATATGTTCATCCCGCTACGACTGATGGTTCAAAAGATGCCGTAAACTCCTTTTTGCCTACAAAGCCTCAAAATAAAACAGAATTAAAGTTGTTAGGCATTGATTAGTATCGCATAGACTGCAAGGTTGACTGTTTATTTTCTATTTATGTAGTCCCGTCGTTAATTTTAAAAATAATTAGTTCGTTCGGAGAGGTACTGCCACCACATCTGGAAACTGCCGCCAAGCAGTAGTGGTTGCATTACTGTGTTCTGGTGCATGGGTGTGGCTGCCGGTGAAATCACATGCGCATGAGACATTATCATCCCCGTCTCGGGCGATGGACGCAGCAGGATGAATGCGACTCAGTAAAGATTTGGATCTCATACTGAGTCGCACGCATTATTACTGTTGTCATGGGCGAGGGTCACCACTTACCATCAGGTGGGCTCTCAGCTCGTTCCATCATTAATTTACATTAAAAAAAATTTTTCCTAGTTTCTGGATGAACCGAATACGAAAGTTAGTCTAATCAATCTTTATATTGCTTCATCATAAGTATTACTCTTTATACTTCATTAAAGTTATTTTTTTATTAAAAATAGATATGTTAAGTTACAATATTTTAAATTAGAAGTAAGGCGTAGTTGCTAATAACTTAACAAGTACCTATTAATAAACAAGTTGTAAAACTAATCTCACGGATCAGTGAAATTTTTGATGTCCGTTGCTGAATATCAAGAAATAATTACTTACATCAAAACGACTTGAGATATAGTTTTAATTGGTCTAAATGTTAGTGGTTACATAAGAGGATAGTGAAATAAAGTCATGGCATGGATGGCAGTCATTCAGCCAAAAACCTGCCTAGTGTCACAGTAACAGGCGTATTATTATCATTATTGTTATTATTTGAATTATTTTTGTGTTTACTAACAATATTTATTGGGTGTACTACTAACAATTCTGTGGATCTTGTATCTGAAAATAAATGATTTATTATTATTATTTTAAATAAATAATTGACTGATTTGAAAATCGGAAAACCTGAAAAGAAAAAAGAAACCCTCAATTCTCGCCCTTAGAGAAAAATAACATCACTATTTTTATCTAGGCCTATTTGGTCTACAAAAGGCGAAGAAAAAAGTCATACTAAAGCAAAATAAGCTATTTCATTTGCATAAATGACATATTTTTTCCGGTTATTCTGATTCAAAAACCAAACTATTGAATAGTTTTTGACACAATTTCAATGGAACCATGCTGAAAATAGTACATATTATATCCTTTCAAATGAAAAAAGAATTTTCCAAATTGGCAACTTTATAACTAGGTAGAAAATCTAAATACAATTAAGATAAGTAAAATAAGTGGTCAAAGTCAAAATCAAGTCAGCCAAAAATCTTTACATCCGTTGTACAACAAAAAACATGAAACGTAAATTATTTTTTAAATAAAGAACAAATAAATTTGTTTATAGTATTTATTTTTATTTGAAATAGAATTAGTCATACCGAACCGACACGTATAGAAGTTGAGCGCCTTTTTTATAATAATTCTTAGAATTCAAGCTTTTCTCTAAATAGAGGTCGTCTTTCATAAAGTTTCAAACAATTTCACAAACCGAATATTCTTTCGTAGGGCATATTTGAGATGAAAAGAATTTTTATGAGTCTTCTTTGAGTTATTTTTTTGTTAACAGACGTAACACGCTTTTGCGCGTTCGGATCTAGTAGTCTAGAACTTTAACTAATTATTCTTAGACTGTTAAAAAAACCGACCTCCTCTGCAAGTCGGTCCAAATAGTAATTTCTGTTCACAAGCAGGCGCATTTAACTAAGTTCTATTCAGAATTAATGCATAAAAGGGTCTACAAAATCCCAACACTACATGGTTTCTGTGTAAACCAGTTCGGTTCTTTCAAATATTATTTATTTTTTATTTATCTGTTTATTTTAGGCAACACAGTAATGTAAATATACAAATACAGGGCCCATAGAATATATACATTAAATCGAAAATATATCTTTAATAATATAAAATACTATTATAAAACTATAATAACTAAGCACGTATTGACTTCTTAGTTTTAGTTTGATATGATGTGATATCCATAATATTTCTACCTGATACACTAAGTACAACCTTACTAAATGACTTTCTACCCTGCTAATATTAATATGAAATTTTAATATTTCTAAATTATACGGATAAATGATGTTTTCTCAAATAATTATGGTATTTCCTTGTTCCTATTATTGGCATGACCCAAAACACGGAGAAACCTTGAACTGGATACGTATAGCGTCTACGAACAAAACAAAACACACCCAGAATACATAAATGTTGAAGGCCGATGGGAGAAGAATCCTTGTTTACTCAATAATATAATGCAAAGGATTCTATGCCATATTAACAAGACAAAAGGGTGCACTATATAGGCTACTTTTACTTGCAGAAACGAAGGTAGTCAACATTTTAACTTGAGCTTTAAAGGGCATTTCTCTATTTCAGGAGATATAAACAGTAAATTGCTAGAAACAAAACTGTTCCTAGCAGAAACCCAGTCGATGAATAAAAACTTTTTGAATTAATTTGATACCTTAGGCATCGGGTAGTAGGTGGAGCTAAAAACCTCATAAGAATATTGAAAATTGAATTGAACATCCATACAAAAGTAAAATCACTGAGCAAATAGATAGATTTCTCGCTTATTTTACATACTTAACCGTACAACACAAATTCCCGAAATTAGGTATGTAATAATTACAATTAATAGTATAGATACAATACCTTCTTACCATTTGACTCAAGACCTTGTTACTAGGTGGTAGTAATACTGCCTTCGAGGCGAGAGACCCGGGTTCGATTCGATCCGGTTACAAACGATACTTAAGATCCAAAGGAATAAATGAGTTTCAGTTTGATTCCCGGCCGGGGCAAACGTGTGATGAGCGCAATGTGTGGTGTATTCTGGTGCTTCTGTGTATGTCCACTTGAGATACAGGAAGGCCTAGTGCAGGGATTGAGTTAACGCTATTACGTTATTAGGGCCAGCCACACGTTGCGGAGCGGAGCTGCGGCGTGGTACGCAATAAATAAAAACTTTTATAAAATCAAATATACTCAGGAATTTTTGGTTGTAATGTTTACACATTTTTCAAAAATTTTCCCTTTATCCCGTACAACCTTTGACCGGCCTCATAGCTCAGTTGGTAGTAGGTCGTGGGTTAGATTCCCACCCAGGACAAGCATTTGTGTGCGAACTTGCGAACATAAATGTTTGTTCTGTGTCTGGGTGTTATGTATTAAAAGTAAGTATTTACAAAAAAAGTACTGTATGTCAGTTATCTAGTATATCAGTTATCTAGTACTCATATTACAAACTATGCTTCGTTTGGGACTAGATGGCGCTGTGTGAAATATGTCCATAACTATGTATTTAATCTCCCATTATTACGCTGTCCCCACAATAAAACGAATTTTATAATTTCTACTTATCTTCATATGCTCTGATTTCATTCTATTTACTTTTTATTTTCTTAACTTAGACAAATTTAATTTAATTGATAAGCACGCAAATTAACACTTCACCAAATTCAAATTAAAATGCAGAAAAGGAACAAAGTAAACACAAAAGATTCATGAATATTTATTAGGATAAATAAGTTTTCAGTTTGTCAATGAACCTTAACAGCCAGCAAATAAAGCGTTTGGATCAATTAAACATTGATAAACCTCTAAATAACCTTCAGGTCTTTGTACTTGCGCACCGTTTGTATTAAATACAGACTTGTATTAAATATAGACTCCAATATAACTTAGTAGCACTTGTGCCAAGTTCGTCCGGAGAGGTACTGCCACCACACCTGGAATCTGTCAAGCAGTAGTGCTCGCATTACTGTGTTCCGGTGGAAGGGTGTGAGTGCCAGTGAAATCACATGTGCATGAGACGTATCATCCCCATCTCGGGTCTATCATGGACGGGGTCGCCACTTACCACTTGGTGGGCCTTCAGCTCGTTCCGTGACACATTCACATAAAAAAATATTAGCTACGTCCCGCGATGTTTCCCGCAGTTTTCCGGGATCTATCCTGGTTTAATTTCATCCAAAACCTTTGAGCCGTTTGAGCGTGAAGGATAAAAAACACACACACAGGTACATACAACCTTTCACCTTTATAATATAAGCGACTCCCGGGCCCGAGAGAGCATAATGAGGCTAAATAGAAGCACTGGGCAAACACCCACAGTGCACGTTGTCATTGAACATTTGAAGTCAAAAGGATATTAAATTGAGTTCTAATAGCTTATTTGTTCAATGGTCAAAGACTCAGCTTGACTTTAAAGTTGTTGAACTAAGTGAATTAAAAATCTGCGCTGCGAACCCCGCCCGCCCTACCGTTGCAGGGCCGCCCGCCTTCAGTGCTGAGCGAGCCTCCTCGAAGCGCGCACGTCAAACTGAAACTGAACAAATACTCATTTGACAATAAAAAAAACACTGTATTTTAATTTAATAGTGTTCAGTGTTGCGAAGGTTTTTTACAAAAGAGAATTTAAGGTCTGAGCGTAGGGATTTCAATGTTGTGATTTATTTATTTAACTCGTAGCTATTTCTAGGAAAACTGTAAGATACTCAAATTATCTATTATTTAATATCGAAGTTTCCTTTTGTTAATATACTTATGTTGGATTTAAATAAAAATATATTGTGAATTTCGAAACTCTTAAGAGGTACTAAGCTTATTAAAGACTCTAAGAAACGTGCAACAAGTGAGTGAATCAACCACCCTCGACATGATTTTATACGACGTAAGTACCTATTGATAACATTATTAAGATGCTTTAATCAATATAATTTAACGGCTCCGTGGCTTAGTTAATAGTAACCTTTTCTTTAAAGCGAGGGGTTCAGGTTCTATCCCGGCCGGGATACACTTTGTGTGGTGAACATGGAGTTTGTTCTCTGGTCTTGGGTTGTGTCTGTTTGTCTTGTGTTTCCGTGTTTTTCCATGCGGCACAGGGAATCCTAGTGCAGAGATATGATGGTGTAAATGTTTTTAGGGTTCCGTACCCAAAGGGTAAAACGGGACCCTATTACTAAGACTTCGCTGTCCGTCTGTTTGTCTGTCTGTTCGTGATAGTTAAAGAGTTGAAATTTTCACAGATGATGTATTTCTGTTTTCGCTTTAACAACTACTATATACATATACTAAAAAACAGAATAAAATAAATGTTTAAGGGGGTTCTCATACAGAAATGTGATTTTTATTTTTTGTTTTATAGATAATGGTACGGAACCCTTCGTTCGCGAATCCGACTTGCACTTGGCCGGTTTTTTTTAAATATATTTTGCTTTAGTATGTCCAAGATAGCTTTTGGTCGTCACAGAAAGAAATGCCAATATGTGGGAATTTATATCTGACCCAACAGAGCAGTATGTTATCGGGTCACCCAAATTACTGGGACCTCTGAAATTTCTAAAATGGGCTACAACAGGGTTGACCTTCGATATATCTGCTGCTGTACCAGCCTTTAATGTTCCCACTGCAGGGACACCAGCCTACTCTCGACAATTGAGAGTGAATACATATATACGGATATATACGGATTGATTAAATCAGCCAGTTGTACTGAATGAATGAATGAATGAACACTTTATTGTACGCCTCATTCGCAGTAGTCGATAAAAGAAATCTGCTTAGATCTTGTACAATGGGCGGCCTTATCTCTGTAAGTGATTTCTTCCTTTGGTTACATACTTAAGTACTGCTCTTGAATTCCATTTTGAGAATGTGTTAGTAGATAAGGCTTGTTGCATTTATTACTATGCTTACAAAAATGCGGTGAAAAAGGACGGAAGAAAATTAAATCTACTGTGATCATTATAGAAGGATTGGTAACGAACGGGGCTCGATGCTTGATATCAAAAGGTTCCCACAGGACTTGTTGGCATATTTCTTATGATAAGATTCGTCCTGTCGGAATAACGTACTGGGGAAGCATAAGCTAAGTTACTCGTGTTTTCATTTTATAATGGCATCAATGAGCCACCAGTATAGACAACTGGTGGGTCATTCCCACGGTTAGTATAATCAAGAAATATTATAACCGTGGGAAATATAGCTAAGTTGCATACGTACGCATCGTAAACCGTAACTTTTGCAAATTGAAAAAAAAAACCTACAATTTTTTCGATTTCTATTTTTTTTATGCTTTCAGATTGGTCCCGCAGAATATTTATCAAAAAAAAAATTCAATAATTTTGTTGTCAAAAATTTAATTAACTCATCCTCCCCTATGAAAAAATATGAATAAATATGTATAAAAGTAAACGAAATTTCGTATTTTGCTACTTTGAATAATCAACTAATATAAAAACAAACAAATTTTTTTCAAATCGTTTAATAAATGGCGGAGAAATTGGTGAACAAACATAAAATATATATATATATACAGTGGAACATAGAACCTCCTCCATTTCTGTAGACGGTTAATAATAATCTAGCCGCATAATTTATGCCCGGGGCGAGCTCTGTACATTCTGCCGAAACTGACCCGCAAGGCGAGCTCACCCTCCCACTTTAAGGGTGGCCTTTAAAAACGAGAAAAAGGGCATGCCCTTTGCTCTTAAAACAATACAAATAAATAAAATTAAGTGTCTGTTTGTAATAACAGATTTTTATTATACTAAATTCTACTAAGTGTTATTACATTGTCTGTCTGTTTATTCCGGCTAATATCCCAAACGGTTGGATGTTATAAGGCGTAACATAGGCTACATCCGTTTTAGAAAAAGAGGAAATAATTAGGATTTTCCGGGATAAAAACTCTATGCGTTAGTCTAGGATATAAGCTATCCTACGAGAGAGTATCCAAGAGGATTTCCCAACATAAAAAAAGGATATAACCCACCCTTATTAATTTCATCTAAATCCGTCACGTTAGAGCTTGAAGGTGAAACAAACATACCCATACACACACACATACTTACGTACAAACTGTCGCCTTTATAGTATAAATAAGATTTAAACGAGTAACTTGCAATGAAATCACAACCGTTTGTTCTTTTGAGATGTACTTATCTCACTAAGTTTTAATTAGCTGTTACCTGTTTTAATTAAGAAGTTCTTTCGTTAAGCCATGTCCGAGGCCTTTGGGCGGCTTGAAAACTCCATCATCAGGGTTGGCCATTTACTCACACGAAAGAAGACAAAATAATGTGTCCGTAATTTTAAAGTTAAAATCAGCATGGTTTTCACTATAAGGCATCAGAGTGGTTAAGCGTTTAATTTGTCTTCAGATTTGAAAAATGTAGGTACACAGACATGTTCCAGACCTAACTCACGATCGATGCCTCCTGGGTAATGTATACCCAGCAGGCATCGATCGTGAGTTAGGTCTCCATTGGGAAATGTTGAAAGTGGTCTGAATGCATCCCAGACACCTCCGTTTAATTACATTAAGTACTAGACCGTAGTCGTTACACGACGTAACAACACTTTCTCTGCCATAGGTTTTAAGTGATTAATTAAAAACTAAAAGATAAAACAAATAACGACTTAAAAGTCGAAAAATAAACTGACTTTAAAACTACGCAAAATCCGCAATTTCGTTTACCCGGATGACATATTTTTTTTAGTTATTTTGATTTAACGACCAAACTATAGAACCCATTTTAATAAAATTTGTATGACACCAATCTGAAACAATATCCTTTAAAGTAAAAAATAAAAATTCCAAATCTGTTGATTAATGTCGAAGCACTGAAGCAACAAACACAAAACCAAGACAATATAGTCCATAAATATAAGATCCATCAATATAAAAGACCACAAACGAAAAGTAAAACCATTCGCGTGAAAGCCCACCCCGTAGAACGGCGTGACATTTCGATAAAACCTATCCGAGGTACCGAGCATTATCGGGATTATAATCCCACGTATCGACTGACATTTCAACTATGATGAATCGCTCAACAGTCCGACATTAAAGCGAGGCCAGAAGCTTCCATAGATAAATAAATAAATAAACGTTTACACACTCATACCTCTGCACTAGGATTCCCTGTGTCGCAGATGGCATGGACAACACAGAAACACAAGACAAACACCCAAGACCCGAGAACAAACTTTCATACTCACCACACAAAGTATGCCTCGGCCGGGAATCGAACCCGGGACCCATCGCTTCAAAGGCAGGGCTACTATCAACTAAGCCACGGAGCCGTAGCTCAGTTGGTAGTAGCTCTGACTTCTGCGATGTAGGTCGTGGGTTGATTCCCACCCAGGACAAGCATATGTGTGCGAACATAAATGTTTGTTCTGTGTCCCAGACACAAAAAAATAGTATGTATTATATGTATTTTTTATGTCTGGGACACAGAAAAAACATTTATGTTCGCACACAAATTCTTGTCCTGGGTGGTAATCGACCCACTTATAATGTTAATATGTATTATATTTATGTATTTACAAAAAAAAGTACTACATATATGTTTTCTATCAGTTATCTAGTTCCTATATTACAAGCTATGCTTAGTTTGGGGCCAGATGGCGCTGTGTGATATATGTCCATGCATATTTATTTATTATTATTTATTTATAATCATCTGAGTTAAACCACTATCTACTGGTTAGTTGGATGGGTGACCGTTTAGAGTCCCGACTGCAAACTTTATGTCAGCCGGTAGTATAGTTGGCTTCTTTATTAGTATGCAAAGGTACGTAATTCCTGGCCGATACTGAATCACTGCAATATGCGCACTGGCGTATCTCGCGTGTTTTTAACCAAGGGCTACCGTGCTTCAAAACTCATGTCAATATGTCGGCCCTTGCTTTACGAGTCAATTAGCCATGTCACAGGACGGGTGGCTTGAGGATTCCGACAACAGAGTTGGACACACGAAAGCAGAAGCCAGACATTTGTACAGGATCTACCTACCTTTGTTTTGGGACTCCGGCGTGCCGCTAGTGCTCGCTGTGAGTTATTACGACCCCACACTACACTGCAATTCGGATCTGAGAAGTAAGCGGTAGCGGTAACTGTGATGCCCGTTCTACACTTCCTCTGCGAATCACGCGCGACACTGCGATACGTCTGCGAACAGGAAGGGTGTGGGTGTCGGTGAAACGTGTGCATGAGACATAACATCTTGAGTGACGGACGCAATAGGGTGCGACTTGGGTCTGCTTATACTTAGGTCGGGGAGGACCTAAGTCATATTTCGGTTGTTATGGGCGCAGATAACTATTTACTTGAATATTTATTTATTTACTAGTGAACTTTGCACAAGGTCTACTGCTACTTTTTGTTGCTCCTTTAGCACCACCCAAGGGGTACGTGTAGGAACTCCGAGGGTACTCACTTAAGGACGAGTGTAACTTGACCCTCCCAAATACATAGACTTCTAAATATCCTCTTCAAAATCTTTATTGTGGACAAAGACTAAAGTAAAGTAAGTATGCAGTGCCTAAAGTTAAAATTGTCTAATCTTCAAGTTTTGAAGCCGAGGTTCCGAGACTTGTCGTAATCATCATACATATACTCAAATTTGACTGCAAATTTATCGCTAACCTTTATCAATCATCGTTTATCACTTGCACTGAGCTAGGCGCGAAGGCCGTTATAGGTTATGGGAAAAACCACCTTGTTTCCAAGGCACAAAGTGGGGAACAGGCTGGTTTTGTGAGATGAAGGTTTGAAGCTAGCTATGGGGTAGCGGCGCGCGCAGCATCAAGAGCTGTAGTGTTGGGCTTGCCATTTAATACTCGATTGATAAAGGTATGAATAAATTAATTTTATATCATCATCTAAAAAGCTTATTTTATTCACTGAATATAGTGAATATAAAGCACTATTTTGATGTTTGAATTTAGAACAAACCATTATATTCGACCTCCATCTCATTATTATACAACCTCTTTGAGTAATTTGAGTAAAAATACTCGATACAAACTCCTTGTCTTTTTTCGCTTAAAACTTTCTTTTTCTCGTAGTCATGAGACAAAAAATAAAACGGATTAATATCGAGGGCCATGAATCACTCGCATCACTCAGGATTATCACACTTGAATCATCATGAACCACTCCCTACGGTCATGATACAGTCGTTAGAATCCCTCGCTATTCTAGTGTACATAAATTGGTTTACGATTTGCTAAAGACCATTCACAGAGGCAGAACAGTTTGAATTAAAACATGTAACGAGTTTAGATTCCTTTGGTACTGGTTTTTTTTGCAGTTTTATGCCCGCATTGGCACCATATCTTGGTTGACTACTATTTCAAACATCATCACAATCCCTAAACACAGTACTAACGCATTTATGGTTCAGGGGATTTTATAGGGAATGGCGTAGCTAAAATATATGAATAGCTACGGCGTAGCTCTTCGTAGACAACGAGCTGTAGCTGAGTTCCACACATTTTGTTAAAACTAGTATAATAATATTATTATATCTGTGCTAATACCATGTTAATAAATTGTGCAATTTTCGTCTAGGGAAGCACTGCCACCACACCCTACATATATAAATATATGTCATTTACAGTACACTACATACATATATATGTACAGGCATTTGAGACCATATTTAAATCTATATGTACCCTATTGCTTTTAGTACTAGTATGGTATTACAATATCTGTGATATGGCTTAGCTCCGTTACAATTTTACAACCAAGTTATCTTATTAATAGTAATCAATAAAACTCGTTTGTATGAAGCTGAAGCGATTCATCGACACCACCCCATCCCTTCAGTCACCGCCGCGGCCTCGCGAACGATGGACGTTTCTGTCCTGCAGCCCCGCGGCTGAACCCAGAAACCCTGGCCAATTGACACAAAACAAATATAATAACATGTAATTGTCAAACCGCTCGTATAACCAGGCAGCTATGGGCGTGGACACTGTACCGCCTCAACGGCCTACTGTGAGTCTATGACATTAATGCGCTATTATAGATACATCTGTACATTCCAAGGGTCTTTATGAATATATAACATTTTCTGAGTGTCTAGTTGAGTCTATCAAAATACGTGCAATGCAGTTGCACGCTTAATTACTGCTGAAAGAGCCCGTAGAGTTTCGCTTACGACACTATTGATTTGGTAGAAAATGAAATTATACATTGTAAAGGCCTTCTTAGATAGATATACTTTAGATAGACTTTCTTGACGGCTCCGTGGCTTAGTTGGTAGTAGCGAGGCCTTCGACGCGAGGGATCCCGGGTCCGATTCCCGGCCGGGGCACAATTTGTGTGGTGAGCATGAAATTTGTTCTCGGGTCTTGCCCATGCCATGTGCGAGACAGGGAATCCTGGTGCAGAGGTATGAGTGTGTAAACGTTTATTTATTTAGATCTAGGAATTCAGAGTTGCATTTATGCAATTTCGTCATAAACAGTACAACACTGCGTTGTTTGAATGCCGTTTACTTTTATTAAGACTTTTAAATGAATACAACTATAATGTTAGTCACATGTTTTTAACACCTAAGATACAATTAAAATACCTCCTACCGACAGGGGTGAATATTTTATACTGCAGTACTTGATAGGAATGACTTGACAGTGCTTGGAAAGGGTTGAACCTACAAAAAACGTTCTACATGAAACAAGAATATAACACTTAACCATTAACAAATAATTTTAGAAATCTTTAGAGCTATTACATACATTTTACTCGCAGCAGCGCTACTACCAGTCAAACGGCGCGGCGGTCCCGCCACCCTATTACAAAACTATTTCAAATTTCCGGTCCCTTCCGTTTCCTTATCAAACAGTCATCAGCCACTGATGAACATAGGCTGTAGGCCAATGAGCTCGAACCAATATATCAAATAAAAAATCAATGAAACATTTTAATAAATAAATATTCACGTCTTCATGTCTTTTTTTTAATATGAATTAATGACGGAAAGAGCTGAGGGCCCACCTGATGGTAAGTGGTGACTCTCGCCCATGACAACAGTAATGCGTGCGACTCAGTATGAGATCCAAATCTTTACTGAGTCGCATTCATGCTGCTGCGTCCATCACCCGAGACGGGGATGATATGTCTCATGCGCATGTGATTCCACCGGCAGCCACATCCTTCCATCGGAACACATTAAAGCAACCACTACTGCTTGGCGGCAGATTCCAGGTGTGGTGGCAGTACCTCTCCGGACGAACTTGGCACAAGTTCTACTGCTACTTTTGGTTGCTCCTTTAGCACCACCCAGGTGTGTAGAGAATCAAAGGGTACACACCTACGGAGGCGAGCAACTGGACCCCCCAAAATGTCTTCTTTATTCCGTAAAAAGGTTTCTATGATAATAAACAAATCCCAATGTCTAGTATTTTTCCGATTCGATTATTTTCCATATTTTCCTACAAAGGAAAATCTATAGTGATCAATGTCGAACATGATAAAACAACAAATTGTTCTCTGATCCGGATTATCCGGCCGCTCGGTAAACATCCGGCAGAATATCGAAAGACATCTTTCCACCATCATAACGCCTCTGTAACGATACAATTTATGTTATTAAAGAGGATGTAAGTATGGAAAGGAAATAGGAATTTAGCAGAGTGCTTAAAAATATGAAGTGAAGTATACTCCGTTGTACAAACTGTGAGAGCAGTGTTCGCGTGGGGAAATGCTGCCTCATTACTGTCGCCTTGTAGCATTGCGAGGCACTGTCGTATTATGTTTCAAGGGTACGGTTGTTGGTGAAACTACGGAGGCATGAGAGGTACCTAGACCTGTAATATATTGGGAATAGCTGTTGTAATATGACGCATCTTTTAAAAAAATGGGTAAATGTACGTGGGGACGAGATTATGTCTCAAAAAACTTATATGCTGAGTTGTTACCTATTTTATGTTACCTAAACGTATGTGTAATTTTGTTTCTAATTTTTAATCGGGCCCTAATTATGTAATGCAAAATAATGTGTTTCTATTCTATTAGTCGGCTAGTCGTCAGTTGGTCGTGGGTTTGAATTAATATACATTAATTTAACAATATCCCTCACTGTTTTTCAAATATTGATCCTTGATCCTTTTTTCCTTGCCCTGGAAGCACTACCACCCTCTAGTTAATTATCTTCCGAGGCACCTAAAAGCTACTTTAGGTTTGTCGAAGCAAAACGTAGCACATGCTTCACTGACAAAAATAATTAGTTTAGTGGCGTAGAAATAATTAATGGTCCAGGGATCAGTAGGTATCTGTGTTAATTAATTTCTGTAATTATTTCAACCTAGTAAAGTCGATATATTGATATAATATGTTGAATTGCGTGTCGTCAGATTTCCCCCTAACTAAACTAAATGTGAGACCTGTTCTGAATTCATAATAAATATATCAAACACAAGATTTATTCTTATCCTTACATAGTATAAAACAAAGTAACTTCCGTTGTTTGTACGCTTAGATTTTTTTTTTTTTTAATATTATAGTAGAGAAAATCCGAGAAATTCAAAGATTTGTAATGTATTGTCGTAACAAACATATTTTTGTGCGCTTAAATTGCAAACGCATGCTAAAATTTATGAGATAGATCAACATGATATATTACGGAATTGTATTTGACCTACGTCACACATACTATACAACCGTGCGAAGCCGGGGCGGGTCGCTAGTACTCGTATTATATAAATCCAGAGTGGAATGAATTAGTAGTAACATCAATAGAACCAGATTAAGCTTTCCGCGTTCATTCCGACACGTACTTGTAGAACTTGTGCCTGTTTCGGTGGAAGGGTGTGCATGCCGGTGAAATCATATGTGCATGAGACGTTTCGGGTGACGGGCACAATGGGGAGCGGCTCATATTTCTGTTGGAGAGGACTTAAGTCCTATAGTTGCTGTTATGGGCGGGCGTAACTAATTTACATCAGGTGGGCCTTCAGCTCGTCCCGTCACATTGGTTTCATAAAAAAAAATCTACTCTCGCTCATCGAGAGCCGTTGAGACCACTTAACCAATACCATTGGCAGATGTCACAGCTAGTTTAGGACCTGAGTTGGCCATCCTCTTTTACTTGAAACATTTTGCCGTGCTCGGGTATAAAATTGAATTAGTATGTCACACACAATATCAGGCGCGTAAAATATATTCGTGGTTTTTGTCCTGGTTTAAGCCCGTAATAGGCTTTTACTGGAAATGGTATTAAGGTAAAAACCTATTACGGGCTATTAGTAAGCAACATCTGCTTTTTTGCAATTTCCGTTAGTATTTTGTTTTCGATCTGGACATCCGAACTAATCCTAACTTTAATATTATAAATGCGAAAGTGATTTTGCTTGTGTGTTTGTTACGCTTTCACGCCTAAACAACTAAACCGATTTGAAAAATTCTTTCACCAATGAAAAGCTACAGTATCAGCAAGTAATAAAGGCTATATTTTGTCCCCGTAACCCAACGGGAACAGAACTACGCGGGTAAAACCGTGAGGCGGCAGCTAGTATTATAATAAATGCGAAAGTGAGTTTGTTTGTTTATTTGTTCCGCTTTCACGCCTTAACCGCTGAATCTATTATCATGAATTTTAATATAGAGGTAGGTAGGACCCTGGCAACAGTTGATTGCTAAAAACTTTTAGGGGATGGGTGAGGGGAGGGGTAAACTTTGTATGAAACAACTGGAATTGGTTGACAAAATCAACATTAACGAGAGCGAAGCTTCAGGTAAAAGCTAGTCATAAACAAGTTATTAAATAGCTTTTAAAATATGTCTAGATTGACATCAAATAATGATTTAAAATTATAAATAGCGAAAGAAACTTTGTTTTTTGTTGTTTGAAGGGAACAAGCATATTTAAATATATACTGAAAAAAATACTAATTAGTAATGCTCATTATAGTGCTAATGAATACTTTGCAGTTTACACAAGTTAGCTCATATTTTTTTTTGTTTGGAAGTCTCTTTTTATCTATTGTACGTCCGAGAGGACAAACTGTTGTTTCATAAACTATTATTTATAAGATCTTTATATACAGAGTTTAAAAATAAAATGTATATTCTTATTCTTAAATACAGGGAAACAATTGAAGAATTTTATCTCGGTTGGTTGAGAATTACGTACTAACATTGGAAAAGTTTGACAGCAAACATCGGTCTATAAATCAGTTTAACTCGGGTCTCATTACTATCATTATGCCGTCAGTTAATGAAAGCGTACTTCGGTTACGCTTATTTCGGTGACACTTCACTTAGACGGTCCCTCATTTCTGTTTATTTATTTTCAAGAAGAGTCTTAAATACAAATTAATACGTACTTCAAAATACGGTTGTTAAGAATCGTTTTAATGTCAAGTAAGGTTGATGAAACGTTCAACGTTTACATACTCATATCCTTGCACTAGGATTTCCTGTGTCGCTTATGACATGGACAAACAGAAACACCAAATAAACATCCATGGCCCGAGAACAAACTTCATGCTCTCTACACAAAGTGTGTCCCGGTCGGGACCTCCCGCTTCTATCAACAAAGCCACGGAGCCGTTAAAATACTTAACTCTATTGTCAATTAATGCTTCGTTATTACAATTACCTGGGAATTTAAAGCTGTCGAATTATGAAGTAATTAGGTTTTGTACGTGGCTTTGATCGAGTTAATGTAGATTTTTAAACAACAATTTATTTCTGAGTACCTTATGTCCTTTTCTGTACAATCAGAAATGAAAAAATAATAAATTAAAGTGTAACAATTAAACAAAAAGGTCACAATCACATTTATAATATTATTTAGGATAAATTTCAGGGAAGGAAAGTGTTGAATAAAGTGTTGATAGGCCAGATAACTTTTTCATCGTCGAAAACAATGGCGGCGATTAGATCACTACTTGCCTTCTTTTTTTCTACTTTCCCACGATAGGAGCAAGGTGAAAAGTGGCCCATTAAGGCTCTAACTGACCCTCCACGTTAATAATGAGAGGATTTATTATACAGTTTCTGACTTAGGTTGTTTCAAATAAGCGAAAATATGAACAATAACTGTTTCGTGAACGGCTTCTTTTGAAGTATGAAAATTGCCAAATACACTGCTTATTTGGCAATTTTAAGGGTTTAGAACTACACTTAGAACTAACAATTGATTGAATAAAAATCGAAATCATTCTTTTAATCCAATCATTTTAAAAAAAGAAACATCCAAATCGGTGTACAACGGGCGAAGAAAAAAGTCATAGGAAAGCAAAATATGCAATTTCGTTTACTTGGATGACATATCTTTTCTAGTTAACTACCAAAATATTAAACGTGATAAAAAAAAAAACTTCTATGGGTCCAATCCGAAAGCATATCCTTTAAAATAAAAAATATTTTTAAAAACCGGTTGATAAATGTCGGACAACTGAACAAATAAACGTAAAAAATACATCCAAATTGATTACCTCTTCTGTGACTTAGTTGGAAAGAAAACGAATCAATAGTCATTCAAAAGGACATAACTACACGTAGTTATGAGATGTAGGCTGGAAAACTCTAGAAGAGTCGAGAGAAGCCTTCTACAGTAGCAAGGCGAAGGTCGCGAGGCTCGTGGAAGCCTTAGCAATCTATACACAACCTATCTCCGATCCAATAAGCATGGCTACGCGGCAATGCAGTATTATTTATAAGTCCGTAGCATATAATATACATACATATACGAGATATATTCTTACGTGTGAAACCTGCAAACGCTTACTGCTAATATAGAATATACTAGCTGATCTCCGCGACTTCGTACACGTGGAATTTAACATTTTTTTTGCACGATATTCTTTTTCTAAAATAAAAGTATTCTTCATTCCTTTTTATAATATCAACTATGTTCCAATGGAGGACCGTCAAAATCGGGCCAGCCGTTTAAGATTCCCCGGAACAAACAGACAGACAGACAACAATAAAAAATAAAAAAAATCTGTTATAAGTTTCAAAGGCATTTAGTAAAAGACTGTTATTTTGAAATTAAATGAAACAAACAGACATCAATTTTGTTTATTTATATGAATAGATATAGATAAGTAATATTAGAAGTTAAGTCGTGACCGAATAAATATCTACAGCAATAATGTCCGTTTAGTTGTCTTTATAAACAACGCATTCGGTGTATTATGACTAAATTAGATATTGAATAAAAATTTAGATACATGTATTCTAACAGATAATCGTTTCTATAGTTGTTGTTTCAAAGGCTATCAAGGCAAATGAGGCTCTTTGATTGGTTGATAAGCTATTCAAGGAATGTTCTGTAGGCTTGAAGGAGCGCACGTAGCACCGTAGCCAAAATTAGAAGTACGGCTCGTTCATTGCTACGCTCGTAGCCAGTAGCTACGAGATTTCGCGCAACACCTACGAGACGTAATATAAGATTTATATACAAGACATTTTAATTTTGATACAGCCTGTGTCACTTACAATAAGGACACCTCTCGAGCTAAATCCGTCAAGCCATACATCATACATACATCACTCAAAAAACTTTACCTTACTTCTGACGCAGTCGAGTGAGAAGAAACCAGGAAATTTTACCTAGCACTATCTAGCCCCAAAATAAGCATAGTACTATGGAACTAGATTACGGATATAATACTAATGTAGTATTTTTTTAAATATATGTATAATAATATATTTATGTCGACACAAAGGGAAAATATATCAATGTTTGTACTGGGTGTTCTGAATTACCCATGTCGGGAATACAAGAGCCTGATTAAAAAATAACTCGAGAAATAAGAGTTCGGTACGTTCATCCCTTATTTATCGACCATAGGGAGTACACCCCGCCATTTCAAAAATTAAATATACAAATTTGAATGTCACGACCGAAGAAAAAGTTACAGGAAAGCAAAATACGCTATTTCGGTTGGACGACATATTTTTTCCAAGTTATTTTGATGTCACAACTTTTGAATCGATTATAATGAAATTTCCTTGGGACCAATTTAAAAGGTCATCCCCCTAAAAGGTCCCTAAAAGGTCTTTATTTGGAAGAGAGCTCGTAAAGTGAGAGTTGGATTATCGCATCTTAGTATACGTGGCCGGTGACCGACCCTGAGGTAACCGACATCGTTACAAACTGAGGTAGTAGTAGAAGCTTTATACTAGGTCATGTCGTGATAGTAAGATTTGTGGTAGGCCGAGGTTCCGAGCAAACAGGCTATCATAGCGTTATTTAATGCACCTTGTAACATAAACATCTCGTATAATCTTCATTTTGTAATAATTTCACCATGTAAAATTCGGAAGTGTTATATAAAACTTTAGGCTACAAATTCCACGTTTTGAATTTTGATCTGACGTCATAAATACTTAATAATTGAGTGATTTGAAAATCGAACGAACCGACTTCAATACTTCCATCCCTTATGTCTCCACCGTTTTGAAATGCCCCCCGTTTACCTGGAACGGTAATTACCATTACCCTGCCATTTTATAAAAAGGAACATACAAATCGGTCTACAATGGGCGAAGAAAAAATTCGCAGGATATCAAAATACGCAATTTCGATTACTTGAAAATACGGATTTCGGATACTTATGAAAGGAGTTACCTAAAGTAGCAGCAGAACTTGCGGAGTTCGCGGAGAAGTACTGCCACCACACCTGGTGATCCGCCATTAAGCAGTGGTGCACTCGCATTGCTGTGTTCCGATGGAAACGCATGGGTACCGTAAAATCCCCGTTTCGGTAACGGGCGCAACGTGACGCGACTTGGGTCTTGTCATAATAACGTTGGGACCTATGTCATGTTTTTGTTGTCTACGGGCGGCGGTGACCACTTAACATCAGGTTGGCCGCCAGCTCGTTCCGTCACTTTTATCTAATAAAATAAAGAAGAATAACATGAAATTGAGGTAAGAAAAATAAAAATTGTTAACATCCGTGATGGTCACGCTACGTCCTGCGGCGTCGCGCCCCCGTCACGCCGGGAGGGCACGTGTTAACCCGCTCGAGCAAAAGGGTGTCATTTGCCCTTTAAATATCCTATGAAAAGGGGGAAGGTCTTTCTTAATGAGAAACCTGTCTGAATAGCTAAGGTTATAAGCAAGGATATAATTAGGATCCTATTTCCGTACAATAAAGCCATTTGACCTTTCCGTTGTGTGAGTTATAAATAGTCTAGTATATTAAAGTTTTGGCACCAGTTCAAACTCAATTTTCATATTACCTAACGAAAATAGAATAGAACATAGTTGCGTTTTCAGGTCTTTTCCCGACTGCGCCAGGAGTTTTACGCGTGTATATTACTTTTGCTTTACTTTTCTTTTGCTTGAAGTCGATAGATTCGTCTTAATTGTGAAAGTGACACTAACTTTGTTACAATTATACAAATGAGAATGGCCGATATACGTCTTCAAAAATTTTTTTTAAATAAGTAACTCTCCGGACTAACATGGCATAAGTTCTACTGCTACTTTTCGTTGCTCCTTTCGCACCATCCAGGGGACAAGTGTAGGGATTCTGAGGGTAACACACCTACGGATGGGAGCAATTTGGTCCCTCAAAATTAGTTATCACTCCCGTAACAAAAATCGTCGCATCATCATGCATCATCACATCGCGAAGCCTAGCTCTTACTATGCCAGTAGGTTTGTGTTTCTTGCCGCTCCTATTATTTTATAAATTCCCTGTGCCTAATAGTGAACAAGATGCAAAATTATGTCGTTTTAATTTAACAGTGGGATGCATGCAACGAGACTCACGCGATATTTCGCCTGAGCAACGGAAATTATGATACAAACGAAATTTATTCACTTCGATCGGCATCTAGACACAGATAATTTTGGACAAAGTTTGTAAACTTTGGAAATAAATATTGTCACGGATTTAAGTCCCCGGCACGTTTGCAATAAATCATAGCCAGGGAACAGATATTATAATACTATACGCCAGGGTTTCGGGGTTTCGAAATGTGTATGTTAAAGATGTTTAGGGCTTAGGTATGCAAATAATGTTCCCAAGGAACATACCTCTGGAACAAGTTCATTTTATAGAAAAGAAAATACACGTCGTGTAATGGAAAGTTAGTCAGTTTTCGACTGTATTTTATTAATTATAAATTGTCCCGTAAATATTTCTAGGTCATCGGTTTTGTAATTTGGAAATTACAGACATTACAACCATCAGTATTAGGTTCAAATAACTTGAATTTTTAAAGGACTTTCACTGGCAGATTGGTGATTTTATAAGGAGTAACTTAAGATACTTCTATTTACGAAAAAAATAATTAGCTGTTCCACGCGCACGAAGTCGCGGGGCACAGCTAGTATTATTAATAACCACGAATTAGCATAAAATCTCAAAATCCGTTTTTGTAGTGCCTCAAAGATGATACATTTATATTGCAGAAAGAATTGAAACTCTGACCCGGGTACCAGGTCCCGTGGCTTTATACACAACGCCACTTAGTCTTGGATACCGGCGTTTCTCTGTCAATGACTTAAAAATATGATCTACTTACAACAGGGCCAAATGCTTGCTCAATTTATGAACCGCACCTGTGACATACTCGTTAAAAACTTTCTTAAATATTAAGCCTGCTTTTTGTTTTTTCTCTCAATCGTGAGTTCATCTTAAGAAGCTTAGAGGACTTTATCGTGAAACGAAGTATTACGCATTGTTACTCTTCAAAGTGATTCACGAAAGCTTTTAGATTTAATTGATAACGAAATTGTATTTATACTTTGCCTTGTTTACTATGGATTCTCAAAGAAAGAGACATCAAACTTAAGTGGTATTTCAGATTTTACTCCTTTTTATTCTTTTGTTCCCATAACATTTTCATACTATATTTTATTATACGATGTTAAATGTTTCTTTTTAGTCTGATATCTTAAGTTTCTAGGCAATGTTTTGTAAGTGCTTACTTACAGAACTCAGTTGCGGTGGCCCCCATAAGACCTGCAGTGCTGCTCCTAGTGAGCAGACATTGCCGAGTTCCCCTTGGCTTCACCGTGGGTGACCCGAATCCTAATTACCCAGCCCCTCCGATCCAACAAAGAGGGAAACCTCGGGAGGTAGTTTATTAAACCCCTACCAATAAAGAAAGGTCAATTATTCTATAACAAACAAACCATCTGTTTAATGGGGAGTAGCTCATAAACGAAATTTATGAGGTAAGAAACGAATTCGTGAATTTTACTTCCCGTGCACGTAATTAGGGGATATCGTGACGTCCACTCATAGGCATTAGGTTTCGTCAAGAGGTCCTTGCATAGCGGAATGGAGTTAAAAATTTTACTAGAAAGAAAATGTTGTTAAATTTGTTAATATCAATTTTTATTTCTTTATTCTAAAGTCATTTGTCTGGAAGACATTTCATCCAATAACAGAGAATGCATGCTTTTAACCACATAAATATAATAAAAAAGGACCTTACCATTTATCAGTCAACAAAAGTAATTACCTAATTATGTAAAATGTGGGTATTATTCGACAGTATACACGTTCTTAGAAAGATGAATCTGTACAAAAAACTGTAAATGATCTCTCAGTAAAGAGGTTACCGCAAACTATGATTAGTTTGTACTACGGAATGTCCATGAATAAAAATATTTATAATATTTTAATTAATGATGAGTGAACGTATTCTATGAAATAACCCAAATTAATGTTTACTGGAAAAAGCGCTCCGAATAATGACACATACACCATTTAACAAGTCACTCACTATATGTAGATTAGTTAGATAGCAGTGAACAATTATGGTGGTTCAACCCAACAAAAAATAAACTAATTTGGAAACAACGTTTTGCCAAGTTTGTATATTTACTCTTACAAAGGTTCAATGACCTCATGAAATTGGCGGTCACCTTTTGTTCCTAATGGGTTCATAGTGGGCTCGGAACGAAAAATTGCTCCCTGGAAAAAGGCCCTGAAGAAAATGAAGCGCAATTTCGAAGCGCCGTTCATTGCGTTTGTTTAGGACTGTTTTATATACTCAGCGAAATGGGTAAATGGAAATTCTGTGACCCGGCTATTTACCTATACGACAGGTTTTAAACAATTGTAAGCTCATAAAATTTTGTGATCATCTACACTAATATTATAAAGAGGAAAACTTTGTTTGTATGTTTGTTTGTTTGTACTGAATAGGCTCAAAAACTACTGGACCGATTTTAAAAATTCTTTCACCATTCGAAAGCTACATTATCCACGAGTAACATAGGCTATATTTTATTTTGGAAAAAAATAGGGTTCCGTAAGATATTTGGGTTTTTCGGACACAAGGTGTAAAAAATCAACCAGAAAAGTTACTTATTTTGCGTACGCTGCCTAAACTATAAAAGATAGAACCATAAAATGTTCTAATTAATTGTAGATCTTATAAATATCTACAAAAAGTCCGCGACACACTATACCCATCTATGTCGAGTGAGGCACAGCAACCATTTTTTTATTTAAAAATCTTGAATTTTTTGGACTACATTTAAACGCGTTTATTTTACTCATGCTATTAATCCTTATCAAAATAAATGATTTCATCACTAAGAACAGTTTATGGAGATAATATTTGGTCTTTGAATGATTAAAATTGGACGTTTTGTTTTGAAGTTATGGCGAAATTAAAATATTACGATTTCTGCTGCACGGCCTGTTGCGAAGTGGGCGTCACCAAGGCGGGGGTGCGCGTGCGGGAGGGGAGTTTAGATCTATTACATTTAAATATTTTCATCATTAACAACTTAACATACACAGAAAGACAATCTGTGCAGCCTGCGGATAATGACTGCGTCGTCAATGTTACTGTCGGTGTCTGTGAATTGACCTGGGAATCATTTTGCTGACCGTGTCTTTCCTGGGTAGGCTTTTTGCAGCGGTAACCGACATCCACGCGGGCGGAGCCGCGGGCGACCGCTAGTTGCTATATAAAACCATTTCATGTCAATAAGTTTCTCGATTGACGATTTTAGCTCGCTTGATTCGAGATTTTGAAATTTTCGGCAAGTGAAACTGGAGGTAAATAAAAATCATTCAGGAATTCTCTCCTATATGTGAATGCGACAGTTGCCCATCAATAGGAATTTCGGGAATGTAAAAACCGACTAATCGTGACAATTTGCCTTGTGAGATTTGAATGTTTTTGGATATATTTTATTTTTTAGGCATTGGTGACCATCATTAATTAATATTTTTTAATAGCTGGTCACCGTTTTGTAGCATTTTAACTGAGAGCTTCCTTGCTTTGAAGAATACGTAAATATGTTGGCTCCAGCTATACAAGTCGATAAGATTGATAATTGGAGGCCTTCGGGCTGGAAACTCTGATACCAGATTTTGCCAAAAAAGATAGATAATGTTGCTGAGTATCATAACAAAATTACTCTAAATTTGACGGCATCCATCCCTTTCAATTGTATACGATCTAAAAGAAGCAATCATTTTAGGCCTGTTAAAGTCAGTTTTAGTTCAATTTGATGCCAACAGAATCGAACCCATTATACTACGTGCAAATACGCACGCACGCTTGATTAAATAGACTTCAATTGTTTCATCGCTTGTTTTACGCCCTCAGGAGAGGAATTACTTTAAAAAATTTATATGGGATGGCATCGGAGGCACAACTTATCAAATTAAAAAGAAATGGCGAAGTATTTGCGTAGGCAACATACTACAAAAGATACAGTAAAATATATCCACGTTCACTCCACCGTTTTTGTTTTCACGTCACCGGTTTGGCAAAATGTTGTATTGAAGGTTTACAATTTTCAAGCCATTGATTTAACTTATGGAATGCTCGAATTAAAACTTCGTACCACTTGGCCACCACCCCAAGCAGCGCCTGCCATTTAAAAAACTCAAACTCGCCTTTGAGCAACCCGAAACTCAAAACAGAGATGGAAGGCACTCCAAACTTTGTTTGAGGAAAAGAAACCGCGACCTGCATTTCATTTCTTATTAAATACGACCCTTTTCCGAAGCTAAATTGCTTTTGTAATATTAAAAATGATTTATTATATTTATTAGCGGAGATGTTAAAATGGGAGTATGGATTAAGATGGATAGATAAAGTAAGAAATGAGTATACATGGTGTGACGATATTCAAAAATCAGATTTTTTTTACCATACAAGGAAAAAAATATTTATTATTTTTCGGACAAACAGCCCTAATGAGCCTTAATGAGCTGTCATTGACCGCGCTTATCAAAACGCACTCAAAAAAAAATTGGGAACAGGTCTGGGGGTGATGATAAATATACGGTTTAAATGATGTGGGGGTGTGGTTACTCGCTACGTGGTTAATCCGGCACTGATGAGTCCACTTGTTCCAGCTGCAATTGGAGGCGGGCTCCGGTGAGGGCCCCGGGCCCCCAGGAAACAACAACTCTGAAGGGGCCGTCGCGAGCCCCCCGAGAGATGACAACCACAACCCCCCACAGACTCCGGTATCTCCTCGAGCCAGACCACTTACTCCAGCAGGTAAGTAAAAAATACATGTTTTTAACATAATACGAGTTATTTTTATTGTAGAACATATAAAAACCATGTTACACCTTGTTCCACAGACACACACACACACACACACACATACACCGCTACATACGCTAACGCTTATAACGCGATACTAAAAGCAAAGACAAATTATGTTTATAAGCATAATAAAGATTTGAATTCAATTCAATTCAATTTATTTTATTTCAGACTCATGTCATTATAAAGTTAGTTTATTTTGACACAATGTACATTTTTAGTCTACTTATAATAACCAATATACTTTGTTTACCCAAAAAAAGGTGGCAACCCTGCCAGTGATCATGGTCGGGTATGGTAAAACATTATATCAACGCTAGCAAATTTGATAAGTTTAGCAGTAACATTGCGCGATTTCGATTGCTGATACCATGGGTCGATCCCAATGGTGATGTAGTTTTCCATTGGTGAAAGAATTTTTGAAATCAGGTCAGCGGTTGAGGCGTCAAATATCAATTAATATTTTTTTGAAAATTTCCCTTTTTTATTATAGTTTTAAAAGTTAGGATTTATTTACAATAGGTAAGGACAAGGTTTTCTGTGTCGTGAATATATGAGTAGGTACATATCAAGGCTCCATATGCGGCTGTGACTTTGTCGGTTATATAATCTCTCCTATCGGCTGAGGGCGCGCGGGTGGCGGCAAAAAAGTTTATAACAGTACCGATGTGCCAACATACGAGTACTACGCAAATGTAATAAACCGGCTTAGGTTGAGTAGTAGCACTGCCTTCGAAGCGAGAGGTCCCGGGTTCGATTCCCGGCCGTGACGTACTGTGGTGAGCTTGAAGTAGTTTGTTTCTGTGTTCCCAATCCCCTGCACTATGTGTGTAAATGTCTATTTATTGTATTTATAGTTAATAGTATTCTGTGGAAATTTCAGCCCACATTTCAGGAATCATTAAGTTTCCAATTCCTTTTGACAGATGATTAATTCTACCAATATCACGTCGAATCCTCGTCATTGGCTATCTATCAAACAACAATTTCACTGAAAGCCGAATCCGACACAAAGCAACAGAATCTGAAATGAGCTCGCGCCAGAGGAATTATACGAGAACCTACTACGTATAATTTTCCTCAGAACTATTTGGAATAGACTGTCAAGGATTTTACTGATTTGTAGCTAGGCCAACTCTTTGTGGACGATCTCTGGTGAACAAAGACTAGGCAGGTGATATATTCCCGAATCCAGTTCTGTTGGGATTGGGACCGGATTACAATTAAACCAATTTCTGGGATGAATTATATCTGAAGAGATAGTTAAACAGACGAAAGAAAAAGAAAAGTTGATCCGATCCCACTTTTCAATTACAACAGATACCGGCTAAATTAAATCACCGATGATTATCATTGGTTATGATTATAAGAAGACCCAGATAAACTAGAAGCAATACTCAAGCCAACGAAAGCAAAAATGTAGGTCTCGAAATTAAAACAATACTGATGACCAACTCTACAAAGCTCTGAGTTGTTCAGACTCTGAGTCGTATTGCTGTAGTTATGGCCGGAGGTAACCACTTGACATCAGGTGGGCCTTCAGCTCGTCCCGCACTATTGTAATAATAAACAATGAAGAAACTGAGTATACCGCTTAGCAAAAAAAATATGAACTAAGTTTTTTCTTTCATAAAAACCTTGTCCAGACAATTACGAACACAACAAGAAAACAAGTGAATAATTTTAAGATCAAATAACCGGGTTCAATACTTTCTTTCGCCATTTTACGTGCTTGGATAAAAAAAATCCATGAATTTGTATTGATATGGTACCGCAATTGGCGAAGATGTTACATATGGAACATATTATACAAAAAACCTTTTTTGAAAATCGGTTAAAAATCAACCAAATTCATTTTTAATTTTTATTGATTTATCGAAGGTTCGCTAAATATTAGTCGTTACTCACTAAGACGGCTTCTTGGCTCATTTAGTAGTACCCCTTCGAAGCGAGGGGTCCGGTATTTGATTCCCAGCCGGGACACACTGTGTGCATAAAGTTTGTTCTCGGTTCTTGGGTGTTAGTCTTGTGTTTCTGTGTTTGTTCAGGCCACCTGTGGCACAAGGAATGAGTGCATGGCATAAATATTATGTATTACTATTTAAATAATAAATTTATAAGTAGTATTACTCTCTTATTCGCTGAGAACAGACTGGTATACCCACAAATAAAAAAGCCAAAATTAACAAGCCTTCATTTCGTGCCGCCACGCAGTACAATATTTCCCCTCGCAATACGGATTACCGGCTAAAATTAGGCCACAATTTCCATCATAGATTTGCCGAGTTTAGGGCCTATATTCATTCCTCGCTTCCGACTGCAAAGGTTTACCGTTTTTGCTTTCAGTTCAGGAATCGCGCAGGTGCTTCTGTCGGCAGAATATCTTTATTATGACAGCACCCTTTCCGTGTCTGGTTTGGCTGGATAAAAACAGTCTACATTTTCATTTTGTTTTCTCGCGTTGGAAAAGAATAAATATCCTCGGCTTTTGTTTTCTCGGTACGTGAACATGGTACAGACCATTGTGGAAGCGACCGCTGAATTCGCTCTACTCTATCACTGCTTAGAACTGCCGTGAGTGATGCCACCATTCTGTTCCGCAGTGTTTCCGTGGATAAGCCATTGCTCCTTCCAGTGAAAGGGTGTGGGTGCCAGTGAAATTAAGAAAGAAAGAAAAAGAAAGAAAAAATTTATTATTAAATTACAGGTACTTGAGGCGTAAAATCCCCGTCTCGGAGTGACGGGGATTTCACGGGGTAGATCCTAGTCGTATTTTTGTAGTATATGGGCGGCGGTAACCACTTAATATAAGGTGGGCCGTCGGCTCGTCTCGTCAACCAAGTTGCATATAGAAAAAGGTTAAATTGAGTAAAAATTTCATTCATTCGGATTCCGTATTTGCAAGCAAACTTGTCCATCTAGCAATCTACAACTCTTAACTTACCTGCTGACCACTACAACTCCGCTAACATGGTTACAGTTCCGACCGAGTAGCGGGATATAGGGTGGAACAACATCAGACAGCTCTCGAAAATTTACGAGTTCAGTGAGCAACACCAATTTTCACACTAAAGACACTTGCTTGACATAATAATAATTCCATTCCATTCCATCTGTTTTGTTTTGTGGTATACATTTTCTTTGAAATCGAAAAAAAAACTGACTTCAATACTTTTATCCTTTAGGAGGTACAACTCTACCGTCTAAAAAAGAAACATCCAAATCGATATACAATAGGCGAAGTAAAAAGTCACAGAGGAGCAAAATATGCACTGACGGCTATGCGCCGAGGGCTTAGTGCCGACCGTCGAGACCAGCGTGAGAAAAAAACAACCATAAAATGAGTAAAGAGAGAAATTTATTCAGTGTTTCATTTTGCTACTGGAAAAGCACTCATGGCCTGTGTTTACACCCTGTATGTGGCTACTCCTATAGCCTGCTATAGGCTGCTATAGGCTCCTAACACTGCTTTCTCTGTGGGTAATTAGTCGAGTTGGATACTATGAGATGGAATGGTTAATTAGTGTTTCAGACTGACATCATTCTATTCCTATCTAATTAGATACTGTTGATGAAATTCCAAGTAGACCTAATTAAGCAGGGGTAAATTTTCAGAACTACGTGGTCAGTAATAGTTTTAATGAATGTTTCAGAATCTATATTTTCTTTTAATAATACTATAACAAGACCGGCTCAGAAAATGAAGATAATTATATAATAAAAAAAAATTGCATAAACTTGTCGCGCATACCGCCGAAACTATTGAATGAATTCAAATTAAACTTGGCGTAATTTGAGTTCATACTACGAGGTAGCACACTGGATACTTTTTATCCCGAAATTCAGCACGGTTCCCTTGGGAGAGGGAATGACAGTCAAAAAGTGATCTTAGTTGTAATTTATTATCACGTTTTCCGATTACATTCATTTTTTTTGTTAGAAATGAGGTACTTTCAAGATTTTCCTCTAAATATTTCAAGGTATTCGGTTTTATAGTACAGAAATTACAACCCCAGCTTAGTATTAAGTCCAAATAACTTGAACCCCTGAATGTACAGGGAACTATGAACGTACAGCTCATCTTAAACTGGCGTTTTTACTTTATCGTATAGGCTTATTGTCAAAGTGGAGTGGCCTCCAAAGGAGTTGGATGTTGCTAAAATTTTTATATTTTTATTTAATATAAATTTGGATAAATTCTTTATTCAAAGATATGCCCCGAGAGTAGGTTGGAAGTGCTCAGACTCATCAATGTCCTAAGCTGCCATTCTGTCCACGCTAAACATACAGATTACCGTAATTGAATATGCGAAACCGAGCTTCAAATAGCCCGTATATTGAAATAGATATTGATTGGCACATTTCCACGTGGGGCTTCTCAGGAGTCAAGGGTAGGGCGATGCATAATCCAGCGATAATCTGCTAGTCTTTGTTAGTAGCTGATATATTTAATCCTATGAAAGTAGAATACAGGTTTTCAAATGTCGAGGCGGCCACGAAAACCTAACGCGTGAAGGTTATATTTCGACAGAATCATTGTCTTGCATCAAGATGATGATCCCTTATTTTTATTAAAAAAACAGCTAGGATTTTTATTAACAAACTATCTGACCTGACAGCAATTTTTGTGTATTCATCAAAAAAAATGTCAATCAGCTAAAGTTATATCGAAAAAACAGTGTTGCCTTTCCCCAATCTACGAATTTTTCCCTGAATTATCTCTCATATACAGAAAACCTTGACTTACGTAAATTTAAAAACGAAAACGCTGGAAAATAAAACTAACAAATATTATTTTCAAATTTGATACTGTGGATACCCACTGGCACAGATTAAATATTGTTACAACGCCAAAGGGCACCTCCAATCCATCAGCTGGCGACCAAGTAGGCTGACATTTATCTCGTGCCCACGATGTGGGTCAATAGGCATCCTCACTTAATTGCAAGAGCCCTGAACCAGGCCAACGTTACGGAAAAAACGCATCTTTAGAAAATAAACTTGTGTTGTAAATTCGAAGGAACAACGTCGACATTTTTAGATTTTCGGACAGTCGGTGCGGTCAGACCCACATAGATTAAGGTAAGGGTTGGAACAGACGTAAACTTAACAAATAAAATTAGATAAAACGTAAAAAATTACTCTAAGACATATCTGTGTGCATGTAATGTGCCTAAGGAGATCCTGTGACACGAATACATTTACTTAAAATTTGATGTGTTCAAATGATACTTGAGATCTAAAGCAATAAATGAGTTTGCATTTGAAAGTACATACTCGTATATAAGGCATATATAACAAAAAATAACATAAAAATTGTCAGCCTGTTTGTTCCACCCAATCTCCGAAACGGCTGCACTGATTTTGACTGACGAAACTTTTTATAAGTGATGCTATCAGGAGTAATTTAGAAAACTACGGTTTTAAAAAAATATCGCGCAAAAAATTAACTTCCACGCGGTCGAAATCGCGGGGAACAGCTAGTGTATAGGCTAAGGTATAAGGTTGGAGACATAATATATTGTTAAAATAAATACCCGCAGAAAAAAAGGAATTCCTATAATTACTGGTCGATGGGTCCAGCGGCTGACCCATCGGTAACTCTGCCTTCGAAACCAGAGGTCTGGTTTCGATGTTATCCACACTATTTTTAAATAAATATCTTGATTTCTGCCGTCGGGATTTCTGTGTTTGTGTTCATGTCACTCGCGATACAAGAAATCCTAGAGTGTTGGTAAAAGATTATTTTGTTGTTATATCTTTGTTTTGAATCAAAATTAAAAACTTCATTTAGAACTTCAACACAGTAATGATGACAGTAAGCTGGAGCATGAAAATCCACTAAACCTCATTTAATTTCCCTGGAGTTCCTTCGCTTTCATTTACATAACAAATCGGGTGATATGACGCAAAGCGACTGGGCAGAGTCCAACACTGGCCGGCGGGTTTATTCCTACAAACACCAAACGTTTCTACAACGTACTACTCGTATAGGTACCATTGATTTAAACGAGTAGCAAGCAACTTCACGTATTTCAGAAGATCAGTTAGACGCTTCTGAATCATTCTGGTTTCTTTTCGTTGTTAGGGACAGGGAACATATCGTCCCCAACATATTGTCATAGTTTGTTTTATAAATTGGTTTTCAAAAAAACGGTTTCCGTGAAAACAACTGGGTTTTATATTCCGTTGTATTCTTAAAAAATACTTGGAGACGTAAATTTTTCTAAAAATAAAAAATATGTACCTAAGAGAACATGCGTTCTTAAAACTACGTTTAGCGCTGTTCAAACCCCATTCGACCCCTTTAATCTCGGTGCAACATAATGCAAAGCGGGATCAACATTTATGACTTCCTGTCTAACGATAAACATAACAGTTCAATCCTAGGGCGATTATATTCGAGTGCCCTCATTGTCGAAGAACGCAGCTTATCACAATTCACATCAAGTTCCTGGAAGCAGGCACGCCTAAAATGGCCAACAAGCAATTCGTGTTTCTGCCTTTGGCAGGCAACGCGAACAAAACAACTGGTTCCACCCGTGGCTACAAGAAGAAAGAACATAATTCAACAAACGGAGATTTTATTTCAATAAAAATCTGCCAAGTTATTCGAGCAATATCGCTATTCCCTCTAGCTTCGGAAGATGGCCATGCTCACTTAAAAATTGAAATATCCTATCCCACCGATGAAAGTCATACATTTAGGTTAAATTTCAACTTTTCCTCTTTGAATTTTTCACTAGGAGTATTCCCGAGTTCTAATATTTATGCTAACGAGGATATAGAATTCATAGTTTATGAAAAAGTTCAGAACGGGGTCACAAAATGCTCCTTTATTGCAATTTTAGATTTCAACTTTGAAGTAGCAGTTTTTATGGGACGGGCATGTAGGTCGGAAGTTTTTTTTTTTTTTTTTTTATGTGATTGAGTGACGGAACGAGCTGAGGGCCCACCTGATGGTAAGTGGTGACCCTCGCCCATGACAACAGTAATGTGCGCGACTCAGTATGAGATCCAAATCTTTACTGAGTCGCATTCGTCCTGCTGCGTCCATCACCCGAGACGGGGATGATACGTCTCATGCGCATGTGATTTCACCGGCAGCCACACCCTTCCATCGGAACACAGTAATGCAAACACTACTGCTTGGCGGCAGATTCCAGATGTGGTGGCAGTACCTCTCCGGACGAACTTGGCACAAGTTCTACTGCAACTTTAGGTTGCTCCTTTAGCACCACCTAGGGGGCACGTGTAGGGAATCAAAGGGTACACACCTACGGACGCGAGCAACTGGACCCCCCAGAAGTACTTTCTGTGTTGTGGGGGTTCGATTCCCACCCAGGACAAGTACTTGTATGACGAACATAGATTATTGCTCTGTTTCTGGGTGTTATTATTTATTATATGCATGTATTTAAAAGTATCTATCAGTTAACTGGTTCAATGTACTTAGTTTGGAACTAGATGGCGCTAGTGAGACTGCTAGAGTAAAAGAGCAGAACTTCTCAATTTATGTTTTCGGTAGAAATAAAGCAATAACGCCTGACCAAGCTTTGCGGTCTCATCTACTAACATTGCTACATGTATAATTGAATCAGATTATTCTACACTTACCCAACTTTCGGAACTTTTGTCGATATTTCATACATTTAGCGTAGCGTATCGTTGAACTAACTGAGGGTCGGAATTGGACTAAGGTAATCCTAGAAGGGTTCTTTATTCACTACGCAGGAAATTCTAGTGTGGGTTTGGGTTTCCAGACAATTATAAGTGGAAGCCCAGTCAGTATTTGGTGTTATTTTGCCAAAATTTTGAGACTGTGGCATTTAACACACGCACTCAGCACTATCCTTTACAATACTAATGGCTCTGTCCTTTTAGCAAACGAATATATCCTTTTAATCGGTTATACCGATAGATTTGTTACAGTATATAAAATAATATACTTTCTATTAATTAAATAATGAATTGTACGTGGATAATTACTTAAAATGGGCTCAGTTTAGCCATGCTGACTCTACCTATCCAATTTCAATATTCTGCAAAAAGCTTGTCCATTCAAAGGTTGTATAATTCAGCGAAATGTTTGCAAAGAATACAATGCATACCTACCCATTGTTGGGCTTTAAGTTTATTGGATCGGATAGGCAGGTCACCTACCTACACCCTGGTTCTATTATTTATTCTGTTTACTCAAAGACTACCGACTAGCAAATGAGAAAACAAATTTAACTGGGTTTATAAACTTTCTATACGAAGTATGAAGCAATCACATAAGCGTACCTACTACACAATTTTTACCTTGATTCAGTGGATATCAAGTTAAGCAGTAAAAAAGGCAATAATTTACGAGTTATTAAATCAAAATCGATATTACAATGGAACAAAAGTATGCCTTGAACATATTTTTTTTATAGAAAGAGGACGGAGGATATGCTTGCTATTAAATTTTTAAAGGCGTATAAAACCAACCAATGTTTCCAGGTTCCGTTTTTTGTGTTATTTCAAACAGAATTCATATGAACTTTTACATTTTACTCCAATCAATATTTATAATATAAAAAAATACATTCTGTACGTAAGACTATAAATTGGAAACTAAATATTTAACATTTTCTTGTATGCTTTCAATATTTAAGTAAATGTCTACACCAGGGCCGCATGCCGTGGTTTTCGTAACACAATTCGCTACAGTTCGAAAGACAAGCCTTTCAAGTAAGGACAGACAGAAAGGCAGACAGAAGTTGTAAGATTAGTAATCGGGTACCCCCTACAGTATGGAACTGTAAAAACAACGAAATCCAATGAAAGGATAACGTTCCTCTGAGGATTATTGGTGATACAATATTTATTTGTCTTTCAGAAGCCCTTAAAATGTATGGCGATCGGCTCTCCGAATGGGAGAGGAACGAGATCAGGAAGTACCCTGAAGTGTGGTTCCTGGGTCTGGAGTCGAACAAGGTGCAGGCGCGCGCCAACCTTCCTAACAACTGCGGCTTCGACGATGACAACGGGAGTTATAATAAGGTAAGCAGATTAATAGCAGATAACGGCTACTATATATTGAAGCTTTTCTACCGACATCCAACGGAAGAAGTGGCTTCGTGTGTATTTTTTAATGTTTGTTACCACAAAACTCAACCGATTTTGAAAATTATTTTTTTATTTGAAAGGACTTTCATATTGGTCCTATTTTTTTTTTATCAAAACTGGTTCATTTGGTTTGGTATGTCATCCAAGTAAATGAAATTGCGTATTTTACTTTCTGATGAATCTTTTCTTTACCCGTATTATACCGCTTTGGATGTTTCTTTTTTAAAATGGTAGGGCGGACCCCTTAGGGCCAGAATACGGGATGAAAATACTAAAGTCAATTTTTTTGATTTTTTCAACTGTCACTTGTTTATAATTTGACTGCTTAATTTTCTTCCACAGCAAATCCACGATCACATAGCATACAGATACGAGATCCTCGAGGTCATCGGCAAGGGCTCGTTTGGGCAGGTGATCAGGGCACTGGATCACCGCAGTGGCGGGCAGGTCGCCATAAAGATCATACGCAACAAGAAGCGGTTCCACCATCAGGCGCTGGTGGAAGTCCGCGTGCTGGACCACCTGCGGCTGAAGGATAAGGACCAGACGCACAACGTTATACACATGCTGGACTATTTCTACTTTAGGAACCATTTGTGTATCAGTTTCGAGCTCATGAGGTGAGTTCTATAGCAGAAGAGCTTCTAGGCAGTAGAACTATACTGCCTTCTTGTAATCTAGTGACTGCCGTAAGAAAAGAATGTACTTATGCTAAAGCTGTACTTATAAATTACGGAACGAGCTGAATGCCTACTTAATATTATGTGGTTACCTCCGGCTTTAACAACAACAAATTCTGTGTAATTATAATTAAAACTAATTATGATTCTATCAATCGATATAATTTCTAATCAAATATCATAGTTCAGTTGGTAGTAGCTCTGCCTTCTGCGCTATAGGCCTTAGGTTCGATTCCCGCTGAGGACAAGCATTTGTGTGACGAACTTAAATATAAGTTCTTTGTCTGGGTGTTAATATGTATCCTACAGTTATCGTGTTCCCATAGTACGAGCTATACTTAGCTTGGGGCTACCTATTTGTTTTTTTTGATTCCAGTATAAATCTGTATGAGCTGATCAAGAAGAACAACTACCAGGGCTTCAGCCTGAGCCTCATCAGGCGGTTCGCCAGCTCCCTGCTCCGGTGTCTGAGGTTACTCGAGGCGGAGAACATCATCCATTGTGACTTGAAACCAGTATGTATACAATAAATAATTATCATTATAGGTCCACACCTTCACTATCCTCTCGTATATGCTGCTCCGTAGCTTAGTAGTCCTGCCTTCGGAGGGGTCCTGAGTTCGATTCCCAGCCGGGGCTATTCAAATAATTGTCCGATGAGGAAATCAAACCGAGAGTGAGGAACTTTACGTCTTTATTCACTACTACGGTGGTCCACCGTGGTCAAAAACTCGATGTACAGTTACTTTGTTTGAGATTTATCTAAAGCAAGTCTTCTGCTATATTCCAGGAAAACATTCTCCTGAAAGCGCGAGGCAGTTCTTCCATCAAGGTGATCGACTTCGGCAGCAGCTGCTACACGCATGCGCGTGTCTATACCTACATCCAGTCCCGATTCTACCGCAGCCCTGAGGTCATACTGGGCCTGCCGTATGGCACTCCTATCGACATGTGGAGCATGGGTGAGTTACAAGTATATAGAATCCTGGTAGATAATATATTCTTCTTTATCAAATCACTCCGTGATTTTACGTTATGGTAAGTGACGAAACTGTCGAAGATGTATCACGCTTGGTCTTGATCAGGTAAGAGCGTGTTAGTAGGACATGTTCTGACCCGCATTCTCTCTAAGGCTATACCATCCTATTAGTGTCATAGATCTTCACCTAAATCTAGTTGAAGTTCCACAGATAACAAATAACAATGAGACAAAATTAGGTATATTAGCAAAACTGGTAATTACCGAAATACCTACTCGTATTCTACGTCATAACCTATTTATGACTAAAATAAAAATGTGCTAGATATTAATTTATTAATAGGTAAATAACCTCTAACGTGCCTTTCAGAGACACCGGTCATCTCTTGATAAGTAAACGAGAAGTAATGAGTGAATGGGCTATGATTTACGGCGGCAGCCCAATCCGGATTGTTATATGTCACAACTTGTCTTCGGTTGTTTAGTTCTAGGACATGCCGGTTTCCTCACGACGTTTTCACCGTACCACACTATTTTGAGATAGAGTTGTATTGCGCACATATATTTTTCAAGTAAAAAACTAACTGGTTAACTGCGTCTGAACCAGTGACCTTCAGCAGTGGCGGCCTTAGCGGGTGGCAGCAGAGCAGCCCGGGGCCTTGCTTTTGTAGGGCCTCGCACCCTCGCAGAACAACCCGTTTTTCGTTTTGATGTACTGCAGCTGCTTTTAAAAAGAAGAAGCTGACTGATTACCAGTAGCCCTGTACACTTCCAACTCACCTAAATTCCTCATACCCCAAGAGCCTCACAAAGATCTATCGCCCGGAGCCTCGCAATATCTAAGGCCACCCTTGTCCTTCAGATTAAAAAGTCGCCTATACACCTGGCCCAGCACACTCTCTCATGATTAGAAATGCCTGCTTAGAAATCTCTTGTTATAAGGGTGTAACGTTCTCATACTTATCGTAACCTACGCTAATGAAACCGTAAGCCGCTACAATAACATGAGTTTAAAGCAATTTCCACCTTAGCGGTCTTCAAAGTGTCATTCAAAACAAATCCGGAATCCCCTCCATTACCCCCGCTGCGACAGATGATGTCAATGAGGCGAGAATGAGCGATTACGTATCCAATAACGTCTACCCATCTTGCATAATGCGACTTTGTAGAAAGCCAGAGAAAGGTGGTTCGCACGGCTAATATCAAAACTCGAAAGAATCTGGTTTTTACGCAATGATGGAAGACCAACCTGTTGGAATTTATTCTGTTCCTGAGATATGATAATCAATCAACGTCACGCAGGAACATCAGTGACCTCTTTCAAATATAAACATTGTCAACATACTATCAGACTGGAGACAGCCTCTTTATCAATATTCTGTCAAGTATTGAGATTATATACATTACTATCATTCGTGATTTTATTATAACTTTATACAAATTGAAAGATAAGTGCGTAATAAGTAAATAATTTACAACATAATCGAATTTCTAATCAATTCAGATACCTATTACTTGACATGGTTACATAACAAAATTTATTACAATTCTGTCTTAATTTACATTATTTGGTCAGTTAAACATTCAAGATTAATTTCTCAGATTGACTTGTAAAAACATATGAGTTCTACAAAAGTAAAACTATAGTCGTACCCAGGGACTATTTGTCAATCAATTTGTTTGGTTCTAGGATGCATCCTTGCGGAACTCCACACGGGCTACCCCCTGTTCCCCGGAGAGAACGAGGCCGAACAGCTCGCCTGCATCATGGAACTGCTAGGACCACCACCACCTGATCTGCTCCAGCTTGCCACCAGGAAACGATTGTTCTTCGGTAATAATATTATTGCTCGACTTAATCAAAAGCTTTCATTAAGTCAGCCAAGAGAACACACGACTTATTATAACTTATTATAATTATAGAGGTATATTAGACATGTAAAATTTTTCAATAGACACTAATAAAGTATTATCATTACTCAGCCTCAGCAACGCACATGCTGGATGGAGCATTGGGTTTTGTCAAAAAAATGGCTTACATATTGTAGACAAAAATTAGAACAAAAAATAGGAACTATTGTATTGTAGATACAGACAAAATAAATTATACGCTATAACACCAATACGTTTACAATAATAATGATTATAAAAAGCATGATAATTAATAAAATATGTTAATGAAAACGGATTTCGATTCTGTTGATTTTGATAAGTTCCCGATTGTGATATCATAATATTTCGTCAATATTATGATGTAATTCTATGAAGTCACTATAAAAAACATATTGATCAATAATGTTTTACAATAACTTTATTAAATAATAACTTAATCATCAATCTTTAGAGGTTTTTTGATCACGTAGATACAAGTAGATCACCTGAATTGTTAATAAGTGGAACGTCTTATGGTATGTTCTGGTTTGCAGACTCCAAAGGCTCACCCCGGTCTGTGACGAACTCTAAAGGACGTAAGCGGAGGCCTGGGTCCCGTAGCCTGTCCTCAGCAGTGAGGACCGACGATTCCGCCTTCCTACACTTTCTGCATAGATGTCTCGAGTGAGTACTGCCTGTTGTTTTGTTTATCCTACTTCGTTCCGTATCATGTGACAGGTACAACACGATGCGACTTGGACTTTTAATTTTTTTTAGTATAGAATATCTACGATTTGAGTTTCTTAGTGGGACAAAATTTACGATTATGCGTATGGAATTCGCTAGGATATTATACTTCGGCCAAGTTAGCTTTGTGTAATTTTTTTCTCCTGTGCAACCCTCAGCTATGTAGGACCCGCGATGCTGGCTATATCGTAGACCCATCTGCGTCCGGACATCCATTGTTTCTTTTTCCTCCACGCTGTAATTACCTTACTCCATCTGTAATCACCTTGTCGGGGTACATAATTTAAGTAAAATGGATGGATAAAACCAAATAGTTTTATTCATCCATTTAACTAAAGTAAAGATCCTTTATGGGCAGACGAGATAACGAGGTGATTAGGACAAACGTTCTAAACGTGATACAAAATAATTTTTTTTTTTTAAATTGACAAATCGCAAAAAAAGCTCTTCGTAAATACTATTAAAAAAACTACAAAATATAACTTTATGAGCTGTTTTTATCAAATTCTCGCCATGTTTACCTACTTATTCGTCTGAGCGACCTTAGAAAAGTGAATAAAAAGTCTGTAAGTATTTCTCGAAGCGTGCCAAATAATTCACTCAAATATTTGCCAATGATACGCATTGTCAGCAACCAACCTTCCCAGGTCAGGCAAATAGACCTCTTCAACAATAAATGAGATTAGATTGGAACATTGATTCTCAACAGTTACGCCAATGATGCTGTTGAGAATCGATGTTACGATGGTTGGTTTCAATCTGAAATCTGAATAGAGGAAATCTAGAAATAATAAATCTAGAAATAATGTTGCGCAGGTCATCTGAACCGATATTTATCTAGTCTATTCGAATTTGATCATTTGATCACAGAACCACGATAATCTTATTTGTCAGGCTAAATTGCATTATTTAGGCAGACGGTTAAATGAATGTTCCATTCAAAAAGTTACAAGATATATGACATAATTAAGTTTTATATAATAGGCATCTTTTTGTTAGGTTGTTACTTTTTTATTGTTACTATTATAAAAAAAAATATTTGTATAAAAGTTAAAAGTGTTTCTGAAATTAAAATAAATAATAACGCTAAGTTTTTTTACATAACTCTACGTCGTTTGTGGACATCTCATTTATATTTCGCTGTGTAAGTTTTTCAATTTCCGAGGTCTCGCTTGTATATTTGAGAAACTGTGGTTTAGTTACGCACGTTGGGAAAGTCACGATGGGCCACAAAACAGGTATGATGCAACCGTGTGAACACCTATTACGATCGCAGAATGATTACAGGCCATACATAGGCAGGCTGTTGGGAAGCAACCTGCATTGTACTGTAATTGCTTCTAATACAAATCGATTGAATTGAATTGATGCGGATAGATGCGGCCACATGTATGAAAAGATTCAGGTTTGATGTAGGGGTCTAACTGGACTTAACTGGACCCCAGTTACAATAAGAGAACAAAACCTCTTCAGAGATCATGTTATTAGCAATGAGTATTTTAGCACCGTTTTCTCATTAGTTCGTACATAAATTTGCAAAAAACCATTAAGACAAAATATATAAGTTAATTATTAAATGTGTTTATTTTTAAGTAATGAACGGACTGGCCTTGTGGTCTCAGGTAACATGAACACACAAATACAACACAGAAAACCACGAACAAACTTCATGCGAAATTAGTCATCGCTGGTAATCGAACCCTCGCTTCGAAAACTTTAAACATAATAAGCAATGGTCACTTTAGGAAAATAGTAATTTATATATACTGAAAATTCAACCAATGACAGAATCTTTTGTATGATTTAGAAAAAGATTAAAGATTTAAAAGTTATATACAACAGTTATAACTAGATATCAGTCAAGACTATGTTGAGGAAGGTCAGTGCTCATTATTATAATTGACTTATTTAAAAAGTCATCAATGAAAGAGAAAGAAGGAGGGGATGAGATGAAAGGGAGGTCAGGACAGGACAGCATCTAAACTTTTTTTTTTACTGAACTATGACGGCTCCGTGACTTAGTTGATAGTAGCCCTGCCTTCGACGCGCGGTTCGATTCCCGGCCGGGGCACACTTTGTGTGGTAAGCATGAAGTTTGTTCTCGGGTCTTGGGTGTTTGTCTTATGTTTCTGTGTTTGTCCATGCCATCTGCGACACAGGAAATCCTAGTGCAGAGGTATGATTGTGTAAACGTAAAAAACAAAATCTTATTAATTATAAACAACATGCTCAACTGATGAGCCAAGAACACAGCAACACACAAATTTTCACTTTCTCGTGATAAATAATATAACAAGTTATATAAAGTAGAAACCATAGGCCAAGCTGAGCAGGAAATGGAACTTGTATCTACTGTATATTAAATAATGTAAGAAGAGCTTATCAATGGTTATATCACGTGTTTGATTAAATACATACATTAACATAATTGAGGTTGTCCACCGGTTCTCACATAACTGATATGCAAAATATTATGTAAGTTTAAATAACTATTTGTTGATCTTAATGTTTCCTATTATTGGGTGTGTGAATATGACTCCGCCCTTTCTCAACAGATGTCGTGTTTAGTATTGTTTACGTGTACTAATAAATGACCATACTTGTATTCGATAGTACTGAATGTCAGCTATCTAACGCATTTTATGATATTTGGTTGAAGTGTAAGCAACAATTGTTTTCACCTTTTCGAAAATGTCGGTTTTTATTCCAAATAAACGTCATTTGCGGGAAGTGTTATTACATTATTTTATTGCGAAGAAAACTGCAGCGGAAACTTATCGTTTGCTTGTGGAGATTTATGGTGAGCATGCTCCGTCTAATACAACTTGCAAGGAATGGTTTCGACGATTTCAAAATAACGATTTTAGTACTGAGGATAAAGAACATGGAAAACCACCAAAAAAATTTGAAGATGCTGAATTGGAAGCATTATTGGCGGAAGATTCTTGCCAAACTCAATCAGAATTAGCTGCAGCATTAAATGTTGATCGTTCAACTGTTGCAAAGCGTTTACAAATGATGGGAATGATTCAAAAAGCCGGTGACTGGGTTCCACATGATTTAAAAGAAAGAGACATGGAACGTCGGAAAACCATTTGTGAAATGCTGCTTCAAAGACAGCAAAGAAAAGGATTTTTGCATCGGATAGTCACAGGAGACGAAAAATGGATACACTACGAAAATCCTAAACGCAAAAAAGCTTGGGTGAAACCAGGCGAACCAGGCCCATCACAGCCAAAAATAAATATTCACTGTGCCAAGGTCATGCTCTGTATTTGGTGGGATCAGAAAGGTATTGTATATTATGAGTTGCTCAAACCCTCTGAAACTATTAATGGAGAAGTTTACCGACGACAACTAATGCGTTTGAAGCGAGCCATAGAAGAAAAACGACCAGAATGGGTGAATAGACATAACAAATTAGTTCTTCAGCATGACAATGCCAAACCGCATACCGCAGAAGTCGTAAAAAGATATTTAGAGGGACAGGACTGGGAAGTGTTACCCCACCCGCCATATTCACCAGACATAGCTCCTTCGGATTACCACCTATTCCGGACGATGCAGACAGACCTTACTGGAGAAAAGTTTACTTCATGTGAAAGTATCAAAATTTGGATTGACAACTGGATAAGCTCAAAAGACCAGGACTTCTTCCAGCAAGGAATACGAAAACTACCTGAACGATGGGCGAAGGTTGTAGCTGCAGATGGAGCATACTTTCAATAATTTTTTTTTTAATTTTGTAAGCGAACAAATGTGTTTTATTTTGACAAAAAGGGGCGGAGTCATATTCACACACCCATTATAATTTTGCATATGGTCATTAATTGGATTCAAACTTTGTATATGTACTATTTATCCGCCTATAATTAAGTATCTTAATTACTGTTAGCGTAAGCATGTGTGTGTGCCTAATCATATGTTTTTCTAAGATGCTCATATAAACTAAACTATCTTAAACTCATTGTCTGTGTATCTGCCTAAAGTGCCTGCCTATAATGCTGCGGGTTTTATTTCGACCCAGTATAAAACTTTGATGAGAAGAAATAATGTTTGTTGTGTTCAAAATTTAAAATGTACTATTTCAATATTCTATCGGATATCTCGTTCTAATAATATTGAATAATTTATTAAAATAATTAGTTATACTCGACTCTTATATACTGACATTCGTGTTAAACTCAAACATACTTCTAAATCCTAAGGACTCTGGGATCCCATTTGCGAACTGTGGAACCGAAAGCACAATATAAGTACTTATACAATATAAGTACTTACTGAATTCGTGGAATTTGACGAGAGTAGATGTCTGCTGCCCATGAACAATAGCAAAATGACTCCGGTCCTCCCCTACTGAAAGATAAAAATACCCAAGTCGCATAGCATTCCCCTCTGGGAAGGGGGATATCTTATCTTGTATGTATATTTATTTATAAATTTGTTTATTTCGCTTACCTCGGAAACGGCTACAACGATTTGGATAAAATTTCGTGCTTAGATGGGGCTTGGCTGTATAAGATAACATGTATGCTTGTATGTATAAAAAAAAAAAAACTATGCAGAAAATTTACAGCGCCGTCTCGTCAATTTTTGTTTTCAACGCTCGAAATTAAGTTGAATTTGTTCAATCCCAATGAGTAAAACACTTTCAATCTCAGTTCCCACTGTTTTGTCCCAGCACGGAATAGGAAAGATGGATGCATTGTCGACGATAAATATAACGTTTTTAGCCACCGTTTAGATCGTATAGATTTGTCTGGTCGTGGGGAAGTTAACGCATAATTTGCTTGAATTGAGAAGAAAGTGTGTATGAACGATTATTGAGATGTTCGATGGTTTTTACTGCGTCTAATGGTGAGTTTACCAACTCAACTCAAGGATAATTTTATAATAGCAATTACAAAAAAGGAGGAAATTTTCAATATACCTTTTTATTTTTAATGTTTGTTACTCTATTTGCCAATTGTGGATCGGTTGGGATGATTCTTCTTGTGTTTTATCAAACCCTATCTAGGGTATATCTCCGAAGGGGTTGCGAACAAATTTGATGAAGAAATTCCACTCCCAATGGCTTTAAATAAAGAATGAAAATATTGAAACTGATTTTTAAATCAGTCAATTATAATAACTTTGATTAGATCAAACTGTTTTTTAGATATGAGTTTTATAATTACCAATTAGTCCGTATTATTGCACGTGTGGGTTTGAACCAGCCACGTTCAGATTGAAAGTCGGCGTCTGCACCCCTGGGTTACCACACTCTGTAGCGCCTTTTGAAAATCGTTGGTCTAATTGGAAGGAAGTTGGCCTAAGTTCTATTATATGTTATTAAATTAATATAACTTCCTATTCAATTGATTATATTTAACCAATTAAATTATAATAAATATCAATTAACAAAAATAAGTATTTACTAAAAAAACTGTTAACTTAAAAATGGCCTAAAAGTAGGTATTTTACCCAATTTATAGTTGTTCATCACTTCCATTAAATTCTTGAATCTGCGTTTTCTAGTTTTGACGTAAGGGAAAATGGATTTATAGTTTTCAACTATGATCGGTACTATTACGCACGACTTGCTCCAGGCCTTGGCACGATACTAGGAAATGATCTGACTTCATCTTAAAGACGAAGCCAGAGCTTTGGTCACTAGCACCATATACTAAACTAAAACAATAACTTATTTGCTAGAACTCCAATATTAGAACAGATTCTATTATTCTGTTACTTTTTGATATCTAATCAGCGTTTTCATTTCAAGGCTATCTATCATGGTAATGTATAATATATTTCGAGAAAATATTCAGAAATGGTGTTTTTCTTCGGCCACAATTCAAAATAAATTATGGATTTATTTTTATTAAGCTATGTTTCAAAACAAACATAGCTTAATAAAAATAAATCCATAATTTATTTTTTCCCAGTAACGCATTCTTCTCTACCAATAAGTATGGCTCTTTCGGCTCTTTCATTCCCATTGGATTCAATATGCCAGACAAGCAGACAGACGCATCATATATTAGATATTACATTAATAAATAAGCTAGTATCACTGTAATAGCAGCACGTACTATGCGAGCACGCACACACTTTTGACCCGCGACCCGAGTCTGAGAGAAAGTCCCACTTAAAGTGCTTCACTGGCAGGCTGAGACAAATGAAATTATAATTGGAATTGCTAATTGCTATTTTAATTAAATATTACGTGGGAGAAACTAGAATGCTTGACAGGAAGTCTCGGCGTACATGGCAGGATGAACTAGAGGTTTGCAACAGAGATTGTTATCATGTATTTAAATATTTATTTATTGGCGAATCTTAGTTCTTTTATTTATTTAATTTTATTATTAAGCTTATATATACATTATTTTATCTTCATCTTCATTGTACACTTACCTACTTTTCACATCTCTGTCAGGTTCCGTCAGGTTTGACGGAAGAAAGCTGTTTTCAGGGTTAAGTTCGCTTATGTACATACCTATCTATTTCATGGTTACGTTAAACTATTTCTATGGTATACAGAATTAAGATTTACCTGTAGTGACTCAACACATGGAAGAAATTGGGGGAGGCCTTTGCCCAACAATGGAACACGACATGCTAATAGTAGTGACAAGTTACAATCCTCAGATGACGGATGCGACGTCGCAACGGGATGCGACTTGGTTCTTCTCATATTTTGGACGGGGGAAATATAAGTCGTATTACTATTGTTACTCGTGAATTAAGTTGTATAAAAAAAAGCTCCGTAGCCGGCCGCTATGTACCAGTGTGCACCATACAACTTTGCATACTTATAAGGATAATTGGACACATTTCATGCGCGTGCGCACGAATAACAGTTACTGGATTTATGCAGCCTAAATGGTCTAAGCGGAAAGCTTTTTACTTGCCTTCCAATATGGAGCTCGGATACCATTGAAGTGTCGAGATGCTTTCGCGAAATCGCCGTAAGCTGATGTGGGTTAAGGGTGAAAGCACAGGTCAATGACCGACACAGGTACTTGAAGCATTCCGTATTCACTTTCGTTTCATTCACGGTCAAGATGAATGGAACTTTTATTAAGCATCATTATTCAATTAACAAATTTATCGGTGGATTGATTGCTTATTGGATTATGTATACATATAGACATTTCACACAGCGCCATCGAACCAAACTGAGCATAGCTCTTGTACTATAGGAACCAGTTTACTGATAGAATATTTATACTATTCTTTTACTGTCTGTCAAATTTTTATCTGTCTGTGTATACCGGCTGGTCTCCGAAACGGCTGGACCGACTATTATGCGACTTTCACTAACATATATCTGATTTTATAAGTATATTAAAATATTACTTTATTGTACACCATCACTACATAGTATAAAACAAAGTCGCTTTCTCTGTCCCTATATCCCTATGTATGCTTAAATCTTTAAAACTACGCAACGGATTTTGATGCGGTTTTTTTTAATAGATAGAGTGATTCAAGAGGAAGGTTTATATGTATAATACACTAGCAAGGCACCCCGGCTTCGCACGGGTAGTTTCTGATACGACACTGATGCTAATAACCGTGCGAAGCCGGGGCGGATCGCTAGTAGCATATAAAAGTAATCTATAAAAAGTAAGTTATAGAAAGAAGTAACTTCTCCTTCCTATAACTTACTTTATTCCTATATTAAAGTATACAAGGAAAGAAATTAAGGCTTCTACGCATAACAGAACCACGCACACGAAGTTGCGGGGAACCGCTAGTCAAAAATATAACTCATTAAGAAGAAGTAGAAAAGAGAACATTAATTCCCCTTCCTACTTAGTGTATTACAAACTTACTATATAGTTATATATACAAAGCTATATATATAAAATTACATATACAGCTTTGTCACGGAAGAGCAATGTCTCCTAAAACAAGTATTAAATAATTAAAAAGGAGACTTTGCGGTCACTCACCTGATGTTAAGCAGTTACCGCCGCCCCTGAACTTTAGCAATACAACCCCTTCCGATCCATGAGAAGACCTTAGTCACATCGCGTTGCCCCCATCACTCTCAGACGGGTGCATCTAGGGGTGTTACTTCATACACCTGTAATTTCAACGGATAGAAAGGTCTGTACACCACCACTGTTTAGTGACAGATTGTTACGTTGTATAGATTTAGTTAAATAAATAATACAATTTGTGTTTGTATAGATGGCGCGTTATGCAAGAGTGGTATCGTCTCGCTATAGCATGGGCAACATTAAACATGTATTTGATTACGCACTTGTGTAAATCTCGATGAATTGCGAGTCGTCTGCGCGTACGCAATGTGCCATCGGAATCCGGAGTGAAAGGTTGCGTTGACGCAATGAAACACGATCAGCCACTGACCCTAGAACGGCTAATTCTTTCAGAAATAACGCATATAAAAATCTAAAAAAACTGACTTCAATACTTTCAAAGTATTATAGTAAAAAACGCAGTTTCGTTTACTTGGATAACGTGGGACCAATGTGAAAGTATATTATTTTCAAATTAAAAAATAATTTTCCAAATTGGTTGATTAATGACGGAGAAATCGGTGAACATACATAAAAAATATAAACATTAGAATTGATAACCTCCTTCTTTTTGAAGTCGGTTAAAACAATATTAAACCACGGAGCAGCTCACATTCATATTGTGGGCCTTCAGCTCGCCCCGTCACTTTAACTAAATTAAAAAAACAACATTACATCCTTAGCCAGTATAAAACAAAGTCGCTCCCGCTGCTTGTACGCTTAGATCTTTTAAACTACGCAAAGTATTTTAATGCAGTTTTCAGCAATAGATAGAGTGATCCAACAGAAAGGTTTATATGCAGTAAACATGCATTTTATAGTAGAGAAACTGCACCACATGAATATCTACATTGCACCTGTGCGGAGCCGGAGCTTAGTTGGTAGTAGCCCTGCCTTCAAAGCGAGGGGTCCCGGGTACGATTCCCAGCCGGGGCATACTGTGTGTGGTGAGCATGAAAGTTTGTTCTCGGGTCTTGGGTGTTTGTCTTGTGTTTCTGTGTTTGTCCATGCCATCTGCGATATAGGGAATCCTAGTGCAGAGGTGTAAACGTTTATTTATTTATTTATAAAAAAATATTAAATGATAAAGACAGCATTAGCAACTGTCAGAATATTATTGCACGAGATAATCAACCTTGTTTTTATGATGTCAAATGATCTTAAACCGTAGGGTGGTAGACAATATATTTGGCCAACTACCTATGCGTCGTTTTCGATCCATGTGCCAGGGTGCATAAGCTTAAGGGTCCCTTCATTCCTTTTTTACAAGCCCTGTGGCACCTCTTCCTCTTCCCTCTTTCGTTTCATCCTTGCAGCCGACTACAACACACCCATTATACCTAGCTGTTTTAAAGCAATTACAACATAACAATTTGTACTCAATATAATTGCCACTAATTTAGCCTCTTCATAAAAATCTTAAGATATTAGGCTATTGAATTGTAGACGGCTTAAGATTGAGGTGTCTTGAGCTATTTTAATGATACAGCTTCAAGTTATTTCACAATTTGTGAAAGTATGGACTTGGACTTTATACCACTGATTTATCAAAATGCGTTTGTTAATCACCAAAATGTTTATTGTAATTGTTTGAAAAAACTACATAATATCTCAATATTAAAACTAAATAATTATAAGTACTTAAAGAACATTGCTTTGTTTGAATTTTTCTCTTACAGAGTCACGTGACGTGTTTCACTTAATAAATTGTAAAAAAATTAAAAGGTGGTGCGGAACTCTTAAAATCACATTTTCATATATTGTGGTAATTAGTCTCGCAAACGATACAACGCTGCTAGCAAACTGCATTACTTATCACAAATACATAAAATTGACCAGCGACCTGGGAGCAAAAGTGACAGTGGTCTCCTTGGTCCACTTCGGGTGCAATACCTCGTCTGACCACATGCACAACGCCCTAAGAAGGGACAGATAGGGTAGTTGTGATAAGTCTTTCTTTTTGACCAATAACTTTGACAAATACCATTCGGGTTCAAGTTCACGTGCGCTTGTCAAAGACAAATGCAAGTCAAAAAATTTTTTTAAACGTAATTTTATGTTAGGACAGACATACAGGCCTCTTTGGAACCTTTAAAATAAGGAAAGCTTAAGTTTGAGTAGGTACATGAGCTGATAGAGTACCAATCCTTGAAAATCTTCTGAGTCTGAGTGATATTGGAAAGAGACGGAAAAAACATAATTCAATTTTGTTTTTGAATAATTTACTTAAGTTGATGAATGCTGGATTATGACAGAAATATTCTCAAATTGCAGTGTTGCCTGACCCAGAACGATTAAGATTCTCACAATTTTTGAGGAATTTTAAATGATGCCATTTATTCCCAAATAAGGCTCTATTTATTATGCAGTATGTACGTAATATGTCCGATGCTGTTAAGCACAAATTTTATATATTTACGGCGGTAATTTAGTTTTAAAACCGGACGTGGCAGAGGCATGCATAAACGTTTTTTTTTGCATAAAAACGCAATCATGTGTGGACATTACGTCCTAAAACATGGGAAAGACATGTTAGAAATTCAAATGAGATGTTGACATGATTCAGAAGAGATCATGGATGCTTTGGACAATGATTAAATGATGATAAACGAGCAAAATGAATTTCAATTAATAATTAAGATTTTCTAAAATGGAGTTCAGAATTAATCTTGGGTTTGTATGTCTTAAATTTAATCATACAATAGAATAGAATATTAAAAGGTTTTTCTCTCTCCAATTTAGTGCAAAATACGTGGTTTACTATTAAATCATTTCATTTTCATGTTAAAAAGGAATTAAATTAAAATATCTGTTGTCGATAACAATAGCAATACAACTCGGTCCTCGAAATAGTCCTTCATACTTAGGTATGAGAAGACGTAACAGTTATCCACATATATTTTAGCATAAGATATTATAAGTACATCACTACAATAGTGGAACTGGTGGCAAGTTCGTCCGGAGAAGTACTCCATGTTCAAACCACCACATCTGGTAATCCACCGCCAATCAGTGGGACACTCGCGTTGCTGTGTTCCGGTGGGAAGGTGTTGATGCTTGTGAAATTACAGGCACATGAAGGGTTACATCCGCGTCTCATACTTCGGTAGGGAGGACCTGAGTCGTATTGCTCATGTCTATGGGCGGCTGTACCCACTAGAATCAGGTGGGCCGCCAGACAGTACCATAGTTCGATTCGCATAAAATGAAACGTTCTCCCCGCGTCTCAGGCAAAAATACAGGTAAAAATATTATATACCTACTCGTACTTATTTACGGTGCCAGCTCCGGAGGTTATATACTCTATTTCTTTAGATTTATCGGCTTCCACTCTCTTACTTACTATTACGTTTACGAGTAGGTATGTGTTTTATATGAAGGCTTTGGTCACTAATATATAATCACATAAGCGGCGATTAGTGGCAATCGTGATATAGTTGCTTACTTATCAGAAAAACCAGATCACAACAGGTATTCACAAACAATTTAATCTGAGTTAAAGTTATGACAATATAAAAGAAAAAGAATGGATTGCAATTGGAAATATGTACAATTTCAATTTTCAAACATTTCCTTTTCTCGTGCTCCATCTTGAACTATGAGCAGCTTAGTTTTTAAAGCTACTAAGGGAACCAGATTACTGATTTAATACTTAAATTTCTTTACATAACTTATTTGTTCCTTAGACCCGTTTGTACACGTCTAAATTTACACGCACAAGTAAATATATTCGTCGCATATAATGTATCACAGGAGCTCCTTAGGTATATTACATTCACAAAAAATTATGTCAGTAAAATCTCTTTTAAAAAAATATTGTTAAAAAGATCGGAGACCCATTCCTACGTTGACCTGAAAGAGCATAATATAAGGTAGTTAAAGCTTGACAAAAAAGAGCAGGAGCGGGCGCCACTAAGAACAATACATGTTCTACACACTGTTGACTTCGACGATTATGTGTCATCATGATACCCATCTAATATCCAATAATTTGTTCCAGGTGGGACCCAAAACGCCGAATCACGCCCACCGAAGCATCACGCCACGAGTTCGTAACAGGATGTCCTCTAGGAAGCACTCCCCTCGGCACCACTCCTTCTGGCGTGCTAGCACTGCCGCGGCTCGCCCCCCCGAGGCCTGCGAGGGCGCTGCTCCACTCGCAGTCGGCGGGCGACGTGGCCGCTATGCTGGGGCGCGCGTGACCAAAGGACAGTTGAGATAGGGCTATACGTGCTAACTCTGGCCTACCATAAATTCTCTTCAAGACCACAATTTCATACCCATTTCATAACCCCAAACATAGCCGCATGCTTAGGAAAAACCTGTGTTTCTAGGGCATTGGAACTACATCGTTTGAACGGGTTAATTAGAAATATTTTCAGGCTCTTGCTCTCCCAAGGCCTGCAAGAGCCTTCTGCTTCACTAACTTCAACGGTTTAAAGCTATATTGGCCGAGCGTGACTCAAGGATTACTGATTCAGGGTTGTATGAGTTTCTTTTGGCCTTTCCTAAATGAATACGACCATATTAAATCCCAATTTCATTATATATGACATCTTGAAAAATTTAAATGTGTTATTTACTTTTTAACTTATACGTACCGGAGTTACTTAAAATGTCAGGACTTTTGTTATAAAAATAAATAATGTAATAAGTATTTCAATACGAATCGAATGGATCAATAAAATAGTTCTGTACAAAGTAATTTGTATCTGCAATGCTTCATTACATTCGATTCGTAATAGTGACTTATTCACTTTTCTATTTGGATATTTTTAATTTGGTTTGAGTTTTTAAAACCCTGTACGGTATTGGAATCGAAATTGGAATTGAAACGACTTTATTGAATCTCTTGGTTCATTTCGTTGAACTCTTTCTTCAGTAAGAGATAAAAATATTGGTAAATTTATCTAGCTTTTATCTATTTTTAATGACTGTAACCAGCAGTCTCCGTGCTTCTCCCTGGACCCTATCAATCAAATTAGTTACCCACAGAAAGTTACCCACATATTTAAAGATCATCTAGATTACAATTGAATTGAACCAGACCAACAATAGTACCTTCTTGCGGCTGCTAAAACTGCTAGGAATCCAATATTCAATCATTAATAATTGCCTATTTTGTATGTGATTGTATAAATCTTGTAAAGCTTTCACCAGACTTCAATGTTTGAGTGAGTGAAGAATTCAATGTTTATGTTTAAGTATGATGTTAAACTGAGTTAAAAAGTAGATTTTTCGTAACTCCAAAAGTGGTCGCGGTAGTTCGCCGCCTGAAATGAACTACTTACGATTGGGTCATCTCTAGCGAGGTTTAATCAGAGAAGCCTTTCCAACAGATGTTAACTACGCTGTGTGGAAACCACTTAGATATTTTGAAATAGTTTACTTTCAAATATATGGATTGCTAACCTATTGCTAAATACATCCATTTGTACAATCATTTAAACACTGATGAAAGTAAGGTCTTGCAAATTACCTAATTAATATTTACGTAGTGCTAAAGTTTTAAATCAAAATTTAAGTGATATGAAAAGATTAGATAACATTACTAAACTATTTCTAATGTACTTGCCTGCCATATTTTACCCCATAATAGGATAGGGATACGAGTGGTATCCATGCTAAATTTAGAAAAATCAGATACTTCGTTTGCTTACAACTCTGATTCGAATCAAGGGAATGTGCTGTCTAGTGCCAAAATTGAAGTAGCATATTAGAACAACTTAAGCTTGACCAATTAAAAAAAAATCTTTGTAGCTTCATCTTTTCGAAAATGGAATTTGACCTAGCTTACTTAATAATGTAGAAGAAGAGACAAAAACACGTATATATGACACGACTGATGTAGTACAATGTGGTATACGTCTCCATATCATGGCTCTAACATAAGGCACAAGATAAAGTCATTAATTTGCCTCGCTCGCGTGGGTATTGAAATAAGTTGCTAATGTTTGCTCCTACGAATACTTTTTCTTGTGCCAAATTTATAAAAGACATTTTTGTCTTTAAGATATAATCGTAAAGGACTTGAGCGGTGAGCCCTTGAGTTGGTCTACGCGATAATTGTAGAATGTCGTGCGTGGTTCAGCTTCAAGTTGAAAGCTTTAATAAAGCCTTCTAAATAAACTCAAACATATAACCCTAGGTAGGTCTAATCGTGTAAGATCAATATTTAGTAAATGTGACGTAGGTTTTTGTAACTGTCTAGAAAATGGTACTAGGATTGTTAACTTGGATCTCACATTATATAAATGTCTTTGTTATAGTTAATCATATAGTTGTATTTTTGTTTATTTCTAATAACTTAATTTTTATTGTGATTATCGTGAATTCTAGCTATGGGTTCAAAGTAGATAAGTGTTTAAGTTTATATAAATTGTTCATGAATTTCATTATTTTCTGTCATCATTTCTTACATGTATTTTAATATAAATACAATACATAATTCATTTCTTACATGTATTTGAATACATAATTTAAGATGACGTTATGGATGTGACTTTACTTATCAAGTTAACTATAAAACATAGAATTATAGTACATCGAATGTCTCTATTTTTTGTGACAACTAGTCAATAGAATGTATACAATTTATTTAGATCTAAGAATCTTCATAATCAACTAGAAAACTTAGGTGCCGTAGTCTTTGTTACTCATAGGAAATGGTCGATAATAAGTGATGTAAATATTCTTATTTATTCAGTAGGCGACTTTATACATGATGAATTGATATTCAAGTTGTATAGAATGTAAAATTAAGCAAATACTTTTATAGTCAACAATTATGGTCCTGACACGTTCAAAGAAATCTTGAAGTGCTTGCTTATTATTACATTTTGTACATTTTAAATAAAGTAAATGTAAATACAGCTCATTGCATCTCGTAAAATCAAGTTTCCACATTGACATTTGAGAAAATTGATTTTACGTCATTCATGAGTGTTTATTGTTAATTCAATGTGTGATTCATGAGACACTAGACTTAGTTATGTGGTTGTTGCGCCTATGTATAACGTATGTACTTATTGTATTATGAATTTAATATTTGTTCAATGATCGTCATGATTAAAGTTCTTCCAATGCGTATTTTGTTTTACTTTGTCTTGTGTTACCAGAAGAAAGGAAATCTATGGAGCAGGACTTTTTAGAGTATAAAACGCAAAACAAAATGGATAAGATACACAATTCATTTCCATTTGCTATGAATAAATTATAAATTTACAAACTTACAATGATTTTAACAGGTTAGGAAGATACGGCACGTTCTAATATTCCATTAAAATGAACTGGGTGATACCATCACAGATTAACATATTAGTACCCACATAGCTATATTTCGAATATTCTGTTTCATATGCAACACCGATCAAGACAGAAATATATACACATACTGAAACGTGAAAGTTATAACAATTATTGTCTCTATTGTACTTGATGTACTTCACAAACTCTTATTTGATAGTAACTAGTTGTGTAAATGCACTTAATTAATCCTACCTACTGTTTACTGATTACAATCGTTGACATAAATTGATACCTTTTTACCCAAAGTGAAAAGTTATGATGAAAACTAGCCCATTGAAGTTCTGCCTCCCGAAGAAATTAAAGCGTGAATCAAGTTTGTGAGGTGCTTCATCAGCACAATTTAGATACATACTAAAGAAACTGTTATTACAAGTTTATTTAATCCGAAAACCTTTTCACCTTAAATTGAGAATCTCAAACCATCTTTATCGGTTCATCTCGACAAATGCTGTGTTATTTGCGATCAAACTTATCACCATGGGAACGCCGAGTCTACTTCCTCTCTCGCACAATGACGAGATATAATCTTCTATTCAATGTTTGTGGACATTTTCACAAGGTTTTGTCACTACACCACGCTTATCTTACCGAGAATTCTTTTTATTGCTGAGTTTACGTACTTAAGCGCTATAGACACTTTTGGAGATTCATTGTAAAATCAACGTGTTATTTATGAAGATAAGGCTTTCTACCCTGGGGGCCTAATTTACGATCAATGTGGAAAGATGAATTGAATTCAATTTAAGCCAAGTCAATATGAAAATATGGACTTCCGCTCGTCACTTATATTATAAAGACGAAAGTTTGTATTATGTATGAGTGTGTGTACGTTTGTTAATCCTACACGCTCAAACAGCTCAACGGATTTGAATGAAATTTGTTATCCTGGGACCCATATCCTGGATTAAAACAGGCTACTTTTAAAACTACTTTTTTTCCCCCGGAAAACGGCTAGTAACACCGCGGGGCGCGACTAGTAAAAAACTGTAGATTTGACGATAATAATACTAATTAGGAAAAATTTAAAATTTTGTAACACGCGAGATCGGTCCGAGAGGAGTCCCAGGTGTTTTCTGAGAGGGTTTGTTTACTTACCTATAACTATATATTCGGCATGAATTAAGAAAACATCAATATACATAAATGTAACTTATAAATACTACTCTAAATGAGTCTATCTATACTTTAATCAAGACGAAACTTATACGGTTGTATAAAAAATATATTTTTAAAATAAGAGATATAAACGCGTCATATGATAATTGAAACAAGTATCTATTGTATTATATCTAAGGATATAAAATAAAGATAATTCAGATGTTGCACTTTTCTTGTCGAGTTTTAGCTTAACTGACTCACTCCCTCAAAGCTCACTGTGCCTTAGGTTCGAATCCCACTCAGGACAAGCAATTGTGCGACGAGCATAGATGTACTTACGAAAAAATGTATAATACTTAATATAAATAGTCATCTAGTACAAGCTATGCTAAGTTTGGGACTATAAGACGATGAGTAAAATGTCCAAATAAAAAAATATCTTCACGTTAGTGTTAGATATTATATATATTTAAAGCGTAGGCGAAAGTTCGCGGAACAGTCCAATAAAAGTGTACGTAACAACAATCAAACCATATTGAAACAAATTTAATGACAATGACCACAAGTCATTGCAAAAACGATTTCATTGCTAAAGAATCTTTATAAATCGTAGAAGCTGTGATAATTTGTATTGTAGTCGTAAAATGAATGGCTAAGTCGTAATCACATTGGTACATAATGGATGTAACGATTCCGATAAAATCTTTATTACAAAGTAGGTTAGCTAAAAATCGGTAGGAAGCATTGATGCTTGTGACACCAATGTTGATGTTTTACTACGAAATAATATATATTTCAGTAGATTGCAGTGGAATTTAATTTAAATTAGCACATAAAAGTATTTACAATAAAACGAACATAAAATATAATTTTCTTCAAACTGACAACTAAATATATAGACATCTAATCAACAACTACTCGTTGCCTAGGATACCATAAGTGTCATTTTAACATTGTCGATTACTAGGTTCTAGACAACACCCCCACTTAATCCACAATGTCTTCTACAGAAGTCATGCTTCTGCCTTGGAACTCCCTTTGTTAACATGTCAGCAGGCATAAGGGTAGTCTCACAATATTTTATACAAAGTACCCTTTGCTCCGCTAATTCTCTAATAAAATGATACTTGATGTTTACATGCTTAGACCGTTTTCCTATTGCAGGAGAATACACAAGCTTGCTAGCACTTTGGCTATCACTAAAAATACTAATAATGTCTGTCCGGTCAGTCAGTTCAGCATATAAACCGTTAACAGCTATGACTTCCTTCGCAACTTCACATATTGCGATATATTCAGCTTCAGCAGTACTTAATGCTACGCATCGTTGTTTCTTAGACTGCCAAGCTATTGCAGCACCACCGAAATTGAGGGTATAACCAGAGAAAGATTTCCCATCAGGCCCGTTCCCCCAATCAGCATCAGCATATGCAACCAAAGGTTTGTTACACTTTTTGTAACATAGCGATAAATCTATCGTCCCCTTCAAATACCTGAGTACGCGCTTCAGTGCTGCCATATGAGTTGAATCATTACAGGTGTTGAATTGACTCAACATCGTTACTGCAAACGATATATCTGGTCTTGTACAACACGCCAGATACATAAGTGAACCTATGATCTCTTGGTATCGCGTGTCAACATTCTTTGGACCAGGTTTCAGGTGAAGATTTGCTTCTACCGGAGTGCTTACGGGTTTGCAGTCCTGCATACCATATTTTTCAAGCACTTTCTTGGTGTAGGACTTTTGTGAGAGCCGAATTTCATTTTTATCCTTATTGTAGTCAATTTTCATGCCTAAGCATTCTCTCGCTTCTCCAAGATCCTTTATGTTGAAGGAATCACCAATCTGCTCCTTCACCCTCGTAGCTTCTTTATCTTTATTTGTAAATATATAAAAATCATCAACATAAAGAGCAATAGCTACAAAAATCTCGCTTCTCTTCTTAGTATATACACACGGATCATGTTTCGATCGCGTAAAACCCATTTTCACAATGTGCGCATGAATTTTTTCGTTCCAACATCTCGCAGCTTGTTTTAAACCATATATAGATTTCTTCAGCTTACAAACTTTGCGATCTTCCCCCTTTTGAACGAAAAATTCTGGCTGCTCCATGTAAATATCCTCCTGCAAATCACCATTCAGAAAAGCTGTTGTAACATCAACATGATGTATGTTTAAACTCTTCTCAGCTGCCAGCGCTACCAGAAGACGAATTGAAGACATCTTGACAACAGGTGCAAACGTTTCGAAGTAATCTTGACCTGGTTTTTGCGAATAACCTTTTGCGACCAGCCTTGCTTTATAGCGCTGAACGAGTCCATCCGCTCCAACCTTCAGCTTAAAAACCCATTTCGACTTTACGACGTTTGCGTCTCTTGGTCGATCAACTAGTTCCCAGGTGTTATTTGCCTTCAGAGAACCGTACTCTGTCTTCATTGCATCCAACCACAATTTCTTGTCCGAGCGCTCCATGGCATCTTGAACCGATACAGGATCAGGATAATCTACTACCTCAAAGTTATAGACCATGTCTTCATCACGTTTCGGACGTCTATCACGAAGAGGGTAACGGCGATCAGGAGCATCACCACTCGCATGTTCAGGAACATCTACATTCGCTGAATCTTGTACATCCTCTGTCTCAGAAACCTCATCAACAGTATCGAAAAAGTTTTCTCCATAGTCTGAATCCGTTGCACTCGAAGAACTTCTTTGAATGACAACAGGACTCCCCTGACTGAATTCTTCTTCATTCTGTTCATGACTGGACTGGACGTTCGAACGAAATCTTGGAACCCCCACTGCAACTTGTCTGGTAGACATTGATCCCTCCTGATCAGTGGTAGTATGATTAGTTCCAGTAACGTCATTTTGTAAATATAGCTCTACGGTATCTTTCTTTGAAACTATATTTTCTTTTCTCTCAACTAAAGACAAATTCTCAAAAAATGTTGCGTCTCGAGCGATAAAAACACGTGTAGGGTCCTTTTCCATATTAATGAATCGGTAAGCCTTTTGATTAGTTGAGTAACCAGTCATTATCATCGTCGCCGTCTTTGGATCAAACTTCTTTCGACTATGATCCTTTATAAGAACCTGAGCCCTGGACCCGAACACTCGTAGATGCGATAGGTCGACTCTATCTCCGGTAAATACTTCTTCGGGAATTTTGTCCTTCAGAGCCATTGTTGGAGACCTGTTTTTAAGATAGACAGCACACAGTACGGCTTCTCCCCATACTTTTTTATTCAAGCCAGCATCATGCACCATACACCTGGCTTTTTCCGTAATGGTCCGAATCGAGCGCTCAGCTACTCCATTCTGTTGCGGAGTGTGAGGCACAGATTTTTGATGCAGGATACCATTCTTCTTAAGAAATTCTTGAAATTGACCGTTAGTATACTCGGTTCCGTTATCGCTTCGCAGTTTTTTGATCTTCTTGCCTGTTTGATTTTCAACAAGTGCCTTAAACTCTTTGAATTTGGCGAATACGTCCGTTTTCGATTTTAGCAAATATACAAAAGTTTTGCGGCTAAAATCATCTATGAAAATCACATAGTACCTGTTGCCCCCATAGGATTCCACTTCCATCGGGCCTGCCAAATCAGTATGCACTAGTTCAAGCAATCCTCTTGCTCTCTTACCTTTCCTCTTTGGAAAATTTTTGACGCACTCTTTCCCTTTGCAGCAACCTTCACAAGATTCCATCTTCACAGATCCATATGACAGACCATCTGCCATACCTTTTAATCTTTCCATCAAAGGTCCACTCAAGTGCCCTAATCTTCTGTGCCATAATTCGAAAGCGCCAGAAGCACTTGACGTATCTGGAGGAGACGTAAGAACCATCGCTGCCTCTTTATCTAAAACATATAAACCCTGTTTCAGTGGTGCTGTTAATAACTCATTACCAGCTATAGTGACGTCATTATTTTTGTAAACTTTACAAAATTGGTTATCAAAAACTACAGTTAAGCCCTTACTACACACCTTACTCACAGATAACAAATTTGTCATCAAACCTGGTAGCAACATTACATCCTCAAACCTTATGGAACGCCCCATAGCAAACACATCCCCTTTCATGTGGGAAACAATCTTGTCATTGTTCGCAGTTGTCACCACCTTTGAACCAATGCTTTCAATGTTTTCCAAGATGCGTTTATCTGACGTCATATGAGATGTCGCTCCGGAATCTATGACCCATTGATCACCAACCATCATTGGCATAGCCGTTATAAGTCCAACGTTATTCTTTTTATCCTTCTTCTCGTGAGATGTGGTACCTTTTTCTTTAGTTTTTCTTTCTTTGCACTGCCATTTGAAATGTCCCTTCTTGTGACAAAAATGACATATAACATTTTTTGTTTTATCATTTTTTGACATCAGTGCCGCAGATTCGTCGTCAGTTGTCGTTTTTCTTATACTTTCTTTTAGTAGCGCAGCTGTCACTGATTCCGTTGACACTTTCACATTTGAGTGTTCTAATGTCATCACCAAGGAGTTATAATCATCAGTCAGACCTGCCAACATGATGATGCCGATGAACTTATCATCTAATCCAGCTTTTATGCTTAATAAAGCTTGACTAGTCTTCTGAATATCATTTAGATATTCCTCCATGGTATTGAACGAAGACAGCTTGACGTTGAATAGCTTCCGCAGTAGATATAGCCGCCGCAGTAAACCTCCATCAGCATACGCTCTCTTTAGTGCTAACCAAGTATCTCTCGCCGTCTTGACATGCATTATCATGGGATAAATCTTCTCGGTACACATGAGACAGATCTTACTTCGAGCCTTAGCGTCTCTCTTCTGCTCTACATCTGTGTCAGCCGTGAAATTTTCATCGATGCAATCCCACAAATCTACATCAGTCAGAAACATCTCCATTGCGAAGGCCCACGTGCCATAATTGGCTTGACCCGAGAGTTTCTCAAAATTTGTAACAGCTTGCATTTTTACATTAGATACTTTTCCACAGTATTAGGATAAATAGCCAGATAGTTCTGGTAAACCCTGGGCCCATAACCTGATGTTTTACTACGAAATAATATATATTTCAGTAGATTGCAGTGGAATTTAATTTAAATTAGCACATAAAAGTATTTACAATAAAACGAACATAAAATATAATTTTCTTCAAACTGACAACTAAATATATAGACATCTAATCAACAACTACTCGTTGCCTAGGATACCATAAGTGTCATTTTAACATTGTCGATTACTAGGTTCTAGACAACAAATGTATTTATTTTTATTTGTTTTTCGTAATCCTCAGCTGTTCATGTGTCACCGAAGGCGTAGAAGCCATAAAAAATACGGCATCCCTGAATACGGGACACACTCAGCAATACTCACAATAGCATCTTGGAGACTATAGCCTGTTGTCGCCGCTTTGAAAGTGCTTTGTATGAAGAGTGATCTACAGTTGGCCCTTGATACTCCGAATCTCTGCTAATCCTAAGCCTCTATACGACCCTAATTATTATATGTAAATAATGAATGATAAGTAGGTACGTAGTAGTATATTATGTATACATAAATATGGATTAAGACAAATTTCTTTAAGTTATTTGCGGGTGAGACTGTTTAGCACAGCTAGTAATTAATGAACGCGCGACTATTAAATTGGGAAATTCCTCACAATATAAAGGGCTGAGTTTTTTAAACCAGACAGTAACCAGATTTACTTACTAATGTACTAAACAATGGCTGCTTACCAGACTAGCCAAGGCGATAATTATTAAAAATGTCGATAGCATAGGCCTTGGCTTTTGACTGAAAACTTTGACACGGCAGAAAAAATATTAAGACACAAAACTAATTGTAAAACGTTTAAAAATGTCGACATTTATAATAGCAGGCGTCTGTTTCAATAGCGTTTACGAAAATTTACGACTCGAGACAAAGGGCTTTCTGGGGACATTTCTGGGGACATCTTCAAAAGTAAAGATGGATGCTCACGAAGCTGTGAAGTAACTTCAAGAAATACAAAAGATATTTCAAGGCTTCGACGTGACCTCAACATGAACATGGAACCATCTTGAGCATAATCTTTTAATGGACTCGAAATTAACCGGTACGGGGATGAACAAATAACATCGCTCGAACTTGGGACTCTTTTTTATGTTAATAAGTGACGTAACGACCTGAGGGCACACCTGGTGGTAAGTGGTGACCCCAGCCCATGACAACAGTAATGCGACTCAGTATAAGATTGGGGTCGTACACTGAGTCGTATTCATCCTGCTGCGTTCATCACCCAAGACGGGGATGATGCGTCTCATTCGCATGAGATTTCACCGGCACCCACACCCTTCCACCGGAACATAGCAATGTTCCAGTACCTCACCGGGCGAACTTGGCACAAGTTCTACTGCTACTTAATCTCTGTGTAACCTTTCGAGGATAGGTATGATTTAATGTATGTATGTTTGGGGGACCACGTTGGACGCATCGGTCGGTGAGTACCCTTAGATTATCGTGTAATTATATCTACGCGTGGTGCAAAAGGAGCAACCCAAAGTAGCAGTAGAGCTCGACAAGTACGTAAATCGGAGTCGTATCACATCGACCGGACATATATAATGTTGAAAAAATTAATTCATCAAATAATTGTTTTAAGTCATATATGAAATGTAGCTCATATACATTATCATTTCATTGTTATAAGTTCAATTATTCTCAATCCATTCAGACTTAAATTCATGCTCAAAGTCATTCCTTCACCGTTTTGTAAACGTGAACGCATATATACGTAACCGGGTTGACACTGACATAAAAAAAAAAAATTGGGCTTAATGCATTGTTTTAGTGGTCTAAAACCATCTTTGCATTACTGCCCTTCTAATGAAACCGGTTTGGGGCACATCGGTTGGATGTTTCATACGAAGAACCAATTTTTGTGTTTTGTATACCGTATCAGCTTCTAACTCTTGAGTGTTGAGAGACGAATATCTAAAAATTTGTGACACTGTCTTGAGTGTCCACCAAAGCACAATGTTGCTAAGAACATACACTATTGAACTGGCCACTTCTTTGTGTAAGATGTGAAGCTATGACAAGATTTTTAAATTTAGTCGTTTCCATTTTAATTACTGCATACGCATGGGCAAATTAATTCACAAACTTAGTTAAGATCATTATGTCCTTTCCACCACATTAGATAACCCATTATAAGTGTTATAACGACCTATGACTCGATCTTGCATAACATAATGCGGCTGAATGTTGGAGATGTCATTTTGTTACAAAACGGTGAAATCTGGAGGTCGTTTTGATACGCCGGGTAGTACTTTCTCTCCCCAAGGTCAGTAGAAAGCCAACACGGCTTCGGTCATGGTGATGTCCGCTTTGCAACAAATGCTTCGTGAAGAAGATATTACAGAACGATTACGCACGATTGTGTTTTAGCTTTATTTAAAAAAACTGCTTCCAACGCAAAGTTGGTAAACTCAGCCGAGCAAAGTTATTGTGGAGAGCTTAATTTCATTTTTAAAGCTTACATGTGTTTTAGCTTTTACATAGGGGACCAACTTGCTCGCGTCCATTCATACCACTCGGTAGGCACGTGTAGGGATTTAAAAAATAGTTATATACTCACCTACGGATGCGAGCTACATTTTGTAATGTGACTTATTTGACAGCCGATCTGATAAGTGGTTACTGCCGCCCATAGAAAACAGCGATACGACTTTGGTCCTCTTGAACTGAATTAGTAAGAGAAAATCCAAGTCGTATCGCGTTGCGCCCAACACTTTGAGACGGGGATGTAATGTTCATGCGCTTGTAATTTCACCAGCACCCACACCCTCCCACCGGAACACAGCAATGCAAGTGCACCATTGCTTGGCGGTAGATTGAAAGCCTTGTCTCGGTCTTTGTACATCTATATTACCCCAAATGGATCCTGGAACGTTTCGCAAAACTTAATCTTCTCACGGCTAGTGGTCTACCGAGGCTGTTAATTACCTCACCACCTTACAATTACAGCCAGGAAGAGACATGGTATCTGGGCCAGGTCACACCATACGACGATTTAATTGCAGACAAACAGCAATTTTCTGCATTATGTGGTATTGTACGGCCTTATGTAATTATGTATTACGCGTGTCATATGTAACTGATGAGGCTATTATGTGATATTGGATCAATTGAAGTTGTAGCTGATTATCTTAATTATTCTTATGCTTCATACTCGCAGACATTCATTCCACTGAGCTATACAATCAGCGTTCATTTCAAAACAATCATCATTCATGTTATTGAGTAGCGCGGTGTATGCATCGATCGGCTCGATTTATATGCTGCCTGTTCAAAAAAGGAAAAAATGGCTGTATTAGATGGATCATACTTTAATGTACACCAAATTACATTACATATATTTAAAAATAAACATATTAGTTAACAAAAAAAATACACAAAACAAGAACATTACTACTGGTAATCTTAATCGAGAGAAGAGGAAATACGCTGCCGAATGCCATTCAAACAACATTCAACTCATACATACAACCATTCGCTTTTAATATTAGTAAGATTATTGATTTGCATCCTACATTCTGATTTAATTTAACGTGTTCTAAAATAGTTTGCCGAGCCTAGTTTCTATTGCAGCTTACTCATGACAAACATGATAGAGATTTGAACATGGCACTGTTACTTATTTACATATTTATTTTCAAATCACATTTTTAGGTATCTCAAAAATTTAAATATCAATCTTCTTGATTGTTTATCCAGGAACCACCACTACAGCGTGCTTGTCACTCTTAAACTCTAAATCAGGTCAACAAAAGAACGTAAGGTGGCGTGGCACTAACATCTGAATCATATCTTAATTGCATTCTCATTCTGCCACATCTGGGCAACAGTCATAGCTTATGCCACGGTTCACGGATCTAAACTAAACTCTTACGGAACCAAAATTTGGAAGAAATTAACATTTTGATAACTTTTTTTGATGCACTTACTCGAAGGTCAAAAGTACGGAATCGAAAAAATTACAGGTGCTGTTTGATCTTAAATTAAAGTCTGATATACTTAGAGTTTTATTCATTGCGTCATACATTCCGAAAGAAGAAATTCGTTACATCGATTCAGATTCATTTTAAGATTCCGACTCAGATTAAAATTCATTTATTTCTCAGTAGTACGAAAGAATTTTCTAATATATAATTAAATGAAACTAAAATTTGTTGAAAAAAAATGTGTAAAAATAAATATTAATTTGGTTAATATTTTATATGTATAAGCTAATTTAAAAAAAAAAGTGTACAGTGATAACCTTGTTTTTTTTTGGTGTCTTATATATATTAGCTCTTTCATCACTTCTCGCAAAACTTCGCTAAATAGGAGTTTCTCATTCAGTCTTAAAGCTCTAATCGGTGATGTAGTTTTTGTGCAAACAGCCCTGATATGCTACAGTAGCTTGAAATTTCCACATCATTCTGAATATTATGTTAATCTAGCGCATCCAGCGACCTCTTGCCAAGAGGCTCTTGGCATAATGTTCCACAGACATAACGCATTTTTAATAGAATTAGATATTTTCACAGATAACATAATACTCTGATGCCAGTTTAGTTTCAAACACAGACTAGCTAGATATATACGTAGTTTTAACGTGACAACCTCTGTGTTGTGATTGAGATTTTTGTATACTGTGTGCCTATGATGTCTTGTACATCATCTATGTATTTCAAATTATCAATAAAATGGACACCCGTTGCATTAACTGGTAGAGTCGTTATAAATAGAAATTGTAACTACTTCAAAAAGCAGTCTAATTTCAAATTGTGGAAACCAAACATAAAAAAACCATTGACAGTTTGTCAATAAATTAACTGAAAGGTGGCGGTTAGAATCGATTACCGCTAAAAACTATTGCCGATTTTTCTATTGACATAAAATTAACAAAACAAACTGCGGATTTCAAACAAATATTAAACTAATTCACAATATGTTGAAAGTTTTAGTGTTGCAAATTAAGGATTTCTCCGCTTTGGGCTACAATTTTGCAAGATGGGTCATTCACTTATACTTAAACTTAAAGTTATTTAATTATATCAGTACACTTATTTTGAACCTACTTAAGATAAAATGTTAAAATACTCTTTATGGCACAGAAGCCTCGTTGCCTATACTCAATCATTTATTGCATTTCACAAGGTTATTTAGTTTATAACAATAGTAACGGTTTCACATATGAACCCTTGTTGGGGTATTGCAATAACAGGTATTCTTATATCTATCTCACTCTAAAAGCATATGAATATGAAATAATGTTGTGGATTTAGATTTTAGGTGCGTATATCTTCTATAGGTACTAATAATAATATTACATATAACTGAAATAAAAAAAAAAAACGTTTACACACTCATACCTCTGCACTAGGATTCCCTGTGTCGCAGATGGCATGGACAAACACAGAAACACAAGACAAAAACCCAAGACCCGAGAACAAACTTCATGCTCACCACACAAAGTATGCCCCGGCTGGGAATCGAACCCGGGACCCCTCGCTTCGAAGGCAGGGCTACTACCAACTAAGCCATGGAGCCGTCAATATTTACGTCAATTTTATTTATTTAAGTTAAGTAACTATACTACTTTTATTCGTGGTTTTTTCACCTTTCCTTCAGTTGTAAACAATTCCATGGCAATCCGATTGCTAGGTCAAACTTTTACTATTGAAATTAAAACAAGTCCGTGCGAGATTTTTATATTTTGTGATTAATCAAATCATCAAGATCTTGCCAGATTTCCTCAAATACTATTAGGTATAAGCGATGAAGATGTTTAATTGAGATAACTCGACAATGGAACATTGTCGATGTGTTGCAATTTAATTTTTAGCAGACGCCAATGGACTACATTATATCGGATACTATTCAAGTTTGAGTAAATTCACGCAATCCAGGTAGAGCGTGGTGGCCCAGGGGCATAGACGCCGACTTTCAATCTGAAGGTTGCTGGTTCAAACCCACACGTGCACCAATGAGTTTTTCACTTGAAAAAAATTTATGTGCGCAATACCACGTTCTCAAAACGGTGACGGAAAACATCGTGAGGAAACCGGTATGTCTTAGAACCAAAAATTCGACGACATGTGACATCTACCAATCCGGATTGGGATCCCGTGGTAGATCAGAGCCCATTCACTCTCAATTATCGAGAGTAGGCCGGTGTCCCTGCAGTGGGAACATTAGAGGCTGGTACGGAGGTTTGTATGGACTCAAGAGAGTACAAAATATCATACTGCTCATTTTCAGGGTCGCTTATATTTTTGCTTCCTTCAAAATAGGAAGTCAGGTGCTTTTTTTAGCTTGTGACTTTTTGTTTGATCTTTAAAATTGTACATTCGAAGTCTCGTCGGTAATTGGAATGACAATTAATTGTCCCGTACCTAAAGTAAAGGAGAACATATTACCAACAATGTCTATAAGTCCCAGCTATGAGGTGCTTTATACATTTTGAATCATACGATGAGTCGGCTGAAATCTACAGAAATGTTTCATTGTGAATTTTAGAACAAATAATTAAAATACAATTGGTGACACAGAACCTTCGGTTTGTGAATCCTATTTTGCCTGTTTTTCCCTTCGTGTTGTACAACCGAAAGTGAGGTTTCCATCTACGTACTGTAGGTACTCTATAAACTGTTGGTTAATCTCATAAATTAGATTAGTTCTGTCAGTATTGTGTTCGCTAACAATTTCCATCTCAGTTCCTGTCAACAATCAGCCTAAGTATTACAAAATCCATTCCGGCCGATGTAAACGACTCAAAACGATTGTTTTACACCAATTAGGCAGTGTGAGACATGCACCATTATTCTTTTCACTAGACATGGCTCAATCCTCTCTGCCCATTGTCTTCATGGTACGTTACCGCAACTTGCAAAACGGAGATATCTCGCTTGATTAATGATTTTACCATAAGATTTCAAACAAATGAAGCCGAAGACTTGCAAAAGGCACGGTGTGGCGCAATCGTGGTTTACCTGTTTGTGACTTTTCTGCGTAGAAGAGAACGTAAATAATTCAAGAATGCTTAAAGCCTACTTTTGCTTACCTTTTCAGGCAAATGCACCAATACGATTAAGCAAATTAAGGCACTTGCTTCCTATATTACTTTAACTTAAGCTAATGGCTTTATCTGGCGGTTTCATTCCCGTGGGTATTTGCTCTAAGCATAGAACAAAAACTTTTGTTCAACATAACATTAGGAGAATGCAACATACGAGTATAAAATACTATATTTTATTTATCTACGGTAGATGTGAAGAAACAACGTCGGGTAAGAAAGAGTAATCCTTCCTACTATAATATTTTGAACCATCCAATAAGAACCTATTTTATGACATTTCTGGATCGCGCTGAAAATCTCACTACTCAAATATAATCGTTCGGCGTCAAAGGAAGTTCAGGATAGAACAGGAAGCTGTTTCTCTGTACATATGTCTCTGTATATCTGTCTATCTGGCGTAAGAGTATTAATCAATACTAAATCACGCCAATTTATGGGTGCGTAAAAGAAAGACAAACACATTTTCACATTTATATTAGTAGCTATTGCAACATCCTTAGCTATTGCTCAAGAGACAAGTTGAAAAAGGTGCATTTTCAAATCATTAAATTCCACTAAAAGCCATTAATATAGATGAATTGCTTTCAAAAGATGCAATCCAGCGTATGAAATCAAAAGCAACATCTGTTGCAAAGAACACAAAGTGTGCTCTTAAAATGAAAATGATCGTTCTAGTAATGCATTGCAGCAGCATAATAATCCAAATGTAGTTTAAACTCCGGAGTATGGCCGTGACACATATTTTAGACAATTATAGTTTATTGACTACTCTAAATCTCTTTTCCGTACGACATGCTTCTTCAGCAGTATTTCAATTCAACCATTTGAATCAAAACGAGTATCATCATGTCCTTTCGAAACGAGTAGGGGATCGGAGTAGGGGTGGTAAAACGGAACGCATCTCGCGGCCCGCGCTATTGCTGTATAGACTGCCGCTGCGTGCGTTCTTCCACGCGAGGAAAAAAACAACTGTCACTTTGACGTTTCGGACGCGGGAAAATTTGAAAACTTGTGACTTTTGTGGTGTGCAGTGGATTTTTTGGTAGTGAATCACTGCCGGTGTTGATAGTGTTGTGTGATGGTACTCTGCCACTCTTGTTGAGAGTGCAGTATGAGGGGCGTTTGGCAGTGTTTTTTGTTGGCGCAAGCGGTCAGCGCCATTACTGGACCCAGAGTAAGTGGTTCACTTATTTTATCATAAAAGTTTTCTAATTGATACTTAGTCTTCTTTCGTGTAAGTGGCCAAACTCAGGTATCGGAGTTTTTAAGCTGCCTGAAGGCCTCCAACATGGCTTGACTGATATAGCCGGGACCAACGTCTTAACATGCCCTCCTAAGCACGGTAGTACTCACATTAAATGCCACTAAATGGTCACCCATCCAATTTCTGACCGGGCTGAAAGTTGCTTTACTGAGATGATCTTTAAAAAACAGCTAAACAAACTACATCACGAGTGCTACTAAACGATACTTAGTTCAGTTACACAACGCACTTTCAGCTGTTATTGCTACCTGAAAGACAAACCAGATAGCATACTAGAAAGTGGGAAATATAGTAAATGGGCAATATACTTACAATGCAAATATAATCATAAATTGGCCGTTTTATGATGTGTAGAACCGCAACCTTCTATAGCTCCACAAAAATGTATGGAAGCAACTTTCGAAAAATTAAGGTATTAATAACTATTTATTAACATTAATTACGTAGGCCAAAATTTTGTTTAACATTATGATACGTATCTTTTTTTTTGTCTGAACATAGTCTTGTGATTTTCGAGCAAATGTCACCTACTGCATCAACATCAGTTATGTAACGGACCAGTGCTCTATCTTCGTGTGGTCCTCGCTAGATACAAGTATTTTAATAATGAGTTACTGGATGAAATTTTAGATGAAAACTTAGTTACTTGTGTTATTCGTAGTAATTGAGCCCCTTTTAGTATTTCTCTCAGAAATAGTTTAGTAATTTTCCGAAGTAAAAATCTATATACTTATGACACATTTTTTTTTAATGTGAATTAGTGACGAAACTGGTCCCACCTGGTGGCGACCCCCACCCATGACAACTAATGCGACGCAGGAATCATCACTCGAGACGGGTATGATATGTCTCATGCGCTTCATGTGATTTCACCGGCACCCACACCCTTCCACCGGAACACAGTAATGCGGGCACTACTGCTTGACGGTAAATTCCAGGTGTGGTGGCAGTACAACTGCCACTTTTGGTTGCTCCTTTAGCACCACCCAGGGTGACCATCTAGGAAATTAAAGGGTACACACCTTCGCGAGCATCTGGACCCCCCAGAAACTAATCAATTAAAGATAAAAACATCAGATTCGTATTATAACTTCAGGAAATATTTCATAAAACATAGAAACAGCTAATCGGATTCGCTACACGTTCAAATAATTATTCCGTCGTTCTGACAGTTCTTATTAAAATCGTGCCGCGTAAGCATTAGGAAACGGAAAGATATTCTTTGTCTACTTCTTTGTCTACTTAATTACATAGATAGTCATTGATACCTGCCTACTAACATATTAACTACGCGTTTTTACGAACAGATTTAAATTGTTTGAAGCTATAATTGTCACCGGTTGTTTACAAAAAATACAGTTTACGTAAAAATGCGTCATTAATAACACTGTAATTGATTTGACCTGATAAATTAATAATTTTAATACGTAAATTACCAAATATTTTGTTTTATTGGTAAATTTTTAGTATACATTACATATACAAAACAAAAGTTGATGAGGACAAAAGTTAAAAAAACAATTTTAATGTCAGAAAGCGATCTATCATGCTTGCAGCGTGTGTGCCGGAGAAATTACAGGTACATGACACGTTACATTACCTGTATGTCTTAGAGTTGCGAACGCAATGAGCTGCGACTTGGATTCCTGCAAATTCCTCTGAACTTGAGTCTGATTTATTTTTATCAACAGCTTATCTATGTTAGCAAAACGTGTAAAAAGTTATTTTAAGTTTCAATACAGAATAATAACCATTAACAATATATAGGTACTTATTAACTTAAGTGAGAGTGCCGGAAACTTGTTTCTCGATAAATATATCAATATATATATTATATATCAAGGCATTGAGTATAATTTTAAGCACTGGGCTGTATTAGCGTACTGAGCAACATTCCGCAATACGCGCACCCAATATCACGAGAAAACTGGCATGTCCTAGAACCAAACGTTTTAAGACTTGCGATCGAAGATTGAAGATTTATGATATCTATCAATCTTGATTAGGCTTCCCAGATCGAAGCCCATCTCACCCGTAGTAGGCCGTTGTCCTTGCGGTGGGAACAGTGAACGATGATACGAGTACAAAATCTTAAGAATAGACTGTCTTTTATTATGATCTTCTAGTTTTCAAAGTGCATTGAGTCTATGCGGCTGACAAAATATAAAACTTCTCAAAGACTGCATGCACACCTCTTTAAAGAGCATCTATCAATGTATCGTGTATCAAAAATAAATCAAATAATAAACCCAAACGATACGACCATATGACGTCTTATAAAACGTATATTTTTTTTTATTTAGTTCATTATATTTATTCGAATAACAGACTCGTATAAAGAATGATTCCTGTGACACGTTATAAATAATTAAAAAAATATATTTCAGATCATGAAAATTCTGATTAAAGTGACGGTGGGAGCTGATAGCCTTAGCCCTGATAGATAGGTGGGCTTGTACTAATATTATAAATGGGAAAGTTTGTCTGTATGTACGTTTGACGCCTCAACGGCTGAACGGATTTGGGTGAAATTTAATTTATTAAGGTATACAATACTTAAAATACTTATGATCGAAATATAAATCGGATAAAATAAATTTGAAATTTGAGTTAAGTTTTGAACGAAAGGTTTCTCGTGAGAAGAATCTTGGATTTTCGACATTACTGTCTACGTATGACCATGTGGCATGGCTATTGTGCGAATGACAAAAGATGTGGAAAATATTTTGCCAAATCCGCATTGTTTATGCTTTTAAATGCTTAAGTCAAGGATAATGTTTATAACAAATTACCTTGAACTCATGGTTATATGAAAACATCACTTAGATAGGGAGTTATCATCATCATCATCAACCTATTTCAGTCCACTGCTGGACATAGGCCTCTCCGAGTAAGCGCCATTTTAGATCATAGCTATTTTATTAGCTCTGATCTAAAAGACTTGCGTCAACATTCAACGTCGTTTTGACTATTTTCTAATCTGTAGAACAAACTACAAGCAATTTTGCAAAAAGCTTTCTGAGTAAGAGTTAAGATCCGAATTTGTCTTTGCAACATGAGATTAATTTTATTGAAATAATGTTTTTAGAAATTAAATTAATGTTTTAAACAACAACAATCATTAAAATTCTTTTAATAAGTAGTCTACAAAAAATATTTTTGAAATTATTTTGATAGTGCTTTATAAGTAGTCTAATAACTATTCCGCCTCCTTTTTTTGTCGGAGGTCAACAAAAGACATCAACGAGTTCGTTAGCTACGAAACGGAACTGCTCTACGGTCATATTGTTATCTGCGTGTATCAAAATGATTACGTACATTATGATATAATAAAAATCTCGATAAAATAATAAAGAAAACAACTTTTATCTAATCAGATGACCCAAAACATTGCAATCCTAAAATTGTATAACAAACAGATGATATAATTTTAAATCTTCGAATTTTTTCGACCTAAAACACTTAAAAATGATTGAGAACTTGAAACTGATGATGATCATATTGCATGATGCTAGAACTAATATTTGTCTTTATTGTCTTTAATATTACTATACGAAACTAATCAGTTGCGTTCCGATGCTAAGATTGATTGATTGTGATTCGGTAAGAAGTAGATCGTAAATTTTTAAAACAATGACACGAATATTTTTAAGACGTGATACTTTGACTTCTCAGTAAAGTAAGTATAAATATAGCATATATACAAAGGAATACAATTCAAAACCTAAAAAAAAAAACATAAACAAATGAAATGCATACATAATCAGAACAGCAATTGAACCAGCGACCCTTGCGACTCATTCATGAATTACGGGTACATGAGACATTACATTCCCATCTCAGCAACACAATTCGAGATGACAATTAACATCAAGTGGGCCATCAACACGATCCATTACCCCAGTCACATAAAAACCAGATTACGTCAAAATCATCAAAAATTACCGTCGTACAAACGTTTGCAAAGAGATATTCACAGGTAGTTCAATCAGCGATTCTGGCAACTCACCATACTTTTTTTACAAAGCTTTCTTAGTTTCAGCACTTAACAATGTAAAAACTTATGTATGAAAATTAGAGGCGAAATCATTAGGTTATCGGAGCAAGTGGCGTGCTGTACAGCTGTTGTTGCAAATTATGACAAAGAACCCGTAATATCGAACAAAAGTCTCACTCCTCTTATTTACAAAACAAAACACGCAAGCGATGTTATTATAGTGAATTAAATATGAATTATTCTTCACTAGCTGCGCCCTGCGGTTGGCCAATTTACGGGAATACTTCAATTTTACTTAATAATAGTAGCATATGTGTTAATTCAGGATATGAGCTATCCTTTTACCAAAATTCATCAAAATCCGTCGAGATGAGCGTGTAGGAGTAACAAACATACACACTTATACGAGTCATAATATTAGTGTGATTTTACTCTTATAAATTCAGCGTGTGAAATGATGAAAGTAAACCGTTTCAATATAAACTTAAAACGCTGCTCATTTAGTTTCTCCATTATGTTTACGATACTGACTGAGTTATATCGTAAGAGTATTTTAATCACTAATATACTATACACGGTAAAAAACATATGATTTATAGAGTGGAAAATTGATACACACTAATGCGCGTGATAGCATGCAGCGTTTCTGATAATATGCACGCGTAGGATGCTTCAAACTTAAACTTAAATATTCCTTATGTATCGTTTGGAAACGTCAAAATTTACACGCACATGTCTCTAGCTTACTAATTTAAAGAAATACGTAAATATCTTTAAATTAATCAGTTTTCATGTTTTTATTCAGTCAAATTTTTTGATTATGTCCGTCTCTGTCCAGTCCAAATTTGTCACAAATTTTGTTGTCAAATTCAGTCTTGTGTCGATAAGCTAAGTTGCATAATGATTCTGTAACTCACGGATGCTTTAGATGCAACCCATTAATCTCATTCATATGGCGAAATTCTTTAATCAATGGTATCTGAAATATTAACCCTTATAAAACAAAGTAAATATTGTATTAATCAATATGTAATTCGTAGATACGTAATATATATAATTACCAATAAAACACGATAAAAACCCTTATAAAAGAGTAAATATTTTAAGCTCTTTATTACTTTTAAGGTGAAAATATGATTCCATCCGGCAGATGCGTGAAAAATTGGCGTGCTAGTTTTGATGTGTATTGTTCGATACTGAAGTTGGAACACGTTGAAGACTGCTTACTTCCCCTTCCCTCATTTATGTTATTTATTACATTATGGCTCCCCATTACAGCTTTAAATTTATTTAAGTAAATATTATACAATATGTTGTTTACTTCTTTTCTTTTTCGGTATCGAATCATACAGATGAAAGCTACACGCGGAGTTATAGCTTTCTGCCAGCTGGGACCACATTATTAAACATTCTTTGAGCTACGGGAACATCCAAATATTTTTTAAACATGTACCCATTTTCATGCCATAAATCCAATTCTTTAAAGTATCTATCGTTTATAATTTTGCATTTAATAACATAACATATTTAGAATGCAAGTCTAGCCGACATTAAATAATGATGCTGTTGTGGCGAGCTGAGTTAATACCTTCCGATTATGTTCTCTTTGCTATCAACCGTCTCGTGAAGTTAATTATACGCTATAAATAAGATCGTATCGTAATCTTTGTGTATCTCAACAGACTGTCAACATACTGACGGACAAGTTTTGTAACTTGTAAGTAATTACTGTAAGGAAAGCTATCCTTTCACCGCTCTCCGCGATTTTGGACTTTCATAGTATGAAGTTCCGTTCGTTATGTTATTATAGTGATATAATTAAATATTGTAGTATAATAAATAATATGTCCAACGCGGGAATGCCAGTTTTCTTGGCACCCTACCCCACGATCAAAATGTTTTGTTTTAATTTTTACATTTTTGTTCTTTATAAGTAGCCTCTAAGATTATTGTATTTAGTGTATAAACATATTTTACTAATAGTGTGATATACTTAAACGATAACGAAAATGCCTCAGAAATAAGTATGGTTACAGTACTTCTCCGGCCGTACCTTGCACAAAATAGGGAATCTAAATGGAAAAAAAAATATAAATTATTAGTTTACATGTTGACAGGAAATAGTTTTATCAATTCGGAATTTTGGGTATTATTAATATTGTATTATAAATAATATAATTACTTAATTACATGCCACACAACTTAGGTCCTTCCCAACCGAAGCATGTATGAACCTTCATTAAAAACCGAATTTTGAGAATTATTTTTGTGTTTTAAAGAATATGATTTCAGACTGGTCCGCTAAATAAAATTGGTTAATAGTATAGTGCATAATTAAATTTAAAAAAAATGGAAAAAAATATGTCATCCAAGTAAACGAAATTGCATAAACATGTGATAAAAGAAAGAAAGAAACATGTGATGTCGCCCACGGCCAACGCTTCACATTAATATAACAAAGGATTTCTCGCTTCAAACAATAATACTTTCACCGAGTCCGGTGCATCTGGCTGCATGCTCAATTAGCTGTGACTGCCTTCCACATTTCTTAGTTTGTCTCTTGTCTCTTGCAAAATACCAACAGTGGTAAATGACTGATTAAAAAAAATCGACTTCAGAACTGTAATTCCTTCTTTCTCACCCTTTTTTTAAATTGTGGGTACAGTTCACCATTTTAAAAAAGTAACATCCAAATTGATCTATAATGGGCGAAGAAAAAAGTCATGCATGCAAAATACGCAATTTGCTTTAATGTTTGCTTTGTTGTTGTTGTTTTTCTTCTTTTTGTAGAGTTTTCAACCTTCCCTAAGCCTCCGACATGGCTTATCGACTAGTATGACCGGGAACCGACTTATACGGCAATATATGTCGGTCACAACAGGAAAATATTTTATATTTTTCCTTAATTAGCTAAAAAAAGCAGTAACATAGCATAAAATTAATATTACCAACTTCCCACAGTCAGAAGTTATTTCACAGTTGTGAGGCAGACACGAACTGACTAAAATCGGTAAGCCTGTAACATGCGCCTCAAATAGTTGGATGTTTCAAGCTCTAATCAAGCCATCAACCATCAGTCGCTATTGATATCAATATTACGTCAAATGGCAACTATTAGAAGTTCCCAAGTTATCAAGACTTTTGGACAAACATTCTATAAATCATCATTGTTGCAATTTAACTAGGTAAGGTATATTTATGCAAGATTTGCGTCGGTTATGAAATTTTTTAACAACCTGCTCTTCCAAACTATGATTTGAGTCACGCAACTCTCGTGACCAAAACTTTGTTTATAAATTCGATGACCCAGTAAATTTTAAGAAAGAGTTTCATGTTATACTGCTGTTGAGCAATTAAATCATACTTTGCTGGATAGAAACAGATATTTTGAAAATTTGGGCAACGGGATTGGTTGATCGCTAACACAACCATGCATTATTTAAAGGAAATCGGTGAATAATACTATAGATTTAGGAAATAGATAATCCTTTATTACATAATTTACAAATAAATATGAACATCATTATTGTACCGATCTAAATATAATGTTTGAATCTATTAAAAGACTGATCATGCGATTAATTTATTGATTTCTTAACTGATCCGGCTAAAACCGTTATAATTTTAATCAATGCAACTGCGTAAACATGACCTAGTGCTGGACAATCTTTTTTATTAGGTTCCAGATTTTCCAATTTACGCAATAGGCGAGTATTGAGACAATCAGATTAGATGCCTTAATACCACTAGGGCACTAATGTCATTCATTTCGCTTCCTCATTTCTACTTATTACCCTTCCAACTCCTATAGGCCTTTAGGCCTTTAGCTCATTTGAAATTTACTGGGAGGTATAATTATCTGCAAAGCACAGCTGCATTTTTATATATGTTGTTCAGTTAAATATCTAGTATTCCTCTAAGCGAAAATACGATTACATAAAGTTTTCTCCATCGTGTAATTCTTTCGATGTTTCCCTGAGCATTGAACGTGACGTGACGCGAACGTGACGCCGGCGTTTTATTACTGGGAAAATATCTTAGTAGTCACACAGAAAGCGGGGCGTGTCACGCGCGCTTAGCGCCCGCATTGTGTAAATCACGCCCGGTCGACGCTCCGCTACCATCTGCTTGCACTTGCACCCGCCATACGCTATAGACAGTGTTATACACGAAGACGCGCCCCACTCCTCTTCCCAATCGCTTACAGTGCAAGTGTGCAACATTCCGCTAGTGTTTTAATTTTGTCGATATAACTAATTGCCTATCTTATATATGAAATGATAACATTTCCTATGTCGCAGAAGACAAACACTCAAATTCCGAGAATTAACTTCATGATCACCACACAATGTGTGAAATGTCCCGGCCGGGAATCGAACCCAGGACCCCTCGCTTCGAAAGCAGGGCTACTACCAACTAAGCAATGAAGCCGTCATGTCTAGTTCTTGTTACGTGCGCCGCGCCGGCGTCAACCGACGCATTAATTTAAATATTAATTAGATGTTGCGAAACTCATGCTGCAAAAACTGGTATTGGTATTTTCTTGTCTATAGTGACCATCGTCACAGACCTCTTCGACGTTATGTCATATTCCACGTGACCTACTTAGAAAGTGCTAATTAACACGCATCATAAAAAAGATACAGATGATAATTAATTCAAATATGCCTAATCTTTTAAGTTTATAATTTTCTTTATAACAATAAATGTAATACGGGCTAATTAATTTTTAAATACCAGCTTTTAATTAAGTATGTAAATTAATTTATGATACATTATTTTATCATAAATTAAATTAAATGATTTAAAAAAACCCGACTTCAAACCCTTAATCTTTTCCAACATCAACATTAAATTTGCGTGATTTGGAGACTAACAAATAATAAAAGAATCATCCATCTTTAATTATTTGTTAGTCTCCAAGGTAATCGGTTCATAATTGGCAAATAAATTCATAAGCCCTTTACAAGGCAGTCTAAAAGAAGTTTGACTTGTGTGTAGTTACATCCAAGTAAGTGAAACCGCGTGGCTACAGCTAGAAGTAATAATACTGAACAGGCCCATTACCCAGCCTGCAAATTACTCTCACGGACCATTCTGGCAACAACGCGCTGCATCAATAAAACATACGCTATACTACGCCATTGGCCGACGAAAGCGAACTTTCTTCATTTTATGGAAACCGTTTACGTTAATTTGTGAATCCGCTTGTGTATCAATTGAGGTATCACCTTGAGATTCTCTTTTATTTTATTGGTGTGTGAATATGACTCCGCCCTTTCTCAACAGATGTCGTTTTTAGTATTGTTTACGTGTACTAATAAATGACCATACTTGTATTCGATAGTACTGAATGTCAGCTATCTAACGCATTTTATGATATTTGGTTGAAGTGTAAGCAACAATTGTTTTCACCTTTTCGAAAATGTCGGTTTTTATTCCAAATAAACGTCATTTGCGGGAAGTGTTATTACATTATTTTATTGCGAAGAAAACTGCAGCGGAAACTTATCGTTTGCTTGTGGAGATTTATGGTGAGCATGCTCCGTCTAATACAACTTGCAAGGAATGGTTTCGGCGATTTCAAAATAACGATTTTAGTACTGAGGATAAAGAACATGGAAAACCACCAAAAAAATTTGAAGATGCTGAATTGGAAGCATTATTGGCGGAAGATTCTTGCCAAACTCAATCAGAATTAGCTGCAGCATTAAATGTTGATCGTTCAACTGTTGCAAAGCGTTTACAAATGATGGGAATGATTCAAAAAGCCGGTGACTGGGTTCCACATGATTTAAAAGAAAGAGACATGGAACGTCGGAAAACCATTTGTGAAATGCTGCTTCAAAGACAGCAAAGAAAAGGATTTTTGCATCGGATAGTCACAGGAGACGAAAAATGGATACACTACGAAAATCCTAAACGCAAAAAAGCTTGGGTGAAACCAGGCGAACCAGGCCCATCACAGCCAAAAATAAATATTCACTGTGCCAAGGTCATGCTCTGTATTTGGTGGGATCAGAAAGGTATTGTATATTATGAGTTGCTCAAACCCTCTGAAACTATTAATGGAGAAGTTTACCGACGACAACTAATGCGTTTGAAGCGAGCCATAGAAGAAAAACGACCAGAATGGGTGAATAGACATAACAAATTAGTTCTTCAGCATGACAATGCCAAACCGCATACCGCAGAAGTCGTAAAAAGATATTTAGAGGGACAGGACTGGGAAGTGTTACCCCACCCGCCATATTCACCAGACATAGCTCCTTCGGATTACCACCTATTCCGGACGATGCAGACAGACCTTACTGGAGAAAAGTTTACTTCATGTGAAAGTATCAAAATTTGGATTGACAACTGGATAAGCTCAAAAGACCAGGACTTCTTCCAGCAAGGAATACGAAAACTACCTGAACGATGGGCGAAGGTTGTAGCTGCAGATGGAGCATACTTTCAATATTTTTTTTTTTAATTTTGTAAGCGAACAAATGTGTTTTATTTTGACAAAAAGGGGCGGAGTCATATTCACACACCTATTACAAGACTCATTTTTTATGTGGCAAAAGCCCCCCTTATTTTAAGTAATTACTTTCGCCTACATTATTAGCAATATATCTATATTTAGTTGCGCCCCGCGGTGTTAACCACGATTGGGGGACCTCTATGTGCTACACCAGACTATTCTTATAATCTATCTCTGTGCTAATTTTCATCCATATCCGTCCAGCTGTTCTGCCGTGGTTGAGTAACATCCATTCATCCAAACTTTCGCATATACCTATAACAGTAGTATGATACCAAGAAGGTTCAGTCCATCGCATCGCAAACGTCTTGCAGTTTAATTCTCATAACAGTACAAGCGATCTTACAATTATACCTATTAGGTACGGGATTTTTGCAAAAACATCTATCGTGTACCTTCATTATATTTTCTTATTTCGTATTAGTGAGTAGCTAACTCTATTGCCGGAGGTTTCACATGTATAACTGGGACCAACATCTTACCCTCATACAACTTCGTGCCCTCTGAAGTACGGAAGCGCTCAGTTATCACTAAACGGTCACCCACCTAAATACTCGGCGATGAACTGCTTAACTAAGATGATCTGTAAAGAACAACAAGTTTAATCAAATCAGAAAGAAAAACAAAATCTAATCCTACTTCTTTGATGAAATAGGTTGAAAAACAGCGTTTTTAGAACCATATCCTAATGTCGCTATTGCTTCCGTTACTCCGTTTACCGCAAACTAAGAAACACCTCGTTATTGTACAGAAATTCTTAGAATACAATGACAATGTGGACGAATCTGTATGCAGACAATTTTCTGAGAAAGTTAAAATGATGTAACGCCAGTAGGCGGTGTGTGGGTTGAATGTCGTATATCTGATGATGATGTTGTAAATTGGTTCGCAATAATATGAGTACATACGTAATAGAGTAGGTACCTGCTCTACCTACTCCCACGTGCAGGGTATAATATCCGTGAGTCAATGACTTCTAAAATCACTGTACTTTGACTGCCCTCACAGCTTAGTTGGTAGTAGCCCTGCCTTTGAAGCGAGGGGTCCGGGATTCGATTCTCGGCCGAGGCACACTTTGTGTGGTGAGCATCAAGTTTTTTTCGGGTCTTGGGTGTCTTGTGTTTCTGTGTTTGTCCGTGCCATCTGCGACACAGGAAATCTTAGTACAGTGGAATGAGTGTGTAAACGTTTATTTATTTATTATTTGATAGTTGACTCCCGATATTTCGACGCAGTTTGCCCGGGATGTAACTGCGTCGAAATATCGGGAGTCAACAAAACTCACAAATCATGGTAAATATCTCGGTAACACGAATAATAATTACTATGATGACCAATTCATGGAGCTTGATGAGTTAAATTTCGTGATACCAGTTGATGAGGAGTTTTCAACGCCATAAAATTATCCCCGAATACCTTCTACTCAACTAATTTAGGAATGCGTATTTTAGTAAGTATAAATAAATAAATAAATCACTTTATTGTAGTAATAGTATCATATTTTTGAATTATAAAAATAACTGCTATACAATTGGCGGTTACAATTGGTATTTTAGTAAGTAGATCTCTATTAAAGAATTAACCTAGTGCTTATTAGCATAAACGTAATTCCTTTGTTACTATTTCCTTAGAAGTAACGTTTTACCTACAAAATACTAGATATTTGAATTTTGGAGGGAAGTTGAAAATTATGTAGTTTATGTGCAGTGACCTAGTGAGATATATCACTGAATCAGACCCTGAATTAATTCAATTACTTCTTTGCGTTGAATATTAAGATTACTAAAAATACGGGCCTTAATTAAATCATACAGTCATAAATCGACGTTATTTCCAACGTAGGGTTGGGCAGAGACTCAGCCTCTTTTACCTTGCGGCTTAGGTATCGTGGAAAGGTGGCTAATTATATCGCCACCTTTTTTTCCACGAATAACTAGACCAACACTTTTCTTCAGCATAATAAGTAATTCGATCTATTTATCATTTACGCTCTACCGTTCTCGTTAACCAACCAGTCTGGACCGACAATGTTCTGCATCGATAACCCAAGGCAAGCGACTAAAAATTCATCACTCATCAGATACGACCTCAGCTGACCTTTCAAAGCCGTCAGTACGAAAGCCGACCGGTTCCGCACGACCCAGTGAAAGTAGGATGACTTCACTCATGTAAGATATTATCCAAGTAGTGAAATTCTTGACGGGTTTGACACGTCTTATGAGCAGTTACACAATTTGAACTCGATGTATACGTAGCAGAAGTACGTCCATGTCTCCAATTGACAAAGGAATTTGAAGGGATGTTAAAGGCTAATTAGTTATTTTTTGCGGATATGCATTATCCATTAAAGAAAAAGGCGTTCTGCCTGGGCTTATAGAAATAACGAGGTCGATTAGACGATACTCGACACAAGTTTTACTGCTGCTTATTGCTCCTTTAGCACCACCCAGGGGACACATGTAGGGATTCTCACCTACTGCGAGCATACGTAATAAAGACTAATTCGTTTCAATAAGGCAACCAACCACCCACGATATTTTGTCTAGCGTGTAAGATACCTCGTATCTTTAGCAAATGTTTACTACGAGAAGCATGATATCATTGGACTAATGTCAGCTGATGATGGTCGCGAACCGGAACACACAATGTGGGCGTCTACACCGGATGTAGGTAATAGTGACAGCCAAAATGTAGACTCAGCAGGTGGACTGTGGACGGAGGCGGAACAAAGCTATTTGATTTAGAAAATCTAGGTCACTTATAAATACAATACCATAATTTTAAGGCATCTGCTGCAATAGAATGTGACCGATAGACAAATACCGATAGACATAAGTACAAATGTTACATATCACACATAGATCAATAGTTTTATGCAATCAATTAACATAATTGCCATATTATTAAAATAGTGAAATGATAGGGCCGATGACACTTTTTAAGTTTTTATACGCGACTTGAGTCTTCTCACACTTCGGTCGGGAAGGACGTGAGTCGTATTAATGATGTAATGGGCGGAGGTATTAAAAAAAATCTCTGGGAAACAAATTAACGATAATATTCACTTTCACTTGTGTAAAGTAGGCTTTGTATGTACACAGTAGAGCACAGGTACCCGGCAGCTGGTACAGACTAATATACTACGAAAACTGACAAAATAAGTAACAAAAAATTAACCCTGGCTACTCAATTTATAATTCCATCAAAACTTGTAAATCTTTTTTATTCTTACTTACTGTTTTATGCCAAGGTAAATATTTTCTTCGCATACTATTAGTAATTAATAGTAGTTCTGGTACGTAACGAGGAAATCTCTAATCCAGTGTAACGTCACCAACATCGGCGCGTCTCTCAGCATTCGGTCCGTGACGCGCAACAGCTTGAAAGCGCATTCCTGCGCGCGCGCATCTCAGATGCACCGATACGATTGTTTTGCATTCGCTGTCTGTTACAACTTACGAGGCGTTAAAACCAGACCACATGGACTAATTTAATATAACACGTTTTATGTTCCTAATAATTATTTCGTTACATAATAATTTATTAACACTTTACTTTATACTAGAGCGATAGAGAATATATAATAAATTCTACAAAGATTTTTGCTTTAGTACAATTACTTACCTAGGAAGGGATTAAAGCCGAAAGAAAGCAGAATATTAGAGTCTCTATCTTGGAAATGGATCCTATATTCTGTTGATTCAGCAACACCAACACAAGGAGCATAAGATAGGCCACCTCTTAGTGGATGATTTACTACCCCAGAGAATAGTATTTTTGAATTTGTTTGTTTTTAACATTTACCATAACTTCTTACAACATAATCATAACCACGTTTACATCTGGAATTAGAATTATGAAATAATAATGTAAGTGAACCGAACGGCAAATTGATTGCGGTTACCGTTACATAAGTATTGGTAAGTGGGTAATTGTATGGTTTACCGCAAGCATTCCCGTGTCAAACTGATGATTCGAGCAATGTGGGTCAACCATAATCTCAGTCACTACCTTAATAACAGTATGTTTCCCTAATCAGACTTTTATAATTCTACCAAAAATTCTTTTTTTGGCGAAAAATTACTGAAAAATTCTTTAATTTTATTGCGCATGAAAATAATTAGAGCTATAATTTCAACAATTCAGCTTAGTTGTAAACTATTGTACCTATTAACAAAGCTACCTACGTTAATATAATTACACGCTATTATACCAATTTTTTTGATATATGCAAGAAAGAAAGATAGCTAGAAAAAATAAAGATTTTATTTATTTTAAAGTATACCTATATTATTTATTGTTTTTATTTAATCAATTATATCTAATAGTGTCCTTCTCTTCTTTCCAGATAGAAAATGACTACGACAGGAGGAGACAGACGCAACTGGGTCACCCTGGCTTCACCGAGCACCAAACAAGATTTGGACTGAGTTCGCCGCTCCAGAATTTCCAAGCGCAACCTAACCTTGTCAGCAGTCCCGCCCCAACACCCATCCAGTTCCAAGTGTTTCCCCAGCAACATCAACTGCAGCAACCTTACGTGCCGCAGTTCAATAACCTCCTCCCCACCCAAAATGTCCCTAACAATATACCCATACAAAATAACCTGCCTCTGCCGAATAATGGCTTTCAATACACCCAACCGGCGAACGTCAACCCTACTGTCTTGCAAAACTCATTCACTCCTTCACAAACTTTAAGACAAATCCCACAAACCCAAAACATTTTACCGCAACCGATATCTACATTGCCCACCTTCCAGAACGTCCAAGCGCCACCTAATCACCAGCCTGGCCCAGTTTTCCAAAACCCGAACCCTACAGTTAATATCGGTCAACAGAGACCGACCTCAGCCGCCTTCCTTCCTACCGTTGCGACGCAAAACCAACAGCAAATCTTCAGCCCTTCAAATGCTATAACTATCCAGCCTGCTCCTAACCTAGGCCCACAAAATTATAATCTGCAGAACCATAATCAGAACGCGCATATCAACCAAAATACTCATATCAACCATAATGCTCAGATCAACCACAATGCTCAGATTAACCATAATGCTCAAATAAACCAGAATAGTCAAATCAACCAAAATGGTCAAATCCCATTCCAATCTAATTTGGGTCAAGCCCCTGTACTATCAAACAACCAAAACGCACAAATCCAGGATTACTTTGAGCAATCAAAGGAAAACATTGAAAAGATTAAGGAACTCCAAGAAAGAGCGCGAATCATTCAAAAACACCAAGAATTCGTGCAAAAGCAGCAGCAGAAACAACAGGAGAAAGTAGAGAAACTTCACGAGGAGTTCCTTTCCAAGCAAGCGACAAAATCAGTTCCCATTTACACGACAACTGAGAGTTATGATAACTATTTCCAGAGGACTCAAGAGAAACGTAGACCGATCCAACCGCATGAGACGGATTTATTCAGGAAAGCTGTTGAATTGTATGAAAAGGATCATCCGACCACTACTACGACTACCACTACTACTACCACCACAACTACACCACCACCCCCAACTCCAAGATACAGATCCAGAGGAAAGCCTAAGCCCAGACAACCACCTCAGGATCGCAACAAGCAGAAGTTATACAACGATATAAAATCTCTCCTCGAAGAGAGTGAAACAAAGGGTTTCGATGACAATCTAAGAGCCAAAAGCGCAGAGCTGCTCCAGAAACCAGATATCCTCAAGCAACTGAAAGTAGCGTTGGCTGAAAATCCCGAAGACTTCAATGAGAGAAACTTCTCTTCCCGGGAGATTTCCCTTAATGGACAAAAGTTTGAAGTGATTAGAACAACCAACCCAAACTTAATTCCTAAAGGAGCAATATCTGCTGAAAGTTCAAACCTGGCTCAAATTATGGCACAAGTTCAAGCTCAGGACCAATTGAAAAGCAGCGGCATATCTTTCTCAGATTTGACAAAAGGTGTATTACCTCCGGGTGCGAACTTTGAACTGGTCAAACAGACTGAAAACGGTAAGCTAGAGGAGGTAAAAACGCCAACTGAACTTCAAAACAAAAAGAAGGTTACTTTTGTTTTTCTCGAAGAACAAGACGATGGTTCTTTCAAAGTCAAAGGTGTAAAAGCCAACGGACAGCAAACGGAAGAAGGCCCTGAAGTTGAAAATATCTTGAAAAAGATTAAAAACGGAGAGATTCAGTTGCCTGGACCCACCAAGATATCTAACAGTTTATTCACCTCAACCACCTCAAGTCCGGTTACAGAAACCAACGATTATGTGACTGCTTCGTCTCATGTTCCGCCAAATAGTTACTCAAGCTATGTCACATCTTCTAGTCATGGAACGAGCGGCCACACCAATCCCATATTTCACTCAACACCAGCTCCCACCCACAATACTTTAAGGACCACCAAGCATCAAACGCAGACCTACACACCTTCGTACAATTCAGTTTCAAGCACCGAGAGATACACAACAAAATCCAGCACTCCTCCTCCCTTTGAATTCTCTACAAACAGGAATGTCATCAGACAGGAATTGAGGAGCACGCCATTTCCTAGTTCAACATTTGTATCATCTTCTACTCCATCGTACAGACAGCAAGATGTGACTTACAGACAGCAAGACGCCCATGACTTGGTAGTGATTGGTTCCAGTACTGTCCCAAGTATCGAAGATGGATCTCATCAGAACTTCGCCAGACAGTCGAATCCAGGACTAGTAGACATCTTGAAAGAAAATGGACTCTTTGCTACAGCCAAATACTTGAAACAGTCTGGTTTGGACACAATTTTAAACGAGACAGGCCCGTACACTATTTTTGCGCCGACTGACAAGGCGTTTAGGACGTTGCTGGTTCAACTTGGAGGCCCCGACAGAGCCGAGGAAAAGTTCCGCGACAATCCAAGACTTTTGAGTGGTGTAAGTATTCGAAGTAGATTATATAACATTAATAAAAAGACAATTATATAACATGTAAGAGATTTGTTGGATATCATTAAAGTGATGACATAGATTACTATTATAGTCTTAGTGACAAAAGGAGTTGACGGTCCACCTGATCTTAAATGATTTTCTCTACACATTTACAACAGCAATACGCCTGGCGTATATAAAGTACGATCTCTCTCTTAGGTCTTCTCTCTGGGACAGGGACGTCTCATAATTTCGCTGTTTAGTATTTAATGGTTCGACATAAAAACTACTTTTAATCTTCTAGAACCACAATGGAATTCGACCTACAAATTCGAAGCGTAATACAACCTCAAAATATGCTTGTCATTTGTATCTCCCCCATTGCTATTTACGCAGTTTTTGCAGACTTCCAGCTTCAAATTGACTCATTAAGAATAGTTTCTCATCTCACTCTGTCGTATATTTTCATAGTTATATGCTCATTCATGTATTTTGTTCATCAGCTTCTTCTCCACCACGTGATTCCCGGCGCGTTCGACATCGGTTCTCTCCAAGACGAGATGACGGGAGTATCCCTGGCAGGCACACAGCTCAGGGTCAATCAGTACGACATGCACGACGTCGAGTGGAACGAGGTCCGGGTGACCACCATCAACGGAGCCAGGGTGCTGGACGATAAGAAGGATATTCATATCCCCCAGGTAAGCATGGCGGTTCCTAGCTAAATAACATATTTATTTTTTAGACATAGACATAAAATTTACAATAAATTTTCTCATTAACATTAAGTAGTAGTCGCCTCCTTGGCGTAGGCCTCCCCTAAACTTTTCCATAAGTCTCTTTCTCTTGCATTCCTCATCCAATCTGGTCCACATCTTTGCATGAAGATAACACGCCATCTCTTTCTTTGTCTTCCTTTCTTTGTCTTACTGTTCCATGGGGTCCATTCTGTGACTTTTTTTGTCTATCGGGTGTTGTATAGTCTACAGACATGTCCCTGTAATTTTGTTCCTGTAATTTTGTTTTCTTTCTTATATTTTCATTGCTTATTTTGTCTGAAATATAGACATATACAAAGGAAAAATTAAAGGCGCTTTGGCAAGGTCTTTAGCTCCACGAATCTCGATCAGCCATAAAAACTGTTTTCTATGTACAGAGTGTGTTTTCTAGGTGAATAAATGATTTAATTTCAAGATGTAATTGCTTCAGGGTATAGCGCACGCAGTAGACCGCGTGATGTTCCCGCTGCCCGTGGGCGATCTGGTGCAGACGCTGCAGGCAGACCGGGACAGGAGGTTCACCACCTTCCTGAAGGCGGTGCACGTTAGCGGCTTCGAGACCACACTTGCTGGTGAGTACCTATTGGTGACATTCAGCAAGATACTATATCTTGCTGAATTGTAGAAAAGATAACTGTTGGCGACGCTCGTCTTCCCAGCGATATGTGAAGTTGTGTACCTACCTATTCTCGTAAATAAATATGGAGTCAGATGGAAATGGATTTATTATTTCGTCTTAACTACGAGAAATACACCTGAAATTTTACAACGTCATTAGGATCCTGCATCAGAATCTGAACAGGCGTAAACTTAATACTTGCTAAACGCTGCAAAGTGATTGAAAATTTGACTTATCTGTGTATTTATTATGCCTAAGGAGCTCCTGTGTATGTTTTATGTGCACGAATATGTTTACTTGTGAATATTTAAACGTGTTCAAACAATACTTGGCATAAATAAGTTTGGAGTTTGCGCCAAGTTCTCCCGTCACAGAACAGCCAACCTCCACTATCGACAAGACGCAAGTCGCATCGTATTGCGCCCGTCACGAATGTATGAGAAAACTTCACCCCCACCCTTTCACGGGAACACCACCGTTGGATTACCAGGTGTGGTAACATCAGTCCAGATAAAATATCCAGATATATATCTCTCTCTGGAATATAAAAGTATTTTGTATTCCAGAGAGCAAAACCTACACGGTGTTCGCGCCGACGGACGCGGCGTTCGCGCGGCTCTCCCCGGCGGAACTCTCGCGGTACTCCGAGAAGGGGGCTGCGAAGGCCCTGGTCGCGCGGCACGTGCTGCCCGGCACGCTCTACAGCGCCGGCATGAGGTACTACCAGCTCAAGAACTCGATGGAAGACGCCAAACCTCTGACGTTACAAAAGAATTCTGGTAAGTGCCCGAACCTTCTGGAAATATTCGAAAATCGCAAAGAAACGGACAGTTGTTTTCGTATAAATTTTAAAGTACGACTGTTGTATTTTTGACCGTTTTTTGTTGTAAGTTTGTTGCAATTTATTACACGTGACTCTAGGAAGAACGTCGGTTATATAATACGATTAATATTATTATATATTTACATAATTAAAACCACGGAGTACGTGCAATTTAATATGTTTTATCATGTTGGAATATAATAATTCAGTTTATGTGAGTTAATGATGCAAGTTCATAAGAGAATTTAAATTCATCCCATTTGGCAATATTTCAAGAAAATGCCAAATATCTGAAAGCTACAATTATCAGCATAATTGTTTTCTCATGACTTTGTAAACATAGGAATATGATTATACTCGTATTTCCACTTGTAAAATAGTTTATATTTAAAAAAATCCTAGTAATTTTCATGTTTACCTGCAGGTCGCATCAAGGTGAACAACGCGCAAGTGGTGACCCACAATATTCCGGCCACCAACGGGGTCATCCACGCCGTCGACACGCTGCTCTAACCTGCACCCACACCCACGCCCACACCCACTGCACGACTGATACACAATGTTGAATCTGACAGCAAACAGACAAGGATATGGATTGGACACTGTTCAATTAGGCCCTAATACGAAAAGCTTTAATATTAAACAAAACGAATGTGTAAGAAATTTTACATTTTTTTGTTTCATATAATTCAGTCTCAAGTCAAGCTATCTTATCATGTATGTTTATTTTATATATGATATGATAATCCTTTATTTATATTATTGTATAAATTATAATATTAATTCTCTTCATTAGCTTTTTCTGTGAATTAGTATGCAGTTATCATTCCCTAGCTGCATTTCTTAACGTCCAGTGAACCAGAACTGATACCGAAAACAAGTCGAAACTTGTTCAGGTTGAAGTTGTATGTTTGCAAAACCTTAGCCTTGTTAGCATTTAATTTACATAATAATTCCTGAATCAGGTTATTGTAATATTGTTATCATAAAAAACTATTATCATCATGCGACAAGTGCAGACAAGTGCAGACTTGTCCAGGGGGCTAATTCTATGCGCGATCGACATATTTTAATAAAATTATTTTTATTTTATGCTAAATCAGAATGATTAAGTATAGTTTATATAAAGATAATCATAGAAAAATGTATTTGTTAAATGTTCCGAAGTAATAAAATTTCATGTAATTTAAACTGTCCCATTAGGACAAATAAAATCAAAGGATCTTGAATGATTGATATCTTCAACATCAGCAACTATTCTACTCGATATAGATAGCAAGATGACAATTAAATGTTAATATTACATACAATTATTGTGCATTTAAAAGATTATATTTTGAGATTTTTTTATTATTATGTGTAAAATGAGTGCGCAAGATGGTAGACCGATATGTCTGCCAATGATTTGCACACTCCACTTAGCAAAGACTTCAGTTTGCCCGGGACCATGACGCATGTAACTGCGTCGAAATATCGGGAGTCAACAAAACTCACAAATCATGGTAAATATCTCGGTAACACGAATAATAATATTATGTTTAAATATATCAGTCCTGCAGTCGGACGGTCGGTTGTACGAACTCTCAAAACATGGTTTTGCCTCGGACGCACATTAGGACCCATTTCTATGAAGGAAAGTTGTCCTACTCTGCATCGATATTGTGTCATTCCGTTTCTTTTACGTCGAAAGATTTATCGCTATGAAATTATTAATGTAAGACTGTAAATATAAATTAAGTTAAAATAATTATTTATACATTCGCGTTTTGTAAATAAACATGTAACTTTTAGAATTTCGTTTCATTTTTTTCTATTTATATTCGCATGTTTATATACACAGAAAAACGCATTGAGTAGTTTGTGTGGATCTAAGTATCGACATAAGAAACTTAAAAAAAGGAGTATATTCTCATTCGGCTTGTGCAACCTCAGAGTGAATGCCTGCCACAGAATTTTCATGGCCACCATTCACCCCCAAGCGGGTAAGAACCAGAACACAGAATCCCTACAAATACCTTGAGTGATGCAAAGAGCAACCTAAATTAGCAGTAGAACTGGTGCCAAGTTTGGAGAAGTGCTGTCATCAGACCAATGTCTGCAACCAAGCAATATTGCATACGGTCTGTATATATTTGTGTTTAATTGATTTGCTTGATAATGAATTTTATTTTATCTTAAATAAATAACTATTATTAAGACTGGCTGCCGGTGAAATTACTGTATCTCCATCTTCAAGTTTTAGAGAACGCGATCAATGCAATTTGGGTCTTATCTATCTAGCGGAAGTACAAAGTTATAAAGTAAATGCGCCTGCGCATTTTATCACTGCAAGTGCTTGGCGAAAAAAGATCCTACATTTTTGAGCAATAACAATGTTGTGCCAAGTTCGTCCGGAGAAATACTGCCATACTGCCACCACACCTGGAATCTGCCACCAAGCAGTATTGCTCGCATTACTGTGTTCCGGTGGAAGGGTTTGGGTGCCGGTGGATGAATGCGACTCAGTGTTAGATCCAAATCTTATCTGAGCCGCATTACTGTTGTTATGGGCGGGTGTCGCCACTTACCACCAGGTGGGTTCTCAGCTCGTTCAGTCACTTACTCACATGAAAAAAACTAGTATTAGCTATCTTTTGACTGGCCTCGCAACTCATTTGGTTAGTAGCTCTGCTTTCTGTGGTCTTTCTTCTGTAGGTCGTGGGCGCTCGATTCCCATCCAGGACAATCATGGGTGTGGTTCTGAGTCTGGGTGTTAATATGTACGTATTTACAAATACAAAGTACTATATAAGTACAGTATCAATTCTATCAGTAATCTAGTTCCCATAGTAAAGGTAAGCTTAGTTTGGGTTAAATGGCGCTGTGTGGAATGTCCGTTTTTGTTAATACTTTCACTATACAGTAGAGTCTCACTAATCCGGCAATCCAGTAGTCCAATAGTGCCGGATTAGTGAGATTACTGTTTTTAATTTTAAATAATAAAAGACATACACACAAACTATTATATTAATCACACAACCACACATTAAGTAGCAATGTACTTAAATTTAATAAACATTAAGTACCAAAAGTCTTTACTTGTAGCTAAACTGAGCGAGCATTAACTTCAACTTGGCTATTTCGTCGTCCTTCGCCGCCAACTCCTCTTTAAGAGATTTTATAGTTTCATCTTTATTTTCCGAGAATGTTTTCAGTTCTTCGAGCAGTTGTGTGGTGTCGAGCCTCTTGCTGGGCCTTCGATGGACGAGTTTCCCGATGATGTGGGCTATTTTGGGGTAGTTTGCGGTCAAGTGCGCGGGGATCTGCCCTTTGCGAAGGTCGCTGATGGTCTTCACGCGTTCCATGTCCGTACTGAAGGGCTCTACCATCTCCAGGAGTATTATGCCGAGGCTGTACATGTCGCTCTGTGAAGGGAAAAATAATTGTTTATTTTGTTTCTTTAGTGCAACTTGCTCCTTAGTCAGCAACACGTAGCGCTTACATAGCAACAATAGATATTCTGCTAATGGACTTTGAAGATAGAACTATAAAGTTAATTTCAAGAATATTTTTTTTCGTAGATGGTAATTTCACAGACACATATATATTTAAGTAACAGTTGACTGGATATAGCAACATTGTAGTAGCCTATTACAAAAATCGTTATTTGCTTTGTATTCTTAAGAATATAATTGGAAAAGAAACATTATTTAGGAAAAAAGAAAATAAATTCTTGAATTTTAAACGCTTTATATTGACGAATACTGGTAATGTGTATCCAGTGGTCTGTTAGATAAATACTGACTGGGTGTTAGTCAGTTCATATTTACTGTTCAAATGTATGAAAATTATTCCAAAATCCCAAATCGTACATTTGGGAGCTTCGAATAGTTTTTTTGCTTAAAAGTACAGGCATGTAAAATCTATGATGAAGAATGCAATGGGAATATTTTTGGCAGAGAATACCGCTTAAGATATGTATGTACAATGAGCGGCTGAAGAAAAAGAAAACTTGACAATCTCCCGAATCCCTTACTGTATGGCTTACTTATCAACGGAATCGTCAAATCAAACTCACCTTCGAATTGCATTGTCCGTCTAACTGTTCAGGCGCCGCGTACAAATGCGTTCCCAATGCCAATCCGCTGTGCGACTGCTGCAACGGACAAGCCAATCCAAAGTCCCCCAACTGCACCAACAACCCACCCTCCTGCTGCGCCACAAACACATTACTAGGCTTCACATCGTGGTGGATAATCCCCCTAGAATGTATATAGTGCAATCCCTTCACCAACTGCGTAAACATGTCGATCAGCAGGTCTATATGAGTCCAGGACACCGCATGAGTCATGTCGGGAGATTCAAGGTCACCGATCGTCATATCATCAGACCCCTTCCTGGTTACTGATAACTGGTTGTTCCTCTCGTCCAACCACTGTTTCAACGTCTGCTGGCAGAACGACATCTGAATGTATAGCGTGGCCCATTTCAAATTGACACGAGAACAATTCTCGTAGTCGTGGTCCGTTAGTAATTTGCATAAGGCATCGTTCTGTTCAGTCGTGTCCTCTTCGTCAGTTTCCGATTCGCATATGTCTTCCTCGCTCGTGATGTCCTCGAAGCTATTGGAATGCTGGAATGATATAACAAAGTCGGATACGCTCTTTTCCTTTCGAAGTTCCTTCGAATTGTGGGTTTTGAAGGATGTAATGATGTTGGGGTACGCAGAGGACGTCAGATTTGTGTTCAGGGAAAAGTCTTCGTTGTCCGTATCCATTGGAATGCGTTTCTTCTTAACTCGGGACTCGATCATCGGCTCAAGCCAGGCCGCTTTGTAGCTGACTATGTTGGGATGGTTCAAGCTAGCTATGGTTTTCACTTCGGCTAAATGGCTCATGATCGAGTCGACGTCTGATGATTTGATGTAGACCTTCTTGACAGCATATTCGACGCCATCGAGCCTGTGTCTGGCTTTGAACACGCTGCCAAATCCGCCTCCGGCTATGAAGAACAGCTCTTCGAACTCCCTGTGGTAGCGCGACCATTCTAACCCTGAAGGTTTGAGTATGGGCCAGGTCGCAGGGAAGGTGATTGGTATTTCTGAGCCGCTGGCGACGGTCACGAGTTGGTATAGCGCGCGTTGGTACTGGCTTCTCATGGCTTCGAACTCGCCCATGGCGTAGGAGTCATCTATGAGGTTCATGCTGTGTAATTTCTCGCAAATTGTATTGTAAAGTTGGTTGGCGCGAAGGTTGTCCTTCTCTAGGAGGCTGCATAGCTGTTTGACTAAGGACTGGACCAGGAGACTTATGGGCGTTGTGGCGGTCGCCGAGTCTATGTGCTTAATGCTCTCCTGTAATACTGATTCATGATGGATGTCGCGGGTGAGGCCTGCAATAGAAAAAAATATATATTTAGATTACAGTACTTATCTAAACCTATATTGTAAAGTTCTACACATTTCTATTCTCTAAGTCTCGAACATCTAAGATTTCAGAACATACGTTATGCACATCACAATAATGCCGAGTGGTGCCAGGAAAAAAGGCGCGATGCAGGAGAGGTTTATACTAAAAGTAACTACAGAACAATTAATAGGTACTTTAGACTACCACGGATCAATCTAGATATAATAGGAATTTTGGGGTTTGAGCCCCACTCAGAACAGAATCTGTGTGACTAACATAGATTCATAAATTCATAAAACATATATTCGTATTTTAAGTAAAGTATTCTCTTATTGATGTAAAATAATATAAGATTAGTTTGGGGCTAGTGTCTTATCCACGAATATTAATTTATACCTAAAAAGAGGTTAAAAAGAAGCGCTACATGGCTGATTCAAGGTCAGATTAGTTCAGATAAATTTATTAGCTTGTTTTGTTGCGCACATGTACAATTGGTACTAATGATTCGCATGACGAATCAGTATACGCCTTATCAGTATGATAAGCATCTATACTATAAGCAACCTCGAAAACATCAATGTCAGATTTGTAAATTTTTATCATGTCTAGTACAATCTAATCAATCTTAACTTGCATCACAATCTTACAAATCAGTAACACAAACAAATCTTATTATCATATTAGTGTTTATGGTGCTTGCGTACGCAGGTGATACGAAAGGAGTAACTTAGAGTAGCAGTAGAACTTGTGCCAAGATTGTATGGAGAACTACTGGTACCATCCCTGGAAATTACCCATCGAAATGCACTTGCACTGCTGAGTTTCGGTGGAATAGTATGGGTGCCAGTGAAATTATAGGTGCTTAAGATATAACAACTCCTTTTAAATGATGCACACTCATACTTCAGTAGGGTTATTGGAAACTTTTTATTGCTGTCATTTATGGGTGGCAGTATGATGTTAAAAATACCCCTATGTAGGATGGATTTACATCACCACAATTAAGAGGGAGTAATAGTAAAACTGCAGCTCTAATAACTCAATGGAATAACAATTGGTGACCATTTGAGTTTAGAAACTTGGATGGGTAGCCTGTTGAGATGTAGGTCCAGACTATTCTAACCGATAAGTCATATGTGTGGCCTTCAGGCGGCTTGAGAACTCCAACACCAGATTTACTCACACAAAAAGAAGATAACAGGTTATTTACTTTTCAAATTGAATGTTAAATAGAACTGAAGGCATTGGCATGTAGACAACTGACAAATGTTCTCTGTACACTGAAATCTCAAACCTTTTACATATGTTTAAGGTTAAAATTCAATAATGCAGACATTAATTTTACTATCACATCATGTTTGTGGTTAGCTTGTTAAAAATAACATTCTACTGACTAACTGCCTACAGTTAATGCCACATGAAACAACAACAACCCACAATTCCCACCATTGTTACAACTATTGAAAGTCAATAGAATATTTATGACGCCATTGAGAGAATTCAAGATTGGAATAAATCCATCTGTTGTGGCCCTTACTGATGCATTAGGGATGAGTGGATAGAGAGTGGTAATTTACTGACATGGCAGTCCAATCCCGGTTATTAGATTAGTCAAATGCCTTCAAGTTAAATTTGGCAGAGAGAATGAAATAATGAGGTAGGTTAAGTATCATTCATTTAATGACCAATTTTGGTTTCAAATAGCCTCACCGCTCAGTTGGTAGTAGCTGCCTTTTGCGCTGTATGTTGTAGGTTTGATTCCCACCCCCACACCCACACACACTGTGTATAATGTCCGTGAATTTTCATAATGTTTTTATAGTATGTAGTAGTTTATATATTTAAAAGCAAAGATGAAAATAGTTATATTTGGTCTATAAATATATGTAATGGAAAGAAGTACATACAATTTCACCATATTATTTATATCAAATTGGATTGAACCATGCTGTGGTTTACATTATTTCATCATCTTTTCAACATACAATATGAGTGTAGATATGACACACACAAAGAAAATTGATACTGGAAATGTGAATTCCAAATTCAAACTAATTTATTCCTTTAGATCTCAAGTATTGTTTGGACATATCAAAAATGACACACCCAAGTTAACATATTCATGCGCATATACAATGTCATAAGAGGTACTTATGCACATTACATGCATACAGCAGATCTAATTACAGTCAGTTTTCAGTTCTAAGCAATTTTTTTTTTGTTAAGATTATGCGTCTTCCAACCCTACCCGATCAACCCAAAGGGGATGAATTTGTTGTATGGTTTACTAACCTTCACGTTTTGCGCATTAACTCAAGGTCTAACGGTTTATTTGATGGCAATGTAACTCTTTAAACTACATATTTGAAGAAACTAATTTTCAAAACATTCTTACCTAAATCGAAAGATTTTATGGTAGCTAAAGCCTTCCATTTATCCTGATTATGTTTATCCATCGTATCGTTTTCAATTTGTCCTTTCTCTGTTATTGTAATTGTTGGGTAACCAAGACTTTACTTCAAGGAAATCCCTGTAATTCATTTTAAAGAAGGTACATGGTGTCCGGTAATCAAGTAGGGCATACGACGACCATTGAAAAATCGTTGTAAATAAAAAATAAATAAAAACACTCTAAACTCACAACAATTCACACACGCACAAAATTCACAATATCACAGATCACTAATTTACCATACCAGATATGCTAGTAGTAGTGATGTGATGGTTAAAGTTGAGTGATTCATGAATGAGTAGTTCCGATCAGTGAGCTTGTTCATTTATATGCTGCGGTTTTTTTAAGAGTAGGAATCATCAGTATGGTTGCAGAGAGAGCTCATAAATTGACTCATATTGAAAAACGACATGGCTCGGTTACGGTACTTACTGTACTGTTCTGTATTCGTTTTGGCTCTCGCGCGCGATTGATCTAATATACCATAATCGCTTTTGCTCACAGTTCAAAAGTGTGTGACTTTTGAACTGTGAGCAAAAGCGATTAAAAGCTTTTTGTTCTTATATTGATTTAAAAAGAGAAATTAAGTAGGTTAACATGAACTAGTTCACTAGAACAAGAAACGGTAAGTAATTTCACTAGTGTGAAAGAGTATGCCCTGCTTTTTCTACGTGTACTCGTATAATGCACATAAAAATTTAAAAAAAAAAAAAAAGTGACATTTGACAGTTGACATTGATGAATGATGACTGGCAATGCAAACTATCTGACATGACATGACAGGAAAAAGGTAAACAACCGAAACCAAAACACATGCTGCGGTTGCGAGATAAAAAAATATTTTGAATCCTAATAATACAGCGCAACTATGAACCTCTTACCTAAAAGCCATAAAGAATTCAGTGAAAAGGATTACTGGAATAAGTTTTTTAAGAAACGTGGTAACAAAGCTTTCGAATGGTAGGTTATAAGTCGCGTGTATTATTTGAGTATTTAGTCATATTACGTATATTATAATTATCTTTAATTTCTATTTAAGGTATGGCGAATATCTAGAGCTATGTTCGCAACTTCACAAGTACATAAAACCAACGGATTCCATCCTTATCACCGGGTGCGGTAATTCTAGTTTGAGTGCCGATCTCTACGACATTGGCTTTAAGAATATCACAAATATTGACGTCTCCGAAATCGTGATTAAGCAAATGATGACCGTAAATGCACATAGAACAAATATGAAATTCCTATGCATGGATGCAATGGATATGAATTTTGATAATGAGGAGTTTAATGTTGTTTTGGACAAGGGTACACTAGATGCGTTGATGCCGGACGATGGGGCAGAAACTATTAAAAACATAGATAAATACTTTGCTGAAATCAAACGGGTATTGAAAGTCGGGGGTCGGTTTGTCTGTATATCTCTCTTGCAGAGTCACATACTAGAGAAGCTAGTCGGTACATTTTGCGATAGGTCCTGGATGTTCCGAGTGGTGCGATGTCATGAGGCTGAACAGAAGAATGCAGAGAATGGGGATGGCATGACACTGCCGGTGTTTGTTGTGGTGGCCACTAAGTTCAGGGAAATGCCTCAGTTGGTAGGTATTACAAATATAAAAAGATATCTCATATTATCTAAGTACTCAACCTGTTGTCCCTAGAGGTAGGTAGTTAATCTTTATTAGTCTCTTGATTTAGAGCAATTGCAATTTTATAACTAATTAATGGCAAAAAAAAACTTAGTTTTAAGAATGCATTAACCCATAGGTACATATTTATTCAAAATAATTTTCAATTTCAGTAATTTTTAAGAATTCAATCGAAATTAAAAAATTTAACTTAGACCTTCTAAAATACTAATTGGGGCTGATTTCAGAAAATTAACATATACATTCTTTTACCTGTATAATGTATTTTTTGTATTGATTACAAATTGTTGCATTATTTCAATTGTATATTTTAGATTGTAGAAGTGTGCATGGCCGGTGACAAGATGCAGAGATTGCAGACCCCTGAGGAGCTGAAGGGTCACGTGAAGTCTGCACAGGATGCTGCATTTGTCACCAATGGCCTCGCCAGGACCAGTCTTGATGAACACAATGAGGTATTATTATATATTATAACAATGACCTAATTAGATTTACGTTTTCAAATTCCCTAGTATTTCATCACTAATAATAGTTTCATAGTATTCATAGAAACCTTATTAGCCCTTTGGATACATAGAGCATGCATGTCAGATAATGGAATTCTATGATATAAACCCATAGATCAGATAGGGTAAGCACTAAATTTAGTTTCAAGAATGAATGATTTATTAGGTACAAATAAAGAAAAAATACAAACATTCACACATATAATTGGTATGATGATACCAATTATACATGTGAATGTTTGTCTGTACATCTTTCTTTAGTTTCACCATATATAAGTATAGTTCAGTAAATTACCTTTTAAATTTATTTATATTGAACCTTATTTATCTTATATATTTATCTATTGACATTACTTACATACTTAAGTAGACATTATTGTGACACCGCCTCCCCTCTTTCATGCTTAAAAATTGTGTCGATCCAAAGGTTGCCTGGAAGAGATCGTTCTTAGCGATAAGGCCGCCCATTGTGTAACCAATTATATTTTTTTTCTTATTTGTTTTTGCTGTACAATTTCTGGTGTTAACAATAAAGAGTTTATCTGTCTATCTATCTATATCTGTGGCCAGGTGTCTTTGGACCTGATGCAGCCAGGACAAGATACCCCGCGCTACACGCTCTACGTAGTGGACCAGAAGGCGCACGCCGCCAATAAATATGGCGTGTTCATAGTCCCACAAGGCAGGTAAGTACTTTTTAGAGTTCAAAAGTAAAAACGGGACCCTAATAGGATCACTTTGTCCGTCTATCTGTCAAGACCCTTTTTCTAAGGTCGATATGGTTAGATACGTATAATCAGGCTGTAACTAGTTCCAACCAGCTTCAACTAGTTGATGACAATGACAATCGAAAAGCGACGCCTTTTTAGCTTAAGTCCTGCCTTCGAAGCTGCCTTAGATAACTGATGGAATACTTATATAGTACATTTATTTTTGTAAATACATACTTACAATACATATTGACACCCACACACAGAACAAACATGTTCGTCACACAAATGTGTGTGTGTGGGTATTTAAACCGCAACCTACAGTACAGAAGGCAGAGCTACTACCAGCTAAACTGTGATACTAATGAAATTATAATGCCAGCAATAATAACGCTTGTACAGCGTGTTTCAAAAAGTGTGACAATACTTAAACAGCGGATGCCTAGATTGATCTAGAACTCGCCCCACCAGGACTCCCAATCCGCATGTTAGATTACAAGTTATCACAAGTAAAACTTTAACGTAAACTTGACGAGGTTCAACCCTAAAAGCAGCAGGTAACATACGGCTTTGACCGTCATGTGTGTGCGGTACGATAAGCGTGGTCAGTGACCCCCATTAGGGCTGCCCAAAAAATAAAAAATTATTATATTTTTTACATTGAATGGTAAAATAAAGATTTGATTCAGATTCTGATTTTAAGGCATATAATTCAAAATCTAATTTGCATGAACATCTTTCAATATTGTCACAACTTTTTGAAACACCTTGTATAAATCAGCCTGCCCGTGTATGCGTAGGCGCATACGAATACCTCGTTTTAAATAGCCGGTAAACAATCTTTCGTGTTTCTCAACAGTCTGTTTGGTGCAAGACTTGCTGAAAGGTCTTTGCGTAGGCAGTCTAAAAATAACAAGTATTCGTTGCAAATTCAATGCAGACACTTCTTATGATGAGTGTCGTGGACGTGTTGACGTGTCACCTGATGTTATGTGATTAGCGCCGCCCATCAATACAGCGGAATTACTCTGGTCCTCTCCTACCGAAGTCTGAGAATAATAGAAGTCAAAATCAAAGTCAAACTAATTTATTCCTTTAGATCTCAAGTATCATTTGGAATCTGCCGAGATAAGAATAAAAAAAAAAACAAATACAAAAACAACGTTGACACACTCATACCTCTGTACTAGGATTCCCTGTGTCGCAGATGGCATGGACAAATACAGAAGCACAAGACATTATTTACATTATTATTGAACATTATTATTCGTGTTACCGAGATATTTACCATGATTTGTGTTTTGTTGACTCCCGATATTTCGACGCAGTTACATGCGTCATATCTCGGTAACACGAATAATAATGTTCATAACCATGATAGTTTTAAAATGTATAAGAATATGGCAAGAAAAAAAGATAATTAATATCGAGAAAAGATATTGACACTTCGTGTGAACATATTGATGGAATAAGCAGACTGCTCACCTAATAAGTGGTTACCGCCGCTCATTAACAACAGCAAATTGACAACTCAGGTCGTATACTACCGATGTACGAGAACACCCAAATGGCATTGCATCCGTAATTTCTTGAATAGATTGAAACATCAATCAATAAAATGAATCAATTGCAAATTGTGTACTGCTGTCATATACATAATAAAAAAACCATCTTTCTGGTAATTTTGTAGAGCGGATCAAAGATATAAAGTATAAAACCATTTTGATGTGGTTTTTTCTCTTTGAAAGCTGATGTAAATGAGAGTTCTTAGCTATAATTTTATTTATAAACCTTTGAAGATCGTCAGGTCATTACCATTACACCGAATCGTGGGTCTTTAATCAACATTTTATGATTGAAATACAAAAAAACCGTCCAAGTGACAGACAAATGACAGACGGACAGCGAACTGACCCTGTAAGTTACGTTTTTTACTTTTGATGCACGGATCCCTAAAAATACGTTTATACACTCCCATCCTTGCACTAGGATTCCCTGTATTGCAGGTGGCATGGACAAAAACAAACACAAAACAAACACCCGAAACCTTAACTTAACGCTCATCGCACAAAGCCTTTGGGAATTGAACCCTGGACCCCTCGCTTCGAAGGCAAGGATTTAGTAATCTACGGAGCCGACATATTCTTTTATTATTAGTGAATATGACGGGTCAGTGGTTGGTTGCGCCAAACATTTCAAATGTCTTTGAACTATCTAATGATGCAGTGCAGCAATCGCAATAATTGTTCTATTTTTGGAAAACAACAATATTATTATGTTTCTTTCCAAACTGAGATTAGCCGAGTATATCGTCATCTCAGAACTGTAAGAGTGCACAATACGGCCGCTTACCGCTGTAGTCGGACGCTGCTAAACGAAACGTCCTTACAAACTTACGGAATAAATAAAAAGTTAAAGAATTATATTAGGTACTGTATTTAAAAATAATTTATTTGGTTTCAATAAATTAAAGACATTCAAAGAAAGGTTGTGATAGCGGGATTGATTGAGTACTGGAATCAGGTAGGTAACTCATTTATTTCACTGTTTTTGTACATCAAAACATTCATCAAAAAGCTCACTGACTAACAGTGAGCTTTTTACTGATAGTAACTGATCTCTGTACATATAGCCAGATATCTTTTATATAGTAATCGATCTCATCAATGAAATCTTTAATGTGAAAGAAATTATGTTAAAGTTTCTTCTTTGCTCAGCACGCCCCATGTTATGAATCGACAGGTAAACATAATTATAAAATAGTCTTGACTCTGCAACTCAGACCAAATAGTTTCTTGAGCATATTTTCTTTATTTCGCTCATTGAATACTACCTGCGCCCGCGGGGGCTATCCTACTGGAATACTTATCCAGGGGTCCAGGGTATAAGCTACCTTCATAAGGTCGGTGGCTTTCCTCGACTTAACAATTTACCGTAGTCTATCTACGTATCCTCCGAAGCACTATTTACGTTCGGCTCGGAGTACTCGTGTAATTTTTCTGTAACTTCTAGAAATTACGTGAATTCATAGTTTACAAAAGCTAATTATGCATTTTATTGTCGGTCGGGCCATCTGCCAATGTGTCGCTATTTCATAAAAAGTGTCGTAAACTTCTCTTCTCTATGTTTTAGTGAGTTTCTTTCTGCCACACAGTTAGGTATTATTAATCATTTTTGTATCACTCATTTCTCAATAGATGAATTTGTTGAAAAATAATATTTTCGAAAATTCTCTTTTGAATTAGGTTCACAGCGTCGGGTCAGGCGCAAACTTTAGTAATTTAAAGGTATATTTATAAAAACTTAGGATTTTATAGGAGTATAGATTTTTGACCTTGACTTTTTCAACATCTTCGTGCGAGTTAGTGGCCAACTCTAGTGTCGCAGTTTTCAAGCAGCTCGGGCCTTCGACGTAGCTCTTGAAATGTCATTTACTACCATTATCTCTACTGCACGGGCTACGGGCTCGTATAATACATGAGCACCATCTTTACATTACGTACTTGTCTTCTATCAATTATTCTGTGCTATTATATAATTTATATTTTTAGACGATAGCAGCGCTAAACGCAGTTATGGTTTAAAAATAAAATAGAAACTGAAAATAGGACACGAAAATACCACAGGCGTAAACAAACTGTTTTTCAGTCTGTTATCCTGCCTCGTGCGTGTTGACGCAATCTCAGTTTCACTTATAAGACCAGGTCTAAACCACCTTACATGGATTTTGGTGGTTACTACCTAGTACTAAAGTTAGTCCACGTTTTGTAATAACATCGATTGAATTCTAGTATAATAGATTTTTAGTCTAATTGAAAGAGAATTTCAATAAAAGTAAAGATCTCTTCATAAAAAATATTCAGAGCTGATGACCGTGGAAATGATTCACACCGATTCCCACCAAACATTGCCAAGAAAAACAAAAACCCGCATTAAACTATTCCTTATCTCTTGTTTTATTACAAGACAGAAAGACCAACAAACACAAGCTAATAACAGTTACAGTTTATCAGTCAGCGAATCTGACCGATGCACGTAAAACTCAGAAGATACAAAACAGTAGTCTGCATACTTATTTATAAGTGAAACTGAGATTGCGTCAACACGCACGAGGCAGGATAACAGACACTGAAAAACAGTTTGTTTACGCCTGTGGTATTTTCGTGTCCTATTTTCAATTTCAATTTTTATTTTTAACCATAAATGCGTTCAGCGCTGCTATCGTCTAAAAATTAAACCGGTAGGGTTTCAAAGTTATTGAAAATATATTTGATTTTTATGCGTAAAGATGAAAGAAATATAACTTGTATTCTGAAATATACTCCATTCGTTCCATTTCGTTTGTTACTAGACTTGTATGGTACGTAAAGACAAGAAGTTTTATTATAGTATATACACAAATATAAACGAAGATTTGCGTCCGTAGTTAAAGACTAGATAATTAAGAGTCCCTAGTCCATGTATCAAGTACATGGAGAAGTTCTGCCACCTGATAAACAGCTGCCAGCTTCATGCGTCTGTGATTTCACCGCCACCCACACCCTTCCGCCGGAACATATCAATGCGAGTGCACCACTGCTTGGCGGCAGATTACCAGGTTTGGAGGCAATACTTTTCCGGGTGAACTTTGGACAATTTCTACTGCTACTACTATATATATTATTCCAGAGAATCTGAGTGGTTATTCGGCACGCCCGCGGGGAGAAAGCAGCTGCAGGAATCGGCCAAGTTCGGCAGGCTGGTGGTGGCCGTACTGCACCGAGGACACACCTTCTCATCCCTCGACGCCGTCAAGGAAGAACTAGCGCATTCTGCCAAGATCATGTTACCTCCAGGCTTTGCTGGACAGGTGAGGTTCTACATCTTCGTAGTCTTGTCATCTTTCTAAATCCAAGATGATAGAGATGGCCACCGCGAGATGAATGATGATCTAAGGACATACTCTCCATGAGGGCTTCGAGTCAGCAATCTCATAACCAAACAAATGAACTTATTGATAAAAAAACTATGGGACCAAACTTTCAGATTGGTCCCATATTCAAAAACTATATATCCTTGCCTTTCAAACAAAAAATATTTTTCCAAATCGCTTGATAAATGACGGAATAATGCCTGAACATATATTAAAAAAATAATTAATTCCTTTCGGACATTTGATAACCTCTTTTTTGAAGTCGGTTAGAAATGCAAACCGTTACGGACGGTGTCGTGCCCAAAATATTTTGTCGTAAACCATAAATGGCACGCCATTGGTTCGCCATCCCTGCACTATAGGGATGAAACCATAAAATATGCAAGCTTTTCGATAGTGACTTTAACTTTTAAAACTATCATGGTTATGAAGATTATTATTCGTGTTACCGAGATATTTTCCATAATTTGGGAGTTTTGTTGACTCCCGATATTTCGACGCAGTTACATGCGTTATGGTCCCGGGCAAACTGAATCAACAAAACTCACAAATCATGGGAAATATCTCGGTAATACGAATAATAATGACTTTATTTGTCCAGATTCCATTCTTGTCGCTGGGCAGCGACGTGGGGCGCCGCTCGGAGGTGTTCACGGGTTGCTCCCAGTACTCCGGGGGGTTCGTGGTCGAGGACGTGGACATAGATGGCGCCACTCACCGCAGGCTCGTGTTCCTCGACAATCAGATGCTGGTGCAATCAGAAGCTAAGCTCAGACAAGGTGAGGGTGTAGGGTCCATGCTCACCTAACGTTAGATGGTTGCTGCCATCCATAAACGACAGCAGATTCCTGTCCTGCCCTCCCGAAGATTGAGAAAACACCTTTTTAGATATGGTATTGCGCACCAGTGGCACAGATACCTACCTTAAATCTGCATCACAGGTTTAAACCCACAGGTGTACCAATGAGTTTTCCACTCGAAAAATTTATGTGCGCAATACAAATTCTCCAAACAGTGAAGGAAAACATCGTGAGGAAACCGGCATGTCTTAGAACCAAACTTCAAAGACATCTACCAATCCGGATTGGGCTCCCGTGGTAGATCAAAGTCCATTCACTCTCAATTATCGAGAACAGGCATGTGTTTCTGTAGTGGGAACATTAGAAGCTGATACGGATTACGCACCTCAACTTTTCAAAGTGATAACTATTGAGTCGACTGTGGATTGAAACAGCGACCGTCAGATTGAAAGCCGGTGACGGTACCACGGGCCAACTATCCCATAGAGGCTGCATGTACTATTCCAATTTCAAAAATCCCTTTACATTTTCGCATTTTCAGTGAAGAAAAAGAACAAGGTTCGTATGGTGGTCGATTTCGGCCACATTTCGACGTACCACGCGTTCATGTGCGTCTGTCTCGCTCTGGCGCGTGACGTCATACGGGCCGGTGACGTCACGAGGACTGATGACGTCAGGGTGGCGGTGCTCGGCCTCGGAGGGGGGGGCCTGTGCATGTTCATCAGGAAATGTTGGGGCGACGTCAAAGTAAGACATTTTTTGTAATGATTTTTGTATCAATATCAAGTACGATGGTATACATATAAATATAAATAAACGTTTACACACTCATACTCCTGTACTAGGATTTCCTGTGTCGCAGACGATGGTCAAACAAAGAAACACCAGACAAACATCCAAAACCCAAGAACAGACTTCATTTAACATCAGAACACTAATGTTCTACAGTTCAAACATTACGCCAATGACTGAATAACTAAATAAATGTATTTCTTCTAAAACTGTAATAGAAGAAATACATTTAATTAATTCACACAAATGTATATTCTACATTACAACGGTATAAAAGCTATTATTAATTGTGACACCGCCTAAGAAGGCAAGAAACCCCTCGGAGACAGTATTACATATTGAAGAAGTAATGCATGGGTTTGTAGACAGACGCTTCAGGATTATTAATAAGGCTGCCTAACCCTAATCACACTAATATTATACAGGTGAAAGTTTGTATGTGGGTATGTATGTTTAATACTCTCAAGCGGCTCAACCGAATTAATCTAAATTTGGTACCAGGATTATATCCTAGTTACTTTTGATTTCGGAAAACCGCTTGTGATAATAATAGAGAACATATTCTGTTTTTGTCTTTGGCCGAGATAACAGAAAATTTGTCTATTCCAGGTAACAGCTGTAGACATAGACCCGGTAATGTTAGACACGGCAAGAGATTACTTTGAACTGAAAACTGACGAACGTCTAGAAGTGCAGATCAAAGACGGACTGGACTTCCTCAGAGACGAAGCTGTTAAAGGTATTTATGTTTGTAAAGCACCGAAATTATAATTAACTAGCAGAAAAACACAAGACAAACACTCAAGATCTGAGAAAAAACTTCATGCAGGCGTGGTCGCCGGGAATACTACTAACTAAGCTATGGAGTTAATTTGTATGCTAATTCTGCTATTCTGTTTCTGTAGGTACACATACCTATACAAAACATTAGCTCACATACTGTTTAGAAACAGGCTGTAAATTGTGGAGCATCTGTTTAAATAAGTACCATGGAATATTGTAATTTAATGAAATACTATAAGTCTGCTCTTAGTGATTTCCATAAGTTCTACACGGGTGAAACCGCAGGGCACAGCTAGTGAGTAATATTTAAATAACTAGCGACCCGCCCCGGCTTCGTACGGTTAGTAAAGCATCAGTGTCGTATCAGAAACTACCCGTGCGAAGCCGGGGTGACTTGCTGGTGTATTATACATATAAACCTTCCTCTTGAATCACTCTATCTATTAAAAAAAAACGCATCGAAATCCGTTGCGTAGTTTTAAAGATTTAAGCATACATAGGGATATAGGGACAGAGAAAGCGACTTTGTTTTATACTATGTAGTGATTATGTTCGTCGCAGGCACCAAGTTCGATGCACTGATGTACGACGTAGACAACAAAGACCGGTCGCTCGGCCTCTCCTGTCCGCCGCAGAGCTTCCTCGCAGACCAGGTCCTGGAGCATGTGACCACTCTGCTATCGGATGGCGGTGAGTGGGTCATTTATGGTAGGGGGTCTTCCCAAACTGAGAACTCGCGCCCTATCTGTACACGAAGATTTTAGTCATTAAAAATATATATGAAGAGAATGCTATGTTCAGTAGAGTTATTCTTGGTTTAGTCAATAATTAAAATGACGGGGCGCGTTGCAGGTTCACCTGCTATTAACCTACGCCCATAACAACAATAATACGACTTAGATCCTCCCCGACCGGAGTATGAGAAGACCCAAGTCGGACCCCGTTGCGCCCGTCACCCGTAACGAAACGGAGATGTTACTTCTCATGCGCATGTGATTTCACCGGCACCCACACCCTTCCACCGGAAAGCAATGCATGTCACTGCTTGGCGACAGATTACCAGGTGTGGAGGCACTACTTCCCCGGGTGAACTATGCACCAGTTGTACTGTTATTTTTTGTTGCTCCTTTAGCACCACCGCGTAGGGATTCAAAGGGTAGGTGGACGCGAGAACCTTCAATACAAGATAATTAGAAACAAGATAGCCTTGAACCTTTTTTGCATATAGAGTATACCTCCGTACCAGCCTCTAATGTTCCCACTGCAGGGACACCGGCCTACTCTCGATAATTGAGAGTGAATGGGCTCTGATCTACCATGGGAGCTCAATCCGGATTGATAGATGTTCCGGTTTCCTCGCGATGTTTTCCTTCACCGTGAGAACGTGGTTTTGCGCACATAAATGTTTCAAGCGAAAAAACTCATTGTTGCACGTTTGGGTTTGAACCAGCGACCTTCAGATTGAAAGTCGGCGTTTATGCCCCTGGGCCACTGCGCTTTTACTGTATACCTAATCTTGTTACCAGGTCATTTCGTCCTCAACCTGGTCTGCCGCGACGCCGCCCTCCGCGGCACGATCCTGGCCTCTTTGGGACGTCACTTCACTCGCCTCGTGTCCGTCAAGCTGTACGAAGACGTCAACGAGACTATATTCGCCACGAACGGCACCGCGGAGTATACTGTGGAGGGATTGGAGAGTGCGATCAAGTCGTTGAACGGCGCGGCGAGACGGAACAATTTGGTGAACATTAGGTGTGTGGATATGAAGGACTTTTTGCAGTCTGTGAACATTATTTCGTGAAATTAAACCTGTTTTTTTAATAATAATGATAAATATTCGTGGATATTTCACGCAGCGCCATCTAGACTCAAATTGAGCATAGCTTGTACAATGGGAGCTAGATATGTGTTAGAATACATATTTCTGTAAATACATACGTATACATTAAAACCAAGATACAGAAAAAACATTTATATTCGTGACACAAATGAGTGAGTTCGTCCTGAGTGGGAATCTAACTCACGACCTACAGCGCAGAAGGCAGAGCTACTACCAACTGAGCTACGAGGCCAGCGGAATAAAGAAAGAAATATATTATATTAAGAAAGAAATATATTATATATTTTCGCTGCTAGTTATTTTTTTAATTATAATGCGTTCCTACTCATATTTTCCGTTTTGATTTTTGGGCATGGGTGAGGTAGACAACAGTCAATTACAGTTATTTCTGTTTTTTATGACTAAAGTGAGTTACCCAACTCACAGCCCTGAGTTAAGTGATTACTACCGCCCGTGAACAGCAATACATTAAACCCTCCACTTAACAAGTTTGAGAAGACCCATGTCACAGCAATGCGCCCTTCTGTAGAAATGCAATACATAAATATGATTATAAATATAGGTTTTGATTAAGTTTACTAAGATTTTTTTGTTATATTACATATAAGTGAAGAATGTTACATTTTGCGCTACTGATGTGCAAAGCACTGTTGAAAATAATATTAAATTAATATATCTAATCTTCCTTACGAAGATATAAACAGTACAAATGTGAGTAATTCACATTTATACCTAAAATCATAAAAATGTTACAATTGCAATGCATGAACATTAACCAGTACTTATTATGCATACCTGTAATTAATATTTTGTGCAAATTAGATTTGCATGATAAGCGACAAGGTCGAGTGACCATCGGGGAAATAAAAATACATTGCTACGTACTCACAAAGTGTAATTTTCAAGTTTTCTTCTAAAAGATTAATGTATAACATTCATCGGTCACGGATTAAAATGTATATTTTTTCCACGATAGTGAAGGTTTATTAAGGCATTAGATATAAATAACTAAGTAATGATAATTGATTAAAAGCGAAAACTAGTTTCAAATGCTTGTACCTAATTTATGTATTACCTAATTATTTACATCTCCATACTGAATATGTAACAGATATTGCAAAGGACGACTGAACCGGTTTATTTATTTCACCGTTTTTTTTTTTTGTTTTTCTGATACAGAAGTATTCGTAGGATAAAAGTACGACCTCCAGAAACCACATTTTTCTCGCGAATATGATGAAACGACAAATAAGTTCTACCAACATTAAGGTTTATAGTTTCTTTGTAGGTAAATTACTCAGAAATGTATTATTTTCATTGATAAAACATTATCAACTTCGGTTGAAACAATTTCAGAAATGTCGCGCGCCTTCCTATCTACCCGCACGTGGAACGCGAATGTTCAATTTAGTACTTTTTCACATCAGCAAGTTTTATAATGTTTTAGCACTGACCAATGTACCGCCTACTAGCGTTTTATCTGTAACATGTCTATTATAACATAGATATTTTATATAAATGCATCGTGTTTGTAAATATTTATAAATAAAACAAAACAAATAAAATTAACGCATTTAATGCCGTTCTTCTTTTTCCCGGACACTCCAGAGAATCGTAAGCAACACGTTATTGTCCTCGCCCACTACATGCATACAAACAAGCAATCACTGCAAAAATCAAATTATAACAAGGCGTATGCCGACTATCAACAACGACCTCCTTGTTAAAAGAAATCAGGGTTTTATCAGTAAGCTACATGTTTTTGGGTTCCAAACTCGAGCATATTATAATGCTTGCTATACCTCAAAGGGTAAGGTACCGTTTTTTTTGTATTCGATATATGTAGCTTTAGTGGTTTTTGTTGTATATTTTGAACCGTAAAAGGTAGGACTTATGTTTAAAATACAATTCTTGCGGAATCTTCGCTTTACGAGTCAGAATCGCACTTGGCAAATTATTCTTGTATTCAACAAAACACGATTCAAAACCATGTGGAAAAAGATAACTTAAAATTTTGTGGCACATAATTTAAAAATATCACAAATTATAAAAAACATCAACTTGAACACAATTCATTGCTAAAACAATAAATTCACTGAACTTGTTTTCAAAATAGCGCTATATCATATTTTACTTTGATAAGTAAAATATGATATAGCGTGGAAAACCACAAAATCGATTACTAATTGTTTTCGTTTTCTTTCGCACCCGCTACGCTAGCGTACTTTAAGCGAAAACTTGAGAGAATAATACATTAGATTAATTATTTTTCAAATTAAATATTTGTTTTAATAAAATCAGAATTTTCCCGAAGGCCGACACGGTGTATCGATTAGCAAAGCCGACACGGCCATCGGTACTTATACTCTGCATAAGGTACATACGACCTACTTTGTACCCTGATAAGCAGCATGCAATATTAAAATTGTCAGATGACAATAATATTTAGTCAATTATAGTAATCAACGTCCAATGAGGCAAAACAACGAAATTGTTGCTGACGATCGGCATATGAATAATTAAACTAGGCTCCTAATTATCACAATTGGCACCTATGAGGTTATAACAATAGTACAACACGATTTCAATATCATACAATACAATAATTTATAAAAGTAAACTAATATTCGCAACGAAATAAATTACAATAGCAACGCTCGGGTCAAGCGGACTCACACACACAATCCAAACAAAACAGCCCTCAAAACACTTTCTTCAGCATATTCTTCAGACTTTTCTTCTTCTTCCCGCCGTTTTCATTGCCGTTTTGTGATATTTGCGATAACTCCGTAGACTCCGACCAGAGGCTGCCTGTCGGCGACTCGGAATCGCCCTTCTTGGACACCTTTCCGTTATAAATGGGGTCCAAGGTCCTGACCACGGGGCTGGGCGTGCTCCGGCTGCTAAGCGTCCTCAAGAAGGCCGGGGAAGACAGCCGCCGCGTCTTCATCGTTTTGGACTTCAAGTTGTTGAAAAACGACCCGTTCGTTTTCGACTCCTTCTTCGGGGTCACCTGTTGTATCTCGATGAACTCCTTTGGTTCCGTGACCGGTGCGAAGAACTCCTCCTCGTCTAGCGGTATGGGGTTCTCTTGCAGCTGCCCGATGCTGTCTTGTCTCGTCCACTCCCTGGGCTCGTCCGCGGCTCGGTGGAGTATAGACGTTTTGCGGCGCCGGTTCTTGCGGGCCACCTGCCATTCGCCGTTGTGTTCTGCATCGTCTGTGGCTTGTCTGGCGATCTGCAGCGCTTCCTCGCTGGGTCTCCGCTTCTTGGCGGCGGGTGTGGCGTGGCCGCTCACGCCCTCGACGGACTTCCTCCTAAATTTATCTTGTTTCTTCTTCTTCTTTGGTATTTGTACGATTATCGGCTCGATTTTCCGCCGTTTGTTCATGTAGTAAAACGCCGCCGTTAGTACAAGTGATTGGTAGAATATGAATTTGAAGAAGGTGATGTTTCCGAACCAGCTGTCCCTCTCTTCCATGAGCGTGGAGAGCGCGGCGGTCAGGTACCCCATCTGCTCTTGCATGGTGGTCATTTGTTCTATGTATTTTTGTTCTCTCTCGTTGCTCCTGCGCCGCTCCTCGGTCATCTGTAGGACCGTCTTCTCGAAGGTCTTCTGCATCTCCTCCACTTGTTTCTTGTACCGTCTGCTGAGCTCCTCCAAGTACTGCCCCGATAGGGACATGTTGCGTTCTAATGTCTGGAAGTAAGGAAACATCCAATTAGATAAAACGAAAAGGAACGATCATCATGACGTGATGAATTTTTGTCATCTTGCATGGTGAGTACGCTACCTACGATGTAACACAGAGTTTTTTTCTATATTCCACTGTCTGTGAATCAAGCTAAGGCATCCGATTTGTGTGACAACTTGTCGCAAATACTACAAAAACATTGTGCAAGTTAATCCTAACTATAATAATATTATAAATGTGAAATTGAGTTTGTTTGTTTGTTACGTTTTCACGCCTAAACCGCTGAATCGATTATGATGAATTTTGATATAGAGATAGATGGGATCCTGTAGCCGGGTATAGGCTACTTTCTCTCGCTATAACTTATAAACTTTGTATGAGACAACCAGAGTTGGTTGACAAAATCAACATTAACCGAGCGATCATAGTAACAATCTATACACACAAGTAACTTGGAGTTTTATGTACGTTTTGAGACAACCATTTAAGTGACTTTCTACTTTACTTTATAGTCAGTTTAGATTACTAGAAAATGGTTGCCTTAGTTGAATTAGGTCGTAACGATTAATAACTTGCAAATTGTTACTAACACCCTTAACTTAGGTTTGTTACCTTTTTAATACTTGTAGCAACATTTTTACCTATGTGTGAACGAGAGTACAAACATTCGTAAACCGACAAATTCAGTTCATATTATTTATAGGACGCATGTTAACCATGGATAAGGCAGAAGTAAAAACTGTTTATTGTCCACATTAGTCACAGTTTGGTCTACGGAGTCGCGAGTGTCTTGCGTGGCATATTAGTTCTCGATAGAGTAGTTTCTCGATCATGAATCGATCGATTATGTCAACTATTTGTCTTTCATTTTTAAATTCGATAATTTAACTCAAAGTCAAGTTCAAAAATCTTTATTTTCGTTGAAAAAAATTACTAGGAACATTCAATTTCTTTTTTTTTATGTAATTGCTTAAGAGAGCATGCGTTCTTAAAACTAAGTTTAGCGCTTAGAAAAAGCGTAAACATATAACAATAACAACATATAAAAAAAAAAAGATTCTTCATTCATATTATTATCAAGCTTTTTTTAAAAAGGTACCCAAGCTTTTGACCTCGATCATACCTAGTGGGCGTGGTGGCCTAGAAATACACACGCTGGCTTTATACCTGAAGGTTGCTGGCTCAAACATGCAATACCTCATTCTCGAAAGGGTGGTGGAAAACATCGTAAGAATTCGAAGGCTTGTGCCATCTACCAATCTGGCTAGCTTCCGTGGTAAATCAAAGCCCGTTCAATCTAAGTTATCGTTAGTAGGCAGGTGTCCATGCAATTGGAACATAAGAGGCTGATACGTAAACCAGGTAGTTTATGACGATGCAACTGAAGAAGTAGCACGCTTGTTAACAAGGCAAGAACGCGATAGTACAACATGACACAAAAATAGAGCCTAATACGCACCTTAACTCTGTTAGAAAGCCTTAGGAAGACGGATTCCTTCTGCAAAGTGGCCTGACCCTGGTTGATGTTCTGCGAGGGCGGCGCCCCGGTCGGCGTCGGGTCCACCGCCATCTGATCCAAATCCGATATGAAGTTATCATTGTCAATGATCATTTGATCGGTCATCTCTTCAAGCTCCTTCGTTTTCTCCGCCGACGCATCCACTTTGCCATTTTTCGGCTCTTTTGGTGCAATATTGTCTTGGTCGATCACGTCAGTGGGTTTCTCCATATCTGGAGTCTCCTGTACAACACCTATAACAGGTTTTTCTTCCACGGCTTCTTCGTTTTTATCTTCCGTTTCTTTATCCTCTTTATTAAATTCTACAGGAACTGGAGTACCTTCTTCAAACACCTCGGGCGTTACCTTCTCTTCTTGGATAGTCTCGTTAATTTTATCATCAGAACCGTTTGTCTTATCCAAAGGCAGCTTTAACTCTTGATCCGAGTTCGTCTCTCCGCCGATCGGCTGCGAATCATCCACCGTTAAGTTCGTGGTAACATTTAATTCAGTTTCGAAACTGGTATTAAGGACAACTTTTTTCTCTTTAATAGCTAGTATATTACATAAGGCGGCTAAATATTTTTGCGAAAACAAAGCGTTCATATAAGCTACGCGTTCTTCACTAAACTCTATAGTTTTTGTACTCTTGAAGTCCAAGCCGAACGGCTGGCAAATGTTCGTGCATTTCAACGTGTCGCGAAGGAAAACTTGACGCACTAAACTAACTAACTTGTCCGAGCTACAGCTAATGAGTTCGTAAACTTCATTGTATAGTGTTTCACTGCAATTATCACAAACTATTATATGGCTGGGTGAGCAACAACGCCTGTAAACATTGTCAGTCGACGTGTCGTTGTGCTCGCTTGTCACGTTCCGCGGAACTTCAGACTTGACTAATGCCTGCGCGGCCTTCTTCATTATCGACATGACGGCGTCTCGGGCGGAGCCGAATAGATTCTTCGATGGTTCGGTCTCCACCGCGGGGATATCCGGAACATCTATTATGTCATCGTCCTCATCATCATCTATGTGAGCTGGATGTTGGGAGTTCTCCTTTTCGAGAACCTCGAATTCAGAGGTTCCGTAGACTTTAAATAGGGAAATGGGGCAATAGTGTTCGGAGCCGTGGTGCGACAGCATCTCGACTTTGATAAACTTCCCGAAGATTTGGGGAAAGAGATCGAAGCTTTGCACGTCACGCATATCTTGAGCGGTAAACTGGCCGACGCTCGCCCAATCTCTGGTCGGAAACCTATCGCTAAAATATACGGCGATGTCTTTGGGCGTGGAAGAGAACAATTCGAAGTTAGCTAATTCTATTTTCTGGGCTTGCACTGCCTCGCAGAGTTCTACTACGAACCAGATGCGGCTGTTGCAAGTGTTGAGCATATACTCGTCCCTGTTGGGAGACAGGATGGAGCTCGCAGACCCCGCCTCGGGGTTCACGGCTACAATTTTGGCGCCACACGCGGGCGACGCGTAATTCTTCGACCTTAATTTTGTGCTTTTACTACTAAAATTCGTATTACTATGACTAGGTTGACTCGAATGATTCAAGACGGTGTCTTTTTTCTCCGCCTCAGCGAGTTGTTTCTGCGCCCACTCTGAGAACGATGGTATGTCTTCCTGTGGCGTTTCTGGTTTGACTGGAATGTTTTCTGTTTCTTGTTCCTTTTGTTCTTCTTGAGATTCTGTAGTAGTTTCTACTTCTATTGAGGGAGTTTGAAATGATTCTTCTGTTTGTCTTACTTCATGCATGGGCCTCGCTTTTATGGTGAGCCGCGGCTCGGTGCTCTCTTTTTCCACATCTTTTTTATCGCTTTCTTCTTCCAAAGCATCGCTGTCTACAATAGAGAACGTCTTCGTATCATTGTGTTCGTCGGAATCATTGGCGAACAGGAATTCGTCGGAATTCGTCAGTTCTAACTTGGCATTGTCTGCTAAAGATATGAGCACTGGAGGCTGCCCGGTGTCAGGTAACCTGTAACAATACAAAATTGAATTTTAGGTATGCTCAGGAAGTCTTACAATAATGATAATGAACAGGTTGAATTGAAGGTGATTTCTTTGTTGGTTCTGGTTCGATATATAAAGGTATTGGGTAATTAGCTACGCAGTTATCAGTTGTAGAATGTAAACAGTGGGACGCGTTTGCGTTAATTGATCATATCAGTTGATGGCCGCTTGCCAAAATCTCACGTAACTCCTACTTTGTCGAGAAGTGTGGCTATTTAAACTTACAAAGTCATACACACGCTGCTTTCATAATGATTGTTACTAAGTAACACAAAGAATTCTTGTATTAACACGCATGAGTTTTGTTGTGTCACGTAATATTTATTATTGCTTTGCTACAAAAGGCCTTTATACAACAAAATCTTCCTGGAAAAGTGATCTTATTCAACGCAAAATAGAGCTTTGATTAATACAATGTATGGTCATTGCACACACAATACACCCAATTGAAACAATCAGGGCCTAAAATCAACTGGGGAGGCTGACCGCTGCTCCCAACATGAGAATTAAAACAGATGTGTGTAAAATGTCACCCGCATCTTAAGGATATTCCAAGCAAGTGAGCTATACTCATTTCACTAACTTAAAAATTGGTATTTGAACATAAAAGGTTAAAGATACATAGAAATATTATTTTTTTACACTACATATATTTTACGAGAAGCATTTTTATATCGCTAATATTTTCCCGGAGACTCGCCTAAACACAGAGAGATTTTGTTTTGATACATTTACATGAGACGTGATATTTACGCACGTAAGTACCATTTGTATGGTTTGTGGCACATATTTTAAAATAATTTAGCTACTGTCAATAACTTACTCAGCACATCAGTCATCACTACATAGTATAAAACAAAGTCGCTTTCTCTGTCCCTATATCCCTATGTATGCTTAAATCTTTACAACTACGCAACGGATTTTGATGCGGTTTTTTTTTAATAGATAGAGTAATTCAAGAGAGTTGTTTATATGTATAATACACTATCAAGTCACCCCGGCTTCGCACAGGTAGTTTCTCATACGACACTGATGCTTTACTAACCGTGCGAAGCCGGGGCGGGTCGCTAGTTCATTATACACCACACTGATAAAGTATTCTTTGAAACCGAGTTAATTACACCACAAGTATTTATGAGCACTTAATTAGTAATCCATTAAGTTGGGTTATTACCATTTACCAAATGGTTATTACCAAATGATATATAATATATTAATAGCAATTACAAGTTGGTACAGACCATGAGTAGATTTGCATGTTATGCAATTATCCTCAGTCTGATCTGTCTCATCCTCAGTAATGATATCTTCCAGACCATTTCCGCTTAAATAACAAATATAAATTATACACAAAAAGTAATAAGCCTGTAATTTCACCAGCACACATTGGCGCAACGCAATACGACTTGGGTCTTCTCATATTTGGGTAGGACCGCAGTCGTTGATGTTGTTTATGGGAGGTAGTAACCATTTAACATTAGGTGAACTACTCGATTCACGACAAGGTGTGTGTGTTTTTTTAATGTAAGGAATGGGATATTATTGCAATTTATTTACACAAAAAAAATAGACAGACGTTGTTGTGAACCGTAAAGATATTTGCAAGAAAAATGTATTTTATTAATAAAGCAATGGATCTACTCTTCTGGGGGGATTCCAATAGGAGCGAAATCTCTTTGAGCCTTCAGTTTAGGTCACCTAATGCATATAAATGGAAAATTTCTCAAATTGTTTCCAGTAAACGTGTTTCACTGCTGTTTGTTATGGGAATATTCGAGTTTAATGATATTTAATGAATAATGCAGCAAATAAAGGAATAATTTGGTGACAAAATAGAGGAATAATTTGGCCGTAATGAGGAGGTTAAATAAAAATTCTCTGTAGGCAACTGGACGGCATATTATGCACTTAAAAAAACACTGACATCTGACATTGACAGACTGACTCCATAAGGAGAGGAAAATAAATACGATGTCAGTGTTACGGTACTCCAGACAGTACGGTGGTTCCTCCCGAAATAGAAAGTAACGATGAGCTTGGTCTATTTTAAAATAAGAAAACAGACTATATGGCCCACGCAGCAAATATGACGTCACAGCATCACATTTCAGGACTTACTGCAAGAATCACCCGGCCACCTTACAGTCTACAGTCTAAATCATGATCATTGGCCTTAATACCTCGTTATCAGACGATTTAAGTAGTGTGAGGTAGGCATTTTGGAGGTTATATAAGCTGATGCGTGATCGCACTGAGCCATCGCACCCAGAGCTAAATAAACTGTCACTAACTAAAGAAAATAACTAAACAAAGTTCATTCTATCCTTACGCCATATTGGGCAAAAGATATTTTATTTTCAAAGAACGGTTCATTCTTGTTTTTTTTACTTTTAAACTCCATAATTACCATCTGTACACAGTGGATAAAAACCAATATAAACATAGTGACTCCATGAATCACTGAAGAATAATAAAAATTGTGTTGAAAACATTGTTTTATTGCTGAAGTTGGAGTAGAGGCACAAAATCCTTGCAACATTGCAATCTTGCATCTCTGAAACTGTTCGAGACGCTTACGTGTAAAATATCTTGGTGAGTCCTTGGTGGCCACCGTAGGAGAGCAACTGGCAGAGTAGCAGCCCCGCGAGCAGCGCCCTCGGCGGCGACATCCGGCAGCCGAGCGCGCATTGGCGACGCGCCCCCGCACCTATCCCGGCACGAGACCGACACGACCCGGGGACGACGCGGGCAGCGCACGGAGCTACAGTCTATTGTTTAGCCACAACACGGGCTGTTTGCTACAACACTTCCAGCGATAACACCACGACTGGAGCGATACGACTTAGATTGCCTCAGTTTCGCTAGCGCGGACTTTTTCCGCCACAATGGGAGCTTATTGAGCCTTCCGAAACATCGATAGGTGTCTCAAGTGAAAGATGCTGAACTTTCACGAGAACAATAGCTTAGTTCGCCGCGTACGTGTAACACTTCGAGAGGCTCTCACGGATTATGGAGACTTGTAATGAGTGCGCTCTACTGTATACCGTCGCCCCTTGGTAATATAATAAAGGCAATGAAAATTGTCTCGCAGTAATAATAATGTTTGTTACTAGGCACTCAAGTCTGGTGTCCAAAAATACATCACTCAATGTGTGTTTGATTACGCGATTCGCTTTCAATGCCACCACTTTATTCACTAGGAAATTCTCACTCCATGAATTAGGAACTTCATTGTATCAGCAGTTCCATTTGATTGTCAATGCGTTCTACTGCGTGCGCATATCTTTATGCGTACAATCAACTTTGGAAGGCATTGACTTTGTCGTATTTTCCGGATTAAACTGGCAAAAAATATCAACTGGGTGAGGATGACTTTCCAAAACTAACGAAAGTAAAAATTCTAAAAAAATATTGCGTGTGTTTGCAAGACGGATATAAAACGATACAGATATTATCAACAGTAAGATAAGAGCATATGTTAAGGGGATTTACAATAGATTTCAATTACTTGTTTGATTTAATGAGTAAACATAATAAACAAATGAGCCAATAGATGATTATTATCAAAACTACCTTTGAAGAAGACTTATGTTCATAGAAATGTAATTTCCATTTTCCAATACCAATATATATCTTTCGCAGTCTTGCAGGCGTTCGAGAATAAATTTGCACTATTTTAATTAAAAGTTACAGAGCTTTATTGGAATGAATATTTCTACTTTACCAATGGGTTTTATGAAGGAATGAACCATAATTCAAAATTTATAAAATACTAACACTCATGTCTATACCACGTCTATAGTTTGGAAACTTGTAGGTAGATTTTTAAGAAATTTTCTACAGCTCTACATACGCCTCTGATCTCCTCGGGCGATGTAAGGTAAGTTCGAAGCAAGAACATACTATTATATTCCAAACTCAAAATGTATGTAAACTCAAATGACTAAAATATATACTATAATTAGCAGCGCCCCGCGGTATAACTTAAACAACTTCTGCCTAGTGCTAGATAGTAATAGCCTATAGCCTTCCTCATGAATGTGGCTATCATATACAAAAATATTTTTCAAATCCGGCTGGTAGTTCCGGAGATGAGCGCGTTAAAACAAATAAACTTTTCAGCTTTATAGCTGAAGAGTTTATTTGTTAAATTTGTTACATTTTTATATTTGTTAATATAGTAATTATAGAAATAGATAAATTACCAGAAGAACTGAAATCCATTAAAATATCCCATTATCTCAGTATATTCGTAAATTTAAATTATTTATTAGAAAAATGCTTTCATGACATTAACGAATACCATTAAAAAAAATTTAATAGTACCTACGTAAATAACCGACGCTTATAAAGGCGCATAAAAATAATATACTTGGTACTTAGACAACAATGAAAAAGTATTAAAAACCTTGGAATGCCTCCTGCATATTGCAGGATAATGTATCACGCTGTAATACCCTTACAGCGTGATACATTATTATATTATCTAATACCATGTGAAAGCAATAAATCATTGAGTATTGAGTTTCTCTTAACCAGTTAAGTAAACTTTAAGTTAACAAAACTTATATAATAACATTTTCTTTATAATCTATTTACATGGTTGAAGTAGTACAATAGTATACTTATTTATCCACATCCACATTTTTTATTCACATGTACATCCTTCAACAAACACAAACCAGCCGCAGTCAATTAAAAACAACACACATCACCATATATCCAGTACCATTGAATGAAAAAACGTAACATATTGGATAACGTTGGCACTCAGCCAGAGATACGGCGGCAGTAGAACAGAGGTAATTAGCGTACTGCACTGGCTTTTGTATTTGAATAAATATACTTAGATTTCCTTGCATGTAAATAAAGGATTAAAAAATAATAATAATTTATTTGAAACTGATGTCCTTATCCAGGGTCCGGATGTTATATACAATTTCATCATTGGCAACAAGCAGTGAAAGCATGGCAAAGTTTTTATACATTCAGAAATTTTTGACGCGCATAAAAAGGAAATCAAACAAAAAGTTATCTTCAATTAAACAAAAACAAAAACTAAAGAATCAATTAGAAAGATGATCTGATTCATATACATAATTCTATTAAAAATAATAAACAAAACCCTCACTTAAATAAACGATAAAACTTTGTAAAGAGAGAATAGACGGCAGAGGCATAATCGACGAATACAAAGATTTTATTGTTTATAAAAATAGTTATGTTTATAAATAGTTATGTACGCATATAGAATCAGTTTACTAATAGAGTTATTTTGTGATGTGAACGACCGGGCCGTAGACGAGACGTCATTATGAGCGACGATTGTGACGCTAACACAGACAATCATTTTATTGGGCGATGGACGATGTTCTCTGGCGCAGGTTGTGACAATAAACAGCCATTTGGCAGATGTGGGAACATTGTCAACATATTGTTAGATATGTTCACAATGTTCCCACATATCATATATGGGTACAATTTGGTACAAGTATAGCTTATAACCTGCATTAACAAATATATAATTAGATATATGTATAAACATCATTATTTTACCCTTTTCTCTATTTATTTAGGGTCGGCGCAGTATCTCTTTCGCATCCACAATCCTCATCAGCCACTATCTAATAATTCACCTCTTTTTCATTCAAGCATATCCTTTCACATAAAAAAAATATTTTTTCAAATCCGCGCATGTGATAAATGTCGCAGAAACCGGAGAACATAAAAAAAATATACACAGTGGAACATAGAACCTCCTTTTTTGAAATCGGTTAAAAATAATTCATTTATGAGAAATAGAAATATGTAAAGAACACAGAAGAAAGAGGGTTATTAATCACTAACCTAACAATAGTTAATCTATCATCAACAGCTGACCGTGGCACAACAGCGATAACACTACTAATGAACTCTAAGAACGTGGCACCACAGATTTACTAGAGAACGTAAAGGCTAACATATAAATGACGGATAGCATACTGATCTCGTCGTAGGAATTACGTAATTACATACCACTAGGAACACTATCTCGAAGTAATAAACTCATTATCATGTTAATGATTGCCTACATAGCAAACGGTAGGTAGAATTAAGAAATTAACACTCTTCAGACCCAAATATATATAACGTTTTATCATCTTTTATATGTAATAATGATATAAAAATTTAAGATAATACTTTGTGCCTAGTAATAAGTTTTGTAAATATTGAAATTTTTTGTTAACCTCTCCTCTCCTGATCCTTTTCCTATCCCGATGTATTATAATTTTATTCCGTGTAAATGTTTCCCAAATTTTTAACTCGTGTAAATAAAAAAATACATCCAGAAAGAAATCACTCAGAAATATTACTTGACAATGGCAAATGCATAGAAGTGCGACGCCAGAGGAAGAGAAAAAAAAAAAGAAATTAACACCCTTACAATACTAACGTGTACACAATGATAATCTGAGTAATTTATTGTTTAATTATCCAAGTGCGGAATATTACAATGTTATGTATTTTTTTGATAAAGTATTTTTTAAGCAAGCAATCTCCAAGCGCCCTTCGAAAGCTAAAACAGAAAGCAAAAGCTCTCAAAGTCTAAAACGACTACGTAGATAAATAAGAACACTTTTTGCTTGTTTACATAATACGTCTAACGGTAAGCAAAGCAATCCATTATGTTTCCTCAGCGTCAATCAAACTTTCGATTTCATCTCAATGCTCATTCAGATAGCAAATAATGAAGACGTATAATTTAGTACTCGTTGTGGGTTGTGGTTGAGTTCCCGTGATGTATGGTGTTCGTAATTATAATAATTGAAAATGATTATAATTGCGGATGGAAAGAAATAAACACTTCCAGATCTTTCATCACATAACAATTAACATTTACATCTTTCATTATTATTCGTGTTACCGAGATATTTACCATGATTTGTGAGTTTTGTTGACTATCATGGTAAATATCTCGGTAACACGAATAATAATGTTCATAACCATGATAGTTTTAAATTTATATTTACGTCTTTCATTTGTAAATTGAAAATGACCTTATTTTATGCAATATCAGAACCAGAGGCCCTAAAACAATCAAGAGCTTTCGGGACAAGGAGAATTAAAGATAAAGTCAGTCTGTCAAAAGATAAAGCACATAGCTTTCCCTGTGTGCAGACGGTGCAGTCGGTGCAACGGCCTAGGTAGGCGGGACTGGTTTTGCAAACTCGGCCTAGTAAGGATACACTCATACTGTGCGAGCGATATAGCATTTAGAACATATGGGCTTCCGTGGGCTTGACTGTATGTCGGTCGACCTTACACGTGGTATGCAGTTACACAATTTATAACAGTCTGACAATTTGTGGTGAATTTAAATCAAGAACAATTTGAACAACCGCTACTATAAACCGCCATAATAATGACGGCTAAATAAATGGTAGGTATTCGTCCATTATTAAACATGAGCTCTTTGTACAACTTAGCAACAGATAAAGCCTTGATGGCCATTTACTGGTCCAAGTTAAATCAGCATGATATTACTCATGCAAAGTAAAAGAACGATGAAAATTAATGTTAAACAAATAAATCGAATCAACGTTTACTTAAAGAGAATTGATAAAAGAACCTAAAATAAATTCGAGCAGGAGTAAGCAATTACGAATAAATACAACAATAAAAATATTATAATGTACAAAGCAAATAGAATAATTGTCCTAACGGCGCAAGAAATCACTAGAAAGTATACTTTACATGTTATATTAATTCTAATAAACCCTTAGTTCATTAGAATTAATCTACTAAATAGTAGAGAAAACTACAAAATACCAACCCGTTAGTCGGTAATGCAATTTAAATATAGATTATAAGTTATAATCATAATAATATAACTTAATGGATCCGACCATTTATCGAGTCAAAGGAAAACTAGTGCAAATACAAAGTAATTAATTCTTGTGTCAAGCTTCTAGAAGATTAAATATTAGATATAAACTGTTTTAGTCTTGTGAAATGTTTAAGTGGCAAAACTTTATCGGCATTATGAATAGTACTTTAGTTAGTATGCCAGTTGCTTGTCGTTGCGGTTAGTTGCTAGGTCTGTGTTATTAGGTTCAATGGTGCGTGAGACGACCTGTGTATAGACCGAATAATCATAAGAAGATGTCTACATTTAAATTTGTACAAACTGTTTCACATTTTATCAAACCTAAATAATAAATATCAGAGTTTCCTTTCAATACCAGAAATTACTTTGACAACTGCGTCTTACGACGCATTTTATATGATGACCCTATATAACTAGCCAGCTCTGAAACTGCGCATTTTCCTATAAGCCGATCGAGAGTCATAATTTGTTAAGTATTTAAAAAAATAGTGAAATAATATTTTTCTCTACCTCTGATAATATCTAAAACTTATAGAACCGGTACTATGACCGGTTGAATATCGTTTTATGAGCTTAGGTACTTTATTGGCGTTTTCATTATGTTGTTTGAATGTTGTATTAAAAGGTCAGTTTCTAGAATAAGCGTATAAGAGATTAGAAAATATTTTTTCAAGGTAAAGTTTTGTGTTTTGTTTTGTGATTCGTTATTTTGATCAGATAGGGACCAGACGAAAATAGATTGTCCCCAAAAGGTCAACTATGTGAAACAAAAAAGTTATGTTATCATGAATATACTACGAATATAGCGGCACAGTTCAACTTCTAGTTGAATCATTACCTACATTTACACAATCTGATTTCAAGTCGCATACCCAATAAGGGAATTTCATTGCCCAATACGACATCTGAAATTATTGGAAATTGGCAAGAGGTTGTACCTGGCTTTAGGCTTTATCAATAGACGTTCCACAACTTGTATTGGATTTCTCAGATTGAAACAACTATTTCGAATCTAAGACAAATGTAATGATACTAGTATTCAGTGTTGTTAAGGTTTACGACGTTAATAAAGTTGATAAACCTATTCGGTTTGATCGTAAATCGGTTGAGGGAAGACATTTATCATTGAATCAACATCATCTCTGTGCAAATCAAAAACGACGGCTGCACGATCGATCAACATCAAACATTTCCCGGAATAATGAAGAAAACGGCAAGTCGAATATGGTATGGTAGGAAAACTTAAACAAACTTAAAACTTAATATTCGAAAATAGTATATTGCTTTCTGCTGATTAAACAATTTAAAAAAATTTAGCCATAGTTACACTTTTATTTTTGTTGTTTATCTTGGTTTTCTGAAAATTCGCAGTTGCCGTAGCTTTATTTTCACAAAATGTTACGTAATATTCGGTTACAGTAGCTTGAATTATTTTATACTTTGCCTTAGTTATGAAATAATTCAACAATTTTGGCCCATTCAATCATCGCGACTGAAATAGGCTTTCTATGGCATGCTTTCCACTAAGTCTTGGATTCGGTACGGCGGCTGTGAATCAAGATCAACATCCCACGCGGTCACAACCGGTGGGCGATATAATAAACACCCGGTACGCCCGGTTGCAATGACATCGAGCTATAATCTGACGCTGTGTGAAGTACATACACAGGCGAAATTCTACATACTACTTAGTTACTACTAATCACTATAAACTACCTAACTAGTTGATATAAACTTATTTAACGGTTTATATGATTTCAAGAAGAATGTATGACCTTCGGTAAAAGAAGAGCTGTATGCAGATATATATATAGAAATACAAAAAGAAAGATGTGCGAATTCAAAACAACTTTACTCTGAAATTTAGCTAAAAGAAGGAAGCTCATAGCATCAGACACGTTTGAAAATCTACCAAGTAATTGCGATTTTGGTAATTTTTGAAACGAATAAGACTGATATAAACTGAATAAGATGCAAGATTTACGTACCCTGAAGACTGTATTTACCGTCAATTGTCTCGCAGTAGCATGGCGAAACTAGCAGGAGATACGGCTATTGCAAACGTTTAATTAACAATTAATCAGCGAATGATGAATGAGATTTGTTAGCAACGATATTTACTGACAACAGCTTGGAATGTTCAGGCCGTGGGTGTAAGAGAATGCAACAATGGTCAAACGTTCGGATATTATGACTACAATATTTTGAAACACATTGTTGAATTAAGTCTACTAATTATTCTGTGCCAAGCTGAAACACAGACGGTGATGATTCAGCTGGGCACAGTAATTAAAGATTGAACGTTACACATAAAAGCACACTGGGTCAATATCAAATGGTCGGTTATACGGGAATTACAATTACTCGAATCGCAAATTAGATTACGATCTGGTTTTTAGACCGCTGGACTGTGCTGCAAACAACCCACTAACCTAAATGACGTACAGATATTACCCCTGAAAAGTTTATGAATAGTAATTCATACAAACAAGAATGTTTTCATGACGGTATAGCTAGTTAGAAAACGATTGAGCTCCCTTGTCAAACACAGAAAGCAACGAAAACACACAAACTATTTAGATTCTAAACAAGAATGTAGATAACGAGGAAACTATGAGCTGTAATGGAAACGGTGTCTCAAGATATCTTTTGGAATTGGATCAACATTGGCTTACCAATGTTAATAGTGGGACCACTAGCAAAGCATAGTGTCTATCGGGCCGTAAAGCACAATGCGAACCCAAAGCGAAGTGGCATTTACAGTATTAACGTGCGTGTCTTATAAACTAGTAGGTCTTAATGGCAATAGTAGTGTCCAAGGTTTTCTAGTGACCTGAATACTGGACCAGTGAGTCGTGCTCATGTTTCCATATGTTAATACGAAATTTCGCTTTAATTTAACAGCCCGGAGAACCAATTTCAAATGACTCGGATATATTTCGCTACAAATGAAGTAATTAGATTACAAATTATCGACATCCTTTCTTATTATCATATTGCGTCCATTATGAAGTGGAAATGTTTTTCGTCGGTCAAACCACTTCCTTTATGTTCTGGTAAATAAGATTACCAAACGTAAGGAATATTATATTGTTTGTGATGAGGATCATGTTCGCGAAAAGAAAATAATCCTTCCATTAGGGGGTTCTTGCTTGTTTTTTACCATGGAGGGTCGGAGGTTCGTTTTTCAGTTAAATCAAAATTAAATTGTCGTCACGGCGGACTCACGTTTGGCGATGTGGAAGGTCAAATGCGATACCGACAATGTTCTTGGTTCTATGTCAATAAAGTTAGTTAGTAGCGGAAAGTAATGAAACCATAATATGCAAACCTGAGAGTATTAATAGTCATCAAGTAGAATGAACGTTATAATGACTCAAGCGCTTCGTAACATTTTATAATATATTAGTACAGTACAGTGTCACCAGTTATCGAAAATATTTTGTTAAGTTTGTCCCCGGCCCCGTAGCTATCAAGAAATAAACGTTAAAACGTTAGTGCGATGAGCATAAAGTTGGTCCCCGGATCTTGGATACACGTGTCCGTGCCAATGTCAAAACAGGGAATATTAGCGCTTGGCTCAATTATATGTAAGTGTGTTAAGCATTTTGCAATGTGCTCATCGCAACAATTGCGTTTTCATTCATATATCCATACTAAAGTATCACGAATTTTCGACACAAATATATATATGCGACTAAATAGACGGGTCAAGTAGGCAGCCTACCTGCTAAGTGGTTACCACCACCCATGAAGAACAAAAATACATCTCTGGACTACTAAAATATGAAATTACCCAACATGCGCTCGTCACTTTGAGACGGGGATATTACGCCGCAAATACCTGTAATTTGACAAGCCCCATACCCTTCCACCGGAACACAGAAATGCGAGCGCACCACTGCTTGGTGGCGGATTACGAGGCGTGGATGCAGTACTTCTTCGGACGAACTAAGCTTAACTTACAAGTTCTACTGCTATTCAAGTTCAATACTTTGAGTTGCTCCCTCCGCAACACACGGGGTTACGTGTAGGGACTCTGAGGGTATTGACCTACGGACGCCAGAAACATGGTCCCCTAAAAAAATAGTTTTTATGTTATATTTTTATATGATACTTTTTATATTTGACCTTTTTTGTGAACATTATAATCATGACATTTGCATGCCTTACATGAAAACGTGTATTTACGTACTTACGTGTAGTTAATTCGTGTATTTACGCACACTTAGCACACAAGAGCCAACACGATATTAGATCAAATGTCTAGTTAAATATATTTAATAAATTCGGAATTCATTAAATTTATGCAACGATGCATTACTGCATCTTTGTCCCAATATCTTGTGATTAATATGTAAAGTTTCACTAAAATAACACTGACCATTTATAATTATCAATAAATCACCTAATGTATAGGAAAACATTGTGGTATCCTGTGCATAGATCGCAATATTTTTTGAAACCAACAAACAAAGAGGAAAAGTGGAATATTATCTACAAAAGAGGAATATCATTTTAGTACCGTACAGATACTTCATTAGTATTACCAATTAGATAACAAGATCAGTGTCATTATGGAGAAAGTAAAAAGAAAACCAAGGGCGATGTAATTACGCTAATAAAATACACTAATTTAAGAGAGAGGTTTTATTTCTACACTAAAAAAATCTATAATAAATTAGTTGTGTGTTCTATGTCAAGCCTGCGAAACGAACGACACAGGAAATCTTAGTGATAGTTGCCTGTGAGAGACCATAAATATTGCTTTATTTCCTTATGATCATTCAACGATATTATTCACCATAAATATCTGATTATATTCATAGAGTCTACAGCCTGTAAACTAAGCGCATAAAAATTTAATGAAAACAATTGCTATTACAAATCAAAATAATGGTAATATTTCACTGACCCAGAGAAACAATTAACCGCGGGCAAGAAATTAAAAGCGTGACAGTCCGCGCTGTCTCATAATTTAATCCAAAGATCTGTTAGGCATACTCTGCCCACGACTTCGCGCAGTATGTAAATCGTGCCAGTACTTGTGCCAGCAACACGGGCCATTTCATTTTCTACTCCAAAGTGAAAATACTGATTTACAACCCGTCGGATACGGTGTCAATTAGAGTTTAATAAACAGTCATATGGGTAGGAAGCTGCCACTGCTGGATCACGATTGACAAATGCTGGAATAATTATGCGGTCAATTTGTCGGTGCAATTGGCTTTTGCGCTGATGCGAAGGGCTTTTTATCTCTAATTGACGGAATAGTATCGTTTCTATTACGCACTTTATTTATATTTAAGTTTCCAGACCTCAAATGAAGTATTACCATTGCATTTAGATTTTTTTATTTGAACATCATTTTATAATATCCAATCAAGTACCGACAAATTTTACGAGAAGGCGTTCTATAAAATTTCCAGCATAATTGATTATAAAACGTCGATTTACCCATTTCTTAGAATTTTTTTGTAAAAAAATGCTGAGAAGTGGGTTATCTAAGCCTTAGCACTTTCCACCACCCAATTACTAGCATTAAGGCGGTACACTGAGCTGTGTTTTGGAATCTCACGGGATAGGTACTAAATATTATTATCCCAGTAGCCAAAACGTTTTAAAGCTTGGTTTGAAACACTCGTTTGACTAAATAAAAATGGTTAGGTTATAAATAGTAAAAATTCTAAACAAGTGCGATTGTGCATTTTGCTTTATTGCATCATCCATCACTTACCAAGCCTGTTATCCTGTAAGGGATGAGGGTTTATATGTAAGCTGGCTAAAACGAGCGACCCCATTTTCGGGAAAATACTCGTGAACGATATACGTTCAGGTAAAGTTACTAGAAATTAGAATAACATATACAAGGTTAATGATAATTATTATGCTTATATGAACACAAAAAATTCTGTGATAAGATTCCGTGGAAGTTTATATTAATGTAATTAGATATATGTGAATTACAAATAAATATCCACCGCTATGTGGCCCCAAACTAAGCATAGCTGGTAACATGGGAACTATTGGTGTGTGAATATGACTCCGCCCTTTCTCAACAGATGTCGTTTTTAGTATTGTTTACGTGTACTAATAAATGACCATACTTGTATTCGATAGTACTGAATGTCAGCTATCTAACGCATTTTATGATATTTGGTTGAAGTGTAAGCAACAATTGTTTTCACCTTTTCGAAAATGTCGGTTTTTATTCCAAATAAACGTCATTTGCGGGAAGTGTTATTACATTATTTTATTGCGAAGAAAACTGCAGCGGAAACTTATCGTTTGCTTGTGGAGATTTATGGTGAGCATGCTCCGTCTAATACAACTTGCAAGGAATGGTTTCGGCGATTTCAAAATAACGATTTTAGTACTGAGGATAAAGAACATGGAAAACCACCAAAAAAATTTGAAGATGCTGAATTGGAAGCATTATTGGCGGAAGATTCTTGCCAAACTCAATCAGAATTAGCTGCAGCATTAAATGTTGATCGTTCAACTGTTGCAAAGCGTTTACAAATGATGGGAATGATTCAAAAAGCCGGTTACTGGGTTCCACATGATTTAAAAGAAAGAGACATGGAACGTCGGAAAACCATTTGTGAAATGCTGCTTCAAAGACAGCAAAGAAAAGGATTTTTGCATCGGATAGTCACAGGAGACGAAAAATGGATACACTACGAAAATCCTAAACGCAAAAAAGCTTGGGTGAAACCAGGCGAACCAGGCCCATCACAGCCAAAAATAAATATTCACTGTACCAAGGTCATGCTCTGTATTTGGTGGGATCAGAAAGGTATTGTATATTATGAGTTGCTCAAACCCTCTGAAACTATTAATGGAGAAGTTTACCGACGACAACTAATGCGTTTGAAGCGAGCCATAGAAGAAAAACGACCAGAATGGGTGAATAGACATAACAAATTAGTTCTTCAGCATGACAATGCCAAACCGCATACCGCAGAAGTCGTAAAAAGATATTTAGAGGGACAGGACTGGGAAGTGTTACCCCACCCGCCATATTCACCAGACATAGCTCCTTCGGATTACCACCTATTCCGGACGATGCAGACAGACCTTACTGGAGAAAAGTTTACTTCATGTGAAAGTATCAAAATTTGGATTGACAACTGGATAAGCTCAAAAGACCAGGACTTCTTCCAGCAAGGAATACGAAAACTACCTGAACGATGGGCGAAGGTTGTAGCTGCAGATGGAGCATACTTTCAATAATTTTTTTTTTTAATTTTGTAAGCGAACAAATGTGTTTTATTTTGAAAAAAAGGGGCGGAGTCATATTCACACACCCAATAGATTACTCATAGAACACAAAAATTACTTTTTTTTGTAAAAAGATACATTTACATATTAACACCCACACAGAACAAACATTTATGTTCGCACAAAAATGTTTGTCTTGGGTGGGAATCGGACCCATAACCTACAGTGCAGAAGGCAGAGCTACTACCAGCTGACCTGAACTATACAAGTAGTTGTCTCCGTGATACGATGAATACGAAAAATAGGTTTCCTATAGATTGATTGCACAGACAGGAAACATGAAAAATCTATAGGATGAATATTTTAAAAATATATTAAAGAAAAATATTCAATTCAGCGCAACGGGTAATAAGTTAAAGAAGGTAGCAATAATGAGGTGAATTTCAAGTTATAATGATTTGTTAAATGCTCCCTTTCATGTGGAAATACCGATGCGGACTTAAGATAACGTAATCATAGTTGATTACAAAGAAATGGTCATAACCTATTGTACGTTCAGATAAAACTTTTTCATGTACAACTGTGGTCATTGTTAACTGCTGCAGTAGATAATAATTGACTTATTTATTAATTGAATAAATCGACTTTAATACTTTTATCACTTAGTTTAAGGAAAATAAAGAAACGGCATTTATTTTGACTACATCACAATCATTATAAACAGAAGCAAAGCACAAGGATTTTGCACATATAAAAAGATTACGATAAACGCCCTTAGAGGGTGAAGTTTTGGTCCACCTCGGAGATAAACTCTATAAAATAATAAAAGAAGCAATTGGCGAAGAATACGCGTAACAAACATACAAAAAAACACTTACAGCCGAATTAGGACCTCCTTTTTTAAAAGTCAGTTAAAATGTACACAAGCGCAGGTTCTCAGAATTAAAAGAATTAAAATATTGAAGCAAACTCGTTGGTTGAATTGATTTCAGTTCACAATATCACAGAACGCTGTTCACAGAACAGCATTCTGTGATATTTTGCAATCGGTAACGCTGATAAGAAAACTAAACATTTTAAAGTTAAACAATTGGAATCAAACAGAAGTATAAAATTAAATACTCGCGTCAAGGTCAAAAATAACTAACGCCTACGTGATTATGGTTGTTGTAAAACTATTGAAACTTCGGAATGACAAAATTAGGACTCGGAGATTTTATAAAAAAAAAAAATCTTCGGTAGATATGCCATTCAGACTATTTTAAAAATTATATTTTGCGAGTGTGTGGGCGTGGGGCCAGTGGTAGAAACATCAAATTTAAATCCGAAGTTCGCTGGTTCTAATCCAAAAGACAAAAATGGATGAAAAACATTGTGCTTTAAAAATGTGTGTGCGCAATACCACGCTCTCAGGTCAGTGAAGGACATCGTTAGAAAAGCGAGATGACTGTCCTAGAATCAAAATTCAAAGTCATGTGACACCTACCAATCCGGATTGAACTCCCGTGGTAGATCAAAGCCCGTTCGTTATATTATCTATCGGTTATATTGTACACAGTATATTTGGGGCTTTTGATTTTATCATTTATATTAATTAATTATGATGTTAATTATAATATAATAGGTGTGTGAATATGACTCCGCCCCTTTTTGTCAAAATAAAACACATTTGTTCGCTTACAAAATTAAAAAAAAAATTATTGAAAGTATGCTCCATCTGCAGCTACAACCTTCGCCCATCGTTCAGGTAGTTTTCGTATTCCTTGCTGGAAGAAGTCCTGGTCTTTTGAGCTTATCCAGTTGTCAATCCAAATTTTGATACTTTCACATGAAGTAAACTTTTCTCCAGTAAGGTCTGTCTGCATCGTCCGGAATAGGTGGTAATCCGAAGGAGCTATGTCTGGTGAATATGGCGGGTGGGGTAACACTTCCCAGTCCTGTCCCTCTAAATATCTTTTTACGACTTCTGCGGTATGCGGTTTGGCATTGTCATGCTGAAGAACTAATTTGTTATGTCTATTCACCCATTCTGGTCGTTTTTCTTCTATGGCTCGCTTCAAACGCATTAGTTGTCGTCGGTAAACTTCTCCATTAATAGTTTCAGAGGGTTTGAGCAACTCATAATATACAATACCTTTCTGATCCCACCAAATACAGAGCATGACCTTGGCACAGTGAATATTTATTTTTGGCTGTGATGGGCCTGGTTCGCCTGGTTTCACCCAAGCTTTTTTGCGTTTAGGATTTTCGTAGTGTATCCATTTTTCGTCTCCTGTGACTATCCGATGCAAAAATCCTTTTCTTTGCTGTCTTTGAAGCAGCATTTCACAAATGGTTTTCCGACGTTCCATGTCTCTTTCTTTTAAATCATGTGGAACCCAGTCACCGGCTTTTTGAATCATTCCCATCATTTGTAAACGCTTTGCAACAGTTGAACGATCAACATTTAATGCTGCAGCTAATTCTGATTGAGTTTGGCAAGAATCTTCCGCCAATAATGCTTCCAATTCAGCATCTTCAAATTTTTTTGGTGGTTTTCCATGTTCTTTATCCTCAGTACTAAAATCGTTATTTTGAAATCGTCGAAACCATTCCTTGCAAGTTGTATTAGACGGAGCATGCTCACCATAAATCTCCACAAGCAAACGATAAGTTTCCGCTGCAGTTTTCTTCGCAATAAAATAATGTAACACTTCCCGCAAATGACGTTTATTTGGAATAAAAACCGACATTTTCGAAAAGGTGAAAACAATTGTTGCTTACACTTCAACCAAATATCATAAAATGCGTTAGATAGCTGACATTCAGTACTATCGAATACAAGTATGGTCATTTATTAGTACACGTAAACAATACTAAAAACGACATCTGTTGAGAAAGGGCGGAGTCATATTCACACACCCAATATTATGTTACTTTAAAGTGCAACAATATCGTTGAATGAAAAAGTGTAATGAAAATTACAAGAGAAGGCCAGTGTCAGTAGGCAAAGGGAAGACAAAATAGGTTGGTTAATGTTTTGTGGTGAAACTGCATACAAACTTACGGACTCAGACAGATATCCTGATCCATCTGTCAATATTGTTAATGTCATATCACTAGGTGTTACAAGGATCCGGTGCGAAGAACCCGGAAGCAATCAATTATATAGTTTTTGAAAGACTTTCCAGGATAAAGAATAACCTATCTACTATTCCAGGTTTTACCTCTATGAGCACCCGTTTGAGCATAATGCTTACAACCATACATCCAATCCACACATTCGCATTTGTCACTTTTAGAATCAGGATATACCATCTGCAAACGTTTTTCGCAATTCACGACAAATGCTCGTCATGACATACAATAAACAATAAATTGTAGAAGACATCCCGTCTCATTCCACCATTCATATATCAACTCACATCATGCGTGAGATTCGTATTTGCAAAAAAATAAGGCATTACAATCGTAAATTATAGAAGGCACACGCCGCGAATGAGGATGAGAATGGTAATCATTGACAAGCCTATATGAATTTTAGGATTTCGAATGTAAATCACATAAAATTGGAGAAATATTTCCAATTATTGTAATTTCATTGTCTACGGCAAAAATATTTTAAGGGCAAGGTACAAAATATCTCGTCATAAAAAGGGTACAGCTCGGGTACCTACAGATCCCAATAATATAAAAAAATAATTTATACGTCATGTAACATTACGTAAACTCGTCACGAAACTGTAAACAAATAATGTAGTTTTGCAAACACACGCAAATGATTTTCCCATGAAACTCGGGATATTTTCCACAATCCAAACTACGAACACAAATTAGATTTACACAACTATAATAAATATCGAATATTTGTGATGCACATTTATCGATCGATAAAATTTAAACTGTAAAATTGTCGATCGTAGTTTCGCGTTGTAATTCTACATCCGAGTACGAGACACGAGCGTGTGTTATGTGCGCTGTCACGCGCCGTACTGAATTATTGAGGCAGCAAGACGCGACTACGGACTGCTGCCGAGAGCGAAATTGCTTTCCGAACGCCACTACAATCTAAGCTTTGCTACATTACAATTATAGTCGTCCTTTCCATGGCAAGGTCGTATTTTTTTCCTACGAACCTAGCAAACTGGTTGGACACGAGAAATTCGCAGTCTGCCAGGAAATTGACACGTAGGTCTTTAGCATTTGACCGATAGCAACATATGATCACTTCATCACGGCGTTCCTGAGTTACGACTTGAGCTTCGCGAGATCATTTATAAGGATTCAATAATCCACTCACGTTACTGGTACGGTGATTCAATTTATATGCAGGAGAAATCAACGCGTTTCACTTTAAAATAGGAAATTGCCAATATTATTGGTACCATTGGTACTGAAGAAGATATTATCAATAAAGGTGGAAAAATATATCATTCTAGCTGCCAACTCAGAGGCTAATATAACCTAGGATTAACCTAGATTGGTAGTTTTTGAAGTTAAACATAGTGAGCTAATGGCGAAACGATGTACGGTGGTGTAACGGGTCAACAAGCGCACCGACCGCGGTCATAGTCAATGGACATACGATACACGCAATGAATAATGCAATGGATAATCGCATTAACAACAAAACCGTCGCAATTAAAAAAAAATACTGCTATTAATAAACTAAACGAAGAAAGCTTTAAATTATTATTATAAAAGCCTTACGTAAAAAGAGAGCAAATCACTACATAGTATAAAACAAAGTCGCTTTCTCAGTCCCTATATCCCTATGTACGCTTAAATCTTTAAAACAACGCAACGGATTTTGATGCGGTTTTTTTTAATAGATAGAGTGATTCAAGAGGAAGGTTTATATGTATAATACACTAGCAAGTCACCCCGGCTTCGCACGGGTAGTGATGATGCTTTACTAACTGTGCGAAGCCGGGGCGGGTCGCTAGTATATTATACAAGCATGATTATACAATATCACTGAAGATGTTTGATGTTTATTGATGTTCACAAATTTGCTGAACTATTTATGTTGTCTTCTCTGTAGTCATTACGTTGTTTGATAAAGTCTGATAGTCTTAGAGCGCATGGCGTGAACTAGTTCATACTAGAATTGTGCGCAAACACAGATAATGAATATATTTTTCACTGAACAATCTTTTAAATGGAGGAGATAGCAACACTGATGTTGATGTTAAAGGAGGTAGAATATAGTATTTTTTTCTGATCAGCGAGCTCTTACTTTTACGTATGCTTGTGCGATGCTATATTTATTCTATATAGTATTAAATTAAATAAACAAAAAATATGTACCGTCTCAATATTTGTAATTAAATAATATGAACAAGGATCATATTATTTAATCATTGTGTGTTTAATAAAATGACATCGTCTCCAAAATAGTTTAACCACATAAGCGACTTTCACAGGGAAGGCAATGCATTGTGTATTATGAAATACACGATGGGATCATCTTGAGCACTAGATAGTAATTTCTCGGGTATGATGGTGATAAATCTATTGCTTCCCATTGTTACACAATCCGGGGTTACAGTTCAAACACTCCCAAGGAAACATATAACGTGACTCACGCGATTGATAATTCAGATGATTTAGCCGTAAGGGCTGATTCCTACGAGCTATCAATCTTATCCTATGGAACCGTAGTAGGAACGTAAATATTCATATAAATTTAATCTAAAATCCAGTCACGCCTCGGGTCTCTACCGATCAATCATAATTTTAGTAGATGAAAGGTTTAGTGCACTACATTCGAGAGGAGAATATTGCTTGGCCTATTTCCAACATCAGTTTTTGTAGTTGAGAAAACGCTCCAATTTGAAGTAATTTTTTTAACTCACTTTCATATCGTCTGTGTTTTTATTATCGAATATATTAAATATAATCATGAGTAATTTAGTATATAGTTGGGTATATTTCAAGACGAGATGGGGTATCGGTCGCCTTCTTAAAAGCAAATCTAATTGTTTTACCAATACAATAATATAGATAAATCCTTGAATATTATGAAAAGAAAAACAGTGAATTTAACGAGCCTTGTTCTGCACTCTATAAAGTCGTCAATATGGCATGTGGATGTGGATACAGTTAGTTGCGCTGAAACAATGATTAACGTAAACGGCGCGGTCGCAACCTGACCCGCAGTGCAACGGGTGACTTAACTTACTTACCAATTACAATCTATTTAGTTTACTTTGTAAACTCACAATGAGAACAGAGATATACGAATCATACAGAAGTGTCTGTTGGAATCAGCGAAGGAACGAATACTGTTGCGACATTTATAAATAGTAATTCTAAGTGAAAATATATAGTTTTAATTATTTGGGCTGTGTCAGCGCACCACGTTTCCAACAATTTCTGTTTCAAATAACTCCACTAAGCTTAGGAAGAAAGCACATTACCAGCAAATCATTACTAAATAAGTGAACAGCCAAGACAAACCATATAATATCAACAAAACTATTACTAGCCGATACACAACAGCAATATCGAGGTATTAAAGACAAATAGCCTTTGATTTCAGATGAAGCTTTTCAATAACAGCCTTGCATTTTTGAAAAATAAAGTATTGCAAAGAAGAACGTCTTAGTGCACTCGACTTCAAAGGTTTTTAAAACATTGAAGAGGACAGCTTGGATATTCAGCGAGCCGAGAAATTGCCACTAACCCAGTTATCCTCCGACCCGCGGAAAGGAGACTTGTCGCATACCTGGGAAATTCTGAAGACTTGCTAGCGAATTGCTTATAATGCTGTTTCGTAACTCAATAGGACGTATTACAACATCAGTCTGATAGGGGTCCAACATATGAGATTGGCAAACTTATGAATTGTTTATTTTGAATTTATCCATATCTGAAATGGCGCTTTATTTGAACATAATAATAATAATATACTCATTTATTCCTTTCACAATTTTTTCATTATGCTAGATTATACATACAAGCTAGTATAGTAAAAGTTTAAATAAAACCTACGTAGTGAGAAGATGGTGCCTGCGATAGCTTTGAAAAACCTGTGTTATTAAGTAACAGTAAATGTTTCATTACTCGTTTCAGTATATTTATATTGTTTCTTTTGGTTACAGATTCCCAGAACACAGTAATGCAATATAGGAAGTCATTGTTGACATCTATTTTATCTACATTGCACCGCGGTTATCTGACATTTAAAGTTCAATTCGGTATTTAGTACAAGCCAAGATATAATTAGTCTCGGTTTAAGATAAGCGTAATGTTATTAGATCAATGCTCAATTGTCGAGTGAACCAAACTCATCGACGGTGACCGTTTAGAAATTGATTGCCGTAGTTCACCTCTTTATTTCGTTTTTGTACATCGACGATGGTTACCCATTCTCGCATTTCAAGAATAGGTACGTAGATGACCCGTAATAAAGGAAAGTAGCCGTAAAGTTAGTTTTATTAGTACTCATAAGATAGGTAATACTTGTTATGGCTTGATTGAGTAATTTGTATACAATAGAACCGATGTATAAAAGTTATAACGTTTTAAAGAAATTATTTTTGATGACTCAAAACGTTGAATAGCCGTGAAATTAAAACATGACTTTCGTATTAGGTCAATTTAATTCATAAGGTGCAATAACCTTCACAATCACCAAAATTTATAAAAGAAAAATCATCGAATTATCATTAAGAAAATACATGTTTGAATAATATACATTATGGTTATATGGATGATATGGTTTTAATAGTAAATGAATAAGACATGTTATGTTGTTCGGCCATTTTCCGTGTACCTAGGTGAAAGGTACCGAAGATCAGTGTATAGGGGACACGGACTTTATGGGACCCCTGTTTGGAATTCCACTGCGGTATGTGCAGGGCGCTCGAGGGCACAGGTTCTGGTGAGTTTAATGTCTTCTGCTTGTTCGCTATGAGTTCAATGCAATTCAACTTGCTTCGAATTAAAACCTTCGTAATTCGCGTAGACTTGCTAGATGAGTGGAAAGGCTACTTGTTTGAATTAAACTATCACCAGAATGCCAATGTATCAATATTAGTATTTGCTCAAATCGAAAGTGTACACATGTGTTCATATTATGCTCATGCAAATTTGAAAGATATCTATATAAATAAGAATGAATTTCCATATGTATGACGGACATCACTTGAGCACGGCGGTTGAGTTTTTTTGTTTCGGTGTCTGGACACGGTTTGTATGAAAGAAAAAACATCTAAGTTATATTATAAATGTCAATGTGAGTTTATTTGTTGGTCTGCTTTCACGCTAGTACTACTCAACCGATCATCATGAAATTTTGTATACACGTTGTCAGCGCACTACTCATTACTTTCATCAGTAAAATGCACTGATACGAAATTTTATACTAATCTCACCATAGACAAGCAATATATCTTGATGGTGTATAGACGTTTTGGCAAAAATGTTTTATCGTGATCTAAATGAGCGTCAGTGTTTCCAGAAATATCATAATACCCACCTAGACGCAGTGCTAGTCTAGACAAGTTATATTGGAGCGCCACGAGGCGGGACACGGTAGTGGCAGGACACGTGAGGCTGAGATCTCATTAGCTTCATGCATTGTTTTGTAGGGATGCACGTGGAAATATTGATTGTATAAATCTCTGATAATATAATAAATAGTATACTAGTTTTAGCCCGCGCCTTCACTCGCGTTTATGTTTTATTTTTGGATGAAAGGTACACTCACTCACATTAGCCTTTCGCAACCCCTGTACTGATGATTGCGGAGTACTGAAGGCCGAAGTGAGGTAGAACGAAAATTCATTTTGTTTGGTAGAAATAAGCGATAGAAAATAGGTAAGGTCCTAGTGGTACACCTTAGGGAGTTCAATATTGATATTACTTCGCCCACCTTCGCTTATGAATTGAAGGTATTTCTAAACTCTTGATCTTTTAAGGTAACAGAGCATCTTCAAAAACGGGCCGTATGCCAAGCTCTTTGAGCATCAAGATATAAATTCTGAGGCGTTATGTCCCGAGATCGAGTGACGTAGTAAGCGGCACGGTAAGAATCTCATTTATGTCGTTGTTTACACTTAAAAGATCGATGTTTTGTTACCAAATCTTGCACATCAGCCAACTGAAATACATGCCCAAGCCAACTAGGCAAGTAGTGTATCTGTTCTAACTATTATTATGGTAATATAATGACCTAGCCTTAATTACTTGACGAATTCCTGTAGGTATTGAATCAATGAACCCTGAGGAGTCAGTGCACTGGAAAGTATTTCTGGATCGACAGAACTCAATGCACCAAGAATACACCTTGGTTGAAAATAACAATTTATGCAGCTAAATGCAAACAAAGTACCTAAACATCTGAAACGTTCATGATAATTCTCTCGTTGGATAAAAGAAAATTCACTGCCTCGTTTATTTTAAGACCCTTATTTTAAAGCATTTTTTATTTTAAAAAGGCATCGTTTGGGGTTTTCATGATTGTTCTTCGGAACAATCGCCAAACTTAGTAATAATGAAGAAAACTAGGCACACATTTATTTTAAAAAAATATTACTTTGGGTCTTTGGGTCCTCTTTAACTGGAGTATGAGACGATAAGACCCAAGTTGCGTTGCATTGCGCCCATCGTACTGAGAGCTGAAGATGGAACGTCGCTTATCTGTGATATCATCGTCACTTACAACTTCATTGGCTTCAGAAATTGGTATCGTGTCAATACTAACTCTGACGAAGATGTATATGTAGAGGTCGACATATACAGCAGTACTAAGATACATTCCCATACACTTACATTTTGTGTTATAGCAGGTAAATAGTAATGATTTTGGCAAAGGTACAAGACGCGTGCGCAGATACACTAGACGATGAAAGCATTTCATTACTTGTACCCAAGCGCGGTCAGCTTGCGAAAATGCAATACAGGTGAGACACAGAATTAGATGCCCATCTTTTTCCTGAAGGGATGAGCAAACGAGCACGGGGTTGTATGATCTATACCATTTTGTTATGGTGTCTGTACTGCTTAGAGTGCACTATGGCTTAGATTTGTGGATTGAGTAGAACGGAGAATGTTTTGGGTTGAACGGGTAAAAATAATATTGGGTACATTGTGGGTTGAACTGAGAAGCACTCCATTTTGGGAATAATGTTTTTATAGGGTATGTAACTACTTAGGTACTAGATACTTTTAATTATACTTCAGGCCTGACGATCAAAAAGTCGTCCTATCGCCAACATTTTTTCCTTTTAACTTGTCGTTACCGCCAATCATCTAAAAATAATCTGAACCAATTAGCGCTTGCAGAATTTTCTAGAATCGATATACTTTTGTCGATTTCTGTCTCACTGTCTAATTAATTAAATTATTTATGATGACGCTGTAAGGTCACTGTTATGTGTCTTATATTTTGCAATTTGCGTTTAATCACACATTTTAACCATACCGGTTAGCAATATTGATTATCTAGCGTCAGCGATTCTCATTATGGAGATCAAAAAGCCCCAGAAACATAAAAAAACATCCTAAAAGGTATCATTAAAATATCGTCAGTAGTTATCTAATTACAAACATTAAATCATTGATATCATATTATAAGATCAACTGTATACTCACTTTTGAAACGTGACAACAGGTAGTTCGATTAATCGATTTTGGAATCGGAAAATGTGATATGAACGTTTCTAGAAAGAAATACGAAGATTTGTTATCAACATCCATTGTCCAGTCTAGATTTGTCATAAATTTATCTTGAACTTATCAGTAAAAACCTGAAAACAAACTCGGATGAAACGTAGATTTGTTAAGGTACATGGTTCCCCAGTACTGTGGGGAATGCGATATCGTTCGCTATCAGTGAACCTGTAGGTACATTGTAGGAACGCGATTATTTTAATCAAAGTATAATTAATAATATATTTTAATCATAAATGAGGCAATCAAAGCATTATTAAACATATTTTTGTTAGAATTGCGTATGGCGATTATAAAGTAAATTAATCACTGAAACTGTACCTAAATCACGGACACGAGAAAAACCGTGCAATTCAAACATGGCGGAAGTCTATACTATAGAAATTGATTATTATTTGTTAAAAGTTGACTGCCACGGGACGCCTAGCAGATGTGAAACATGACGACATGAGATATAACATCTTGCCGTTTCTCGTCACGGCACGGTTACTTATACGGTCTTCGGTTGTCTTAATTCAATATAGGAAGGAACTGGACATTCAGACAAACGTCAATATAAGAAAAAGCCGATCAAGTGCATGTCGTACTCGCCGACCGAGGGTTCCGCACGAAGTTGTAGGTTATTGTGTAACTTGTATAATAGTTTTATTCAAGTAGGTTTTTTTTTTCTTATCTAGCTTGCGACCTTATAAGTTTTGTTTGCCTCACGATAGTCAAAATATGCGGCATAAACGGAGCATAAAATGTATTAGAAGTTTAGATTTACACTGCTCCTAGGGATAGCAGACTATTTGATATTTCAACTCGATAACCTCCACGCGTTCCTGAGAAAAAGGTTCTTGACAGACAGACGGACAACGAAGCGATCCTATAAGGGTTCCGTTTTGTAATTTTGCGACACAGAACCCTAAAAATAAACGCTTATTTTTAGGGTTATTGTAATACATTGACAACTCCCAAGCTATTTATTTAATTATTTAATATTTAAGTAGAGGTAGATTCTAAATTGTATAATATTTTTTTTTAAACGTTTACACACTCACTAGGATTACCTGTGTCGCAGATGGCATGGACAAACACAGAAACACAAGACAAACACTCAAGACCTGAGAACAAACTTCATGCTCACCACATAAAGTATGCCCCGGCCGGGAATCGAACCCGGGACCCCTCCCTTCGAAGCAAGGGCTACTACCAACTAAGCCACGGAGCCATTAAAGGAAACACGGCACCAATTTCCGCTGTTACAGAAAACTGTAATTGACTTGCGTAAACGCGAATAAGGATTCTCCTGTTCACGTGCCTCGCGTCATTACGAAGCTTAGAAAATATGTACACATAGAATATAAACCGATAACTGAGTCACGGCACGTGTTATTGTTAAATCTCGAATTATTTGCACATTATCTTATCTGTGCTCGTGAACGTGATACATTTGTAGCACACTAAATCTTCCGGCAAATAGAAGTGAGGGCCACGCATGAATAATACACAGTAAACATAATATTTTGATTAAAACCTATATAAATCCTAATCATCTAGCCCCAAAGCATAACTTGTACTAAGGGAACCAGATAACTGATAGAATATAGTCTTTTCAACCAATTTCCAGAGGAGGTTAAAAAATCGGCTGTATTTTTTCATAGATATGCTTTCAGATTGGTTCCATCATGGATACTAGTTTGGTTGTTAAATGAAAATAATTGGAATAAATATGTCATCCAAACATATGTACGTACTTTGCTTTCCTGATACTTTTGTCTTCGCCCGTTGTATACCGATGTATCTTTTTTCTAATCTTTCAAATTTTGGATAATTAATGAAGAAAACAACATCACCAAACTATTCAGAATGACATGGGTGGACATAGTCAACTTTGAACAAAACCTATTTAGATAAATAAAGATTTAAAAAAAAAACTTACAAATGTTTACCTATCGGAGTTCTACAAAAATGGCAAATGCATAGAAGTGCGACGCTTTGGTAAATCGAAAATAGAAGTTTAAAAAGAGTTCAGCATAAATCCAAAACAATCGCATATCCCATTTCAAATTACAGCCATCTGACAGGTTGTAAAACCGCAGACTGCAGCGGAGTTTATGGAACCAAACCACACAGCTCACATCTAATCACACATGCCAAGGTATTTTCGTTCATTGTCGTAAATAATGTACATACTTCTAAATTTGTTAACTTTTTTGTATCAAAAGTGACGGGATGAAGGACCTCTGGGTATATAATACTACTTAGGCCCTTCCCGACCGAAGTATGAGAAGACCCACCACCCGAGACGGGGATATGACGTCTCATGCGGATGGGATTTCACCGGCACCCACACCCTACCACTGGAAGCAGCTTGACGGCAGATAATCAGATATGGTAGCAGCACTATCACACTTATATTATAAAGGTGAAAGTTTGTGTGTGTGTTTGTTACTTCTTCACTCTCAAACGGCTCATGGGATTTGAATGAAATTATCAGGGTAGCTTATATCCTGGATTAACAAAGACTACGCCTGACCCCAAAAACCGCGGGTAACGCAGTGTGGCACAGCTAGTAAGTAATACATATTAGCACCCAAACGCTTGCCTATAGCGGGTAGGTCACAACAAATCAATAGCCAGTGACGTGGGCAGGCGTGGAGGCTGCCCGAGCTGGCCCAGAGCCAACTCATATCGACCACAGGCTATAAGCATTACGAGAGCTTTGGCCATTACACGAGCGGAGTCTAGTTAACGAACGGCGAGAGTCTTGATTAAACTAATAAATACTCATCGACATTTCATACAGCGCCATCTAGCCCCAAACTAACCATATAATAGCTTTTATTATGGAAATATTCTATCCGTAATATATAAGTAATGTATGCACACACACACACACACACACACACACATAGTGTGTAAGCGTTTATTATTAGCACCTGCAGAACAAAGGTCCTTTCTTTTCTTCCTCTCTTCCCGGTCTGTTGCAGTTGTCACCTAGTTTGACAAGCTAAATTAAAGCTAAATTGTAGCTAAATTTGAAGAAGCTAAATTTTGAATTTGAGAAACGGCATTATGGGAAATGTCTACAATATTGGTTTACAATCGCAAAATTGTGTTCCTAATAAGGTCCGTTAAAACCCCCAGGATGCTGCCCTCCATGTTATAATATAATATCTATACAAATAAATAAAATTCAAGTGTCATTGTAATGTCAAAATAACAGCTTATTACTAAATGTATTTGAAAGTATATGCGATGCTTATAACATAATATCTGTGTGTCTGTTTGTTCCGGCTAATCTCCGAAACGGCTGAACCGATTTTGACGAGACTCACTGGTAGATATATAGGCTTTTGTTTATATATTATATACAACACACTTATTATAGTATTACTACACTTATTTATAGTATATAAACAACAATTCATATGCAATTCGAGTTTAGTTACGGAGAGGTTACTGCACGACATCTCACGTCTTCTAAACGTGAGATGTTTTGCGTGACCACGAAAATTTTTTCATGAAATGTACATATCACTAAAAAAATTACAAAAACGCACGTAAGACGAAGCGTGTTCACTAACACGAAAACCTGTAAAATGGATTTTCATTATTACTTCACTTTTAATACAATATCTTTAATCTTTATGAATTACTAGTTGTTCCCCGAGACTGTCTGCGTGGAAATTAACAAATTATGTGAGCGGGGAACCATATATTTTTTCTTTTTCCTTTTTAAAACAAATATGTCCCTAGATCACGCGTTCTTATTACTATGTTTAGCGCTTGTAGCTATCCCGGCATATAAGTCGATACGCCAAGTTGGAGTCCTTCTGACGGTTTGTAAAATCCGGCATCAAAGTTGGCCACTTGAATGCGCTATGTTTTGCTGCATATTTAGAGGTTTCAATTATATTCACGGGCGCATGTGACGCAACATACACACGTACACGCGCATGGCGATGTGACTTGAGTCTTTACATGGGTAGGGAAGGACCTGAGTTGTACTGCTGTGGTTTCAGTGCGGCGTAAATGACCTAATCAGGTCGTTTCACACAAACATTAAAAAAAATACACGTGGGAAACAAATTAGTTATCATTTCAGCAATCAGTATTTACCACGTCATTGCAAACAATAATGCGATTTAAATTGTATAGGTGTATGACGTAGTACATAACGCAACGATGTTCAAATGATAAGCGAAGAATGATATCTGCCTATAAATTTTAGAAATACTAATAAGACACGGCTCTGTGGCTTAGTTAATAGTAGGGCTGCTGAAGCGGTCCCGGGTACGATACCCGGCCGGAGCACACTTTGTGTGGTGAACAATTTTGTTCTCGGATCTTGGGTGTTAATCTTGTGTTTCTGTGTTTCTCCATGCCATCTGCGACACAGGAAATCCTTGTGCAGGGGTATGAATGTGTAAACGTTAATTTTGTTAGCGTGTTGGATGAGGTTTTACTGAAATTCGTAGTGGGATAGAGAATGCTAGATCGATTCTGTCTCGTCTCATCATAGCAGTCGCCGGCACGCGTATTTTTTAATCCTGTTCATTTTATCTTCGACCGTTGTATATCGATAGAAATGTTTCTTTTTTAAAATCGTAGGTTTGCTAAGCGCGGGAAATAATAGATGAAAGATTATATAGTTAGGTTAACAGTGAAATTGTTACTAAAAATATATTCGCATAAACTGAGTTTCAACGGCAGCGTGGCTACAGGGAATGGTGATAGTTGAATTTCCATACAAAGAAAAAGACAACCGTTATTACTTTTACCACAAAAGGCTAAGTCAAGTTTAACTATAAGCAAGTCTCATACACATCTATAAAGTTTTTCATCAGCTGAGGTGTTTGTCTGCAAATTCTGGTTTAAGAATTTTCATTGTTTTCAAAGCTGGTTCTAAGTTACCGTGAAGATAGTCTGCTCGCAATTTTCCTGGCATGCAGACAATGTGAATGCAAACATTAAACATGTATACAGATTCTCGCCAAGGTTAGGCAGGGTCACAAGGGCCGTTTTTTACCTCGTGGGCTACACTATCAAGGACCTAGACGTGACAAGTATATATAAGTATCTCGTCACCACCATTTATTTTATGTATTTATAAAAAAGTACCTACTGTATAAATACTCTGCCTGTCTTCCTAAATACTTTTGTACGGAAATATTCAAGGGGAAGCGTCAGATACCATAACACGGTTAATCCAAGCTTGGTATTTTAAAACATCTATCATCATCCTCTGTTATTATCAATTACTGTAACATATTATAGGCCTTTTATTATCTTACTAATACTTAATAATACGACCAATTCTTGTCATCATCATCATCATCTTCCTGCCCTTATCCCACACTAAGTGGGGTCGGCACAACATGTATTTTTCTTCCATTTCCCTCTGTCAGACTCTTGTATATTTATTTATATATTTAATTATTTCGCTTATCTCGAAAATGGCTCTAATAATTAGCATAACATTTTGTGTTTAGATAGGGTATTGCTGTACATTTTAGCTGTTCAATTGTTTCACTTAAAAAAAGCATTTAAAAAAAAAAAACTTTTTATAAACTATGCTGAAAATTTAATACCGCGCCAGTTTTTGTGGTACTTGATTGGTAACCTACTGTTTCAGATACAACACCATTTTACAGAAATGTCTAAAGTTAAAATAATTTATTCTTATTCTACCCGTAATCTGGTTTCCTTCAAGCTATACTAATAACATGGCTTATTGACGGCTTATAAACGGGGGCATTATAACACGCCCTCCGAAGCACGCAAGCGCTTCGTTAGAGCACTAAAAGGTCACCCATCCAACTGCCGACCTAGCAGAGTCGGTAGCAAAGACCTGAACAGGCACTAGAGCCCTTTGTGGCGTTTTTAATGAAAACGATCTATTTTAACAAGTTCATAGACTTATATAACCTCAGCTTCATCAACTGATTAGCAATGGCTGTAGGAATCGTTCGAAATCTTTTCGCTGGCTGATGCAACAATTGGATAACCGTAGCAGTCTCAAAGCCGTCTGGCAAATAGTTTCCTCGCGTCTGCATGAGAAAGTTACTGGGACGGTACGATACACAGTCGGTGTCGTTACTGTACTGTACATAGCAAACACGCGAATTTAAACGACTTCAAAACAAGGAAATCTAAAATCCCTTCTGATATCTACAGGTCTGATATTTACCGTAACCAGGACATCTACTACGCGATATCTTCGCTATGGGCATCCGATTTAATAATATCCTAGAACCAAAAAAAATACATCAACCAAGTAGGATTGGGCTCCTGTTGTAGATCAAAGCTCACCCACTCTCAGTTATCGAGAGTAGGCCGATGTCCCTGTAGAGGGAGCATACGGATATTTAAAATATAGATATACTCTTGCCGTATCCAAGCTACCTTTTGGGTATGTAACTTATCCACTGATTTGTTCTCGTTCACCTCTAGATCAGTTGTTAAATATAACTTTATTTTACGGAGCAATCATACTAATATTATTACTGGGCGGGATCACATTTTGAATATTGAAAGTAATTTTCATATGCCATTTGTACTTTCACTCACAGTATTTTCGAAATTGTGTGATAACATTCAGTTTAACAGTCGGTAATTTCGGTGGACTCTCGACAATTTTGTTGGCACCAACTAAAATATAATCTACTTTTACAGTTTGAAATACAATGACTGTCCCTTATATTCTATACTGAGAGATATCTATACTGAGGCGGAGGCGACTACTACCTAATGTTAATGTTTAACGGAAAATAAATAAACAAACAACGTTAACACACTCATACCTCTGCACTAGGATTCCCTGTGTCGCAGATGGCATGGACAAACACAGAAACACAAGACAAACACCCAAGACCCGAGAACAAACTTCAAGCTCACCACACAAAGTGTACCCCGGCCGGGAATCGAACCCGGGACCCCTCGCTCCGAAGGCAAGGCTACCAACTAAGCCACGGAGCCGTCAAATGATTGTAAATTTTATGTGTAGTAGAAATAAAGAGCTATTTTTTTTTTTTTTTGTAATCTATACTAGCGACCCGCCCATCCCCGCACCGGTGCAATTTTCTGTTCTAGAAATTATGAACACAAATAAGATTAATCGGTGAAACTGTTTGGTTCCATCGATTATGGACCAGACCGGTGGGTCGGGAAATATTTTTTCATTAATAAACTAGCGAAACCCACCTGGCTTCTCGCGGGTCCCACACAAAAAATACCATCCAAATTTCCGACTTTTCCCTTGGATGTATTATCCATCATTCCGTGGATGTAAATATATCCATATAAATCCAAATTACTTTAAGTAAATCTTGTCCAGATAAAAAAACCGAAATACAAGGGACTGATTTAAAAATCGATGAAAAGCAACTTCAATGCTTTCATCCCTTATTTAGCCTACCATTACCTTAACATTTTACAAATGAAAAATCCACATATATAGAAAGGTATATAAAGGGCGAAGAAAAAAATATACGCATTTTCGCTTACATGAATGACATTGTACAATATAATGCGTTTGGTAAAAATCTGGTATCTTAACATTACAAACACTTCACTTTTTTTTTTTGAAGTTGCAGCGATGAGCTCACCACATACCACGTCTACGTTCCCATGATAGTGAAGCCCGCAAGGTGAATTGTGGCCATTATAAGGCTCTCCCTACACTTTCCGGGACATAGGCGTGACGCTATGTATGTATATTAGAAATTATATTATATTTTACAAGCGCAAGCGCATATTTAATCTCAATCCAATATTACCAACAAAAGTGAAAGTACAGTAATGGAAAGATGGTACATTACATCTTGAGTTTTAATGAAGATTAATTATTCGGAAGTAGGTGGTGATTGAAGACGTTTACGGCAAACATAAAAGCCCTCGTATCGCCTTGCAAGACCGGAATCAAAGACATGGTATACACTTAAACAACGCGGGTATGAAAACTTACGGGATTCATTCATTACGGCAATAAATTGTGAGTGCCTTTATAACAAAAATACGATAGAAGTATTTTATCAGGAATCTAGTTCCTATAGTATAAGCTAGGCTTAATTTTGCAGTGTGTGAAATTAAATGAAAACTATTTATTTACACAAAAAAGTACACAACACAATCATATAGTTAAATAATAGGTGTGTGAATATGACTCCGCCCCTTTTTGTCAAAATAAAACACATTTGTTCGCTTACAAAATTAAAAAAAAAATTATTGAAAGTATGCTCCATCTGCAGCTACAACCTTCGCCCATCGTTCAGGTAGTTTTCGTATTCCTTGCTGGAAGAAGTCCTGGTCTTTTGAGCTTATCCAGTTGTCAATCCAAATTTTGATACTTTCACATGAAGTAAACTTTTCTCCAGTAAGGTCTGTCTGCATCGTCCGGAATAGGTGGTAATCCGAAGGAGCTATGTCTGGTGAATATGGCGGGTGGGGTAACACTTCCCAGTCCTGTCCCTCTAAATATCTTTTTACGACTTCTGCGGTATGCGGTTTGGCATTGTCATGCTGAAGAACTAATTTGTTATGTCTATTCACCCATTCTGGTCGTTTTTCTTCTATGGCTCGCTTCAAACGCATTAGTTGTCGTCGGTAAACTTCTCCATTAATAGTTTCAGAGGGTTTGAGCAACTCATAATATACAATACCTTTCTGATCCCACCAAATACAGAGCATGACCTTGGCACAGTGAATATTTATTTTTGGCTGTGATGGGCCTGGTTCGCCTGGTTTCATCCAAGCTTTTTTGCGTTTAGGATTTTCGTAGTGTATCCATTTTTCGTCTCCTGTGACTATCCGATGCAAAAATCCTTTTCTTTGCTGTCTTTGAAGCAGCATTTCACAAATGGTTTTCCGACGTTCCATGTCTCTTTCTTTTAAATCATGTGGAACCCAGTCACCGGCTTTTTGAATCATTCCCATCATTTGTAAACGCTTTGCAACAGTTGAACGATCAACATTTAATGCTGCAGCTAATTCTGATTGAGTTTGGCAAGAATCTTCCGCCAATAATGCTTCCAATTCAGCATCTTCAAATTTTTTTGGTGGTTTTCCATGTTCTTTATCCTCAGTACTAAAATCGTTATTTTGAAATCGTCGAAACCATTCCTTGCAAGTTGTATTAGACGGAGCATGCTCACCATAAATCTCCACAAGCAAACGATAAGTTTCCGCTGCAGTTTTCTTCGCAATAAAATAATGTAATAACACTTCCCGCAAATGACGTTTATTTGGAATAAAAACCGACATTTTCGAAAAGGTGAAAACAATTGTTGCTTACACTTCAACCAAATATCATAAAATGCGTTAGATAGCTGACATTCAGTACTATCGAATACAAGTATGGTCATTTATTAGTACACGTAAACAATACTAAAAACGACATCTGTTGAGAAAGGGCGGAGTCATATTCACACACCCAATATATAAAATTGAACATAAACAAAAAAACTATGTAATCAGCATATATATGCTGTTAAATATTCAGTCAGTAAGAGCGTGGTGGCCCAGGGGTATAAACGCCGAGTTTCAATCTGAAGGCTGCTGGTTCAAACCCACAAGTGCACCAATGAGTTTTTGACTTGAAAAAATATATGTGCGCAATAACACGTTCTCAAAACGGTGACCTTAGAACCAAAAATTCGACGAAATGTGACATCTACACTTAAAACTCTACTTTCTTTATAAATGTCAAATCTTTGCAAGGTTATATCGCTCAACAACGTGATTAAAATATAAGTCTTTTTATTTACTCAATTCAAGTCACATATGTTTATTTAATTATAATTTAAAAAAATACATTTATAAAAAAGAAACAAGATTTCTTATTATTATACTATTACTACTACTACAATGTAAATAATTAAAATAGAAAACGTAATCATTACTGATCGGAAATATTGAAAATAATAGACTTATAAATTAAATAGTCAAACAGTAACAGATTGCGAAATCTCTTCGGAGGTTTACGGTTTACTTCCTAACTAAATTTAATTACATGCACTGTTCGCATAACATGAGCCGACAGCAATCATGTTTAACCCGAGGCGCACTAAACCAATAATGGAATGGTAGCCAGTTACATAACGCCGGCGTATGTGGCCAAGGAGTGCCGATCTCATACCGAGATTACATTTCTACAGTTCAGGTTGCTCATTTGGGTCCTGGACAATGTTCAAAATCGGCTCGTAGCTCATGAATGGAAATGATCTCCAAATAGATTGGATTGGCATAAACTTAGGTCTTGTCATAGTTTCATTGGATTGACGTAAGCTTGGGTCTTATCATGCTTTTATTGGATTGGCGTAAGCTTGGGTCTTATCATGCTTTTATTGGATTGGCGTAAGCTTGGGTCTTATCATGCTTTTATTGGATTGGCGTAAGCTTGGGTCTTATCATGCTTTTATTGGATTGACGTAAGCTTGGGTCTTATCATGCTTTTATTTGATTGACGTAAGCTTGGGTCTTATCATGCTTTTATTGGATTGACGTAAGCTTGGGTGTTATCATGCTTTTATTTGATTGACGTAAGCTTGGGTCATGCTTTTATTGGATTGGCGTAAGTTTAGGTTTTTTCATACTTTCATTGGATTGACGTAAGCTTGGGTCTTATCATGTTTTTATTGGATTGACGTAAGCTTGGGTCTTATCATGCTTTAATTGGATTGACGTAAGCTTGGGTCTTATCATGTTTTTATTGGATTGACGTAAGCTTGGGTCTTATCATGCTTTAATTGGATTGGCGTAAGCTTGGGTCTTATCATGCTTTTATTGGATTGGCGTAAGCTTGGGTCTTATCATGCTTTTATTGGATTGACGTAAACTTGGGTCTTATCATGTTTTTATTGGATTGACGTAAGCTTGGGTCTTATCATGCTTTAATTGGATTGGCGTAAGCTTGAGTCTTATCATGCTTTTATTGGATTGGCGTAAGCTTGGGTCTTATCATGCTTTTATTGGATTGGCGTAAGCTTGGGTCTTATCATGCTTTAATTGGATTGGCGTAAGCTTGGGTATTATCATGCTTTTATTGGATTGGCGTAAGCTTGGGTCTTATCATGCTTTTATTGGATTGACGTAAGCTTGGGTCTTATCATGCTTTTATTTGATTGACGTAAGCTTGGGTCTTATCATGCTTTTATTGGATTGACGTAAGCTTGGGTCTTATCATGTTTTTATTGGATTGACGTAAGCTTGGGTCTTATCATGCTTTAATTGGATTGGCGTAAGCTTGGGTCTTATCATGCTTTAATTGGATTGGCATAAGCTTGGGTCTTATCATGCTTTTATTTGATTGACGTAAGCTTGGGTCTTATCATGCTTTCATTGGATTGACGTAAGCTTGGGTCTTATCATGCTTTCATTGGATTGACGTAAGCTTGGGTCTTATCATGCTTTCATTGGATTGACGTAAGCTTGGGTCTTATCATGCTTTCATTGGATTGACGTAAGCTTGGGTCTTATCATGCTTTCATTGGATTGACGTAAGCTTGGGTCATGCTTTTATTGGATTGGCATAAGTATAGGTTTTTTCATACTTTCATGGGATTGACGTAAGCTAGTAGCGTCACATAACCGTCCCGATACACCGAATTCAATACATTCATCCCTTATTTTTTCTCTCTTTGGGGTAAAATTTATTTATACAATTTCTACGAGGCCATCTGCGAGGTGGTAAATATAAAATGAAACATGCTAACCGGCCCACAATTCCCGGCGAAATAGCGTAACAGTTACAAAAAAAAAATCGGCATCAAAACGGTTCATCCGTTCAGGAGTCATGATGTTACAGACAGACACACAGTTACACAGATATAACACACCTCTTTTTAGTCGGGGGTTAATTAACAACATTAACGAGGTTAAATATATATATCATATCAGCCGCCAAAGAGACCTGTTATTAACGAGCTTTCTAGATTTAGCACCACTACTCTCTATTGTTTCAGTACCACTGATTGCTTCTTATTAAAGAGATAATTATACAGAAGGAGCGAACGTAACAAATACCTATCGCATTGAATATAATGCTATCGTTTCACTTTCTGCAAAAGGTCTGCTTTGAAACAAAAAGTTATGGAAATTGACTCGTGTCATCCACTTGACACATCAGACAATACCCTCGTTAGCGACCGTCTACAGAACCAGGAAACACCGGAAAAGTGGTTCTGTCGTTATAATATTGATTCACAGTTAAGCAACAAAGACCTCCCGTTGCGAGACACAATCTTGTATTTAGAATAATTCATGGAACAACGCGGATTCTATATCTAACCCAATTTTGGTTTTCACTTAGATGACGTCCTTAATAGCAAACAATATAGTTGAGAAGCTACGAATTAAATTAACCATGCTAATAAGTAATAAATACCGCCTTCCAATAGAGTGAAGTCGAGGCAGCGCTTTATTAAAGGGGAGGCGACAATTGGCGTGTCGTTGTTTATGGCACAGAATCTATTTCAAGTTTATGGTGCAGAATCAATATGGATGTGGACTTTCCAACGTTAATAAGTGTCAACATCATCAGCGCTTTTCACCGGCATGTGCGAATTGCATCTCCTGTAGAACCGAGAAAGTTGTCCCCAGTTTATGCAGCTATTTTATGTAGCGTCAATTCTATAGTGTACTGTAGTGCATATTTCACAGCAGAACAAGTAAACAAAGAGTACATTTTACAACTTCGATAGAGCCGTCACTCAAAGATTTGTGTATGTAGTGACTTCTAGTGCTCTGTGCCGCTATTTTCTTATGTATGTGAAAAAAAAAACATTCCATAGACATTTATGTATATAAATAAAATATAATACAATACAACCAATTCCTGAGAAGGCATTCACGTAGCGACACAACGCGACGATACACTTATTTCAGCATGCAATCGATATCTCTTAGATAGACGAAAAATTCTGCATCTACGGAGCGTTCATATTTCATAAGCCATCTTAATAGACGTCTATGATTGCCTCCAATATTTATCTAGGTATAAACTAGGTGCAGCGAGCCGCATAGGTATAGTTCATAGAAATATCAACAGGCTGACCTGGATGGGTGTGCATTAAGCATAAATAACGTAGCATTGTGCATAGTCTTGGGCATGTACAATAAATGGGTGGAATGATCTATGGATTACGGATTAGCAATTTGCCTTGATGTGGTGGGCGAAGGAAAGCGACCCCACACGACGTGAAACCACTACTCTTTTCAAGGACTTGTATCTGATTGGCAACTCATTATTTTCCACGGCGGGTGCTATTGAGTTGCGTTGGACGGTATCTCGTATGCAATGTTGCGTGATATTAACTGATGTTCCGCAAAGGAAGAGAGTTGGCAAAATGTCCTGGATTACTTCCAATGGACTATGAATTCTTACATTTATTGCACGATGTAGTTCAAACAAAACAAAATATCAAGGACTTTCAATAACATGATCTAATTACAAAAGCACGTAGCATGCATGTCTCGTCGCGTGGGGATCTTATAACTTCCTACGTTGAAACACGAATACATGAAAAAGGTATCTGTTTCAAACGCTTTTTGTACGGCTTAATATTAGTTTATTGACGGTATATTGTATGTGATAAATGAAACCAGTTTGACGTCCATATCCAAACGAAAATAACAGAATAAAAAATCAATGTATTGCTATTAATTATACTGTACATAATTTATTCGTCATACTATTTGCGTAGTTGTATGAATTGCGCGTTATAAAGATGGCTAAACTAAAGTAGAGGAGGCTACTGACGTGACTGCAATAATGTTCTATCACCTGCAGTCTTAGGAAATGAGTCACACACAAAGCTTTACTGAGATTCTTGACAGAGCAATTTTTATCGTCGACACTGATTCGTTCCTTCCATACGGTTCAGCTAGTTACAAAGAAATTACGGTGAAATCAACAAAATATAAAACATATTTTATAAGAATTGTATTTTGTCGACTTCGAAGGCGTATAAGGCAAATTTTTCTCGTTGAGATACAGCTCGACCCAGCGCAGATGCACTATGTCTTACTAAAGTCTATGTCTTACTATTACGGATTTTGTAGAATCCCTTATTGATTACGGTGCAACAAGAAAAGTCCGCAAAGTCAAAGTAAAAATGTTTATTCCCAATGATTGAAAAACAACAGTTTAGGCATTTGCATTAAAAAAAAAATGTAGCAACAAGATCAAGCGTTCTTACTACTAAGTTCGGTACTTGTTCCAATCCTATCCAAACCTCCAAGACGAATAAAAAAACAAGCAAGAAAGCGTAATAGAAGGAAAAAACGAGATTTAATTGGCTCTTCACGCCTCTATTCTTAAAAGTTCATACCATATTTTAAGTTTTGTTCTCGAAACTAAAGATATGCGAACTAAGATCTCCTAAAGCATTGCTTATCTCCCTGATAGCACCCGACCAGTGGCCTACTTGTTCGATTTCGCTCGTTTGTCACACGAGTGGTATCTCAATGGCAAAGTTATCTGTGAATTTGTATCATCTGTGAAATTTATGAGGATACAGAAATAACTGACTCAAAACTGGAATTACAGGTCCGATGCTAAGAATTCAAGACAGAGGATAACCGTTTATGCTAAGACATTGGGCTTCACGAGCAAAAATCTTCTACTTAGGTACATAAGTCACTAAGACTTTTTTAAGTTTTGATAGTCTTCATAAAAGGATATAAACAAGAGTGGTTCAATATATAGAACGCAAGCAAAAGCCATAAATTGGGGGAACCTTGTAGCAAAAAATCGGGTGAAGAGGTGAAGTCTGGGTGAAGAGTGTGCCACACGGGTGGTGTGAAAGAAGCAACCCAAAGTACCTAGCAGTAGAACTGCCGGAGTTCGCCTGGAGAAGAACACACCTGGTAATCTGCCACTACAATGGTGTACTCGCATTGCTGTGTTCCGGTAGAAGGGTGTGGGGTTGAGGCGTAACTTCCCGACTCAGACATGGACGCAACGCAATGCGACTTGGGTCGTCTCATACTGGGGAGGGGATAGGGGAAACCGAGCCGTTTCTTGTTGTTTATTGGCGGCAGTATCATCTTACATCAGGTGTGCCGTATGCCTGTCAAGACACTAGGTTAAACGCATAAATTAAAAAGCAAACCAAACCAAAGATATTCCCACCCAAACAAAGTGATGAAACTTCAGTCAGGCCGAGGGTCATCTAGAGTCTACTTCAAATGAGCAACCATACATTCAGATTTAATTGCTTGCTTGGTATCTGTCAAGTGAAAAATTGGTGCCTGGATTCACGCCCGCAACCTTTAGATTTTTAATCCAAAGGCATAAGTACCGTACCACTCGGCCACTACTGACCTAAGCTTATTAATTCCAAACGCCTATACACCTTTCACTCTCGAGCCCTCCACAAAACAGATGCGAGGAAACGAGCAATAAAGAAAGTGATTAACAATGTCAGGTACAATTATAGGCCAATTAGAATACCTACGGTAATAGGAACCCAATGGAACATCACCCTGTCACTATCATATACAGTCGGTAATTACCATTCATGCCGTGTAATTACCGAGGGCTCACACCCTCACAGATTTCTATATTAATAAGATTACTTTTCATGACTAAATCAGTCAGATACCGTACATTGAAATTAATAAGAATTGAATTAATCAAAAGGTATAAAATCACGGCAGACATAGAATTCCCAGTTCTACTTTAGCTTGGCGGCCCTCTCTTCCACATAACAATAACATGTGAGCGAAAATCACCACCCATTTTAGCCCTGATACATCGAGATGGCGACGCGGTAGACCGCGGAGGAGACGGCGGGACGAACTAGACACATTTTAGAAAAACTGGCCTACATTGGGGAAGCATTTCCCCTACAATGTGACAGTTCGGGCTGACAGTAACAGTCACCCCATGAGTCTATATAAATAAATATCAATTGCCATGTGTATGAAAGATCATCATTTATGAACGTTTCGCCGATATCCGTAATTGTCAAAGCATGTATGAAAGAAATTCATATATTTCCCTATGCAATGTGCAGTTCACATTTTCATTGGTAAATTGCACCCGCGAGATTCTGAGGCGTCTCGTAAGGCAATAAAATTGAACCAACAACTTCTTTGGATTTCAGAAGTTTTAAATCTATCATGTCCTCGAGCCAGGAAATCTTGAGCACAATGAGTAATGTAATTGTGATCAGTATGCTTATTTAGAATCATTATATAGAAATATAACAGTAAAACAAATGCAATAGTAAATTATACAAGTATAATAGCTAACACCTGGCTTTCTAAAGGCAATGCCGGTAAGTCACATTTCACGACGATTTATACGGGTCTCATGCGATTTGATGCGATTATAATATTTCTAGAGGAGATTAGTATTGAACGTCAAAGATTAAGTAGACATTTAACTAGTATTTAGTTATTGTAGAGCAGCGTGGGGAAGGAGTGCAGGGCAGTATGACTAACTCATTCCCCTGCACTATGATTCCGTGTCGCAGTTGGCATGGACAGTCACAGAAACACAAGACATAAGACATTTATGATTATTATCATCCGTTAAAACGATCACCGGAAGGAACAATAAAAGAAAGTCCATTAGAAACAACAATCATAATTTACCAGATAAAGTAGCCTTAGAACAATACGCTATTCACAGCCACCGCATTGAGTAACCTCTAGTCACTGAATTAAAACCTGCAATACTATTACAATGTGCCACTCGACACCAGACTGACAGGCAAAAAATAGATAGAGAGCCGGCGGCTACGTACAACTATGGTACAAAATTAGTATATCCATGTACAGAGTACCCAGAGAGTACAATCAGTCAAGCTTTAGACCAATTTTGAGTTCAAGAGTTGATCAAATTGTTTTCATGCGCTTTATTAAGCGGACCACACACGTCAACTTAGTCACGACACTTAGTATTTCTTAATATAATAGAAGTTTGAAGCAAAAGGACATTTACACTCGCCGAAATCGGACTAGTGATCTTTTGATTGTAAGTTGAACGCCCGGTCAAACCGGCTACAAAATAATATCGGAGTTGAAAAACATAAAAGTAATATATATAACAGACATGGCTCAATGATCACAGACGTTGGCCACACTGGACTTTTTCAGGATCAAATTAGCCTGTGTTAATCCAGGATATAAGCTATCCCGACTAATTTGGATTTAGCCGTTTGAGCGTGAAGGAGTAACAAACATACACCACATACGCAGTACAATATTTAATATTATTTACACGTAAAATCACTGTCTGTTTTTAATGGCTAAAACTGCTGTAGTTTTAAGTTAATTTGCGCTATTAGTTACAGAGAAGCTTGCATGTCAAACCTGAAATACTTACTACCTGCAAGCGCCGCATTTGTTATTCGAGACATCTATACCCGCCTTCGCAGTAAAACAGACTCGTATAGCGTGACGGAAAACGGCATGACACTTCTTTTATTTGAAAAATTTGAAATGACTAGTTGGAGCCTATTTGGTTTTTTTTAATGTAATATTTTTAGTACTTGCTTCGGCAGTACATCTTATTACTTTAAACGAGCAATTCTTGTATATATTTATTTGATTTCGCTTATCTCGGAAACGGTTCAAACGATTTTGATAAAATTTTGTGATTAGTTTTGCTGTTTAAGTTTACATGTATAAATATATTTCATGTCAAAAAAAATGCGTCATCCCGTTGCGTACGTCCCCTGAGAAACCTCATGAGCCTGTAATTGCACTTTCGAAGTCATCATAGAGCATATAATAACTACGTTTGGACATCATCAGTGGCATACTATTAGCATGGCATCCTCCTACAATTCTATCTAGACACGTCCCTTTCGAACAAGGCTGGTCTAGGCGCATCGCTTCCAGCCTCAGCCAAGGTTGGATGTTAACTAGACCGAAAGCGATATTTAGGTGCGTTTGTCACGAGCTGCGTAGGCGACAAATGGAGAAAGCACCATTTCTCCGTGGGCTTACATTCATGGACTGGTCGTGGATGATTGAACAGTAAGTTATAAGGTGTGATCGAAATCTCGTTTGCAGCATTTATGGCCAGCGATTAAATTTGAATCAGTAGGATAATAAGATGACTCTTGAATTTAAAATAGCTTATAGTAAGTATATAACTTCGCAGATTAAAGTATTACAAGTTAACTTATAACAAGTTCTATCCTGGCTGATTAAGAAATAATTTATTTTGCTGAATGTGTTAGCCAAGTTATTCGTTTCACCTCCTTGGTTCCACGATTGAAGCTCCGTCAAACCCTTCAGAGTAGACGTGAAGTTATCTATATATGTAAGTATTTAAACTAAGTCGCAATTACAAAGCGACCGGCCCGCTAGATTTATTATCAATGGAATGGTGTGCGTTTTCACTCTCGGAATCGTGTTGTGCCGAGAAACTCGAACGAGTGGACAGGCTATCTGAAAATGGGACGGTTGTGCATTGACGAGGCAAGAGTTGCATAGTTTTAACAGGCTTCAGGACTCCGGCTATCTTACAAGTCCTGTTTTACACCAAAATTATGAGTATTGCTGAACCCAAGATTACTCCTATTTAACAGAGGTGTAGGCAGAAATCACTTTCCACTTGGTACGATCCTGACATATGACATACTTCTTTCGCTTCAATTACTCTCAACACATTTTCAACCGATTTCCAGAGGAGGATATTAATACATTTGTATTTTTTTTTATTGTTTGCAAGAATATGCTTTCAGATTGGTTCCATAGAACTCAACTCACGGTTCAACAACTGGAAAAACATATCATGACTGACTTTTTTTTCTACGCCCGTTGTATACTAATGTGGGTGTTTCTTTTTTAAATGGTAGTATGTAAGGGCGAGATAAGGGATGATATTAATTAATCAAGTTATTTTTCTATTTTGAATTCAGCCGCGGTTTGCGCATGCTCGTCGGCCTAAGTACCCTTTATCTGGGCTTCTTCCAAAAGGTTAGCGATTTTGTTGATTAATAAATAAGTATTTGCCTTCCAGTGGATAAGAAGAGCCGAAGATCGGGTTCAGTGACGCTTACTAGGAGAGGTCTATGTCCAGCACTGGACTTGTATAAGCTGATGATGATGTCTTTGCCTTCCAACGTTCCCATCCTATTCACACTCGCTTCTTACCTCTGTTTGTTCAGTCTATTTCGTTCACGGCATGTCCTAACCATCTGATATCGGCAATATAATGGAGACACATCCATTGCGACGAGACTTAAGAAGCGCTAAGCTATAAATCATTAAAGATAATTAGTAACTGATGATAATAAGCTTTCTTCATAAACGTTTATTAGGGACCCGTTAGTTAATTGGTTTTATTATTTTGACACTTTTCTATTTGGTCAAAAAGACAAAACATCATTAGGTGATCTAATTGCTAATATACATTTGTGAATTAGTCTAGTAGATCTTAAATAATTATCTAAAAGTTAAAATTATTGCTGTAATAATGTGATGGCAGTTGATCTGAATGTAATTACCTACTTAGATTTAGTAAATGCTATTTAATGACTTTTTAATTTTTTCTGTGAATTGTAGTCAAATTCAGTTAATATGAGACCTGATTCGACTCCTCGTGATATTTTGCAATAACTTTTTTGATAAATCAGATCTTTTGCATTATAAAAAACAAGTTCATTTTATGAAAATGTAAATACCCCCAACTTAATAATATATTAGTAATATACTTATGAACAACAAACACCTGCACAGATCTTCATTAATTATAGCTAGGAACCATCTCGAACACGTCAGCTTTCATACACGAAAAAACCCCATCAAAATCGGTCCATTCGTTCAAGAGCTACGATGCCACAGACTTACACTAGTGTGTATGTCTGTAGTGTGTATGTCTGTGGCATCGTAGTTCCCGACGAAAAAGAGGAGTGTTATAAGTTTGTAGTCAAACTTATAACACTCCTCTTTTTCGTCGGGAGTTAAAAAGCTAACAACACTAAAAAAAACGTTCACTTTACCTCAATCGTATTTCTTTTCGCGATCGGCACTAATTATTATTTTTATTATGTCACACTAATATTATAAATCCGAAAGTTTGTATGTCTGTATGTATGTTTGGTACTAGGATAGCCTATAACCTGGATTTACATATCGCTCATCCTGTGCAATAAAGACGCAATTACAGTAAACATGATTTTACAGGGGAGGCAATTAAAGATTGCAATAGTTATATTTCGATATTTGTGACACACTAATATCAATTTAAAAAAAAAATGACAATTACGTCGTTCTTGCACCGGATGAGCGATATAAGTTTTGAATCCCGGAAAAACGGGGGTACCACCGCGGGGCGCAGCTAGTTTTAGTATTAACGAGGATTTATCACGTCTTTAAATATACACTCCAACTTTTCTTATCATTGACAGATGCTATAAAACGCTTATAGTTGTTCTAATTTGTGGATAACCATCATTTATTGATTTAATTGGTTTTACCTGTAGGGGGCTGTAAATCAAGATAGATTTAGACTCCGGTAGACTCTCACCTAGCACATATTTAGGGTGATTACGAGGTTTTAATATGTTAGAGTTATGATCGCATTATAAGGAGTATTTTGAATATCAGATTCATCAGATTACGTGAAGCACAACGGAACCAGTTATTTTACATTTTAATTATTCCAATATCTAAACTAGAATTTTTAATATGCAAATTCTCACGGAATTAATTTATTTTTTATACAAGTAGCATCGAAAATATGCAATAGTCTGTAGATGCGCGAAATATAAATATTGTGTGAATATGACTCCGCCCTTTCTCAACAGATGTCGTTTTTAGTATTGTTTACGTGTACTAATAAATGACCATACTTGTATTCGATAGTACTGAATGTCAGCTATCTAACGCATTTTATGATATTTGGTTGAAGTGTAAGCAACAATTGTTTTCACCTTTTCGAAAATGTCGGTTTTTATTCCAAATAAACGTCATTTGCGGGAAGTGTTATTACATTATTTTATTGCGAAGAAAACTGCAGCGGAAACTTATCGTTTGCTTGTGGAGATTTATGGTGAGCATGCTCCGTCTAATACAACTTGCAAGGAATGGTTTCGACGATTTCAAAATAACGATTTTAGTACTGAGGATAAAGAACATGGAAAACCACCAAAAAAATTTGAAGATGCTGAATTGGAAGCATTATTGGCGGAAGATTCTTGCCAAACTCAATCAGAATTAGCTGCAGCATTAAATGTTGATCGTTCAACTGTTGCAAAGCGTTTACAAATGATGGGAATGATTCAAAAAGCCGGTTACTGGGTTCCACATGATTTAAAAGAAAGAGACATGGAACGTCGGAAAACCATTTGTGAAATGCTGCTTCAAAGACAGCAAAGAAAAGGATTTTTGCATCGGATAGTCACAGGAGACGAAAAATGGATACACTACGAAAATCCTAAACGCAAAAAAGCTTGGGTGAAACCAGGCGAACCAGGCCCATCACAGCCAAAAATAAATATTCACTGTGCCAAGGTCATGCTCTGTATTTGGTGGGATCAGAAAGGTATTGTATATTATGAGTTGCTCAAACCCTCTGAAACTATTAATGGAGAAGTTTACCGACTACAACTAATGCGTTTGAAGCGAGCCATAGAAGAAAAACGACCAGAATGGGTGAATAGACATAACAAATTAGTTCTTCAGCATGACAATGCCAAACCGCATACCGCAGAAGTCGTAAAAAGATATTTAGAGGGACAGGACTGGGAAGTGTTACCCCACCCGCCATATTCACCAGACATAGCTCCTTCGGATTACCACCTATTCCGGACGATGCAGACAGACCTTACTGGAGAAAAGTTTACTTCATGTGAAAGTATCAAAATTTGGATTGACAACTGGATAAGCTCAAAAGACCAGGACTTCTTCCAGCAAGGAATACGAAAACTACCTGAACGATGGGCGAAGGTTGTAGCTGCAGATGGAGCATACTTTCAATAATTTTTTTTTTAAATTTTGTAAGCGAACAAATGTGTTTTATTTTGACAAAAAGGGGCGGAGTCATATTCACACACCCAATATATAAAGTGACATTCAACTTAACTTAATTAACTAGCATTTGAAAGTATACGGTACGAATAAAAGAATTTTAAAAAATTGGTCCGTCTGTTTTTTTCGGTTTACCGAAATGTATGGAGCTATTTTGAAGGGATTATCACTGGGAGATGGCTGATATAATAATGAGTAACTTAGGATACTTTTACTTTAGAAATAGAATTAAAAATAAGGTCCCCGTATAAAAATCAGCTACAAGACTCATTGTTATAAATCTTTTTAATTTATTAGTGTAATTTAATTGATTAGAGTGTTTACGATTGGAGCAAATATCTGCTCCAATTGTGAAAGAGCAAATGAATGAATGAAAACCGAACATATAATAGTATAACTGAACACTGTTTAACTGAACATTAAACTCAATATTCGAACAGCTGTTCCAACACAATGTCTAGTTTCCAGCGACAGTCGTAAACAATGTTGTAATATCGTTGGTACAACAAAACCGTGCCTGGTCGGAAGATAAAATACCTAGAGCTATCATTTTTTTCGTGTCTGGACAACATGGCTTCCACCCTTTTGTATCGAGTAAACCGGAATCCCTCAGATTCAGATTCAGATTAGATTCAGATTATTTTATTCATAACATTTTGTTACAAGTCGATAATGTCAATAATTCATAATTATATTGTACAAAAAAAGTAAAAATTTCATATAAAAAAAAAAACAATTCAAATGAAGTACAAATTTAAACAATAAAATAAATCATGAATTATTTCAAAATATTATATAATAATTAAGTAATTATATCAAAATATAATAAACTTTCAAGGTAAATAACAAATGAAAGTGTGAACAAATTAAAAAAAAAAAAAAAAACAATTAACGAGAAATTCGTCGACCCAGTAGGGCTTTATTAAACTATAAAATTGTGGGGCGAGCTTAAGGCCCACAATTTTATAGTTTAATAAAGGCTCCCTCTATAACAAATGCATTACGTCTTGCCCAACCGAAGGATGGGAAGACCCAATTCTCATCCTATTGCGCCCATTACCCGAGATGGGGATCTGAAGTCCCCGTTCGTTGTGATTCGTTTGTGATTTGCCGACACCCACACCCTTCCACCAGATTACCAAGTGGTGACAAAACTTCTCCGGACGAACATGCTACTATTTTGACTGCTACTTTTCAACGCTCCTTTCGCACCACCAGGGTTACGTGTGAATCATCTGACGAGAGCAACTGTTCCTCTAGACCAAAGTTTACAGTGAGAATTAAAATTAAAAATAAAAGGATATTAAAAGTTGTATGGTTCTAACTAAACGGCATCTATCTCCTTCAAATGTAATAAAAAATAATTGTAAAAATATAAAATATCTTTTAGTGTCAGTTGAATGACAACATAACCTATATACCATTATCACAAATATTAAACGAGTCTATGCCTTTTAACTAACGTACGAGTATAATAAATTTAAACATGTTTAAATATCCGGTGCCGGGGCCCTGCGAATAAATGCATTTGATTTGATCTAATAGGATTATATGTATAACGCTTTTACGCGATAGCAAAGCTTAAACTGATGGGCGTTTATGGCGCCTCCGTCGGTGATAAAATGGAAAATTTAGATTCAGCGCAGACGGCCGTTTGATATCAGCTGACTATACTCAGTTAGTAAAACAGCATTTCCTATACATGAAGTAATGTTAACGACCCACGAAATAGTCGACCATATCAAAATCTAAGCGTCAAGATCAAGGCCCCCCTGTTAAAGTGTAGCATAGGAACATAATAATAATCAGAACGCACTAATACAGTCGACAGGTGTAAGACATATGTGTTGAAGTGGCGTAAAGAAAATTAATCCGGTAACCGAAGTTAGAGAGGCTATACAAGTCAGATTTCGCGTCCGATCGTCGTTTTCGACTCTAATCGTATTCACTCGATACATACATACATATCCGATATTTGCGTCAGAATATGTTTCTGAACTGAATCGTTCTGAGGAGGAATAAAACGACATACTGCTACTTATTGCATAGAATAGAATAGTTTTTTATTATCTTTGCAATAGCGCGTCAAATAGGAAACAATACTTACTAAAAAGTTGACCACACAACATTATATTATGTTGTATTTAGATACCTACACAACATTACCACACATATTTGCTCGTGTTCCTCCCATGAGCAAAATACGGTATAATAAAATGTACAGCCATTTGTCGAACCACAACGATGCGCCCTTTCAGATCAACGCAAGGGTCTACTGACAAGTCGGATAAGGAATCGGACAGTTATATTTAAAGTTGTCCAGAAGTAGTGCGTCTTCAAACAATCGGAACGTCTAAAAATCAGGTAGGAGGTGCATTAAGTGGTCAAATAAATATATAACACGACACTCTGAACAGACTACCTGATCCGAAAATCGTATGCAAAAATCTGACGTATCATACGGCTAACCGGCTGTCTGCGTTAGACCTCAGTCATAAGTAGCACTCTCATTTGATTTGTTTACAAAGCCCATAATATTCGTATTTCAACATTTGACATTAAAATGGACTGCGTAATTATTATGTTAGTTAACAGCGAGTTGTCTGGCTCCGTCCAATAATAATGAAAAATGTTATATATCCCATAATAAACTCTAATAATAGTTATTGCCCATCATTTATTATTTATATTATATTTCATGATTTGTTTGGCTAGAAATCCATTTATAGGTTAGACCGTAATCTGGGTAACTGCACATTCTACACTACAATAAACCTAGGAACCGCAAATAGAGAGATAATTTCCAAAATTCACCATAGACAAGCTCTTAGGTCCAATAATAGGTACTTTGGGAAACGATTAAGCTTAAATGGCGTTATTTTATAGGTCCGTAGGAAGTCATAATATTAACTAAGTAGGTTATACTGCAAAGTTACGGGTTTTGCGTTCAGTCCCCAGTTAGTTAATGCCTAGTCCTTGTTAGACTGACTTTTTATATACTAGACGATTAGACTTTGTAATAAATGGCCTAACAGCTCACTTCGTCGAGAAGAGAAGGTCGAGGGTTCGATATCCACCCAGGACCAACCAACACTTGTGTGACGAGCAGAGGTTTGTTCTATAAACCGGCCAAACACGAGTCGACTCGAGCAACGAGGGTTCTGCACGAACTTGTAGGTAAACGTGTAGCTTGTTGTTTCATGTATTTTTTTTGTGATACATCTGTAAATTTATGGTTTTCAGATTTATTTCTTTACTTGTGCCACATGAAATTGCTTCTTGCAAAATTTCATGGTTCTAAGTCAACAGGAAGTGCCCTATATAGGTTTTAATTCTCTTGCGACAATCACAATATGCGGCACAAACCATTTGACTCAGGAATTTGATTTTTTTCACTGCTCCCCGGGATCGCAGACCTGAGTATTTTATATTAATTTCAACTTGATACCTCCACGCGTTCCGGAGAAATAGAGAAATAGGATATTGACAGACAGCCAGACAGACGGACAACGAAGTGACCCTATTAGGGTTCCATTTTTTACATTTTAGGCACGGGCCCCTAAAAAGTACTTTATACGTATTCTATCAGTAATTCCCATAGTACAAGCTATCCTTAGTTCGGGACTAGAAGGCGCTGTGTTAAATGTTAAACAGATAGTTCAACTGTTTTGGCAATTAGGTCGAAACGAGACAGACTAAAAGTTTAGGTGGAGTAAAGGAAATTATGTCGAGGTATAGATTTTATAAATTGAGCTAGATGGAAAAATCAATGAACAGTAAAAGAAAATGTCAAAACGTGCGGAACCGTATTCTCTACGTAATAAGATTAGTTTTTCCATTAGTACTTACGTAAAAACATCACATTACGCCTGTCATCATAAGAACATAAAAATGCAACGTCTCATGTGTCTGTAATACACACCGGACCACATTATTATGCTAGTGAATTACACACATAAGCAAAATTTTTTTTATTTTTTTTTATGTGAATGAATGACGGAACGAGCTTAGGGCCCACCTGATGGTAAGTGGTGACCCTCGCCCATGACAACAGTAATGCGCACGACTCAGTATGAGATCCAAATCTTTACCGAGTCGCATTCATCCTGCTGAGTCCATCACCCGAGACGGGGTTGATACGTCTCATGCGCATGTGATTTCACCGGCAGCCACACCCTTCCACCAGAACACAGTAATGCAACCACTACTGCTTGGCGGCAGATTCCAGATGTGGTGGCAGTACCTCTCCGGATGAACTTGGCACAAGTTCTACTGCTACTTTTGGTTGCTCCTTTAGCACCACCCAGGGGGTACGTGTAGGGAATCAAAGGGTACACACCTATGGACGCGAGCAAATGGACCCCCCTATAGTGACAGTACTTTCCCGGACATACTCAGCACATAACCATATCAGCCTCTATGTTCTCTCAGGGACTCTCAGGGACACCGTCCTACTCTCGTTAATTGAGAGCAACTCACAATTATGAATAATCCTTCTATCAAAACATCGGACTCATCAAATAATTATATCAATAGCTCGCTAATAAACATTCTTGTTACAGTTAACTTCCTATTACATAATATCACTTACTTTTAAAACGACTATTAAAAGTTCCCGTTCAAAAATGTGCCGTGAGTCCTAGATTGAAGACATAATATCAATGGTCAGGCTATAGGCGTGGTCGGATCGCTAATGATCGACAAAAACTGGTACGTTTGTGTTGCCTACATTGAATTTATCACTTTCGCCGCGTACAAGACAGCGGCTGGACCCGGCCTTCTAATCGTTTATCTAATACGGAGTTACTATACGTTTACGATAACAACTCGATTCCAAAACTGAGCTTGCTACACTCACTATTATTATTCTCTTTGCAAACATTTTGTATCAGAGTATTGGTAATTTTCAGTGTTCATTTCAGTATCGCGACATCATTTAGTTTGTAAGAAACATTGACACGATAAGAAGAAGAAGAAGAAGTGTTCACTGGGCTTCTACATACCGTCTTCCGGAACATTGTACGAACGAAGCAAAGGTTTTTACAATTTTTGATGTGTAACATGTATTGGCGCGTCTAAGCCGCAAAAACGACTCGGGGTTTCTTGCCATGGAATGTCCCCATGGAAGGTCGGATAGGGTTTTAACAAGCTTAGTTTTAAGAACGCATATACTATCGTAGGAACTTATTTAATTATTAAAAAAAAATCTCTTTGACTAATATCTTTGACTGATCGTTAGACGTGACGGCCCACGACGTGACACCCTCTCGCCATTATGCACATTCTATTCTATCTTGAAAAAAATCCCATATTAGTTTGCGTTCATGCACTTTATTAATCACATTAAAAATTTCAAGTATCCAGGTCCAGCGGTTTAGGTTTTACGTTATCCGTCAATCAGTCATTAAATCATTATCAGTTAACCTTTTTATAATATATACTGATAAATGATAGATACAATAAAAATGATTAATAAAATAAGATAATAAAAGCTCTATAATTTTAACTCTAAAAGCAGGATAAAATCCGAACATCTAACTACGTACCACTGTGGCAAACGAAAGCAGTTTATTTCTAACACTTCACATATTGCGTAAGGGACAATTTTGTATCTCAAAGAGATCTCAACACTTTGTGTCTTATCTAACTCGAACGAATTGGAGACACAAACCAATGGTAGGGTCTTCAGCATTTCAATGAAAGTTGAATGACCGATTATAGCGGCCTTCTCTTCACGGCGAACGACAATGTTAATGGATGAACACTTTCAAAACAGCCATTATATTGAACGCTAACTGATCGAATTAAGTTTATGTAGGCGACAGATAAATCTATTGATAATCTAGAATGTGACATACTGGGGATAAATAGGCATAATGAAATATTGGGTGTGTGAATATGACTCCGCCCTTTCTCAACAGATGTCGTTTTTAGTATTGTTTACGTGTACTAATAAATGACCATACTTGTATTCGATAGTACTGAATGTCAGCTATCTAACGCATTTTATGATATTTGGTTGAAGTGTAAGCAACAATTGTTTTCACCTTTTCGAAAATGTCGGTTTTTATTCCAAATAAACGTCATTTGCGGGAAGTGTTATTACATTATTTTATTGCGAAGAAAACTGCAGCGGAAACTTATCGTTTGCTTGTGGAGATTTATGGTGAGCATGCTCCGTCTAATACAACTTGCAAGGAATGGTTTCGACGATTTCAAAATAACGATTTTAGTACTGAGGATAAAGAACATGGAAAACCACCAAAAAAATTTGAAGATGCTGAATTGGAAGCATTATTGGCGGAAGATTCTTGCCAAACTCAATCAGAATTAGCTGCAGCATTAAATGTTGATCGTTCAACTGTTGCAAAGCGTTTACAAATGATGGGAATGATTCAAAAAGCCGGTTACTGGGTTCCACATGATTTAAAAGAAAGAGACATGGAACGTCGGAAAACCATTTGTGAAATGCTGCTTCAAAGACAGCAAAGAAAAGGATTTTTGCATCGGATAGTCACAGGAGACGAAAAATGGATACACTACGAAAATCCTAAACGCAAAAAAGCTTGGGTGAAACCAGGCGAACCAGGCCCATCACAGCCAAAAATAAATATTCACTGTGCCAAGGTCATGCTCTGTATTTGGTGGGATCAGAAAGGTATTGTATATTATGAGTTGCTCAAACCCTCTGAAACTATTAATGGAGAAGTTTACCGACGACAACTAATGCGTTTGAAGCGAGTCATAGAAGAAAAACGACCAGAATGGGTGAATAGACATAACAAATTAGTTCTTCAGCATGACAATGCCAAACCGCATACCGCAGAAGTCGTAAAAAGATATTTAGAGGGACAGGACTGGGAAGTGTTACCCCACCCGCCATATTCACCAGACATAGCTCCTTCGGATTACCACCTATTCCGGACGATGCAGACAGACCTTACTGGAGAAAAGTTTACTTCATGTGAAAGTATCAAAATTTGGATTGACAACTGGATAAGCTCAAAAGACCAGAACTTCTTCCAGCAAGGAATACGAAAACTACCTGAACGATGGGCGAAGGTTGTAGCTGCAGATGGAGCATGCTTTCAATAATTTTTTTTTTTAATTTTGTAAGCGAACAAATGTGTTTTATTTTGACAAAAAGGGGCGGAGTCATATTCACACACCCAATAGATGTTTTATTCATCGCATCTAACGAAGTGAGACATATGCCAGTCAATGGAAGGGTTCGAATTTCACTTCATGTTTCACGACGAGATTGACACCGACATATTTGCGTGCAATGAGGGCTTCCCTGGGTAAATTTAAAAAAGAGAAAAAAAATAGTACCTGGGCGACCGAACTTCGTTCGTTTTTGTTTGTGAAGAATTGTTTTTAACGGAATTACAATTATACAGGTAAGCTTAAACAGCAAAACCCTATCTAAAAATTGCTCGTTTAAACTAATAAGATATATATCGTCATGAGGAGAAAAAGCTGTTAAGATAAGAGACGATATAAAATTGTTATCAATTCGGCTGTTTTTTTTTTAACGTTTCTTACCTCTCCGTCTTCGTGATCTCCGTCAATTAATGGACCAATTTTGTTTTTTTTTTATTTTATTTGAAATGGTGTAATTTGAGATTAGCACCATAAAAAATATTATAATCGGTTAAATAGTTTAGTTGTCAAATCAAAATAATTGGAAAAAATATATGTCATCCAAGTAAACGAAACTACGTATTTAGCTTTCCTCTGACTTTTTTCTTCGCCCAGTGTATACCGATTTGGATGTTTCTTTTGGAAAATCGTAGGGCGAGAAATAAGGAATGAAAGAATTAAAGTCGGTTTTATTTTCATAAATCAGCTACTTGTGGTTTACAATAATTGACACAATAAAGATCTGCGCGTACAGACAGATAAGTAACTGAGATAATTTTCTTTTCAGCACCCGGTGTTAAAACATCTGTGTAACTCTTATGCGTATGCTAGAACAGTCAATAATGATTATTGTAAGACGCAATTGATTTGACGCAACGCAGTAAAATGTGTTAAAGAAGATAAAAACTTTAAAAGATAGCAGTCAATCATGGTTGAGTGATACACTGTTACGCATGTTGATACGAACGATTAGTTTTTATCAACTAATAAAATAGAGTATTGTCAGAAAATCAGTGCCTAAAGTAAGTAGCTGTAGATATATAAGAATAAGAATACTTTACCGAATACATAGACTCGAATGAAAGTGAAATTATTGGATAAGAATAAATGGTGCACGTGATAGCAGAGAAAAATGCTGCCAACAAATAGCCACTATCGAATATCAAGATAGATTGATTTATCGAGTGTCATAAGATTTTTTAGGATCTGCTGATAAGCACACAACCGTCCTTAGACTAACGAAGTTATTTCGTTTTACAAAAACAGATATATATTACACAGCTGGAACTTGGAATAATTGTTATCAGACTGATGAGACACTCAAATAAAATATTGATAAAATAGTAAAAAATAAGACATCTGTCTTATCTGTCTTGACAAGCAATAAACCCAGTAGTGTTGACAAGATATACCGCAGCGGTTCAACAATTTCAATGCTGATAATATATTATTGTTGTCATCAGAATCATCCATATTATACGTAACATAACATGTTTTAACCGATTATTACATAATATGGATTCAAAACAATCCATAAGAATAATACAAAGAAGAACAATCCTCCTACTAATATTATAAATGCGAAAGTTGGGATGGATGGATGTTTGTTAGACTATCACGCCAGAACGGCTAAATGGATCTGGATGAAATTTGGCACCGAGATGTAGGTCTGGAATAGCACATAGTCTACTTTTATCCCGGACAAATTCATGGTTCCCGTATGATGGCAAACCGCGGATAACAACACAGGGCACAGCTGATATTCAACAATTCTGTCACGATATCAACGTTTAGTAGAATAGCAGAGTTCTCCCAGCTAAGCCTACTCCGTGATTGTGCATTGCCAATGTCATCGTCATATAATGAGAGGTATTTTGGCGCACACGTCGCAGTTTAGCATTGAGGCTAGTTATTTTCAGAATGTTTCACCACTATTTGACTGTGCAAAAGCTGTCACATCAGCGCGGTGAGAATTCTGCGAAACAAATTACGGTGACGTGAATATGTAACAATAAACAGGCAACATCGAGAAATAAGATAACTCAAATGCTGTAATTTGTACCGGCATTTTAAAAGAAGTATCGGATGCTGACACTAAATTTCATCGTAGGATCATTCGTTAACACTTGGATATGCCAATACAAATAAATTGGGCGCCAGTTTCCTGTATCAAAACGTATAGCTTATTGCAAATTCATATAATATATTTATGGAATTTGGCTGAAATCCAATGCTTTAATACAATATTTGGAACCCCACCTGAGAATATAATAACCTATATATATATAGAATAACCTATATTTATAATGTATTATACGAAGGTGCTTTTTTGTAATATAGTTTTTCTTACCTACATATTACGTGCCTTTCTTCGTCTTCGTTCAAAAATTCCTTAATGTGTATGTTAATACTAATAATGTATTAACATTAAAGTTTAATTCATATATAGTGAAAATTATCATCAGCATTAATGAAAGATAAGGAATAGAGTGTAACAACTGTGGCAAATATAAAAGATACAGACAACAGATAAAAAAAACTTTAATACATTTAATTGAAGTGGCCATAACAGATAACGAGCAAACAACGCGTGAGAAAATAACCAAATATATTGACAGAGATTACTATAGTTTGTAGAGCTAACTTGGCACAAGTTCTACTGCTACTTTTGGTTGCTCCTTTAGCACCACCCAGGGGGTACGTGTAGGGCATCAAAGGGTACACCCCTACGGACGCGAGCAACTGTATAACTCATATTTTGGATTAACACATAGACTATCCCGAAAAAGTGAAGTATTTGTAGTGACTTGCAAAACACAACTTCTGTCGGTGTTTCCCATCGTATCATGCTGCCTTTTTAAACGCTGGTAACACCGCGAGCGCAGCTAGTAAAGTAATACTTCTGACTCATGGAAGGTTATCGAAATAGCATGGTATGAGCACGATTGAATGGAGAGCGTCACGCGAATCGATAGTTTTGTCACGGCTTCAAGTGCTGTGGCCTTCTAACGCTGGACTGTAGACATGCGAATGACAACTATCGAGTTCACAAATTTTACACGGTAACATTGGCGTTAATTTTATATATTTAGCCCAATATTTGGCTGCAACATTACTACGTTCATCGAGTTTTTAATTTTCTAAAATAGGAAGAATAAACATGAATATAAATATTTGTGTTAGTAGTATATGAGATGCACCCAGACAAATTAAATAAGATTCGTCTAAATACGAGCACAATATGCGAAGGCCCCCAAAAAAGATACAGCCCAATAGAAACCTCCTTTTTCTAAGGTCGGTTAATAATAAAGAGACATTTCGTATATGATATTGTATTTGAATATTTTCAACATGTTGCGAATATACAGGTCACTGCTCGTCTAACGGTTATTATCTACATAATATTGTCAAAAGTGTCACCTGCTTGTATTCTAACGGTGCTGCCTACATCGTCACGTCGATTGGCCTCTCGCCATATTAAAATCTAAAAAGATTAATATACAGAACACCTCCGGAAACTTTTAATAATAATAAAAAAGTTTACATAATCATTACCCTGCACTAGGATTCCTTGCATCACAGATGGCATGATTAAACACAGAAACACAAGACCCAAGAACAAACTTCATGCTCACCACACAAAATGTGCCCCGCGATCGAACCCGGGACCCCTCGCTTCGGAGGCAGAGCTACAACCAACTAAGCCACGGTTGTAGTTTCCAATTCCGCTTCACAAGGAAAACTTCGATACATTTTCAATCACATTGAAATGAGTAATAATAGTCTGATTATTCTCCCAGCCTACCTCTCATGAATGGATTTGATTTGCATAATGAGTTTTTTAGAATTTCAGTACATATTAACAAAGCGAATTACTAAGCATACGTCTGTGTGTCCTTTCTTTAAAATTTTGATCTTTAGAACTATGTTGCTGATGATATCTTCACAGCACAGACCACGATGTTTCGTAGATTAAGTACTTAAAAATAACTATGTGGTCATAATCGCCAGATAGTTACTCATATCTAGGTATAATGACGAGTTTTTTACGAAAACAACTAAAGGGGGTAAATGGGGAAATCTCTACGGGAAAAAACCCCCGGTTTCGTGTATGGTAATGAGCTAATGAACTTCAAACGCCTGAACAAAAAATTATAAGAACTGAAACTAAACTAAGAGCCATCTCGTACTTGTACTACGGTATCTATATAACTGACAGAATACTTATATAGGTAGTATTTTTTTTTGTAAATACTTGTCGATCCCACAAGCACAGCAGGCAGAGCTGTGAGGCCATAATAATATAGTGGCTTCCCAAATAGTGTACCACATTAAAACTTCAACTCAGAAACATTTAAAAACCTCTCCCCTCCTCCTCACTTTGCACCAGGTATGGATCTTCAAGTCGTTGACTGATGAGAGGGAGTTGATCATGACGTATAATCACATGAGATCGGCACATAAAGTACCTCGACGTAAGGCGTAAGGTCATGTAGTATCACGCCCACTTTACACTATAATATTACGTGGATGAGTGAATGACGTCGCATGCCACAGAATAACGAATAACAACCTATATCTGGCGGGATGTCAGTCGTACATATCAGTGGTATATTTCGACATACTGAAATAATGTTGTAGAGGCAGCTTTTTTACAGATAACATTGTTTTTTATCTGTGTAAAAATAATCAGACAACATGTATGGAACAGTCTCTTGCAAAGTGGGAGTCACTGGGAACTTTATTATTACTTCTTTAAACAAAAATCAATTGCTGTTTGTTAGTCTCGCTACAACTCGAAAATGTCTGGAGCGAATCGGTGTTCATAATAGTCAGGAAAAGCTTTATTTGTTCTGTATATTTTTACAATATTAATTTTTATGACTTTTACATAGTTTTTTTTAATTTATTTGACATTCGTGTTAATGATAGCACTATTTTTATAATTGATTAATCTGTGTTAATTGAATAAAATCAATAAATATTGTAGGGCCCAAGCTAATTTATTAAGTGTAATTAATACAAAAATTGCAGCTCTATAATTAATTTAATATCATTATCATCTCTGACTCAGCATTGTTCTGGAATGACTCAAGTATTTACAGGGTAAAATTTTAATTGCTTTACTATTAAAGCTATACTGATAATGGTGCTGTTGACCTTAATTAAGTTATCTGGCTGTCATCAAAGAAGAAAATTCATTGTTATTTCTGCTACAATTATAACAATTATGACATTACAATCAGTGCCATCCAGCCCCAAACTAGGCATAGCTTGTAATATGGGATCTAGATAATACTTATAATTACTTATCTTTTATACATTCAAACTAATATTATAAACATGAAAGTGATTTTGTTTGTTTATGTTTTCATGCCTAAACCACTGATTATTATGAATTTTGTTTATGAGATAGATGGGACCCTGGAGACGGTTATAGGCTACTCTCTATCACTAAAACTTATAAGGGGTGGGGTGAGGGGTAAAATTTGTATGAAACAACCGGAATTGGTTGACAAAATCAACATTGAGAGTGAAGCTGCGAGTAAAAGCTAGTATTCATATAATACATATTGACACCCAGACACAACAAACATTTATGTTTGACACAACAATGCTTGTTCTGAATGGGAATTGAATCTACAACCTACAGCGTGGCACAGCATGTTACCAACACCTTTACTCATTAGAGTGGAATTCAGAAATGCTAATGCACTGCATGAGAGCAGAAATAGTAAGGACTGGCCTCGTAAATATTTGCTAACTCATAGTAATCATATTATTGGCATGTTGCTTTTGGTAGTTTGTTATAGTCCATTTCAATTAAGACTCAGTCACTGTGACTAATGGTCGTTTTCACTTGATAAATAATTCATCTCATGGAAATAAATTAAGTAATCCAAATACTCCAGTTCGGATTTTAAAGACTTTATTATTTAATAATGGATTTTGTAAACAAATGTTATATACAAATTCCCCATGCTTAAATCCAACAACTGCATGATGAAATGGCAAAATAATATAAAATATTGAGTTATCCGTAACTCTATTAGATTTTTTAGTCTGATGCAATAAAACTAATAGTAGCTGCAATAAATATTTCAATAAAGTATAAATCAAACTTACCCATCAGTTGTAACAGAGTTCAATGATAGTGTCTCGGCAAACATCATCTCTTGATTTTCAACAGGAGTCTTGTTCTCCTCAATAACGTATTCTTCGGAAGGTGTGTGGGAGATGGGCTCAGGAGATACATCCTCGACACTTGTGCCAGGTTTCCGGCTGACGTTATGGAGGCCAGACACATCAACCTTTGTGTCAACAGCATCGGGCTGTACAGCTTCTGACACCACCAGAATCAGGAGGGCACAGCTGGAAATATTTGTATTATATTTTATGTTACGTACATCAGTGAAATATTGTTAAACTAATCAAATGATGTGATACAATACCTGGAAAGCACTGAGATAGTCAGCAGAGACGTGTAAATCACACAAAGTCCACCCTTCATCGTAAACTTAAGGATATATCCACAGTCCATAACATTTTGCGAGAGAGCAGAAAGCTAACTATTCCAACACATAATCACAATTTTAACAGCCGAATAATAATGTCTGAACTCTATTTGGGCACACGCAATTCGAGCACAATCACAATTTTCATTAACGAATAATAATTGCTGGAAACGTTAAAAATAGGGCAACGAAATCGGATGCAATTCAAACCAAAACTTGACTAAAAATTGAACCTTGACTTGACATGACATCAATGAAATTTGATGATACGTCAAAAGATACAAGTTCTGAAATATGATAGGTGGATTTGTAAATACAATCATATGTTTTATTGTAGCCAATGGAAAGTTAACATTTAAGAAATATGCTGGGATTTGGTTGACTGATATTAAATGTTACGTTCCGTTCCATTCCGTAAAAACGCAAATAGTGTAAGCGCACACAAGATTTATAGTGTAAGTTCACTCGGCGTTCAATCTTCATTCAAATATTCGTGAGATGAATAATCTACCATAGATATTGATTTTCTGACACACATGCTCACTGACATATACTTACTATAAAAAAACGATGTCTACTCATGAATACTTTTTATTACTGTAACATTAAATGAGGTTGTATGGAATAGTTATGTGCTATCTTGTTTTCTTAGTACCTGCTTTCGACTTATTGAGTCATCAAGTAATCACCATAATTATAAGCGAATTAACATTGAAACATTAAATGTTAACAAATTTTGTTAATGCACGTTTATTTTTTATGAAGCTCAAATAAAGTACGTAGTTTACAAGAGTTTCAATGCTGTCACTTAAACTATGCTACAAATTACATATTTCAACTCATAGTTGGACAACAATCACTAACTTTATTGAGTTTTTAAATTCAACCGATTATTACATATATAAAAAAACACAGGCAAGACATATTTCACGCTAAAATTTAAAAATAAGAAGTGTAAACTTAGAAACGAAGAAGATACGAAACTTCTATTGTCGCGTCTTTAGCAGTAAAACCGTCTCGTATGATGTAACTGCAAGCAATATGACGCTCTCATATCGGTTGAGACTTATCGCTTCCCGGCCAGTCATATTTTGAATCAAATATCCTATAGATGTAAAAGATTTGGATTGGAACGCAATTGAATTGATATGGGCCCACATCAAAAGTCACGGAGTTAGAAATAATACAAAATCACATGTTTTTGTCTATATTTTAGTATAATGACAACCACTAGCTCGAAAAAACTGTAGTAATAAAATCGATAAATATAAACATTCGATTATCAATTTGATTTCAACCTCGTTAGATAATCGATAGAGAAATGTCACTCTCCTATCCTAAATCAATATAAATGTCCCGCATATAGAGCTTTTATTAACAAACTGTAGATAATCTATCTACTGAGAAGTTATACTTAAGCCTTTATTCTTCTTGCACTTCTTGCATCTAATCTAACTTTTTTTTTTCATGATATTTATGCAGAAAAGTAAAGTGAAGTGGAAAATAACGCAACTTTGACGATATAGCTAGCTGTTACTGTTTTCCAGAGTGCCACCTTGCCTGTCATTATTGTTACGACAGACAAGATAGCCCATTGATATTTAAAACTTGAAACTTACTATCCAACGCAACAACACAAGCTGGTATCACCAAACAAATGTCAAATTTATCGTCATCATAAATGTCAAAACGTCATCGACTTGTTAGTTTGATTGTCTGATATCGGAGGCGTTATTTTTCGCCGAAATCTCTGAAATGGAAGCATTATTTGCCTTGCCGTTCAATGTTCTCGAAATACCAAATATAAAAATTAAAAAGCCGACATGGCTACAGGCACCTTCAGCTATGACAACCTTCTCATTAGTGCTACTATCATATTTTTTGGTTACCGGAGGTTAGCGTCATGTTTCTTTAGTGTTCTTATTGTATTCCTATTGGAGTTTTCATCTGGTGGGTAGTAAATGGTTCATTTGTTTCTAGGGATAATCTACGATGTGATTGTTGAGCCTCCGAGTGTGGGTTCGACGACAGACGAGCACGGTCACAGCCGCCCAGTAGCCTTCATGCCGAACAGAGTGAATGGGCAGTATATCATGGAAGGGCTGGCTTCCAGCTTCCTTTTCTCTCTTGGTGGAGTCGGATTTATAATTTTAGACAGGACACACAACCCTTCGACACCAAAACTGAATCGTATCTTGCTCATATCTGTTGCCTTCCTCTGCATACTGGTGTCATTCTTCACAACTTGGATTTTCATGAGAATGAAACTTCCAGGTTATCTCCAAAACTAGTGTGCCTATAGAATAAGCAAATACCATGTCTATTGGACTGTTATTTTAAGTTTAAAATAAATATTTTGTATATTGATTTGTATTTGGTTTTTTTTTTCTGTGATGTCTCAACAGAAAATGATCAGATCATATTTCAAGTTATGTACAGTAATAATTTTTGTTTTTTTAAATTACATTTCTGTCCATAAAGAAATTGAAGAAAATAAGCAATTAGCTAATTAGCAATAAATAGTATGTGTTATAGGTGTATACACCTCATTTGTCTGCATCATATATACGGAAGATACTAAGAAATTCATTATTTTGTTTGCACATGGCTACCCTGGATTAGCTTATGTTATGCATTCTCTATACATTATTATAATTTTAGTTGCTCTCAAATAGTACTGGAGCATCAAAAAAACAGACAGATAACAGACTATATGCAATAAGCATTGTCAAGACTATCTATTTTATTATTGAGATGGCTTCGTGGCTTAGTTGGTAGTATCCCTGCCTTCGTAGCGTGGGATCCCAGGTTCGATTCCCGGCTGGGGCACACTCTGTGTGGTGAACATGAAGTTTCTTCTCGGGTCTTGGGTGTTTGTCCATGCAACACTGTTTCAATGCATTATCAGCTTAATCCAAAGGCTCTTTCCTAGCAAGATGTGTGATCAAAGGAATGGAAATGATAAAAACGATGGAATTAGTTTTGAAGCATGGGGTCCCGGGTTTGATCTCCAACCTAGGCAGACTTAGTGTTGTGAGGGTAAACTTTTTTCTCAGGTGTTGCTGTGTTTGTCAAAGCAACACAGGAAATCCTAGTGCAGGGGTAATAATAATAAAGCCCATTTATTTCCTTCATTTCTTAACTACAATACATTATTCATGTTATAGCCTTCTTAATTAATTTTTCATTAACTAGGATAGGAATCCCCTTGTTAGGTTTAGGCCTCTCCCAACTCATGGATCTCTGTTGTTCTTTTTCTTCCACCAGTAGTTTCCAGCCGTTGCCAATATTTCGTTTATCCATCTCTTTTTTGGACAACCTCGTTTCTTTTTTTCCGGGTGGTCTGTGACATTTCGTCAGTGCAGGGCTGTCTTAACATAGATTGCTTTTAATTTTTTTGAAAATATCAAATACGCTATTTTTAACGAACCTGTTGATAGGCCACATGTATCATTGTATGATAGAAATGTAAAACTAACGTCATATTGAAAGACACAATAGATATACTTATTTTATTTTGTTTAAGTGTTACACAAGCAAATAAAAATATCGAAAATATTTAAAAATATTATCACAAATCAATATAAAAAACAGTGCAAGTAGTCACGAAAATGTTTTATAACTATATATGATATTAAATATTATTCTAAATTATACAACAAGGAAGACAGTTATGAATCAGTCAGGAAAAAGTAAATACCAAAGTCCTATATATCTCAAAAATCCTATCATTTACATATTCTTCAATTAATCATAGCCATATTAAGTTTATGAGATTTCGTTCTCGCATCGATAATATTAAAACATACTTGGTTAGTTTATTATTAGACATCGAGTTTAGTCTAGACTTAAGTTGTTGCCTTACTTAAACAGCTACATTCTTCACAGCCTTATTCTGAATGCTCTGTAATAAAAGTAAAAAAGATTTTTAGATAAAATGTTTTCTTTTCTAGGTAAAAGATGGATGCCTCTGAAAATTGTTTCTACAAGTACCTACGTAAAATATTATATATTGCTTAGCATTCCTGAACTAATTGAAGAATGTATCTATCACCATTAAATGACATCATAGATCAGAACTATCTGTTCTGTATATAGTGCAGTGTTAAGTTTCATGTACACAATTAAGTAAATTAATATCTAATGATATTTTCACAATGCACTGTGATAATGCTGAATAAATAAATCAGCATTGTTTCTAGACACTTGGGAGCTACTAAGAGTTTTTGTTGAAATACATGTCCCATGCAATTAAACCAGTAGAACTTTGACAAGTTAGGCCAGAGAACTACTGCCAAGCAGAGGTGCACTCGTATTGCTGTGTTCTGGTGGGAGTGTGGGTGCTGGTAAAATAACAGGCGCATAGGCGTGACATCCCCGTGTCAAGTGAATGGCGCAACGCGATGCGACTTGCGTCTTCTCATACTTCAGTAGGGGAGGGCCCGAGTTGTATTGCCCGTTGAGTATGGGCGGCAGGAAGCATTTAACATGAGGTGGGCTGACAGCTAGTCCTGTCACTTAGAAGAAACACTTTTATCGTGATATACAGATTCAAAGCATGTAATGATGGCTCAGTTGGTATTAACAATAGCTTTCAATTAACATGTGGGTTGTAATTCAGCAATGAGTTTTAGTTTCTGGTAAAGAAAACCACTAGGAGACCATAACATGGTGGGCAGGCAAATGCCTGGCTGACTAGCTATCTGCAAGTTGAACAGTATGTTACACCAGCATTGCTTGAGATCCAATAACAAATCCAGGCATTACTTGACGCCAACATCAGATTCAGATACTCAGTAGGTCTCATGTGATATATTATTATTACTGCATGTAGTCAATAATAAAAAATGAAATGGTGAATATCAAATAAACTCACTTCAATACTTTCATTTCCCATTTTGAGCCTTAGGGGTGTAATTTTTCTATGAAATTTCAGAAATATCAAACAAAAAAGAATCTGTTAACTATTGATAATACAACATAAAAAAGATTAAGACAATTTGGGATTGGTTAAATTTTTTTTGCATTAAATTATACTCTTCAGAAGAACAATACTCACTGACAGAAGTCGGAGCTCTTATCAATAATGTGTTCAAACTCTGCAAAAGATAGTGCTCCATCGTCATCTAGGTCTGCTTCCTCTAGAACATTCTGCACCAGCTGCTGCAGTTCAGAATCGCCCAGCTTGAGCTCGGGACCACAGAGGCGTTCAATCACTTCACGCAGATCTGACACTCCGATCATGTCATCACCATCAAAATCTGAAATTGCATCAAAATCGGGACTGTATAAAATATGTCCAATATTTTTGAGTGAAGGTAAAGAGCACTGGATTACAATCCACAAATCTAATCCATTTATTTATTATTGTATAATATTAATATGCCGAGACATACAGGTAGACTGTAGACTGTAGAACATCAGCTTTTTATTATAAATGTTATTCAAATCTATTTTATAATAATGCATATTATTTCTATATTAATGGATTGTTCATTTTAATGTTTATGTTAGGTGTGTGCATGCTTATATTTTGATATTAATATGAATGTGTAGAATGACTTGTCTTGAATAATGAACACAAAAATAAAATGGTCATTAAAATTAAATCTGTAAAATCTACAAATCTTCTGTGTAATGGTTTCTAACAACACCAATTAATGGAATTTTTCGCTAATTATTATATAATCGCTATGTAAATAGTCTATAAGACTAAAGGTCTAATTGGTAGAAGTGAATAATCAAAATTAATAATATGATAAGAGTACCTGTATTATTTTATATTTTAGAACTAAAAGTGATTACAGTGGAAGTCGTATTGTACATATTCTACTTACCAAATATCCTAAAAGCATGCTCCGCTTTGACAGCTTTTGGAGCCATATCACTGAACACTGACATCATGTCCAGAAAGTCTTCAAAAGTACAGTCCCCATCATTACTTGAGCTGAAGACTTTGCAGATTCTGTCTCTAAAGGGATTCACTCTAAGTTCAGGGTACTGGAGTATTTTAGCCATTGGTAGCTTTGCGTTTTTATTGTGACCTACTTTTTCTGGTGCTAGTGCTTTGAATTTGGAATGCGCGCTGAAAATGTAATATACATGACTAAAATTGCTAGCACAAATGAGATCATTTATATAAAGAAAAGCACTTACTATAATACTTCTTTCTTGGTAAAATAGGTGAGATCCTGGAAACGTGAAAATTTTAATTAGAATCTTTAAATATCAAACATGGGGAAAATGACAATATTTAATCGGGAGCCATGGCATACCTCATAATCTTGCAGTTCATCATCAGTAAACTGGCTTTTCCCTTGGCCCATTTTTATCAAATTACGGCAAAATTTACAGAAAAAATGAAAACAATAAATGTAAACAAAGCACCGCCCAAATGTTGTGCGTAATCAGTTGTATCGCTCGACGATCGTCGGTGCTGACAATCCCCGCGTTATGATTGGTAGTTTGATTTAAAGGAAACTAATCGGGGACAAAGCGGGGAATATCTGATAATCGTTGGGTGACACAACTGAACGAATTCACAGTATGGCAACTTATTGACAATTGACATCGATATACATTGACAATGACTGCTTGATTCTTAATTTAATAAAACACAGGGCTTAACTTATAATCAGGGTTTGTTTATTGGACAAAACTCACAAAAAATCCATTATAATTCAAAGCTTTTATATTTTATTGTTGTTAATTTGAGTTTTTTCTGGTTGGCCATCTGCGAAAAAAACTTCTTTTAAATATCAAATGCCTAACTCCAATCTACTTTTTGCTCAACATTTAATTTTAGGCACTTACCACTAATTTTCCTTCTTCGAGACGCAAAAATCTTTCCTCTCTTATATGGGCCTCCAGGATTCAGCTCACATAACACCGGAAACTTCTTCTTGCATGGAGTCGACAGCCATGTCTTAGCCCGAGTAATTAGCATGCAGTCGAACTTGGTGAAATTCCTCCTTGGGTGACCGGGAGCCCATGCCCGGAATGTCGTGCAATCCAGGGTGTCACCTGTGAATTTAAGATTCACCTAAAAATATTTTGCATAGTAATAAGTCACGCATTCATTATTTTATAGCGAGAAGGTACCTCCCGTATAGAACGATACTTAATTATTGGGCATCTTCTGATTCGTACACACTCCTAAATCTTAAAACTACTTTAGGTAAGTACTATCAATATATACAACACTTTTATATTAAGTATTTTGGCACATTAATAATATGGAAATGGAAGTAGGTAGGTATTCAAGAATCAGCTTCGATAACTTAAGTAGCGAAGTGTAGGTTAATCGTTTTAAACCAAAAATATGTAATGTTTGGATGATGTTTCTGCTTAGTGTTTTGGTATAATAGTGACTGTACCATGGCCAAACTTCGGTTCCTGACCCGGTAAACTCTGTGTGGTGAGCATGAATTTTGATTCCCGATTTTGAGTGTCTGTTTTGTTTTTGTTCGATACTGTGTATCTTAGCGCAACGGTAAGACTCAACTTTACTCTTACCACTGTGAACGGGTAAACGCTTCATGACAGTATCGCCTTAAATTCAAAGTTTCTATGTCTAATAGGCTTTATTTACCATTATTGGCAACGAAGACACTACTATTTTTCCTCATGAGGTGCGTGAAAGCAGCTTCCACCCCTGCCCCGGCGAGGAGTTGCGCCACGGCGTCTGTCCTCTGCTCGTTGGTGATGTCAGGGAGCACACTGCTCCTATTGGCACATTCTGCCGCAGCCAGGGTATGGTTCATCCGCAATGGGAGGAGGTGAAACATACCTACTGTTGGGACACAAGTAGAGTTTATGTCCGCTGAAAAATATGAGCTTGGGCTATTGAATTATGGTTTTTTAATGTCGCACCTTTGAGTTTCAATTCGCTGAAGTTCTTTTCTCCAAATTTAGCGTCAAAGTTACCCATTAATATTTTGAAGTGAGCCTTAAAGGAAGCTCTTATCTCTAAGGCTTACTTACCACCGTTTCAAATTCGTTGCTATGTGTCAAGGTGATATCGAAACATACAAGATGTTCCGAATGCTTGTAAAGAAAAAAGTAGCCTTAGTTACGAAAACTTTTATTTTAGAAAAATATTATGCTCAAAAAAGTTGCTAAACTCCACGCCGATGAAGTCGCGGGGAACAGATAGTAGGTATACAGTAAAATGGCTCATAGCGACGCACACGTGACAAATGAATAAAAGTAAATCTCGACATTAACTGTTGCCTCTACCCGAGCTGATGATGAACTTACGTATAGGCCGTCCATAGATGCTGTAGTAATCGAACACGGTGTCGTTGACGAGTGAGTGTCCCCCGTCCGATTCAGCACACTTCAGCACCTCGCACGAGTACTCTGGAGAGCCCATCGCTTCTGACGGACTGAAGTTCAGCGCCAAGCCTTTGAATATATATTTTTTTCATACATTACAACAGTCGAATGTGGTACTATAATATATATGGACAAGGATTGGTAATTGGTTCTCAAGAAGATGCCCCATAACAATTGGTGCTTCTTCGTAGATAATAAGGTTAAGGCAGCCTCAAAGATCCAAAGATGATATATAACGATATTCTAAAAAAATTACTCAAGATTTCGTGCATTTTCTATTTCATCATCTACCCTGCTTCTGAAATACTTGGTGTCGCGACTTGCATGAAATTCATTTGAACCAAGCATTTAAACCTCATTTCGAACCGAAATAGTGCAGTTTTTTGACAAAATTGGTAGATAATTGTTATCCGTCATAAACTGTGGTTATTTTATTGGCAACCCAATTTAGCAGAAACAAAAGAACGGAGACGGGGTTACATATCATCGGGAGTTAATGAACGGGATTCCCACCTACCTCGTTTCTCAATAGCAAGTCGTTGGCAGCTGATCAGGGAAGAGAAATTGGCCTTAGCAGCTATGCCAAGCTTGGAGCGGTAGCACTTCTCTATGAGGTGGTATTTTGGCACTTGATTAGTCTCTAAAGAACACATTTGGTTTGCTATTGCATATGATATGGAACTCATGATTATTATAACTTTGTACAACTTCCATTGGTTATATGGGTAATTAGATTGGGCTAAGCATTCTTTATTCATGATTTGTAAATAATAACTCTAGATAGACCAGCTTATTTTGTTTTTGTTCATTTGGATATTATCTCATATTAAATTCGTACTCAGTTTTGAATTGTGAATAATTTGATATCGAATTCGTTGTCGTAGATCGAGATAGTAGGTACTGCAGCAGAGTGCTATACACAATGTTGTACTTGTCATGTAAATGCATCTAATATGTTGTGCCTTTTGTCCCCAAAACAGTAATGAGCTAAATCCATCACGTCCGTCACTGGACATGAGGATCCGTATGACATGATGATTGGAGGCCATTAGGGTAACCTTGGCTAGATTATTTAGATATTTAAGTCCAACCGTGAAGTGTATCAAGGTCAAAATGAGGACATAATATCGTGGGAATATATATTAGTTATTGAACCTCTTTTATAATTTATTTTATTTTTCTTAATCTGTCAAACTTCAAGACTTGTTTGGCTGTCATTTATTCGGAGATGTATTTTGCTACGCGAATTTTCCTATAATATTAGTAAAAATTATCACTGTTTTCGTATTTGGTTTCAGTATCAGTGGACAAAATGGGATGCTTTTTCTCCAGGGGGTTGGACGAGGTAATCCAGTGTTTTTATTAACTTTCAGAGTACCTACTTTGCGATAAAAAATAGGTCCCACATTAAGATCTTGGGTATTACCTGGAGTTTGAGCGGGAGGGAGTCATGGTGTAAAGAGGGGATGGCTTACTTAATATTATCATTAAGTGTGTATATTTAACTACAGCTCTAAAAGTATTCAGCAATACGGTATTTCAAAATCCACGACCAATCCGTTTTCTTTTTTTTTATACCTTGGACCATTATTTTTTCGCCTCACCGTTTTACAGGCACATGCAGTTTTTTTTAAGATGCTTTCTTTAATTTTGGGGAAGTTCACGTTAAGATCAAAAATTATAAGGCACCCTTAGATTTTAATCAACCATTGTGAAACAAACTGAAAGATTGGGAAAAATACATGCTGGTTTTAGATGTCCATCTATACATTTTCAGGATGCAATGGCATACGATATGTCACCAATCCAGCATTTGCCAGTCATCTTCGTGAACGGTGTGCCAGGGGCTGGAAATCAGACAGTATCGCAGGCCATCGCCAGCATCACAGGTTTCGCGGTGATCAGGCCAGGAGAGCTAATGCGGGCGGAAGCGTTGAAAGACACCACGAGAGGCAGGATGATTGCTGACAGACTGCAAGCACAAGAGGAAATCCCGGAGGTTCCTAATATTTTCTCTTGAGGGTCCAGCACCTGCATCTCAGCTGATAAGCTGTTGTTGTAGATAATGCAGCGCGGAGCAGAGCATCTACATTTTGACCACCGACCAAAAATAAGCTCTACGGAAAAACTTCCTTTGTTTACCCTGGTACCTTAAAAATAACGTAAAATCACACCATTCTCATTGGAGCTCCCAACGAGGATGGTCTGATATTCTTTTTGCAGCTGGTAGGTATATAATATGTTAAGACGTTTCTTAGCTATTATATGTTTAGGGGAAACGGTTGCGCCGTTTTTCGGATCATAGCTCTGAAAAAGTTTTTGAAGTATTTCGATGTTTCTGGAAAGCGTTTCGGGTATTCTCAGCGAAAAACTCTACAGTTTTTAATTTTTGTAAAATTACTTGAGTACTTTTAAAATACCTGATGTTCTGTTCGTAACAGCAGCAGAACTACAAAGTCAGACACATATATGAAGAGCTAGTTCTCTCTAAGAAATAATGTTCCGATATGCGTGTATTTTCAATGACTCCCCCTACCTCCCATATTCTAATATCGGTTCACAATTTTTAGCAAACGACAGTAGACCTGATAAAGGAAGCGATGCTGACGGAGACGGAAGCGAAGGGTTTCATCCTGGTCGGTTTCCCTAAGAGCCCCCGCATGTCGAGCATGTTCAACCGACAGGTGAAATGGCCGGAAAAGATCGTTGCTCTAGAGGTGGATAATGAGGTACAAATACCTTACTCAAGACTCTCAGCTGTCACATTTCTTGACGAATTTCATCAATAGACCCGTAACTTAAAATATCTTTCCCGCATGCAATTGTGCGACAGTACCTATGCATGTGTCAGTAGACATGAAGACAATATAAAAGCTATATTTCATTCTTATACCCTCCCTTTAATCCAATCAAGTTGCTCATGAGATGAAAGATTTTGAAGAGGTCAAACGTATACGGCCATTTAAAAACAGTCGCATATTTTCCTATTACTTACGACTTTAGTCATTGGATTTAATTCAGTCAGGTTCTATTCTTCTTTAAAGCTATAAATAAAATATCAAAGAAGAGAGTTGCTCGTACTTGTCTAAAGTTTTGTATGACAGCCTTATTTATGAAAGCCTTATTTATATGCAGCTCTGCATTCAACTGTCAGCTTTACACCCTTAATATAAAAGATGATATATTGAAGGTGGCTGCTACAAGACTACAAAATAAACTGTCGGAGCTCGGCAGACCAGAGTCGGAGATCAATGCCGCGCGACAGATCGTCAAGGAAGCAGCACATAAAGTAAAGAACGTTCACAAGCGGTTCGGAGGCCATGTCATACGGGTGAGAACAGTCTCTGACGTTCATTGGTATTGTGACTTATAGGAATCAGTTTAATGGAGACCATTAAAGCCTGCCCAGATGACACACTTTGCCTTCCAGAATAATAAGAACTTGATACTGCTCCATAAAGACTCTTGCTTAAGCTACAAAGGGTTTATACGGCGTGGTGTTGCTTTAGCGAAGAAAAGGTTCCATGGTTCTGCTCATGCCTTTAGCCTAGTTGTGTTTTAAAAAAGCTAGTTTCTGGCTTCTGTCTATCGATAATTTGGGTGCCTACCAAAGAGCGGAAGAAATGAGCTTTAACTTGTAATGCTAGTTTTGTTGACTACATAGTAATTCCTCGTTAGTACTCAGTTCACTTATCGTTGTTTTTCCATTTGAGAGTCTATCTATCTTGTCTATCTTTGCACCATTGTAAAAGGTATTTTATTAAGTACCAAATAATTGAAAGAATTGCATTGGGCTCTCATAGCAGGTGGAAATTTATTGACTATTGCTAATCGTACTGCGTTCGTGCAGCAGGGAGCCTAAAACCTGAGGGGAGATAATAGTTTGGAATGGTCGCGAACAGATACTTTCCAGATAGTTCTATAATATATATATAATATATGTTGCAGTTGGACAGCTCCGGGAACCCTAAAGCCCTAGCGGCATCTCTCAAGGAGATACTCTCGGACACAATACAGAAGCACCATCGTCCAGACTCAGATCCTCAGCCCCCCATGGCGGCGTCAGCCCCTGTCGTGGCCCAACCGAATGAACCTCTTGAAAACACATTCATTCCTATCGTTGTTCCCGCGTAGCAGAACTTCTGAAATACAAATGTAGCATTTAGATTAATTTTGAACTTTGTATTACACGTTTTTGGTTTAACAATAGTTGTTATTTTGATTATCCTTTCACGCCGAATATAACGAAAGCTTCTTGCATAAAATTACTTTAATTGCATATTTACTTGCTGTATCAAAGGGGTTTCTTGGTGATTTTTTCCCTATAGTTGATTCACTGATCTCCATACATACTGGTAGAGTTCAGCGGGTTGGTTGGTTGGTCGGGTTGGAATATATATATTTAATATATTTTTTTTGTGACCTAACATACATAACAACGCCCCTTAGAATAATTAGATATATTATTTTTTTCAAAACTTATAAAATTATTAAACAATCGTCATACACTCAGTCTAAATAAGTTTGACAAAGAATTAACCGTCAACTACCGTTTTCGTTGGGGGCCAGTAATCAATGGGTCCGTAACAAAAAAGGCGTGAAAAGGATAAAAGATATATATATATATACTAGCTGGGCCCCGCGGTTTCACCCGCATAGTTCCCGTTCCCGTGGAGAATACGGGGAAAAATTGATTTTATTTTTTTCGTCAATTTTCCAATGTTTTAATAGTTATTCTGCTATTCGGGACGGAAACAAATCCAACAAATCAAAAACCATGGCAATCGGTCCAGCCGTTCTCGAGTTATAAGTGTTGTAACAAACACGACTTCTTTTATATATATAGATTTTATAGAAACCTCAAAAATTGTAGCCTATATGTTATTCTGATGTATAAGCTATATTATGGTAAAGTTTCATTCAAATCCATTCAGTAGTTTTTACGTGAAAGAGTAACAAACATCCATACATCCATACTTACAAACTTTCGCCTTTATAATAGTAGTAGGATATATAACCGTCTCGCTTTATCTTAGTGTTGTGTAAATGTGTGCGTCCTTTAATTTTTACTGCCTTTATAATATAAAAACATAAGTACACTTCCGAAGGTTTATCTCAAAGAATCTTAGGAATACTGAACCAATTTCAAAGGAAAATATTACAAAATCCAAAATTTTTATTATATTTATAGATACTTGTCAACTTATAGGAACCCCATCCTTTTTTGTTCCATCTAATATGGAAGTAGAAAATGAATTTGACTTCTATCTTTGTTTTAGTAAACAGGTAAAAAGCAATAAAAAGTCGATAATGAGCATACACCCGATTTCAATATTGGACACGACGAGATGCGACAACTTTACGTTAGCAAAAAATGGACCAGATAGCAATACAGATAAAATAATACCCCAATATTGTCTTCCATATTCCAAACCGATAGACAAAAAGAGGTTTAAACATACTCTAGCTCCTAAGAAAAACAAGTCTAATTTATTGGTTCATGTACCTTATTTAAGCGGTCCACTCCCGAAGAGCTTACGTCAATACATCAATGGATTCTTGCTGCTTCTAGTAGCATACATAAAAATATTTAGTCTTGCCGTGTAATAAATAGTAAAGAACATTTTATTTTTCATGCCAATTTAATGTGGTGTGAAAACATTATGATATTAAATGTGCTGTAGGTACAAACCTTTTTTAAAATCCTATTAAAGAGGTTTACTATCCCAGTTACAAATATACTGGCCAAATAATTTATTTTTCTAAATTTCAAATATCACAATCAGAATGACAAGCGCTAGTGAATCGAGTTGTCAATTGTCACAAAAAAGCATCGATTTTCAAAACGAAATTATGAATATAATCCTCCATTACGGAAAAAGCTTTGAAGGACGACGCAGCGTAATTTTATTTTATTTCAGAAACTCGAAATTTTGTGATAATTTCACAAAATTACTGCTGTGATGTCAATGTGATTATATTATTGGCAGTTGTTGTCAAAGCCTGAAGGCTTCAGTTTAGGCGGGAATTCGCTTGTTGGCAAAGTTGGAAAGTCACCACGCTGCGTAGATCCGTGATCAACGTAATGAAGATACATCTTCGTAAGTTATTTAACTTCTTTTAAGAAACACACCTCACGTATAATGGACGCGCAGTTTTCCAAATCAAGTCAACCTTTGTCAAAAACAAATGAGGGTAGGTATCTCGGTGAATGTAACTGGTAGTGATGATTGAAGGCTCCAGTAATTCGTATGAGGTAGACCATACGCGACGCGACAATAACATTATGCAGTGCGATAAAGTTTACCAACTGATTATGATGCGCGAATACTGCGTCGCGTGGTTCCACAGCGGCGCAGCGTACTGCTCTGCCTTAACTAGTGTATTGCTTTGTGAGTGGTTTACCCTAAGTATTGGCTATTCTGAAGATGGCTGCAAAATCTTAGTTCCCTCTTTTACTATGAATGAAACATAGGAGCTTAGCTCAAGGGAGAGACTGGTCCAAGATTTTATATCTTGAAAAAAAAAAAACATTCAAAACGTAAATTATTATTTACCTAGTCAAGGGTTAATGAGAGTGGAAAAAGCCACCTCATTTTATACCATAGCCAAAATAATCTCAGTATAGTAGATTTAATGGATCTTTACACAGCGCACGAGCTTTTTGCTAGGCTTTTTTGAGTACCTTAGCTACATTGAGAAGTAAGCCAAAATACAGTTAGCTGCCAATTTCTGTCGAGACAAATTGCTACCCCTGCTCATAAAGAAACCACCGCTACACCCCTCAAAGGGTAATATTTTGCGAACAGCGCGAGACCGCTTCCCGTCAACGTCTTCGACAGACGAGAACGAGAGCGGCGTGGATTGGGACCGGCACCCCGCGCTCCTGCACCCTCCTCACCCCTCGCACCCGTACCACCCACACCTGACGCGGTTCCCCCCGCCCCCGCAAGCCGTCATCGTCGGCTCGGTGCGGAAGAGGAGAGGAAACCTTCCGAAGCACTCTGTGAAGATTCTGAAGAGGTGGCTGTACGAGCACCGGTACAACGCGTATCCTAGTGATGCGGAGAAGCTGGCGCTCAGTCAGGAAGCTAGCCTCACTGTATTGCAGGTTAGTATCTTAGACCTATAGAAAGTTCCAAGTTGACAAGTCGACATGCATATCTTTTTTAATTTTGTGGTCCAGTCAAACTATATTAATAACAATCTGATCAACTTTGCACGCCTTCCCCGAAAGTCCAATGGAGGACTCCGCTAACACTTACACTGCAGTAAAATGAAAGATTCGATAAAAATCCAACAACTAATGAAATTACCAACGACTTCGTGCAACGAGTTACAGTACATGAACGTATATTCTTTGAGATTGCGTGCCTTCCCGCACAGGTATGCAACTGGTTCATAAACGCACGCCGTCGGATCCTTCCTGACATGATCCGTCGCGAAGGTCACGACCCGCTCCACTACACAATCTCGCGGCGCGGGCGCAAGCCTAACGCGTTGGCTGGCATCGGACCCATGGTGGGGCTTGGACCCTCGACATCCTCGCTGGGTATCTCTTCCACAACGGGAGGAGTGACCGTGGCTTCGTGGGATGGTCTCGTCATGGGAGTAAGTTCGCCTCCTCACCTACAGAGGATCTTTTAAGTGTTGATCCTATAGCGGTTGTTTATTATTTATTTTCTTCCGAAATGGGCAAGAAGCTTATTTATCTGTTTTTTTAGTCTTCTAGTCACTTTGCCTCGCGAAGGCTAACAATATAAAAACAAAATTTATTTTTCAATGCAAGTTAAATTCTCTTCACGGTAAAAACACATTGAAAAGTACTAAGAACACATAGCTTGCGAGGCAGATATAGCTTGCTTGGTATGGAAGTGTATTTAACATTTAAAAAAATTGACGTAGTTTAATTTAATTTATTTTCAACAAACCTAAAGATGTAACCTAAAGATAGTGCTTCAACATCGACCAAAACAATTTAGAAAATCAATATTTCGGAATTTCACCTTTATATAACTTCTGCGTTCATAAAGGCACGTGATTATTTGTGAAACTTCTAGAACGGCCAGGATCTTCGCCATCACGACTACTCCAACGACCTTCTGGTGTACCGGAGCGACAACGAGCTCGGCGAGGAGGGCTACTCGAGCGCCATCAGCGAGGAAGAGGTCAAGTACGACCCTCTAGTGTGGCAGTCGGTCATTCGATACGGCGCAGAGGACCCGGAGATGCATCCAGCCAACAGAGGGTAAAGCATCCCTTTAAAAGAATCTCTTAAACCCTCACACGCCCCTTCACTAGTATTCTCAGCTATTTCATCGATCCAAAATGATACTCCCCACAAGATAATTTCACTATATACCTACACTGTAAAGATGACGATAGTTATTATGACTTGTGTTGCTTATCATCATATTTATGCTATCATATTATCCAGGCTACGACAAGGCGACAACAAGGCTACGACGTAGAGGATCTACAAGTTTTCGTAGCCAAGTTCAGAACAGGCAAAGAGTTGCTTAACTAAGATGATCTGTATGTAACATTTAATATCTGGGCGTGCTTGTACGAGTGTAATTTTAAAATGGATTCTCGTATGTTCTTTCACAAGAACACGTTCCGTTCCAGCACGGCGGCGGTGGTGACCGTGAGCACGACGGAGGAGCAGTACGAGACGGTGAGCACGACGAGCGACTGGCACGTGCCGCCGCTGCGCCCGCGCCGCATGCAGGTGAGCTCCCCGCTGCCGCCGCCGCTCGAGCCGCACTCGCTGCACTCCCTGCAACCGCTGCAGCTGCAACCGCTGCAACCGCCCCCGGCTGAGCCCCCGCATCCCGGACAGCAACTGCAGCCGGCGCAGCTGCCGCAGCCGGCACAGCAGCCGCAGCCGGTGCAGCTACCGCAGCCGGTACAGTTGCCGCAGCCACCGCAGTCTGTGCAGTCGCCGCCGCCGCCGGTCGCTGTGGAACTCGAAGTCGCTACCACGGATATGTGGTGACACTTAATACAATTTGGTAGTTATGTATCTACGTTTTCCGTGAAGGCCAGAAACGGCAATTTTAAAATAATTGTACCATCAGTAAGGGTCTCCGCTAAACACGAGCGCTGTTATATATATTCGCTGCACATTTTTTTCGAAACAGAAGTGCCATTTTTTCCTCTGAATTTTATTTGTGAGGATTCCTGAATGCTGGTGCTCGACTGCAAGCGGAACGGAATGTGCCAGAATTATGATAGGGTCCGTTTAATCAGAGTTGAGTTTTGAAAGTTGAGTGATGGAAGATAAATACTCTTGGGGACGTTTTCCAATTATTTTACTTCATTCAAAAGTGTTGGACGCGGATCAAATATATTTGCGGTTATTTTTGAGTTTATGAGCGTGAATGCAATGTAGGGCTTATTACGCTCTGTCATCGATCTATTCCACATCTATATCCGGACGCGGAAGTTAGAGTATATGAATTTCAAACATCTTTATCAAAATCTTTTCCATAACGCTGATTAGTACAACTAATTTATAAATATTTCTGAACCGAATCGAGCTATTCCATCTAAATACAGAAGAGCCCAATAAAATAATATTGAAGGCATTTTAAATCCCTCGAATAGGGGGTACATTATCCACGATTTCTATACTCCTAAGATACAGGGAGCAAGATAGTGGGATCATTCAATCAAATCGAATTTAGTGATGCCAATCAACTGTTGCGTTTGCGATCGAACATTGGTACAACCTTGGCTCTCATTAAATAAAATCGAGGAAATTATGCTTATACATAATAATTTTGCACGACTGGTTATCTAAATCTAAATGGTTTCCGAGTAAAACATTTAGCAGCACTGGACAGGATTTAAAATACTTAGTTTCATAACTACCTTTTGAGGTCGGTGTTAAAACACTGTTTCTGTTTCAATCTGTTTGTTTAAGTTGGTCCGAAGGTCAAGTTTAAGTTCAATAAATGATTTTGCAATGAATTTTCTCTTTTTTGGGGTGTATTAATACCGGCATCATCTGAAATTAGCCTTTATCTAAGATAATTCAGAGTTGTGTTAACTTCAGGTGGTGCCGAGTTTTGATGACGGGGAGGAGTTCAGGTGCTTGTATCTCCTCGTGGAGACGGCCATGGCGGTGCGACAGAGGGAGAAGGAGATGGAAGAAGCTGACCTGTTGTAGGCAAGATTGTACACGAGACGTACGGCTGACTCTATTTTCACTTGTCGCATCCAAAGTTTTGTTTTATAATGCACGTTAGAAAATTACTTAAATTATCTGGTTATGCCCAGTCTATATCTATCTGATACTTAGGACACTCATACTCGTGGGTAATCGTGTCATCAGATTTTTAATGATCGTAGCAAATGAACCTACGCCGCTTTAAGTTGCGTCTGCTTGTTTTCACGTTTCTATAATACTGAATAATGATTGATCATATAGGTAGGAAACTATTAGAATGTAAGAATAAGTTATTTGGCTTTAGATACAATCATTTGAATTTTATGTTGAAGAAAGCGTATAATAAGTAATAACATACTTTTTTATTTTATTAAGAGGTAAGCATATTATGTTAGAATAAGATTTAGTTTCGCAAATAAATAATATAGAAAAACAAATGTTATATTTCCATAGCACTGAATTTAAACTGCATGGCACAATTTATCATGTTCCGGTAGTGTCAGGGCATCATTTTCTTCTCAAAAATATTTTAATTGACATATATTTTCATAAACATACTTGTGATACCACTGTTAAGATAATTTCACAATTTCATTGATTTTTTATAAATTGCAAGTATTCACTTGAATACTCTTTTTTTAACTTCCTGAATATCTGTTGTTTTCCCCCATAATAGGATACCGTATCTCATCATAACACTGAAAAAAAAAAAAAAACTAAACTTTCTTTACCCATAGTGGACCGATTTAGATGTTTATTTTTTTTAAATGGGACGGTATCGAAGTTGATTTTTTTTTTGTATTTTTTTTATCATTCAGCTATATATAATTCTTAGTAACTGATGACATTTCAACATTGCAGCAGTATGGTAGTTGGAGTCTTTTAGTATCAGCAAGCATTTTAGTTTTAATTTACCAATTTTTCTTTCCCTAGAAGTATATTAGACCAATAAAAAACGCCAAAACGGCGGTCTAGCCAAAAACTCTTAAAAAAGTATGCGCTTAATAATGAATCGCATTTATTTTTTATGAAATAAGGTAGAAATAATCATGTAACCTGCGCTTTTTGCAAAAACTATGGAAACTATTTTTTATTTATCATAATAAGAGCAGAGAGAGCATTGGGTAGGAGCCTAACTAAGCTCCTGTATAGAAAGGTTCTGGGCTATTTTATATAGAACTGCATGGCTTGAAATCAGGTCTCAGATGGCCGCGTGCGATTGCCTTTTCTTCCTAACCTAGAAATTATAATAGATTCATAATTTCGGGTTGTTTACCAAAAAGAAAACAAAGTATAGAAAACAAAATATTTAATCAATAATTAAAATTAGATAGCAGTATATGTACAATTTTCTAGAGATAGCGAGGTAGTTGTGCGTGAGAGATGAGCTGTTACTTAGCCCTCGCGACGACGGGGTCGAGGACCTTTTGGACCTCGGCGAAGATGGCGTCCACCGATTGTTCAGCATTTATCTACAATAGAACAATAAGTAACTATAAATATATATAAAATAATCTAGCCAAGCCAATAGTCCAAACCAAGCATAGCATGAAAACTACTCTCAGATAAATGATAGAATAGAATAGTGTTTTTCTTTGTAACTTCATACATATTAGTACAGACTCAACAATCACTGTTCGTCACAGAAATGCTTTTTCTGGGTGGGAATCGAACCCGCTGCTTATAGCGTTAGCAGAGCTACTCTATGCTGTGGGGCCAGTCAAAATAAGATATCAGGTTGGGAGGCAAGATGTATTGTTGCTCGCGTCCGTAGGAGTCCCTACCCATGTCCCCCGGGTGGTGCTAAAGGAGCAACCAGTGGCAGTAGAACTTGTGCAAGTTCGTCCAAAGAAGTACTGCCACCACACCTGGTAATCCACCCCCAAGTAGTGGTGCACTCGCATAGCTGTTCCAGTGGGTGCTTGTGAAATTACAGGCGCATAAGACGTAACATCCCCGTCTCGGGTGGGTAGGGTGGTGCCTGGATGTTTAACATCAGGTCTTCCCGTCAATTTTGTAATATAATAAAACCTACATATTATAACAATCGAAATTATCGTTTTTCTTGATGGAAACAGCTGCCCCTTTCTTGCCGACATCCATGAAGTATAACAAGATTTTTTAGCGACAAAAGTGACAGGATGATTTGAAGGCCCATCTGATGTTGTGGTACATCTGCCCATACCAACAGCAATACGATTTTGCTCCTCCCCGACTAGGTAAGACCCAAGTCGCACCCCGTTGCGTCCGTTACCCGAGACACGGATCCACCCACATCAACCCTATTAAGTTTGTACAATGTCACTCACCCTTTTAAGTCTGTCAGGGTACTGTGCCAGCACCTGATCGTTGTTGTCGAGGAAGGTCTTGAGTCTTAGCTTAATGGTCGCCTCGTTGTCGTCGGCGCGACCCGAGCTGGCGGCGCGCCCCAGCAGCCGCTTCGTCAGCGTCTCCGATGACGCTTCGAAGTAAATGATCACCTGGAGATTGTGGCAGAATAATATATTATACAAATTTAGATAGATACATTTGTTTTGACACAATTACACATATATCATTTGACTGCTCCGTGGCTTAGTATCCCTGCCTTCGGAGCGAGGGGTCCCGGGTTCGATTCACCACACAAAGTGTTCCCGGCATGGCACACTTTGTGTGGTGAACATGAAGTTTCTCAGGTCTGGGGTGTTTGTCTTGTGTTTCCGTGTTTGTCCATGCCATCTGTGACACAGGGAATCCTAGTGCAGAGGTATGAGTGTGTAAACGTTTAACGTTAACGTTTATCAGCCTCTAATGTTCCCACTGCAGGCACACCGGCCTACTCTCGATTCAGAGCGAATGGGCTTTGCTCTACCATGGGAGCCCAATCCGGATTTGAGATGTCACATGTCTTCGAACTTTTGGTTCTAAGACATGCCGGTTTCCTCACGATGTTTTCCTTCACCGTTTCGAGAACGTGGTAAGTTACATAGGAAAAATAAAACACAAATACTTTTTAAAACAATAAATATCAAAACGAACGAGGGTTTATAGATTTGAACAATCATTGGGAGAAGCGGGTCGAGTGTTATCTTGTGTTACTTACGGTGACGGGGGCAATGGCCTTCTCAAACGCGATGCCCTGCGACTTTTCGCGAGGGTACCCATCTACTAGGAAACCTTTGGATGCCTCCGCGCGTGCCTCCATCGCTTCCTTCAAAAGGTCCAGAACGATCTCGTTGGGGACCAGTTCGCCTAGAATGGAAAAACTTGAAGTTAGGAGGATGCTTTAACTTGAAGCGAATCTTTATTAGGCTCCGGTCAGCGTTTCTTTGAAAGGAGGACATTTCAGATGATCCACGCGCGATTCCATAGTGACACGACCAGTGAGAGTGTGACATGGTGCGATCATTTGTACTCGGTGGTGAGTGAGGTAGGATATCAAAAAATGCTTGTTCATAGCAAGCAAGAAACCCCTAATGGAAAGATTTTCCATTTTCGCGAGCATGATTCTGTTTACATACAATCAATATAATGTTCCTATGTCTACGTACTTATACATCTTGTTAATTAATATAGTATTTGATTCAAAACAATGTTTTGAAGCTTTGATGGATGGTGAATTTGTCAATTACAATTTGCCTTTTTTGTAATTTTGGCTCATTGTTTGTCAACAAAATGTCAAGTGAACTAGTAAACTTGTGCGAAGATGAATCACCACTCACCCCGCTCCATGATGGATGTGAGGCACTTGGCGCGCTCGGAGCCGCTCTTCACCTCGGCGCGCAGAAGGTCGCCGGTGGACAGGTGAGTGAACCCGTATTTGGCGATGATTTTCTCACATTGTGTTCCTTTGCCTGACCCTGGGCCTCCAAGGATCCACACAATGGGTTTCTTATTGCTGTCGATTGGGGACTGGAAATGTAGGCAGATTATGGTGAATGTATATTATATAATATTTAAACGCAGTTGTTTATTTCGCTCAGCATATGAAAAGATGACCTCTGTCTATCAAGATCTAAACCATTACCTCATATCGACGAGGTTTGGGCACTTAGTGGCGAAAAGCTTTAAAGGAAAATGTTTTCCTCTAGAAAAATGTTTGTGCGCCATATCACTTCTCATAACAGCGAAGGAAATCATGAGAAACATGAGGCGACCTCATATCTTAGAACTAAAGATTCGGAGACGTGACAGATCCGGATTATTCGTTTTCACTTGACTGGTACTCCTGGCAAGTACCCGCAGCAGTCTTACTCCGTATCAGCCTCCGTATGTTCCCAACATTTGAAGCTGATACAGAGTGGATTTTGGCATTAATAGAGAGACTATAAAAAGATACTAGTTGATATCCAGAGAACCTGACATGACCTGATGACGTGTCGGTTTCCAAGCATTATATCACAATTGGACTCGTCTTAATAGTGATATAATTGTAAGGTTTGACTACTTTATACTTTATCACGTTCCGACATCGTAACCACAAAACGTTCTTTTGAGAACGGTCATAATATTGTTTCTCTGGCCGACCATTACCGCGTAGCTACACTACATGTTTTTGTCGTTACAGCGAGCTTTTTCCTTTCTACTAAAGTAATACGATACCACGATCTTTGGTGGTGCTGCAAATTTCGCGATTGCTGGCCGTAAAAGGTACCTTTCCCTGATAAGCTTTGCATTTCGTAGATCTACACTGGAGTGGACACGCTGGAAATTTGTCTATCACGTTTAGTTCGCAAGGCTGGCATGGTTTTTCTTCCATTTCTCAAAAACCTGGTTTGTATATTTTTATGTTTTTTTACTGATGATGTTTTAAACTGTGCTGCTTCTGACATATCCCCTGACATTGACAATAATAAAGTTAAAGAGAACTATTTATTAGTTGTACCATACCAGATAGGCGGTTGTCATTTTGTGTTTGTTCCTAATTGATTGCGCCATTGTGATGCTTTTAACAGAAAGTTTAGAAGGACCATGTTGCTCGCGTCGGTAGATGAATACCCTCGGAGTCCCTTGGGTGGTGCGAAAGGAGCAACGCAATGTAACAGTGAAACTTCTGCCAAGTTCTTTCGGAGAAGTAGGTGATGCCGCCACACCTGGCAAGCGGTGGACCAGTTGTTTTGCTGTGGTCCAGTGGAAGAGACACTTTTTAATGCAAAGATGGGTTGGTTGGTTAGGAACCAATCACAACGCCAGGATTGTCATCTGACGATGTTGGGCAATACGATGGAATACGAACCTGATTGTAACAGAGACCTCTCTGTAACTATGATAATGTAAATATTATAATAATTTTCCTATCATTTTATTTACCGGTCTCTCTTTCTAGGTCAGTGCCAAATAATCATTGGGTTCCGATGCTATCCCGACGCGACAGAAAACTTGATATTATTTTGAATGCTTTGTAAAAGTAGAATGACTTTTTAGGGTTCCGTAACCAAAGGGAACCAAAGGTTAAGTTATACAGTAAAATGTGTGTATAACTAAAATTTATCAAACTAACAATTACTAATCAAATTTTCTTGAGACTTAACATCTCCGTCTCGGGTGAAGGGCGCAACGAGGTAGGATTTCTGTTTTCTCATACTTCGGTCGGGGAGGACCTAAGTCGTATTGCTGATGTTATGGAGGTAACCAGTTAACATCAGCTAAGCCTTCAGCTCAACCCGTCACTTTTCAAAAAAACCACACGGCACCGAACTATAATGTTAAAGTACTCTAGTGAGTATTTTGACATTATGGTTTGACTCTATTAAGTACTTTGACATTATGTTTCAGTTTTACAGCTGTTCGTCAGATCAGGTAATAAAATCATGAAAAATAAAAATAAATGTCAATCGTTGTAAAACACAAACAAACTAAGGAACATTCTAAAAATTAATAATATATTTGCATGATTATCTTCATTTATATCATGAGACAATTCGGTAATTCGGTCTTTGTGTTTCTCGGTAATTCTTCTATCGAAGCAATTAATTAATTACGTATACTTAAGTATATGTACCTAAGCATAAAAGATTACTTGAAGTTGGTTTATGACTTTGTCCTTCGCTCAAAGTGTTGCTCGCTATCCTTGGCTCTGAATAATAAATATAAATCAATAAAACCGTACGTTTCTGGTCCATGTGATCGACATTCAGACATGCTTCAAGTTAGCAAAGCGTAGGAACTACTGATATCATTATAAACTTACCTCACAGCTCAGTTGGTAGCTTCTGCGCTGTTGTGGGTTCGATTCTCACTGAGGCCAATAAATTTGTATGGCATTTATATTACTACGTAAATGTTTGTTCTGTGTCTGGGCGTTAATGTACATGTAGGTATTTACAAAAAAAAGTACTTCAAAAGTATTCTATCAATTATCTAGTTCCCATAGTACAAGCTATGCTTAGTTTACGGCTAGATGATGCTGTGTGAAATTTCCATGAATATTTTAAATAGTTCTTTTAGTACTACTAGTATGTTTTAGTGAAAATATCATGGGTCCTTGCAAATAACGTATCTAGTAGGCACATGTCAAATAATAAACAACAAAAAGAGTTCGGAATTTGGGACGCATATAAAATTAAAACAAGAATAGTTTTATTTATTTCGACACCTAGGTACCTATTTATAACTGTAGCGCTCGTAGCGACGCTTGCTCAGTTAGATCTATACAGATAATTAGGTGACTCTCTGTAGAGTCAGCAATTGGATGGATGATTTCGCTTCCGTCTTTTAAAAGGCATCCTCGGGTATTAGACAACAAGTCTTCGGGCGGTTTGAAAACATTCAAACATGGGTTGGCCATAGACGTGAGACGTATTATGATGAATTACTTTCATAAAATTTACGTTATAAGTCAAAATAGTTACGTTTACACTAATACCCTGCACTAGGATTCCCTGTATAGCAGGTAGTATGGACAAACAGAAACACAAAAACGCCCAAGACTCGGGGACAAACTATACGCTCAGTGCACCAGTAGGTAATATGAATTACTTTGTATGCATTGCTATTTTTGCTAGCAATGTTATGTTTTCCCTGGTTGGCAAAAGAACTAATATTAATTAAACTTTTACTCACAGTAGGTAAGAACAAGTAACTGATTCAAAAAACGAAAAAAAACCAACTTCAAAATACGCAATTTCGTTTACTTGGATGTAATTTATTTCCAGTTATTTTGATTTAACAACCAAACTATGTAACTAATTTTGATAAAAATTCTATGGGATCAATCTGAAAGTATATCCTTTGAAATAAAAAGACAATTTTCCAAATCGGTTGATAAATGGCGGAAAAATTGGTGAACATACATAACCTCGTCCTTTTTTGAAGTCGATTGAATACAAGTATTTTAACAAGGCTTCGGAAGGGAATAGGTATTAAAATATTGTACTGTAACTTTTCAATGCTAATATGTAACGACCTCGATAGTGTAGAGTTCCAAGCAACCTACTTGGCAAAGACACCTTCCGTGTTGCATGACTACAAAATATTTTACCGATACAGATAGTACCGAGTTAATTTAAAACTTTCCTTGCTTATTGACTTTTAAGTTTTTTCGCAGGTAACATAAAAGCCTACCTACGTTTTAAACCGACCCACACCAAAAATTTTAATTGTTTGTGATCATTGCTACGCGATTTCTTCGAATTACGAATTACCACCAAACATATTGACATAGAATAGATAAATATTACTTCGATATTGACCCAACTGCAAACGATAGGCATATACAAACATCAACAATGTTTATTTATATATGCGGGTAGATGAAGTGTTAACAATCTACGTAACAGCCGGGAGACACCGCGAGGCAAATTGATTCTATTTCGATATCATTCATTTGAACAATGACACTGGCCATGAGACGTGAACCACAGAGTATGAACGTTTGAGGGTCGCGGATGAAGTCGGTCAAACTTCCAGTCTACTTGATCCCCGGATTGTCAAAACCCATATCCCGATATTCGCCCGCGTCTTTGTGCACCTGCTAAATCCTCATAATGGCTTGGTACGGGCCTTCTGGAGCCCTATTCTTAGCTATACACATAAAAAAAATTGAAATTTCTGTTTGAAATTACACAATAACAGCTTTTTACAGCATTAGCAGCATTAATTACAGCAAGTATTTATAAAAGGTACACAAAAATAATTAAAAAAAATATATTTTTCTGTCTGTTTGTTCCGGTTAATCTTCGAAATGGCTGGACCGATTTTGACGGAACTTTCACTGAGAGAGATAGCTGATGTTATAAAGTATAACTTTAACTACAGTTATTTTAGAAAAAAAAACCCACGCGGTCGAAATCGTGGGGAACAGCTAGATTGAAATATCACAGAATGAATAAAATGAGAGATTCGAGATTATAAGTTAGATGATTCTATTCTTAGTTTGTTATCTACCCCAGCGTAAAATACGTGACGAAATGATCTAAAAAACCGACGGTCAGTTATTTCATTTTCAGTCAGTTTATTTCATTTTTCAAATGACTTAGGTAATCATTTGTAAACAATATCATCGGCACTTCCACAATTCCACGCCTCGTCACCCGAGATGCGGTCATTGTCATTGCTGTAATGCTTTAAATAGATTAGCCTCATTTTTATATGAAGTTTCGCGTGTCTGTTAAGATTTAACAGACTTCAGAGAGAAGAAACATCTCAATACGACTGTATGTTATTTTGTATGTTTCTTCCGCGATATCTTCGTTAATTGTGAACCGTACTGGATGTTTCTTTTTAATTTGTTATTGTGTATCTCTGAGGTTTTTCTATAGAAATTTCATGAAAAATTCAAGTGTTTCACTCTAGCTCAAACGCAAAAATTAATTGATGAAAGCATTGAAGTCTATTATTTAGATTTTTTATCAGTTACTCGTTTAATAACCTTCTTGTTGAATACCCGTAGTTTGCTCCGAAATACAATAATTGTTTATTTCTACAATAAATAAATGATTAATTTTAAAAAATCTCAAAAACCTCTTAAAACTACAATACCCAAATCGTTATACAACGGGTGAAGAAAAAAGTTACAGAAAAGCAAAATACGCAATTTCGTTTACTTGAATGTCATAATTTTTTTCAGTAACTATCATTTACCAACCAAACCATAGACCCGATTTTGTGAAAATTTCTATGGGCAATCCTTAAACTCCCGAACTAGTAAAAGGAAAGTACCTAACAATTTTATTGCGTGATTGTTTTTGTGCTCCACAGGGAAATAAATATAACGGAGGCGTATACGTAACAAAAAATGTTATTTCATACAATTGCTGGACAAAAACTAGCTTTTTAGTTACACGCAAAGGATAATTTTATATTTGAACCAGGTAAAGTTATGTCGAAGAAAATGGCACAGGAAAGTTTGCTAATTACACACGTCACGATTTTGTTACAGAAATACCAACAATCGCATTTATTCGGCATAGACACATACATCAAAGATTCAAGAACAAAAGTCTATCAGACAAATGTTTGCCATTGGGATCGATCCCGTTATCCATCATTTCGAAGGTAGTGTTACTCCCAAAAAAGCTATACAACCGATACAAAACGTTCCACGATGATACGAGTACGTAGTATAAGTATGCATTTACAAAAAAGTGACTATATAGGTATTGTGTAGTACTCTGGTTCTTATAGTTAATATTATTATTGTTTTGTTTTGTTTTATTGGAATTAGATGATTGTATTTTTATTCCAATCTAAAGTGAAAATGCACTTTGAATAGATATCTTAACACTATTTACTATTAGTTTATATTGTGTGCCCAATTTTTTAGTAAGTAACTATTGTAAGTAGTTTGGTGACGAGTCTATGTAGTAATTTGCGCCAAATAGTTCTTATTTGATGTACTATTGCAAAGATAATAAATAAATTTATATTCATGCATAGTTTGAGGCTAAATGACAAATGTTCATGAATATAAATTTGTTTCATTTACCTCAACCCCGAGCGGCTTTAAGCAGATACTGTCCAAGTTAACTTCGAACCACAGCGCAAGCAACAGCACAATAACATAAGACCACCTGCATTTTACACTTTCGTTGTTTTTCATAACAAACACGCGAAGGTCGCTTCGGCAGCCACAGACTGTACGTTTTATTTCGGCCTCTAAATAAACGGGCAGGTCTTGCCAACTGGCAGACGCGAACGTTGGGTGAATACAATCGTCACTGGATTATTTTGGAGAAAATCCAGATTTTTATAGTTCGTTCGTTTATAGCAAAGGTTAGGCTCCTGTGGTTCGATGCTCGATGTGTTTCAAAGTTTTGACATTGGAGAACGTTTCTGATTCTTGTGTCAATAAAACGTCTGACATTGAGTTCAGAGTAACGCATCACACATGTACGTACTACGTACACATGTAGGTACATTATTTGCTGCTAACTACTAATGACGAAAATGAGAAGGGTGTTCAGCAAAAGAAAGAAACGTTTACACACTCATACCCCTGTACTAGGGTTCCCTTTGTCACAGGTGGCACGGACAAACAGAAACACAAGACAAACACCCGAGAACAAACTCAAACAAACGAAGCCGTCAAAGAATTATCCGGACAATTACCAACCATTTCTAGTCGTTCTCGCGTGATAATATTCTATATTCTATATATAACTGAAAGGCAAAGCAAAAGTGACCGGTTTATTGTTTAAGTGTTAAAGTCATGGAACGAACTGACCTACCTTAGATTAAGTGGTTGCAGCCACTCATAACGGCACGTCGTTAGCTACTGAGCGCGCGCGCGGACCCGACGCGGTATTTATGCAAGGAAACCAGCGCGCGATAGCTCGCAATTTGTTGATGTTTTCCTTTTTCATGCGTGTTCTTTGCCCAATTATTTCCTATATGAACCGTGCAATCCATCAAATAAACAATCAGGCCAGAACAAAGCTTTTAATTGAAAACATCTCCTAGTGAATAGTGCCCCTAAACTAACCATTTTAAAGTGAAGGCGCATCGACGTGGGCAATTGCGCTATTGTTTATGGGTGGCGGTAATCATTTAAGATCGAACCCTAGTGTCTGTTTGTAGTGTTAAAATAAAAGCTTTATACTAAATACTTTTGAAACGGAAAATATATAATATTAAAAAAAAAAAACACTTTTAAATTTATTTGTTCCTGTTGAACCGATTTCGATGGGACATGGAACATAGGATGGAAAAAGGGAAAAGGATAATAATTCCACGCAAAAGAAAAACATGTGAACGATGTCGTAGGGAACCTAACAGTTGTGGATGATTTGGGGGGTCGCCCGCGTTCGTGGGTAACTATCCATTAAATCCCTACACATACCCCCTAGCTGGTGCTATAAGAGCAACAAAAGGAAGCAGTAGAACTAGTGCCAAGTTCGTCCGGAGAAGTACGCAAGCAGTGGCGCACTTGCGTTGCTGTGTTCCGCTGAAAAGATATGGGTGCCGGTGAAATTACAGGCACATGAGCGTCAGAGTGATGGGCGCAACGTAATGCGGTTTGAATATTTTCATACTTGGGTAAGGCAGAACCTGAGTCGTATTGCTGTCATTATGGGTGCCGGTAACCACTTACCAATCGGGTAGGCCAGCTCGTTCTGTCACTGCCATAGCATAGATTGTTGATTTTTCATCTGTAAGTTGAACTTTGGAACCGCCTGTAAGTACCTAATCTGTTATATGTTCCTTATCATGTTAGTAACGGAGTGCCGGATTATGCACCTTACGATTCAATTAATTTGCATTTCTTACAATCTTATCAAGCTCGATAACATTCGATTGTTTTGAACTAGTTGTGGATATCAGAAAACTAAACATTACGTCTTCTTCAAGTCTACAAATGTAGTTTTCATAAGGTTGTTTGGAGTTTTACGTCAAAGTACATAAATATAAGACGATAAAGCGTATGGTTGCCTTCACCCTTAAAAACAGGTATGACTTAGGTCCACCCTGATCTCAGTATACAAAGAACCAAGTAGAATCCTGTTGGGCCTGGCTCCCTAGATGGGGATGCATCATCTAATGCGCCTGTGATTTCCAAACTCTTCTGTGCATCGCAAATTACCAGGTGTGGTTATAATACTTATCCGGACGATCTTCAACACCACCCAGGGGGTACGTGGTTTACGTGAAGCGTGAAATTTTAGTAGGTACGTAATTTTATTCTCACCAGCCTATTTTATGTCGATGCTAAGCGGAAAGTAATTATAAAAAATAAATTTATAGAAAATATTGTATGTACAAATCTAAAATTCACAACACACTGTATAATAGCTACATTTTCTTTAAATCAATTTATTTAGATTTACGGCATTCTAATTTGTATTAAATAAATTAACATTTAGTATATGTAATTAAAAAGGCTCAAATACGAGTAATACGAGTGCATTGCCAGGTGTGGTGGTCGTATTTCTCCGGGCGAATTTTGCAGAAGTTCTGTTGCTACTTTTTGTTGTTCCTTTAGCACCACCTAGGGGGTACGTGTAGGGATTCAAAGAGTACCCACCCACGGACGCGAGCAACTGGACTCGCCAAAAGTTTAGTAATATTTTACTAAATAATGTGTTAAAGATTTTATGCAATACTGTGATAGTTCTTGGCACTGTGGAATAGAAAATATAGATAGATAGATGGTAGTGGTAAAAATAACATTAAATTTGTGAACTTGAAAATAGTTGTTGTTATATTGATTCTTTAAAATCTTGATCGCCTAATTATCTATTTTATCGTAAATGGATAAGCAAATAGTTAATAATATAATAGCTAATAATCACGACTTGCAAATATTTGCATGAAGGAATATATTTAAAAAAACTAGTAACGTAACATAAGATGCGAATTCCATTCTATTCTATTATTACAGTCCTACCTCTAATGACGTAACACTGAAAATTGCTGAAAATCAAAAACTAGCAACTTCTGAAAGAAAATTTTCAAACCACTAAATTCGCAGTGCATAATCTATCTTAAAAATGAAGTATTGAAGGATCTGCTTACCATTTTAATTCAAAGACAGCGCGTGCAATCCTGCTTGTTTTCGAAGAATGCGACACGTCCGTACGTCGCGCGAGCTTTGCGGACGACTGCGGGCGGCGCGGCGTGGTCAAGGCCGCGGAAACTGTGCCAAACACGACGAGCTGACACTGACAGCGCGGGAAAACGCGCCGGGACCTAACGACTCGGGATGGACTTTATGGCGGGATATTTTTATAGTGCCCACTTGAATGATGGCAATTTTTAATACGTTTGATGGTTTTTCTGTACAACTAAGTCGATACTTATACTAATCGATACTTATAATTTTAAATTTCTTATTCCAGCAAGTAGGTACTAACAAATTAAATAATAAGATTTACTTACATTATGGATTAATGTTACATCTGAACAACAACTTATTATTATTATTACTACTATCATTGAAGCTCATTGTTTCATTGTTCTGGTTGCCTAATTATGATTCCGCTTCTTTTGGACACAATCGTAGAATTTTGACATAATTAATAGATTGCCAAATTTAAGGAACGGAAATAATACAATTGGTGTACAGGTTCGGGAACAAAGAATTAATATACTAAGAAATTGTATGTGAAAAAAAATCGCTCAACATAACTCTAATAATCTTAATATATATAAATCTCGTGTCACAATGTTTGTCCTCGATGGACTCCTAAACCACTTAACCGATTATAATATTATAAAATTCGCACACCATGTGCAGTTCGATCCAACTTGAGAGATAGGATAGTTTAAATCTCAAATTATAGTCGCAATTTTAATTTGTTGCTAATTATAATATCGTATGACAAAAACGATAGCCACAGCAACGCGTGGCCCGGTCAGCTAGTAATTACTAACAACTTCATGTCATATCATCATAATTATTCGCTTGCACGATATGTATAATGTTGCCATGTACTGGCATTACCACAAAAGTAGCGAAAATGAAATATCTTAGCATAAGAATGAAAGACATGACCGCACACGGCGCCGTTCAACGAAACAGCACCATTTATGGTACTTTGACGCACATGCAGTTGAATAATAAACTGCACCACTGCGTCAAAGTAGTAAGTAATCTTAAGGTAATGTTCTATGGGAAGTATGGGTTAAAACAAGTAAGCTTTGTCTGATCATCGGTTGATTTGTCTAAATATTTCAGGATGGCTAAGGCTTTTAAAACTCTCACCAAAGCATGAAAGGCTATTTACAATATTGATATCTACGAACATTGTTTATAATACTTAGTTTAGAATTAAGGGGTGTGTAATCAGTTAAGCAATGAAATAAAAACTAGTTTTACTGTAGAATGTGCTCGTTTATTAATAAATTATTATAGCTAACTACATCGGTATCCAGTGAATTGTTTGTTGAATGGTTCCTATATGCATTTCACATAAAATTATATGAATTTTAACTGCCTTTAAGTATTATAATTTAAGTCCCAATCAGTAATTTGCAGAAAGTAATTTAAGTAGGTACTCAAGTATTTGCTCTTTAAAAGAGATTAAATAATAATTTTACATTTTTATCATTAAAACATGCTGAATGGCCGAATTATATAATATTATTATATCGTTGCAGTAAGAAATATTGTACATTATATAATAAAAATATAACTAAAAATATTCCACAGCTACCTACGTCTTTCAGAGATTTTATGTTATAAAATTCAAAATTTTATCCAAAATATGGTGCTCTTTCAAATTATGTGAACATATTTTTATCTATCTATTGTACATTTTCTACACTGTTTTATTATAATTTTATTATCTAAACTAGCTTGGCCCCTGATTGTGCTTAAGACTAACTACGTGGTATCGTATCATCTAAAGGGCTCTATAATATTACTTTGAGCTACATTTTGCCTTACACCCTGTGTAACTTTGAGAGATTTGATGATGTAAGAAAATCAAGTAAGCTTTCTGTCTGATGTTATTGATCTGAGCGACCAAGAGTAGTAAAAAGGTTTGCTCAAAACAAACTTTCAATACGAGGTATTAATTAGGCAGAAATGCATATCAGTTTTCTGGAAATCATTGTTTAATTCTAGAATACATTCAGAATAACCTGTTAAATATCACATATCATATAATTAATTGGTAGATACGATACATTGTAGGGCAGCATTGAAAACATAAAATGAAACCCATTTTCATTTTATGAAATATGGATGAATGATTTCAGCGAATTACAGAATCTTCGTTGCGTATTTTTATAAATCATAAACAAAATGGAAATTATTTCTTAGAGCCGAACCAAGAGAAAAGATAGAGGAAAAAGAAAAAAAAGATGATTTTTTGCACTGGACTCTTATATTTCTTTTGCTTAATTCATGGTACAAAAATAATAACTTACCTATTTTTCTTGATAAAGAGACTGAATGAATTGGAATGAATTGAAAACTGTTAGGGCTAGCGCACGAGGCTCATCGAGGACAAAGTTACTTAAAGGTCACAGCAAAACCACTCGTGCGTCAGCGGATATCGCTGATGCACTAGAATAGCGCGGCAGAACTATTAGTGTTCTGAAAGCATTATTAAACTGGACGCGTAGGGCGCTTGGGCTTCTACCATGCTTGACCGTGTAGGGAGGCAGTACGCGCCAAAAAGTGTAAAACCTTGAGTTTTGCAACTTTTTTTTTAAACCTACAGGTCAGCATTTTACTTCTGTCTGCCAACGCCCTACGCTCCTTACATATAGGTACTTACGTTATAGAGACATGCGTCCCTGCTTATTTTCTAAGGGTGTTCATCTAAAATGTAAAATTTATATAGTCATTTTAGTGAGCTATGTAGAATTTATATAATATTATAGTTATAACTAGTTATAATATTATAGTTATTAGTGTAATGAAACATATTATATTCCTTTTACAGGATGCGTAAGAATTGGTAACCCGAAAAAGGTAATTTTACACACGAAGAAATAACTTTTGTTAAGTAATTCTTGGGAGCTTCTTGACATCTTCGGAACTTAGGGTTTGTTAAGTTTCGTTAAAATAATTATATACCTGCCCGTGGAGGGCGCTGCCTGCGAGACCATTTTGGTTCAGAAAGAGACCGCTGAGCGGGATTGCGGATTCCGAATCCACTCGGAGACTGTCTGGTTGCTCCTCAAGCTCAACCTCCTTGTAGGAGTTGCGGTGCCTCTCCTGCCCATAGAGGGATGACTTTCTGGGCCCGAAAACAGTCAGAATGGGGGCTCTGGCTGTTCTGCTCAATAGAGACCAGGGGAAAGCACATGCATACAAGACACATGCAAGACCTGGTCCCCGAGGTGGTTGCGGCACGCCACGTGTCCTGGCGTGTCGCAAATGGAGGAGTGGCACTCGATGCCAAGAGAGAGGGGTCCGGAAACGGACAGCCGCGGCGGGTTCGCGGATGTGTGTGTAACGTTCCCGTGTTCCCGCCACTAAGCAGAGGAGAACACCGTGTGGTTTTAGTGGGTCTAGTCCCGCATAACCGCTCTGTCTCCCCGTGGCAGGGCGGTATGCGAGTGCATTTCCCCACGGAAAAAAAGGGCGGTATGCGAATGCAAGAATACGATTTCCCCAATGAAAAAAAAAAGAGCAACCGGTGTATCTGACGCTGATACAACTACGTAAAGAAAAACAACTACTGGTAGTACATTACATACAAGTACTAAACAAAGATAGTCTTGGTAAGTACAAAAGTTGCTTTCTTGCACGTATAGAATAACCTTTTTCAGAATAATATTTGAATATATTTAAACGTCTTACTTGATTTATAATATATTTACCTTAGTTTTAAAATGATAACTTAATGTTTAAACTTAACTTAACCTACTTAATGTATAACTCCATCATAAGGCACATTTTAAAAATTCACAAGTTGTTTATTTTATATGAATATTACTAAAAAACAGTAACATGACTGATTTAAAGTATAATTGGTTACAGTTCTGTAACTGTAAGTACTTTTTACTTACGTATGTTTCTATCCGTACATTTGACAAAGAATCCCAGCTAAAGTTGTTTCAAGCATTCTATTACTGTAAGAATGGCTAGAAAATGAATGGATAGGTATTACCCACACAGACAAATATTTCAATAATTTTATAGGTGAATTAATGATCTTTGTTCCATTCATGATTTATTACCTGCGCCCTGTGGCCCGTAATTTTCCGGGATCAAACATAGCCTGTTACTCCAGGATATAAGCTATCCTGGTACCAAATTTCATCCAAATCCGTTGAGCCGTTTGAGCGTGAAGAATATACACACATACACGCATACATACCGTCTTTCGCCTTTAATATAGTAGTGTGATTTAGACTGGCAATCTAATGGATAAGTTGTAAATTGATCTTTTGTATTTATTTTTATAAACAGGTATTATTATTTTTTTTATTGTTATTATTTTATTATTGATAATTGACGTTCGCAGATGTTCGCAGAAATTAAATTTTTCAGAATTTTTGATAAACCAAAATGACAAAAATTAATTGCACTACTACTTAAACTTAAACTTTTGCTTGCCTTTATTTTATTTCGTTTTCCAGATAAATTTATTGTGGGTTACACACAGATGCAGATATTTTAATTTGGAAGTCGCGATGTTGGTAAACATCGAAACGGCTACACATTTTTTGTCATTATGAACAACGGTGCCATGATATCTTTGTATAGGGTCATTAATAATTTAGAAAATAGTTTTTTCATTATACTGGTGTCTTTTACTAATTACTTATATTATATACTAGCTGACCGGGCCACGCGTTACTGTGGCTAACATTTTTGTCATACGATATTATAATTTGCAATAAAATAATATTGCGATCATAAATTGAGATGTGAGCTATCCTATCTTTCAAGTTGGATCAAACTGCACACGGTGTACAAATTTGATACACAAAATCGGTTATTGTGATTTATTTTTACTCCTTCAATCGACTAGTTACAAAGTTTCGGCACATGCTCAATCTAAGCTTACACAAACGAATTAAACTTGGTATTAAATACCTATGGAATAAACGTATCTACGAGATTATGAGACAATATTTTGAGACACATATTAGATATTGTTCTTATATTAGCTGCAGCGGTTACTCGCGGTGTCATCAAGGGAACACTGTCCTTTTCAGGGATAAAAAGCCTATGTATTAATTCAGGATATAAGCTATCTTGGTACCACTTTGTCATCCAAATCTGTTGAGTCGTTTCAACGTGAAGGATTAACAAACATACACATACAAACAAATATATAATATTTATGTGATTTCAGTAATTAGTATTATCTTATAATAATATATATAAATTACGTGTCACGATGTTTGTCCGCGATGGACTCCTAAACTACTTAACCGATTTTAATCAAATTTGTACACCGTGTGCAGTTTGATCCAACTTGAAAGATAGGATAGCTCACATCTCAATTTATGATCGCAATATTATTTTATTGCAAATTATTTGTCTATTATTTGACAGTCACAATTACAACAACGTTAGCCACAGCAACGCGTGGCTGGGTCAGCTAGTTGATTACTAAAGAACTGAAGAACCCAGCATAAATGGAGTATTTGAGAGAAAATGTCAAGATAATTTGCATCTACTGCCAACCAAAAAAGAAAATTATCATTCACCTACTATATACTACGTTTGAAACATTGAAGAAAACACTCTGTATTGATATCGTAGTCGCCAACCGAGCGAAGTTTGTCTTTAGCGATCGAATTAGCGAATTAATAAACGAATAATTATTACTTACATCAATGAACAATATTTTTAATTTGAGTAACAATTTTGGTGTCATACGGCATTGCCCCCGGTATTGCAGATGTCCATGGGCGGCGGTGACCACTTTTCATCAGGTGGCCCGCAAGCTCGTCTGTCCCCGATAACATAAAAACAAAAAAAAAAACTTCCTGAAAGACATGTCAATTAATAGTTGATTGATTAAAAAAAAATCGAAAATATCCACTTTTAAAGTGGACCACGTCCCATAGAAATTTTACAAAGAAATTTCATCCCTAAAGGCATAAAGTGATTACAGTATTTAAGTAGGTGTTTTTGTATTTTTGGTCAAATTAATAATCCATTTGGCTAAAAAATCGCGTATATACATAAAACATACACCCGAATTAAGAACAGCCTCCTTTTGAAATTGAATTAAATTTAATGTATTTTTTTTGACATTGGCAGAATTTGTGTGGCATAAATCACACAAAAAGGGCAAAAATATGAAGAAGAACAAGCTCTGTGCGAATTTAAATGCAAAAGTTCATCTGTATGATGTTTGTTACTTCTTCACGCCTCACGGCTGAACGGATTTGGATGAAATTTGTTTTGAGGGTAGCTCATACCCTGAATTAACAGAGGCTACTTTTTACCCTGAAAAATTACCCTCGTGTACCACCGCTGGGCACAGTTAGTAGACAATACTTTATTAATATCAACCTTATCATATAATTTTACAAAAAAATTTAACGGGATGTTAAATCTTTGTTAATTAATAATTGGGAAATAGCTGATTAGCCCAGATTTCCCCTCAGTTCTGTGCTTTTACCAAAGATATTTAAATTTATTGTCCACAATTTTAAAATACTGATGTCCTTTTATCTATTTTTTGTGACTACACGGAATACTGCTCGTATTTGCTCAGACCCGTGATGTCAGTCCCGGATTTACTAGTCAATAAGCAATATCGGAGGCCTTCGAGTGTCTTGAAATCTTCGAAACCAGAGTTGGCCACGTACTCAACGTGCTACTTTGGATTAGTACTTACTATTTTTTTTAAATACCTTGGCTTATGTACCAATTATAGATTAGTACTATAATAATATAAGTTAATATATAATATAGATTTTTTATAATACTACGCTGATAACCTAACTGCTTTGTCATTTCACTGGAGAATCGACACGGCATCAGAATGGGCCGTGTAAAGCAACTAGGGCTTTTAAATACTACGGTAATCATTACTTCTAGAATGGATAAAACTACTACTAATAAAATACATTAAACGAGTAGTAATTATATTACAAAACCTACTCTCCATTTGTCACAATAGATTATTATCTTCGAAGAGTTATGTTGTGGCGACTGACAATTTCAAGCACATCACAGCAAAGAAAGAAGACACGTTTTACACACTCATACCTCAGTAAGATTCCCTGTGTCGCAGATAGCGTGGACAAACACAAAAAACCCGAACAAACTTCATGATCACCACAAAAAGTGTGCCCGGCCGGGAATCAAACCCGGGACCCGTCGCTTCGAAGGCCACGGAGCCGTCGTGTTCGTGTATATATTATAGCGAGCGACTCGCTCCGACTGTACACAACTGTCGGTTATAAAGGAATTCCTTCGAGATCCTTCTACGAGTCCTTTGGTTGGAATCAGACTCGAAGGTTGGACTTCGACGGCTCCGTGGCTTAGTTGGTAGTAGCCCTGCCTTCGAAGCAAGGGGTCCCGCGGTTCGATTCCCGGCCGGGGCACACTTTGTGTGGTAAGCATGAAATTTGTTCTCGGGTCTTGGGTGTTTGTCTTGTGTTTCTGTGTTTGTCCATGCCATCTGCGACACAGGGAATCCTAGTGCAGAGGTATGAGTGTGTTAACGTTGTAAATAATATTTAGGTGTAGTCTATCGCGTACAACCCTAGCATTACTGCAACCTCGATGCGAGCGCCAAGGGTAACCGTACCAGCCTCTAATGTTCCCACTGCGGGGACACCAACCTACTCTCGATAATTGACAGTGAATAGGCTCTGATCTACCACGGGACCCCAATCCCGATGTAGATGTCTTCGAAATTTTGGTTCTAAGACATGTCGGTTTCCTCACGATGATACTCTCACCGTTTCGAGACCGTGGTATTGCGGATATCAATTTTTCAAGTGAAAAACCCATTGGTTCACGTTTGGGTTGAACCAGTGACCTTCAGATTGAAAGTCAGCGTCTGTGTCCCGGGGCCGCCACGCTCTCGCGTGTTACATAACGGGTGAGTGTTACATAACGAGATATTATACCTAAGCGAGCTTGCGAGGCTTAAATTTTGTCGTGTCTATTCCTAATATTTAACAATATCGCCTCGAATGATTACAGGCAATTATTGCAAGTCAAGCTTTCAATGATCAGAACAGCTCGGCACATCGTCCTGACGTCGACCACGAAGGTCGAAATCACCAATGATCATCATCATTGATCTTTTCGTCAAAAAGATGCTTTAAGCGCTTGAATAAGAAGTAGACACTTTCTCTCGTGGCTGATAAGTGACAGAATTCACGAGAAGTAATTGTCCCCACTGATGATGTGGGGAGCGAAACTCGCGTTTTAAGACCGCTCGACAAATGTCGTATGGTTCTCCACGATACAATATTCGGTCAGTCGCCAACTTTAGCATAACAAGGTATAACTCCAGAAAAAACGCACATTTGCCCACTAATTTTCCTCTAGACGCGATCACATGTGAGTGTTCATGGCTATGTCGCCGGAACTCTGCTCGTACAGGCGTCGCACGTCGTCTTGTGTCATCTGAGACACAGTGGGGACCTTGGCCACGTTCGCGATGACTGGCTTTACCTGATAACAATAGCTTCGTCAAAGTTCGTCAAGAAACAATATACACAAAAATGTTTTTTCTGTATGTCTAAGAAAGTAGTGTCAAATCGTGGGATCGGTTCCCACCATGGACAAATATGATGAACATAGATGTTAGTTTTGTCTCTAGGTGTTGGGGGTCCAGTTGCTTCCGCAGATATCCCTGCAAGTAGGCCTTAGGTGGTGCTAAAGAGCAACTAAGCGTAGCAAAAGAACTTGTACCAAATTCGCCCGGAGAGGTACTGTCCAGTTGCTCGCGTCCGTAGGTGTGTACCCTTTGATTCCCTACACGTACCCCCTGGATGGTGCTAAAGGAGCAACCAAAAGTAGCAGTGGAACTTGTGCCAAGTTCGTCCGGAGAGGCACTGCCACCACATTATTACTTTTGTCATGGGCGAGGGTCACCACTTACCATCAGGTGGGCCCTGGTGGGTCATTAATTAACAAAAAAAAACACCTGGCAATCTACTGCCAAGCAGTGATACACTGGTTTACAGTGATATAGCTATACATAGATGTGTTTCGGCGGTAGCCTGTGCCAATCACATGTGCAGAAACTTAACATCCCATAATATTCAGGTTGGAAGTCTTCCAAAGCTCACCTTGTTGTTCGCCATGCCCATGAACCCGTTGCCGATCCCCCCGTTGGGTACCCCGTTGTGCGCGGTCCCGTTGCGCAGGGATCCGTTGACGTGGCCGTTGCCCATTCGCGACATGGCGTGCGTGAACTGTTGCATCGCCGAGTTATCTGTGACAGTTTAATATTCCATGGTATTAAGGTGAAACGGATTCCTGCATTTGTCAGTGCCTAGTTAATTACAAGCGTGCTCCATCGTCGACCGCATCTTCACTTTTCATCAGGTGAGATGGCAGCCAAACGCTTGGCTATACATTATTAAAAAAAAAATTTAAGGTATCCTAATACTAAGTATGATGACCCTGTCTCTCGAATGTGTCGTCGAACGAGCTCACAAATGATTTAGATATTTTTGATTCAAACAATAATAGGTTCAAATATGTCCACGACATTTTACTGCAATCTAATTTTATTGTTTAATTATTCATTCCATCTTTTTGGGGTAATTTTATTATATTCTTGCAACCCTAGTTTTGCAACACATAAATGGTTACGAATCTAGTACTTAAAGTGTATTTTTATGCTATTTTTTATTTCTTTAATTGATTGTAATCTGCTTTGTGAGTTATTGAATAAAATAAAATAAACTAAAAATTAATAATGCTAATGTGAGTTTGTGTGTTCGTTTGTTACGCTTTCAGGCCTATTCGTAATTTTGAAATGTATCGTTAAAATTGGCTTATACTGACCAGTTCTGGCATCCGGCTGTGGAATGGTGGCGAGAACCTCTGCCTTGTCCATCTCCTCGAGAACAACTGTAGTGAACTCGGTCTGCACGTCGGGCGAGTCTGTGTCACCGTCGACCTGACAGAAAAATAATATTGCTATTGTATGTTCCTACAAACAAACAAACCCCTGCACTACGACGCCCAACAACTCTTGTCAGCTTGTCTTGATTATCCAACTCAAATCTTACTACTACTAAAAATGCGAAAGTTTGGATGGATCGATGGATCGGCCAGAACGGCTGAACCGATCTGGATAAAATATGGCACAGAGATAGATTATAGTCTTGAATATACATATATAATATACACTAGCTGCGCCCCGCGGTTTCACCCGCATAGTTCCCGTTCCCGTGGAGAATACGGGGATAAATTGATTTTATTTTTTTCGTTAATTTTCCAATGTTTTAATAGTTATTCTGCTATTCGGGACGGAAACAAATCCAACAAATCAAAAACCATGGCAATCGGTCCAGCCGTTCTCGAGTTATAAGTGTTGTAACAAACACGACTTTCTTTTATATATATAGATTTTATAGAAACCTCAAAAATTGTAGCCTGTAATTGTAAATGTAGTTATTCTGATGTATAAGCTATATTGTGGTAAAGTTTCATTCAAATCCATTCAGTAGTTTTTACGTGAAAGAGTAACAAACATCCATACATCCATACTTACAAACTTTCGCCTTTATAATAGTAGTAGGATATTGACACCTGTCTGGGTGTCAAAACAAAATCTATGGTCGTCACACAAATATAATACTTCTGGGAATCAAACCCACGACAGCGACCTACAAAAGGCAGACTACCAACTGGGCTATGAGCAGTCTTCGCACAAATGATATATCACTCACGATAACAAGACGATGGTCCTGGTCCAATGTCTTCAGCATCGGCAGGCTGAGTTCCCGGAACACCTCCAACCGCCGCCTGAACGCGCCCACCGAGTCGTCGCGTCGTCCCCGGCCTAGTTGGAGCTTCGAACAGTCCAGCAGCACCATCCGCGGACTGATGTGGAACTGGATGTAGAATCAGACACTCTACTCATCCGCCATGAAAGTATTCTTTTTTTTATTTGAGGCAGTGATGGAATGGGCAGAAGGCCCACCTGGTGGTCGTAACGGGCAGATGGCCTGGGCAGAGATGGTAAGTGGTTACCCCAGTCCACAACAACAGTAATACTACTCAGAACACGACTTGGGTCTGTCAGTCGGTTATCAGAATTTTATAAAGTGATCTGCATTGAGTACCTCATTCTGGAACTGTTCCATCTGCTCCAATTCTCTGGGGTATCCATCCAGCACCAAGCCGTGACCGCTTCTCGAAGCATCAGACATTGCGCCCCTGGAAATATTTAATTTTTAGTACTTCATCTTATTTTGGCTGCCTTTATGAGACTGGATAGGTTCGACTTTGTAGCACTTTCTTGAGACGACTTTATATCAGGGAATGAGGTGACAAATAGACCCGTTTTCATACCAGCGAATGTAGACAGAGATGGCGATCAGTTCACGTGAAACTGGTGTTGGTCACCAATGTGATTTCTTGTTGTAAATGAAAGAAAAATTCTGGATCAGAAGGAGAAATTTCGGTAATAATATAAAAAAGAGAGACCTCGTTTTTTTAATGGACTATGTTTTTTTGACCGCTGATGACCTTGAAAACTTTACCCGTGCTTTTAAGTAACCCTGTCGACCTAAAACCTGCCTTTTATAGACCCTGTGCGACCTTTTAGGAAACCCAAAACCTGCCTTTAGATATACTCTGTGCAGCGCCGCCAAGCGGCAACTATTTGAACCACGTATCTGAGTTGAATGTTTCCGAGTTGAATTCAAAGATTCTTTCCTACATTTAGTTCAACCAATTTGAGATAGATGGCGCGTTTGAACAACTAGTTCTCCGCTAAATTTTGTAATACAATTTTACTATTGTTAATAATTATGTTCAGAAATGTAGCTTTTTAATTATGTTCAGAAATGTAACTGAATTGCTTTAGTGCTGTTCTGTGAAAATAAACGATAATGAATATACCGACCTGATCAGCTTGAGGACTAGTTCCCGCGGAGCCAGTTCTCCTCCGCTGATGGCGGTCCTCGCGAGGGCTCCGTCGGAGGCCGGCCCGCCGCCTGCGTCAGCTAAAGCCCTCAGCCGCTGTCCGAGACTGGTGACAGAATAATGTATGTGACATTTAAATGAATACAGACCGTATCTTAGCTTAGTTTGTAGTAACTCAAAGGTTGTAGGTGCGGATGAAATTACAGGCGCATGGGACGATTCTCATGCTTCAGTAGAGGACGGCCGGAGTCGTTTTGCTCTTGTTTATGGGTGGCAGTAATGGCACTGGGTTTTCGGCTCATCCCTTCACTTTTTCCACTTGTGTGACTGATTAAAAAAATCTAAATTTCCGACCTAAATACTTAGGCAAGAAATAATGGATGACCCTTATTTCTTGCCCTTAGGGGATACGCCCTATCATTTCAGAAAAGAAACATCCAAATTGGTTTACAATTTTTTCCAGCTACATACTGATTTAATTCATCAACCAAACACTTGAAGTGATTTTGAGAAATTTATATGGGTCCAATTTGAAAGTATATCCTTTCAAATAAAAGTGTGCCTGTTTCAACCGACTTATACTAAACAAAAGGCGCACACTTTTGGTTTAGATGCTTTACCTGAAATGTGCCCATCCAGGTCTCTGCGTGACGGCTCGCTGGCAGAGCGAGGCCTTATTGCTGCCCGGCCCGCCCACCACCCAGAGGACGGCCGGTTTCGTCATCGCACCTCTCACTCTGATCACCTCTGGCTGAAATCAAGACACAAACACTGCTCAAGATATTACGTAGCGTGAAAAATAGACTCATTTCGATCTGTATCTACTTTAACTGGACGACTCCGTGGCTTAGTTGGTAGTAGGCCTGCCTTCGAAGCGAGGGGTCCCGGGTTCGATTCCCGGCCGGGGCACACTTTGCGTGGTGAGCATGAAGTTTGTTCTCGGGTCTTGGGTGTTTGTCTTGTGTTTCTGTGTTTGTCCATGCCATCTGCGACACAGGTAATCCTAGTGCAGAGGTATGAGTGTGTTAACGTTAAAAAAAAAACGTTAAAAATGGTATTTTTTGGTATTTTTTTTTAATATTCTCTCACTAAGCACAGAGGAAGCTCCCATGTGTGTTATTTGGGTTACTCATTTTGCATCACCCCGGCAACGAGAGAAATATGGACTCCTAAAATTAAGATGCACACATAATTATATTGTAACACGTTACTCATCAGTTGTCTCTTCTCCGACGCAACGTTCAATCTGATTTGTAACGTATATTGCGCTGCATTAATCGTTCCTTACAAAGGGTATAAGTGTCAAGTGAAAAATACTACCCAGTTATCTACCTCAACGAAATGCTATAAGACTCGTTACTATCCAATAAATTAATAGAAAAAAAATTACTATTTACTTGTGTCAAAATATCGGCCAAGGGCTCAAGAACGCAGAAAAGGTGTATTTTATCAATATTTTCCCAATACGTAGTCGATAGGTCAAGGCGTTCACCAAACCTTCATTCAGGGGTGATAAACTATCGCAACGCGCTTTGTTGTTTTTTGTCAAGTCACGGCTATTCCTTGGAAATTTTATGAATGATGCGAAGTTTCTTTTTAATGCAGGTGAAAAAAGCACGAGCTTGTGGAGCATTCAACCAGAAGAGAGCTAAATATACCATCGTCAACTATTTTTTATTTAAAAAATCAGATCACTACGAAAACGGTCCAAATATTCCAAAATCAAATTACCCTCCACATTTTACTTCAAACTTTATATATTATTATCGTGCCCCACTAAAAAATGGAACTGTCTCGAGAATATTTTCCCGCGGTGATATTTTTCGATTTCACATGTGACCTAAAATAGGAAGAATCTTTTAATATACTTCCACAGTCATTCCGAAACAACCAATCAACAGTCCCGAACCAAGGATAACTTGTATGAGAACCACATTACTAAAAGAATAAGTTTATAGAACTCTTATTTCATGTTATCATATTATTACATACATTTTAACACTCGGACGCAGAACAAACATTAAAGCGTTTGTCACACACATATTTGAACCCATGACCTACAACGCAGTAGGTAGATCAACTGTGCTGAGTTAAATGTCAATTTCCAAGTTAGTTTATATAATCATCATTGTAAAAGGTGAGCAAACGTGTTTAGAATTACATTACTAATTACTTTGACTTGGGTCTTCTCATATTTCGGTTGGGGAAGGCCCAACTCGTATTGTATTGTCACGGGGGTTGGCCGTCAGGTTGTGCCAACACTATTGCGCATAAAGATATTCTAATCAATGGACAATTGTATATTTACCTTTGGGCTGGTAATCTTTTGATGTTGAACTTCTGGCATCGACACCGGCATGGTGGATGCTGCAGGTATCACAGGGATGGGAAAAGAGGGCACCACTGATTCTCTTCTGTCCCTATCCAGGTCAACCCTATCCCTACACAGAGAATTGTATATTAAACAAAAAAATATTGAAATAAATAAATAATCCGACTGCGTGAAATATCCTAAATTATTATTAGACACTGACACTTATGCTAAAATCCATAAAGCCGTTTAGTCTACAGAGCGTGCCATACAAATATACATACATACACATACACGTACATACATATATATATATACACTCGAAAAACATAATTCTCCTTCTGGCGCAGTCATATATAGAAATAATGAACAGACTCACACCCTACACTGGGATTCCCAGTGTCATAGGCATGGATGGACAAACAAAATAATAAAATAGCCCAAATCCAAAAACAAGCTTTACTTTATGCTCATCACACCAAGTTAGCCCTGGTGGGGAATCGAACCCGGGGCCTCTTCCGGTAGGTTACGGAGGTTAAGATGCAGTAGAGTACGAAGCCTGTTTACTTAAAATGAGTATTGTATCAGTATTTAGTCATTCGGTCAGACTTGTTAGTAATTTTCGTTGGTATGAGTTGTCGAATTACTAAGGAATGATTTACTGGAAGAATTGAGTTGTTCGTGGTAAAACAATGGCAACGACGAGCTCACCACTTGTAATGTCTACGTTGTAGAGGGTAACGCACGAGCGAAATGTGGCCCCATCGGGAAGAAACGCGGCAAGCTATGTATATAATAACCTGTCATCTCGTTCGGGCGCACGTTCGACGCCCACTATTTCCCCCGGGATGCCACTAACGCCGTTGGACTGTTCCTCAGTAGACCCGAGGATCTGCAGCACGGCGGCCCTGAAGTCTTTGTACACCTCTTCGGGGTTCCGCTCGCCATTTACCTGAAATTTAAACCAGGTCAGTTTTGGAGCCAGTTCCCGATCCGGCCAAGTTTTTGGATGGAGTCAAATCCAAGATATCCACTTATTACTGGATGCAAAATTGCCAAAATTTAACTTCATTATTTTCATCCCTCATTTCTGGCATACCATTTTATAAAAGAAACATCCAAATTGGTATACAAGGGGCGAAGGAAATAGTCATATTTTTTTCAGTTATTTTGCTTTAACAATCAAACTATCGAACCGATTTTGATAAAATTCCTATACCAAAATGAAAGCAAACATTAAAAAAACTGAGACACTAAAATTTTTTATCTCGAAATTATTATAAAAGTGACGATGTCATAACTGAAATAAAATGCAGTGGAAACCACTTTTAGATTTAACCGCTCTGGTCTAAAATATAAGACTCATCGAGCTCACAACGCCTTCGTATCATAGATAAGACAGTGAGACAAATTTCAACAATCAATATATCGATTGTTGATGTTTGTCGGTTAAAATGGTGACGTCTGCTCAATTGTTTTTGACGCCATATTTAAAATTTGTCTGCCAAAAATAAAACTCATAACTTAATTCTCTTTTGTCAAACCATTATGTATCACTAATGGTTATTTATATGTTAATATATGTAGGGTATGATAGGAACCCTATCTGGGTTGGGTTTAGAAATTAATATCCTGTTAACATTACCTACTTAATCTGTCTAATTACTGTCCAAGCACCATTTCTACAAAATTATATAGAGTATTTTAATTACGACACTGACGCACTAATTGGGTCGCTGGCTCATTAAACATGGATAGCGCAGGTGGTAAGTTACTTGGTAAGTACCTATTAAGTTATAATTTTTTACAACTTTTTGGGGTTCCAGTGGCTCGCTTCGCAGTGTGTACCCTTGGATTCCCTACACGTATCCCCTGGGTGATGCTAAAGGAGCAAGCAAAACTAGCAGTAGAACTTGTCCCAAGTTCGTCCGGACAGTTGTTGCCACCACACCTGGAATCTGCCGCCAAGCATTAGTGCTCGCATTACTACTATGGATGGGTGTGGGTGCCGGTGAAATCATCCAGGTAGGCCCTCATGTGATTTATATGTAAATTTTTATTTAATAATAATTAATTGAAAATTAAATAAATCATATTAAATTTAAATTTGAATGTAAAAATGCCAGCAAACCAGGACTAGTTCTCGTTGAATTATTTTACGAACATCTACAAACTAGTTCCCGAGTTCCACTATTGAACAGCAATACGACGCTCGAAGAACAAACAGTAATTACAAACAAGGTGACGCATTAAACTTGCACGCACACATGGCCGACCGCCAGGTTTACAAGTGATCGTTGCATACAGAAGTACCAGGCGCTGGGTCATCTAATATTTAATACTCATATTTAGGTCGCCCAGTGTACAAGGTAACAAAAAATTCATAGTTTCCTTGAAACGAATACTCGAATGGTAACGCCTATAACGCCTACTTGTTTCATTTAGACCTGCTTATTCGTTGAATATCAAATCATTTCTTGTTCTTGAGTTCTTGAGTGGAGTCGCAAATGGGCAACTTAGTATGGGGTGCCCCAGCCAAGAGCTTCAGCAAGGTTGGCAAAAAGTATATGCAAAGAGTCGAATTCTTGTCATCTACAAGTAAGCGCGACTGAGTCGAGTATGTCCAGTAGTTCCGAATAAGCTGATTATTTTGTCACTGGTTGATAAGATTTTTCATAAAAATCGGCCGAAATATCAATCTAAAGTGATAATATCCAAGGGCCACAGATCCGCCGACTCAATATCTCTTGCTAGCAAGATGTCTATTCAAATTCAGTAAAGAGATCTAATACGATTTCTATTCTTTCAAAGGTTTCAAAAGCACGTAAACCCATCAAACAAAAACAAATGCAGCTGCGAAATAATACTTATGTTTTATTCATAGCCACAATTGATAAACAATCTCTATAGATTCTATTGAATCTACCAAAGAGATTCATAAGATGAAGTAGGAACCCACAGAACCTCACACGAATCATTATACAAAGTTAATTCCTGGGTCTAGAATATTGATTGGAACTAGAATGTTGTTCATTTAGGTCTTTGTGTGACAAACCCACCTGCCACCTAGAAAATATTGGTAGTGAATATTTAAACCTTATTGATTATGCAGCTTTAAGAAAAGGGGCCAAGGAAAGAGAAGAAAATAACGATAAAGAAAAAAATATAATGTTTCGTAGCTACCTCTACGAAGCGAAAAATACGTAGCACATGCTACGAAAACTTCTTAATAACTTATGGGACAATGGTGCTACGCTTGGGTGCTAGGCATAATTATCTACCTACATATTACCTCCACCTTATTGAAATTGATTACAAGTATAATATTTCAAACAGAATATGTAGGTACCTGTATATAATAATATATTAAAAATTTGGCATCCAAGATGTGCTTAAGGCAGGTGTTAAATTATTTTCGATCAATAGAGATATTATATATTAAAATCTATTTGAAACATTTAAATTGTAATTATTCATGTACTTATGAAACAGCTTTAAAATTTTTACTACACTGCCAAGATCGACCGTAAACAGGTAGTGATGGTAATGATGGCAAAAGATTACAGGTGCCGTAGTTCTATGTGTAAATAGTTGCACATTGTCTGAGTGACCTGAATAAAACTCTATTGTTGACGATGGTAGTTAATAGGCCTGATACATACACTTATAGAGAGATTAGAGAGAGAGAGATTTGAGAGTGAGACATAAGATAATTTTTGTTTTGATTTATCAGATATAATTCTTAACTAGCCGTCACAAAAAACATAAAATCTAAATTAACTAATAGATAGACAGCTAAGATATTTATTTCAACACAATCAGCTTATTATTTAATAACAAAACAATACAAAAATAATTAAGACAAACCAAACAATGAGTCCCGACAAAAAAGTTTAGCCTACTGCGGTTAAAGTTCAGAAAATAATAACTACTCTTTAAAGATTATATTTCACCTCTGTTTCTGTATACCTTAGCTAGTACTTTACGGTAGACAGATGTCGGGGTGGGTCGGACAGCGGTGTGGGGGTACATAAAACTTTCAGAGACATGTGTTAGGTCCCATCGGTGCTACCAATTATTCTATCGTCTAATATAAATTTCCTAGCTCTTCAAATTACTTGGATAGTAATAAAACTGCCCAATATCGTCGGGTCACGATACAGGCTGGCTACCAAGAAATTACCGAATAAGCGGTCCGAGTACGGATCGATAAAGTTGTATTGCTTTGCTGGGTGTGTGAATATGACTCCGCCCTTTCTCAACAGATGTCGTTTTTAGTATTGTTTACGTGTACTAATAAATGACCATACTTGTATTCGATAGTACTGAATGTCAGCTATCTAACGCATTTTATGATATTTGGTTGAAGTGTAAGCAACAATTGTTTTCACCTTTTCGAAAATGTCGGTTTTTATTCCAAATAAACGTCATTTGCGGGAAGTGTTATTACATTATTTTATTGTGAAGAAAACTGCAGCGGAAACTTATCGTTTGCTTGTGGAGATTTATGGTGAGCATGCTCCGTCTAATACAACTTGCAAGGAATGGTTTCGACGATTTCAAAATAACGATTTTAGTACTGAGGATAAAGAACATGGAAAACCACCAAAAAAATTTGAAGATGCTGAATTGGAAGCATTATTGGCGGAAGATTCTTGCCAAACTCAATCAGAATTAGCTGCAGCATTAAATGTTGATCGTTCAACTGTTGCAAAGCGTTTACAAATGATGGGAATGATTCAAAAAGCCGGTTACTGGGTTCCACATGATTTAAAAGAAAGAGACATGGAACGTCGGAAAACCATTTGTGAAATGCTGCTTCAAAGACAGCAAAGAAAAGGATTTTTGCATCGGATAGTCACAGGAGACGAAAAATGGATACACTACGAAAATCCTAAACGCAAAAAAGCTTGGGTGAAACCAGGCGAACCAGGCCCATCACAGCCAAAAATAAATATTCACTGTGCCAAGGTCATGCTCTGTATTTGGTGGGATCAGAAAGGTATTGTATATTATGAGTTGCTCAAACCCTCTGAAACTATTAATGGAGAAGTTTACCGACGACAACTAATGCGTTTGAAGCGAGCCATAGAAGAAAAACGACCAGAATGGGTGAATAGACATAACAAATTAGTTCTTCAGCATGACAATGCCAAACCGCATACCGCAGAAGTCGTAAAAAGATATTTAGAGGGACAGGACTGGGAAGTGTTACCCCACCCGCCATATTCACCAGACATAGCTCCTTCGGATTACCACCTATTCCGGACGATGCAGACAGACCTTACTGGAGAAAAGTTTACTTCATGTGAAAGTATCAAAATTTGGATTGACAACTGGATAAGCTCAAAAGACCAGGACTTCTTCCAGCAAGGAATACGAAAACTACCTGAACGATGGGCGAAGGTTGTAGCTGCAGATGGAGCATACTTTCAATAATTTTTTTTTTTTATTTTGTAAGCGAACAAATGTGTTTTATTTTGACAAAAAGGGGCGGAGTCATATTCACACACCCAATAGATCGATAAAAATTCGGATTTTTTTTAATCTATTGTCTGTCTACATTTATTTATATTTTTTAGCACACGAATTAATAAAAATCCCAACGGGAAGAATATAATACTGATTAAAAGACTCAATAGAAATGGATAGGGAAAAAAGAGGCTTACTTAATTCCATACCAGCCTACTCTCGATAATTGAGAATGCGCTTTGATCTACCACGGGCGCCCAGTCCGGATTAGTAGAGGTCGCATGTTTTCGAATTTTTGGTTCTAAGTCATGCCGGTTTCCTCACGATGTTTGCCGTCACCGCTTCGAGAACGTGGTATTGCGCACATAAATTTTTCAACTGAAAAATCTCATTACTTAATTACGTGGCTGGTATTCTGACTTATTAGTGATGACACGGACTGATAAAACATACACAACTGCAATATAATTAAAATGACAGGTATTGGTAAATATTTCTTGACATCTTTTAAATCCATAAATCTTATAATCAAGTTCTTTGCAATTTATATACATTCATAACGAATTTCAGAAGAATAGATTAGTTCCGTACTAAATACTTTTAGTCTTTCTTGGTACGTTTATTGAGCATTTATGTATATTCAATGATTATAGAAAAGACGAAGATGACCGTACTAAGATTTCGAGACATGCTTTAAAGGAGTGAATTGGACATTCAGACTACTGTTATTGAGCTTCAAACCACTTTGTAGCCTGTAATTGGGTTTCATCAAAAACCTGATTTGCGTTTTACACATAAAAATGCACGATTAAAATAACTATTTGAAAATTAGAATACGTATCGAACGAAATGGAAAACATTTCTTTGAAAAACGTGACGAGGCAAAGCAAAATTTCTGAAGGGCAATCATTATAACTAAACAAAGAGACAAATGATTCAAATTGACTTGGTTCATGTTTATGTTCAGCAAGTGTCTGATTCTAACAAATATTACACGGTAAATCACGTTTGTCTATGTAAAACGACTTATAATAATAATAATATTATATATAAATTAGATGGCTTCTTGTCTTAGTTGGTAGAAGCCCTACCTTCTAAGCGAGGGGTCCTGGGCTCGATTCCCGGGACACACATTGTGAGTATCTGTTGAGTATTGTGAGTCGTTCTTGGCCTTGTGTTTCTGTGTTCGTCCATGCCCTTTGGCAATACAGGGAATCCTAGTTCAGAGATACGAGTTTATAAAAAAAAAAACTTATATAATTAAACTTGGAAAAAGAAGAAGAAACTATGCACTTGAGCTTTTGCTATGATGTGGAATGAATTCTCCGATATTATTCCAGGTTTCGTGCATCTCATGAATACTAACAAATTTTCAAGTCAAGAACAAAACATTGAGCCAGTTTTTATATACACGGTATTTTTTATTTTTATTTTATGTGAGTTTGTGGTGGTACGAGCTGAGGTCCCACCTGGTGGTAAGTGGTGACCCCCGCCCATGGCAACAGTAATGCAACTCTATAGGATTTGGATCTTACAATGAGTTGCATTCATACTGCTGCATCCATCACCCGAGACGGGGATGATACGCATGTGATTTCACCGACATTCCACACCCTCCTACCGGAACACAGTAATGCGAGCACTACTGCTTGGCGGCAAATTCCAGGTGTGGACTTCCCCGGACGAATTCTTTCAGGGTATGTTATCACAAAAAACAACATTTGATAAACAAATTGCTTTATAAAGAATTGTTGATCAACATCAAGGTGATGTACACACAAAAGCATATCATTCGGCGTAGCTTTATCATGGTTTTAGTGTTCATCAAATATTCACAACCGTAGATAATTTGTCAAAACTTTACAATACACTCGATAATCCTCCTAATTGTGTGCATGCAAAGTCGCAATTGGTACGATCGCAGGCCTCTTTAGAGCGATAGAGGATTACTTTAATATATTAGAATGATGACTCGCGGTTATTTTGTACGGCACTGCAACTAGCTGAAAGTGTTTTATCAGCATTTCCGAACAATTGAACTCACTCAGCGGTCATGGCATGTGTTGACATTGGGCACGGTTTTTTCGATTTCCCCTTTGTTTTAACAGTCCTGTTTTATTTATTTATTTACGTATGTATTAAAATTATTATAGCTAAGTACATGAAAAGGAATTTAAAGTTACAATCTTAAGCTGTGACGGCTCCGTGGCTTAGTTGGTAGTAAGTAGCCCTGCCTTCGAAGGGTTCCGGGTTTGATTCCCGGGCATACTTTGTGGTGAGCATGGAAGTTTGTTCTCGGGTCTTGGGTGTTTGTATTGTGTTTCTGTATTTGTCCATGCCATATGCGACACAGAGAATCCTAGTGCAGAGGTATGAGTGTGTTAACGATGTTTATCTCTTGAACCGCAAGCTATCGAGGCTATAAGCACTGTGCAATTCGTTTTATCGACACTTATCATTACACCTGTCTAACCATGTTCCGAGCGGCTTCCCGCTCGAAAACAAACATGCCATGTGGCAGTGTTGACGATCGATGACCATGTATAAAACACCAGGGTCAGCGTATCGATCCCATCTATCGGCGGTCAACGTACAATGTCATCCATCCGATCCGATCACTGGCGCTTAACTGGATCCGTACCAGCCTCTAGTGTCCCCACTGCAGGGACACCATACTCTCGATCATTGAGAGTGAATGGGCTCTGATCTACTGGAGCCCAATCCGGATTGATGTCACATGTCGTCGAATTTTTGCTTCTAAGACATGCCGGTTTCCTCACGATGTTTTCCGTCACCGTTTCGAGAACGTGATATTGCGCACATAATTTTTTGTGGTGAAAAAACTCATTGGTGCCCGTGTGGGTTTGAACCAGCAACCTTCAGATTAAAAGTCGGCGTCTGCGCTCCTGGACCACCACGTTCTTAACTTGATTAGCGCCCAATAACACTATTTAAACCTTCTATAACTCGAGCGTTCGTGGCGGATCACCTGAGTTAGACAACTTTCGGTCCGGTCAGAAGTTGGATGGGTGACCATTTAGTGGCATTAGAGCTGAGCGCTTCCGTGCTTTGGAGGGCAGGTGTCGGTCCCGGCTATACATGTCGGAGTCCTTCAGGCGGCTCGAAAACTTCGACACTAGAGTTACTGATACGAAAGAAGAATAATTCATATAAATACATATAAATATTAATTGGCATTATACACTGCACCATCTAGCCTAAAAATAAGCATAGGTATACTATGGGATAATTGATAGAATTCTTATATATAGAACTTTTTTTTTTGTAAATACATATTAACACCCAGTAACAGAACAAATTTTATGTTCGTCACACAAATGCTTGTCCTAGATGGCAATCGAACCCAAGACCTGCAACGCAGAAGGCAGAGCTACTACCAACCAATAATAACAGTAGGTTTTCTACGGCATATGCTATTTTATTCTACTTTCTTTTACTGTAAATTGATGTTAAATAATTAAAAGGTCGACAACACGGGTATTAAAATATGACGACGAGTTCATTCATATAAACGAAATGTCTTTTTGAAATCCTATGGAAGTTTATTCAGTGGTATATTATCAGCGAGTAACATTTTGTTTAAACGTTTTCACACTCATATCTCTGCACCTCCGTATGTCGCAGATGGCACGTACAAACGATAATTTAAATGTTTCATGAGTTTATGTTGAATACTTTCCAGACTTTGAGTTGGTATACAGTATGTATTTTGGGTCTACACAGAACTGCAATATACTATTATACAATATTCCTAACATATTATGACTAATGGAGTATAAGCAACTTATACCAGTTAAGGGGCGATTCGCTCTTAAAATGAATCCTAAACTTTTATACGCCCTGCTTGCGTGATTGCAAAGAATCTTTAGTTCTAATATTATTAGTATATATTGTATTTTTTTTCAATTTTCATAATATTTTAATTTATAAAACGAAAACGTTTTGTCAAAGTTATAAATAAGAAATAAAACATTAAACTAAATAAAGAATTAGTCCAGATTCCGCAAATAACCTGTAAACATGATGCTCACTTTTTAATTTTCGTATATTTTTGTTTAATCTATATTTGATCGATACTAGATTTGAAACAGATAAGGAAAAACAGGAACATAGGCAAATAGTTACATTTATAAATATTCATTGACATATTTCACACAGCGCCATCTAGCCCCAAACTAAGCATAGCTTGTAATATGGGAACTAGATAACTGATAGAATACATAAAGGATTTTTTGTTTTATAAATCCATACATCTAATACACGTTAACACCCAGACATAGAATAGACATTTCTGTTCGCACACAAATGTTTGTCCTGGGTGGGAAGCGCACTACCTACAGCGCAGAAGGCAGAGCTACTACCAACTTAGTTATGAGGCCAGTTCCGTACCAGCCTCTAATGTTCCCACTGCAGGGACACCGGCCTACTCTCGATAATAATAGCGAGCGAATGGGCTCTGATCTACCACGGAAGCCCAGTCCGGATTGGTAGATGTCAATTGTCGTCGAAATTTTGCTTCTAAGGCATGCCGGTTTCCTTACGATGTTTTCCGTCACCGTTTCGAGAACGTGGTATTGCGCACATAAATTTTTCAAGTGAAAAAACTCATTGGTGCACGTGTGGGTTTGAAACAACGGCCTTCAAATTGAAAGTCAGCGTCTGTGCCCCTGGGCCACCACGCTCTCCCAGGCCAGTTACTACATGTTATCTTATCTATGTTACTATTATCACGAGTTTTAATTCAACTTGCAAGAATAAAACAGTGGATCTTAGCTTTAATATGACGCATTATGTCACCAGTAAGGGACTGTCAATCGACCGACAATTTCCTTATAAAGTATGCATACAGCGGCCCCTCACCCGGCAGTTTGCCGTCTCATAAGTTATAATTTACAGACAGACGTACTCGAATTTCTCCAATTTCCTATAAAACATACGTCAGTCAATACCAACACGATTGATAGAATATGGATATGAGGCTAAAAAATATATGGTGACACAGGAACTCTAGGGAATACTGGTTTTATCAAATATGGAGATGATAACATGAATTTCCCATTTAAAATTATTAATATTATACTTTTCTTAAGACTTTTTATTATTTATTTATTTTTTCTTTTGGGTTTTCCTAACCTTTATGAAGGATGAAATTTATTTAGAGTTCTTGCAACAAATTTTATAGTAGCCAAGATAAACATACGTAGATATTACATATAGATAAATAAAAACCAATTGCCGAATGTATTAAAAGAACGGCTAGAACAATTAGGCTGATTTTTTTTTTGTTTTTTTAATTGTCTGGACAAAAAATGGCGATGCCGGGATGGGTCGCTATTAATAATTTAATAATGCACTGCATAATAAACACGTAGGTGTATGTTTTGGGGTGAAGGGGAAATTTGGTACCCGTAACTCTAAGCTTATCATATTACTTTAAACGAGCAATTCTTGTATATTTATTTGTCAATGTCAATGGTTAACCATTGACATACGAGTAGTATAACGCATAGTTTTTACTTTGAGTTAAGCGTAAAAACGCTATAGGTACTGTAACAACTTTTACCTCAATGGTTTATTTCAAGTATAAGGTATTATAAAAAGTAAAGGTAGGTACAATATATTAATAAAATATATCAGTTATATAAGCTTTCTTAGACAATTTAAAAAAAAAAACATAAAAATTACGAAAACTTTATATAATCTTCAAAAAATTTACAAAAAGAGTTGTGGCCCATGAGGGGATCGAACCCGCGACCTTCGCGTTATTAGCACGACGCTCTAACCAACTGAGCTAATGGGCCGATGAAGAGAGGTGCGAAAATTGACAACACAATGCCGTACGCTAAAATAATGATATATTTGAAATATCTTGAGCTACGTATTCACGCGTAATCTAGGTCTTCGATAAATATAGAAAGGTATTGAAATAGATAATAACTACATGAGCCAATAGATAGAAACAGCTAAAAGATAATATTATATCCGTGCAGTAACACGGTTATTGGGATGTTAGGGATCGAATGAAAAAAAAATTGGAATTCTTATTTCAATTATATCCTATATATGAAAGTAAGTAAGTGTTTGTTCGTATTTTATGACGTGCCGTTCATCCGATTGGGATGGAACTTGGTCAAATTATTGCTTGCACTTGCGCGAAGGTTAAAATTATTATGCAACAACAAAATGAATTTTATTCTTAATGCGAATAGTTAGTCTATAGGGATGGCAAACGCGAACGAAGTTGCGGACACAGCTAGTAATAAATAAATATGTGCTCATATACGTCTTGTATTCTCAATACACAAAAACATTCCTGTTGGACAAGAATGTATCATGAATCCACCAACTTACTAGTAAAAGTAGAATACCGAAATGCATAGACCAATATCCCCCTATAAATAGCAACGTTTACTACGTTGGAATTGGACCAAGCTAGATTTCTTCTTTTTAATTTTTGGCGAAGCTAGATTTTGATTCCCTGCATAGTTTCTTGATCGATGACATCTCCTGTCAAAATCTTAAGCCACATCTGTGAATGTGTTGAAACAGACGTAAATTCACCAAATAAGACGAGCTAAAACTTGAAAAACATCTGTACATATCTTCCGTATCAGCCTCTAATGTTCCCACTGCAGGGACACCGGCCTACTCTCGATAATTGAGAGACGATTGATATATCTATGTACATTTATTGTGTGACACATTATATCCTTACGATTAAGTTCACTTGCGTATGTAAATTTGACGTGTCCAAACGATACTTGAAATCTAAAGGAACAAATGAGTTTGAGTTTGAACGTTATGCAATCAATCAACGTAGATGATAGTTGGTGCATGTTGGAATGACTCACCGCCACCAGCATGTTGGTCTGGTCGAAGTAATCCGCCACCGGCATCACGTGCTTGTAGAAGTTGTTGAGCTCCATGCGCGCCAGGTTCAGGACCACGTGGCCCAGCCTGGCTCCATACTCGATCTGACGCTCCAGAACCCGCTGCCGCCAGCTCACCAGAACCGCCCCGCTTATGGTTTGGATCTGTTGAAAATAATATTGTCTATTGAAGTAAGTAATGTATTTTAAAGTATTTAAAAGGACTAAGTATAATATGAAGCGAGGGGTCAAGGGTTCGATTCCCGGCCGGGGCACACTTTGTGTGGTGAGCATGAAGTTTGTTCTCGGGTCTTGGGTGTTTGTCTTGTGTTTCTGTGTTTGTCCATGCCATCTGCGACACAGGGAATCCTAGTGCAGAGGTATGAGTGTGTAAATGTTATCTTAGTATCAAACAGCGAGATGGAGCGGTTTCTTTTGTACATCACCAGTCATCAGTCGGGGGATTTTACATTTTTATTATTTAAGCTGAGATGAATTATAAAATTTTGGACATCTATTACAATTTATTTAATTTATTCTTATGATTAAGTGTTACGTTTTAGATTTTTTTTTTGTTTTTCTATCATTAATTATTATGTTTATTTAGAGTTTTAATTCCTACATGTAATCGTGTTTTTTGGAAATAAATGAAATAAAATTCTGCTATATAACTCGGGTACACTCGGAAAGTAAGAAATTAACAAAATCAATCCTCATGTTCGATTAGCCGCTCCACCTAACGAAAGCAAACAAAATCAGACTGTCCATAATATTGACATTACAAATACGACGGTAGCCCAGGCGGGCACCCATCAATGCGGCTACTGATCGTTAGATGATCACATGTTCGTTCCGAGTAAAGTGAATCATACAGACACGATTGTGTATATAACTGCCGCGTGAGCAGTGGCTCACCTGTAATCACCCCGTCAGTGAAACGAAGCGTGTTCTACGAAATGTACATTACACCCACATACTGTTATTATACAATATTCTCTTAGTCCAGGTATGATATGTTATGTTATGTTTGTTGTTTTTATGTTTGGTATGTTATGTTTTTATCTTGTTTGTTATGTTTTTGAAAATTATATTCTATGTTAATATTATATGTATCTATTGCACTAATGTATGTTCCGTTGTGTTTTAATTGATGTTTATTGTGTATTTCTAGTATAACGCATTAGATAAACCTGTAATGTTATATTTTAGACTTTATAATACAATAATAATAAATAATAATAATAATAAATAATAATAATAATAAATAAATGATGCCCTTTTCTGTCATGGGTGTTAGGAATGTAACGCATACAACCTGTCGTAGCGGTTGGTCGTTGTTGGTAGTAACTAAGTCTTCTCAAACTTCGGTAGGGGACTTTGTTTGTAGGCGACGGTAAACACTTAACGTCAGATGGATAGTTTGCTAGTTCCGTCCCAAAAAATTGTGTTGTATGTGAGATAGCCGAATGGCTTTCTATTAGCATACCAGCCTTTAATGTTCCCACTGTAGGGACACCGGCCTACTCTCGATAATTGAAAGTGAATGGGCTTTGATCTACCACGGGAGCCCAATTTGGATTGGTAGATGTCACATGTCTTCGAATATTTGGTTCTAAGACATGCCGGTTTCCTCACCATGTTTTCCTTTACGTAAGAACGTGGTATTGCGCATATACATTTTGTCAAGTGAAAAACTCATTGGTAAAATCTAAAAACATCCAGTGCTTGGCGGCGGATTTCCAGGTGTGGTGGCAGTACGTCTTCGGATGAACTTGACACATGTTCTACTGGTACTTTGGGGTGTTCCTTTTGACCTGGGGGACACGTGTAAGGGCTATAAGGGTACTCACCAACGGACGCAAACAACATGGACCAACGCAAAGGGAGCGAAATTAAGAATTGTGTTACTGCCGAAACATTTAAATAAATAAACGTTTACACACTCATACCTCTGCACTAGGATTCCCTGTGTCGCAGATGGCATGGACAAACACGGAAACACAAGACAAACACCCAAGACCCGAGAACAAACTTCATGCTCACAAAGTATGCCCTAGCCGGGAATCGGACCCGGGATCCCTCGCTTCGAAGGCAGGGCTACTACCAACTAAGCCACGGAGCCGTCATTGCATCTTATGTGGTCACCTACCCCTACCGAGTGACGCACGCAACACAAGGGGACGATTACTTTAGCTGATAACCATCTAATGATGAGAAGCATTTAGTGTTAAATCCACATTACGGGGAGGGAAACCTTCTTTTGTAATTGTGGCAGTGAAAGATGCGTACGACCATCGCAACGAAAGGCTATCTATATCGAAAACCTTGAGAAGCCGATGTTGCTTGCACTAATTAAAGTGACACCACACCAAGATCATTCTCCAAAAAATTACTATTGTCCATATTACCAACGTTTTTCCTAAAAGTATCAAATTGGATTGTAAATGGTTCTATTCATGTAACTTTTAATGAATCTGCTAAATAAGTGATTTTTAGTTACCATTTAACGCATCTTCAAAGAAAAGTGGCAAATTGATGAATTGCTATACGAGTATGTGGCCATCTTGTGGTTTATAGAATGTTTTATGTGATGTGACTGTGTAAGACCTGTAGATAAATAAATATACATAGCGCTATCCCCAAACAATCTAGATACAATATCTCTATACTTTTTTTTGAAAATATAATCATACTGACACTCAGACACAGAACAATCATCTATATTGCCACACAAATGCTTTTCTTGAGTTGAACTCACGACCTACAGCGTAAAAGTAGAGCTTACCAAGTAAGCTGTGAGACCAGTAAAGTTGTTTTAAACTTGAGTGTCTTTGACCGAAGGAATCGCGCATCCCACAGAGTTAATACATTGTTTGTAAATAAATATATAAATAAAATCACACTAATATTATAAAAGCGAAAGTTTACATATATGTATGTGTGTCTCTGTGTGTGTATGATTGTTTCTCCTTCACGCTCAACCGGCGCAACGGATTTGTATGAAATTTGGTACCAGAATGGCTTATATCCTGGATTAATAAGGTTACTTCTGATCCAGGAAAACCGCGGAATTCAGATAGTATATATATACTAGCGACCCGCCCCGGCTTTGCACGGGTGCTCAGCTTTTTTCTACTATAATATGCATTTATAAACCTTCCTCTTGAGTCACTATCTATTGCTGAAAACTGCATTAAAGTACGTTGGGTAGTTTAAAAGATCTAATCGTACAAATAGCGGGAGCGACATTATTTAATACAATGTAAGGAAGGATATACGTTGTTGCTGTAAGAATGAGCCGCCTCCATCTGCTTTTCCAGTCATTAATATTGTAGAAAAAAAAGTTTTCTAAGTAGTCTCAATTATATATGACGTCAGAGAGAAGATTGTCGTAGACATGCCGCTCTTGACCAAACGTTTATTATCGATTGAACTTGATTGAAGACAGACAAAATAGGTGGGCACTTATATTCGGGTCAAGGGCGACCATTTTAATGTAACATTAGCTAAACAATGTCTAAGGCAACTGGATAAATTAATATTGAGAATCAATTGTGATTTGGATTCTCACAAGTTCAAACATATTTACTAGCGGATATACGCTAAAATAAATAAATTTTGTGCCTAATGCATTGTTTTAGTGGTTTAAAACCATCTTCGCGTTATTGTCTTTCTAATGAAACTGGTTTGGGGCACATCGGTTGGATGGTTTCAGAATCTATAACAGTCATAAGTACAAACAATTTGAAGAGGAAGGTTTATATGTAGTATACATGCGTATTATATTTAGTAGAGAAACTGCCCCACATAAGTATCTACATTGCACCTGTGCGAAGCCGGGGCGGGTCGCTAGTATATTATAAAGGTAATAGTTTGTATTTATAATAGTTTATTTTATGTCATTAAATGACGGAACGAGCTGAGGGCCAGCTGACCAAATCGGTCAATCAGTTTTAGCGAGATTAACGAACAGCAATTGATTTTAATATACATACTACCCCGCGGTGTAACCCCCTTAGGAATGCGGGTTTAAAATATAGCCTTTGTTACTCGCTGATAAAGTATCTTTCCATTGGTGAAAGAATTTTTAAACTCACTTTCGCATTTATAAATATTACTTAGGAAAGTTAGTAAGTATGTCCAAAAAGCTTATCAACGGTGATACAACTGCAACTGACCTTATCAGAATACTCAGCCACGTCTCTCATGGAGCGCGGGTAGCCCGACACCAAATAAGTCTTCGCAGTGGGCGCCATCTTCATCTCCAGCATCAGGACCTCCGTCACCGTCTTGCTGGACAGGTTGCCGAAGTCTTGCATGTCTGTTAACAACATATTTTATGACTAGCTATGTAACGGTTTTACCCGCTCAGTTCCCGTTCCCGTGGGAATTCCGGGATAAGAATAAGAATATATTTTATTGTTAAACTGTGTATATAAAGATCTTATTAGTAATGGTTTATGAAACAAAAGTTTGTCCTCTCGGACGTACAATAGATCAAAAGAGACTCCAAACAAAAAAATTATGAGCTAACTTGTGTTAACTGCAAAATATTCATTAACATATAGCCTATGTTACTAGCTGATAATGTAGCATATTGGTGAAATATATTTTTTTAATCGGTTTCGTAGCTTTAGCGTGAAATCGTAACAAACAAACAACATTTATAATATAAGGATTTTATTATGAATTCTGTTGTCACATGAGAATGGGGACACCCCTGTATACATGAGAGTTTTAGAACTGTTTCTTGGGTTATTGAAAGTCATGAATATGAATGAAAGAGAACATCAAATAAAAGATGGATAGATTGTAGAAGGAACGAATTAGGGATTAAGAACTGTAAATGATTCGATAGCGGCTGATAGAGGAGTTAGAAAGCGGAAGACGCTGTGCCAACTCCAAGTAAACTGGAAAAAGGGCAAGATGATGATGATATAGGGTTATTGAAATTAATTCTCAATTGTTGGATGAGAAAAGATGGATGGATTGTGTGAAAGATGATATGCGTCAGAAAGGAGTGAGTACTGAGATGACGTCTGACAGAGGGAAATGCGCCGACCCCACTTAGTGTGGGATAAGGGCAGGAAGATGATGATGATGAGAACGTTTTCCTTATTAAATATTTATTATTAGTTAAGTGACCGCAGCTATAAGCTCACCACTAACGACTTCTATATCCACGATAATGTAATCCCGATTTAAGAACCTCGCAGTTCCTGTGCGATCATTCTATATAAAGTCAAGTTTTCTCGTTAAATAGTAGAAGTAACTAACAGTCTAGACAAAGAAAATTGGCCCAAGAATATTTAAGCTTTTGAAATAGAGTTAGAGTGGTTGTAATAGAAATATAACATACATTAGAAGCCTTGGACGACACACACAGCTGAGTGTTCCCACGGTAGTGTGTTGTTAAAATGACAAATACCATATCCTACAATATAATTTTATTTAATGTCAATAATGGATATTAGCAGACGGTAATATTCTCAATTTATACTCTTTCTTGTTATATTGGTTCTGATATATCATTTTTTACCCTATTTGTATATTAGAACTTTATTATATATAGATATACTTTGACTTTTTTGATTTTAACTTTTATACGATTTTGTCATTCGAAAATAATGGAGCTTTGTTATCTGACAATTAAAAAATATAACAATAAGCTTATACATTAACTGTGTGATATTTTTAAAGATATTAATTTCTTCATTTATTTGTGTTAATTTATTTCATCAATTAGGGCATGTTTACGTATTATGCTAAAAAATACAGAGTAGTTATGATAAACTAGCAACCCGTCCTGACTTTGCACTAGTTTCCCGAGTTTACTACTGAAGAAAAACTGAATTTAAAGTGCGCTTAGCTAAATATTATAATACATAATAGGTATGAGTATTATTTCACAAAAAAACCTATAAAAAAGGAATTGATCGAGAGGTTTGCATTTTTAATTTATGATTTTTCTAACATTCGGAAGAAGTGTGATTAAAGATCAAAGAAACGACATTTCACTATATGAGAAATACATAATTGTTAACTATAAGATTAGCTAATAACATTAGTAAGTCAACAACTGGGATGCAGAATACAACATGAACAAACAGAATTCAATACACACTTATCAAAACTACATACATAACAATAACAATAAGTTGGTACCCAGACAATCTTTAAAATATTAAAAAGCTAAAAAGAGTTCGACTTTTTATTTAATTTGAAGGTAGGTACAAAATAGTTCCTTCGTTCGACACCGGGCGAAGCGGCTCGGCATGCTGTGGTCGGCCGAGACGGTTGTGGACTATGAACGGTTTTTTTATCATTTCAGCACCACTGGATACGCAGTCGTTGGTCCTTCGTTAACTCATGCATCGAGTGCAAAGATTTAGAACCTTCAGATGCACAAGTGAAATGTTTTCCACTTATTTGCCAACAATTTTTTTTTGTCAGTTTAAATAAGTTGTCGTATGGTATCAATATTAGATTCTGTAACCGCAGTCGCCGACATCCTCGTACCTCGTCATGGAGATGACCACGTCCACGTTCAAATTCTCCTAACCACAAATACACAGAGCTGCGACATGGTGGTTCAACAAATGCCAATTGAAGTCTCTGGGAACTCCGACATGAACAGGTAGAGTTCCATTTTCGAATTTCTATAATTGTGTTTTTCATTACTTTATTGTAAGCGGCCAGATCCAAAAACATGGTATATAATATTTTATGTTATTAACGCTGGGTTTTACCGCTACTCACCTGATGGTAAGTGATGATGCGGTTGAAGATGTATCACCTAACTCTTTTCTTTAAGATTCCCAAACTGTAATGCTTATTTTTTTGTTAAATTAAGTGTATTCTCGGATTTTGAATGTTTGTGTTGTATAGATTACTAGCGGCCCGCTCCGGCTTCGCACGGGTATAAAATATATAGCCTCATGTCATTCACTGAAAAAATTATTAAAATCGATTCTGTAGTTTTGATTTATTCATTACTGCCCGTGGCCCGCACGCGTTAAATTTAGTGAAATAACAGTATTTTTCCAGTATATAATGGATGTTATTAAACATATAAACCGTCCTCTTGAATCACTCTATCTATTAAAAAAAACCGCATCATGTAGTGATGATGCATGTCTATGTCACTCCGCAGGAGTATGATTCAGCGTAATAAAGACTACATCCCTTGAATAGCGCTAAATGCCATACAGTTTATGTAAATTGTCGAGCAAAAGACCCCTTTGATAGTCCCTTTGAACTGTGTTTGTCAGATAATTTACAAGCTGGCAAATTAATTATTCCAATGTCTATTTCCACGCAGAAATGACATTATTGTTTGCAAGGTGGACTCACCATTCTTGAGTTCAAGTACTGAATAATGACACCCACTTAGCCTTTATCAACCGATATTTTTTATAAATTTTTAACTCAATTCTTCTTCGTTTACCAACCTATTTGGATAATTCTTTTTTATTTGAAAGGATGTGCTTTCAGATTGGTCCCATAGAAATGTTATCCTTTTATTGTAGTTGGTTTTTAAATGAAAGAAAAATGAAAATGAAAAGTATTTATTGCAGCAACATTAGAGAATGATTTAACATACTCAATATAATATATAGTTATAGTTGGCTTCCTCGCTGGGTTAAGCCAGCTCTGAGTCTGAGTATGAAAAAGCGCAAAGATAGTTTTATCTTGTTAAAATGTTGTCTTTTTTTACAATACACTTTACCTAAATCTAACCACGTAATGCAGCGGCCTAATTATTGAATGTCGTCCTTACGACCCGGCCACACGTCCTACGAATACCATCACGGTGCAACGACAAAATGGCATGTTAATGAAACGTGTACACGAGTAATTGTTCGAAAATTATGTTAATGTACTGGATTACATGTGGCACGGAAATCACGGTCAACTGAACATGTTGAAGCTTAATACTTTGTGAATTTGGTTAAAGCTTTGTCATTAATTATTATAATAGAAAGTCCTCCACCGCCTGTCTGTTTTTACGCGGTAAACTCAAAATTTACCAAACGGATTTTCATACGATTTCCGCCAATGGACGGAGTGTTTCATGAGGAAGGTTTAGATGTATTATTCATTAGGATTTTGTGTAAATCGGCTGAAATATGACGATGATTGTTGATGTCGGAAATAATTATGACGACTGGGATCTTCACTGGCGCCGCGTTAACCACTAGGGTTATATAAAATGAATTTAAACCATCGTTTTCTGTATTTTATATGATTAAATTTGTCGGTATCCCAAAAAAATTTACTAATAGTTAAATTATTACAAGTGTGTTTATGATATGCTATTTAGCGCGGATAAAAAAATTTAATATCGCAATAGGCCGAACATACGACACTACGTCTGAAAAAGATATATGTACTGCCAGTCGAGCGAAGCCGGGGCAAATTGCTAGTAAGAATTAAAGGTACCGTCTTCAATTTATACTCCAAATAAAAAGTATAAGTATAAGTTATAAGACTAAACGATAGTTTTGTCTGCATATCTGTGGAGATGTGGCTAATTACTTCTATTCAACATAAATTCTAAAGGGTATGGCCCGTTTACGGAGAGGTTTTGTATTAAAGGTAAGTATGTATATACCTTTCTTAGGTAAGTTTGGTGGAAATCGATAGGGCCGATTGTGTCACCGATGTGCACTATTAGTTCTTAATTTAAATGTAGGATGTTGCCACTATTAAAAAAGCATTTCGGAATCAAACAGTTTACTTCAGTGTCAGCTTGCCTGCGAGGTTATCTTCTGCTTTCAAAATAAAGTAGGCAAAATTAAAGTTTATTATGAACAGTTTATTACAATTATCATACAGCACTTACCGAATTAAGATAATTGGGCCTGTTCATTACAGACGGTGACTCATTTATTAGAGAATTAAAGGACTTGTACTAAATAATAATATTAAAAAAACATATATAATAACAATTCTAACTTCAGAAGATTTCATTCCGCCAACATAAATCTAACGCAGGTAACACTATTTAAGAACTGATTGTATCTATAAATCATTTTGTTATTTATATGCATATTTTTTGACGCTTTCTGTACGTAAAGCTCCTCCTGCTGCTACAATACTCAATACTCAATCATTTATTGAATTTCACATGGCTATTGAGTTGATAACAATAGTAGTAGTTTCACATGAACCCTTGTTGGGTATTGCAATAGGAGGCAGGCCGAGGTATTCTTATATTTCACTCTAAAAGCAAATAAAACAATTTTAAATAACGAAGATGATATTAAAGAATACTAGCTGACTCCACAGATGTTTTCCTGTTTGTATTCACAATTTGACAATAAACTGCCAAACGAAGTGGCAAAAACACCATAGAAAAATGTACTTAAAATTTTTCCCATATTATGGATTTACCGTGAAGTTTTTAAAAAAATTCCTTGTCTCTGGATATAAATAAATGAATGTGAAAGAAATAAATGAATGTAACCAGCCAAATCGGCCCAGCCGTTTTAGAGTTCCAGCGGGATTAACGAATAGCAATTATTTTTGATATTTAAATAGATATGAAGTAATTAGACAATTTAAAATGAGACAATAATGTGGACACGGTGCGACAATGGTATCAATTCTGTTCGTAACAAGCTAAACTAGAATCGACTTTAGCAGCTTGAAAGTATTGTCTCTTTCATTTAGCACCGTATAGAAAAGGACAGATGCCGCAAACATTAGTTTTAGTTTGTTTTGACACAAACAGAATGAGTGAACCACGAAAGTTAAGGCACCAATGAATGAACATTATGAGGATGACGGATGGGGAGAATAGGTGAAATAGGATGTGGACACTGACCGTTGCCGATGGCGTATTGCTGCAGAAGGTCTGTCATGTTAATGTGGACCACGCCGCGCCGCTCCTGCATTAGATTATCGCAGTGTGTCACCTTGCCGCTACCTGGACCTCCTGCCGACAGAGAGGTGGTTAGATACGCTGGAGTCTCCCCTCTGCTGCTCAGATTATTCTTTCTTTTTTGTTCTCCGTAACACATACCTAAAGTGTAACACGCACAAATATGCGAGTGCGCAGTATAACGTGTCGGAGATCATCGTTGCACACATTTATGTCAAAGTCAGTATATAGTCTTTTAATTCGTTCCAATTATCTATACCTTCTTAATGTGGCCGCTTCTGGACGCACTATGGACTATCTTATCCGCATTCAGATTCAGATTCAGTCGATTCTACATGGCTCTTGTGTCCAACCCCATTGGATTTTTTTTATAGTGAATGGTTTCTCAGAACCTCAGACGCGCGAGTCATTGATTCTCAAGCAAGACTGCCAGGATGCACCTTAGATATATTAATATATGGGGAGGATCTCACCGAGGACGAATATGACAGGCACATTGGGCGGCTCGAACTTGACATGGCTGGTGTTCTGCATTGGGAATCCCGCGGTGGGCGGCGTGGCGCGGCCGGCCCAGGCGCTGGGGCCACGTGTGCGCTCCCCAGCAGTGGTCTCCAGCTCTTCATTGTGTTGCTCTGTGTAGTTTCAAGGAATGTTAGAAACAGTTGATAGCGAAATTATATTACTGTTTATATTTAAAGATTGCAGTATATTACTTAACTGTGTGCTTATGATGATGGATAATTTGCAAAAGTAAATTGGCGCTCAACATGGGACTGAAAATTATAGTAAGTTTCAATAAATTACTTTATTACCGAGTATTTTATTTAAAATAACAGGTGCAACACTAGGTGTTTCTTAAAATACGATACTTTTATAATACTAATAATACCTGATCAAAAATTACGATACTGCGTAACAAATTAACAAAGTTATATGAGATATTCATACAGGCTAATAATTCGTTTTGTTTTTTTACGTTTGGATTAAATAACCACAAGTTGTAGGAGTTGCGAACTATTTATTTTTTTCTTAAATAAATATATATTTTGTTAATTTGTATAAAATTAAAAAAGGTGTTTAACTACGTACTTACCAGTATCTAAACAGATGCCCATAATTCCATGAAGATGCGGTTAATTATAATGGCTTTTCAAAGAGTAAACTTTCACGGGGTCCTTAAAATTGTACAATAATTATTTTATCTAATTGGCACTAAACGATATGAAAACACGCGTTAAGTCCCGTTGTCTGCCGGCCACGGGCAATCACAAGCCGGCAATTAATAGTTTATCGATTGAAGGACACGACCTTCTTTAACTAACTCCAAAACAAACTAAACAAAAATCCCTTTATTCAAAATTAGTTACAGCATTTTCCAAAATTGGTTTGATCATTTGTTTTTAGTTATTCTAAAGTTATGCCTCCGTGATAGCATTTCTGCAAGCGGTTGAAACCTCATCGGCATTGCGGGCCAACCGCCTCTAACCACTTCGAACGTACGACTGAAGCCGATGCCGCTACTGGAAGACACCCTCGTGGGGTCCTACTAATTGAACGATATCGGACTCACTCTGTCCAGCGTGATTTTCTATGCAAGAGCAAGACAACCGACTGATTGAATAATTGACATGTGGTCGCTGAATGAAGCCGCTCGCGAGGCTTTATCATGCCAAATGCAACGAGTGGCCGCCCAGGGTGGTTGCACACGGCAAGAAAGCGATTAGGGTCATCATCATTTTTCAAACACCATGAACTGACATATGGAGGCCGAAGTATTTTATTAGTTACACGTGCTGTAATTGATACGTTTAGAAAAGTTCTCAGAAGTATAATGACACATAAGAGTATGTGAACCAATTATTGGGCAAATAGTCAGTTAAGGGTGTAATTAGTTGATTAAATATTCAGGTGATATGATTCACTGGGTTAACGAGCTTAGTTTAAGTTGAAATGTAATCAGAAAATGAAGACGAGGTCGTTTAATTAAAAACATAACAGTAAAAAAAATTACAAGAAAATTTTGCGGTGTAATATTGTAATTCGCACAAATTCGAAGGTTTGTATGGTGCGATCATAAAAAAAAAACAAATAATATACCAACATTTTATTTAAAACATTATTTGCACGAAAATCTAGTGAGTGCAGAAATTGAGGATAGTATGACAAAAAAAAATAAGACAAACTTGGTCACAATTTAAATAACATTTCGCCCCCACCGCTGGGCAAGCATTATACAAATTTTTTCAGTGTAGTTTTAACAAAAGGTTACAAAAATTTATCAAGATCATTTAACAGCATAATAGTCAATAATAATTTGCTTACTTACATACTTTATTTGAGGTATAAAGGTACACAGTTTGCTTTGAATTAATGCTCCAAAATATCTCAAGTTGTGAGATTTTATACGTTTCGGGCGGTCGAACGACGCTCGCTACGCTGGATTTAGTACGGAGTTACTTAAATAAAAACTAATTACCTATTTATTGTAGTAAAAGCGACTGATCATTATCAACCTAAGCAATTTCGATGATATGGTGCTTCTGGCTTTCTCGATCAGCGCGCTCCGAAAACAGGAAAACACAGTACCATGGTCAAGGCGGGAACCAAATGCCCCACATTTATACCATCCGTAACTGAAGTGTCCCACACATAACAATTGGTATATTAAAAATCAATTGCCATGCGTTAGTCTCGCAAAAACTTATAAATAGCTTGACCGTATGAATATTTTTTTATTGTTTTGTTTCCCTCGAAAATTAGAAAGAACCCAAGGGTACAGCCGAATAATCAAAAAACCAAAATTGATAATTTTGTATGGAAATTGCCGCTTCGGAATTTTTAAAACAATAATTATTGTATCCTATCCCAGCCGTCGTTGTCTGAAAAGTTAGTCCATACAATCCAGCCGCACGCCTTGTTCGACCACCTAAAACGTCAAAGATGACTTGGGTACTGCAGTTTCGTCACAAAATAATAGTAATAGGTTGATAATTACCCTCACATACAAAGCCGATAACCTCATTACCATCTCTTACATCTTTTCCTCACTTTTCCCTCATCTTGGTACAATAACTACGACAAAATTTCAAGAGTCCGTAACCACATCATACTTTTAATTTTAGACTTTAACACAACTGAATAAGTGGCTTATGTGATTATAAACTCTGAAATTTGATAATTGATTTTAATTATGTACTATTGCGATATATTATAAGCTATTGCTGTTTACTTTAGCGCATCGCTTTTTAACATTGCATCGGTCTGATTAGATGCGTAGATTATTTTACTTGGGTAGGTTAGTAAAAAAGGCAGTAAAAAAAAAGTTGGTATTAAAAATATTGGGGGTATAAATATTGAGCAGTAGAAAAGTACGGGTTAAAAAAGTAACTATGGGTCTTATTTAAGAACATAAATATTGGTGCTGATTCTGTTCTTGTCGAACCGAACTAAAACTAAATTAACCGACATCCATCTCGGTCGGTTCATACGAGGTTAAAGTGGCAACAAAAATTTTACAGGTGTCAAAATCAATTGTAATCAATTTATGAAGCCCACAGAATCGACGCCATTATGCCACGAGTTTGGTCGACAAAATACAAAATGGCCGACCATATATATCGAAATAATTACATTTCGATATCGATATATATGGTCTGTATTGGTGTACAATATAGAATTTTCATTTATTTATTAAGATAACCTTAAGTAATGATGGAGGTTTGACTACGCTACCGGTACGTGTCGCTATTATAAGTATGGATGTGATAAAAAAATATAGCTACTCATCGCGAGCCTCACGTGTACCGTTGCAGCTCGTGTCGAGGGGTAACTGGATGATTCTTATAGAGTACTATAAGAATCATCCAGTTCGGTACATAAAAAAAAACCGTACAGCCAAATAGAAAAAATACTTCTTTTATTATTATTTATATAAAAAGAAATAAAAAAGACATTGCGCTGAGTACACGCAACGCATTGTATTGTACATTTGGACATCGAAATAGTAGAAATTTAGCGTAATTAAAGTGGCTATCATATACAAAAATATTTTTTTCAAATCCGACTGTTAGTTCCAGATTATAGCGCGTTCAAACAAACAAAGAAACTGTTTAGAGCTTTACTTAGTTAGTATAAATTAATAGATTGAATTAAATAATTAGATTGAATTACACGTGAACTCCCGGTGAGTATCCTCAACTAAGATTCTCTTAAAATCATATAATAAATTAATATAATAATAAAACAGATATTCTATCTAAAATATACAATTCAGTATATACAATTATAATATTTGTAAGTAAATGTACAACTAGTTTTCTACTAAGAGTTAATGGAAGAACAATTTTTATAACAATAAATGCGTAAGAACGATTTATAATCTAGTTAAAATGCGTGTGAGTATACAATGTAATTCATAAATAAGTACTGACAAATATCATCATCTGCTATAGCTAACACTAAGGTCCGCAATATATTATTATACTTAAAATATTATTTTAGTTTTTGCCTATTTTTCCCACTATAGGACAAAGGCCTCCCTCCCATTTTCTACATTTTTCTACATTTAACTTAAAATTTATTTTTTTAAGATTCCCCAGTCAGGCGTCATCTAGTAGATGAAATTAAGCAAAGTTAAGTACAAGAATTTAAAGTTCAGTTACAGCAATACCGGCAACCTTATTTAAATATTTCTCTTCCAAGGCCAAGAATACAGCGCAGAAGGAGTTCCTACCGACCCAGTGGCGAGGCCAGAGCACTCCTCAAACTAGCCGTTATTGAAACAGGTACGGGGTGCGACAAAGTAAACATATTTGTAAGCATTTGTAACGGTGGTAAGTAACAAATAATTACACCGGGCACCGCCTAACGATATTTGTTTTAAAACGCCAATTGGGTCGTGTTTCCTCAGGGTTGGACTTAGACCTGCGCACTGAGTCTGAATAATAGATCAACCTTGCTGGTGCACACCTCGTGGCAAGTTTACAGAACCGGAATTATTAACAGGAATCAATATTTTGTGCAAAAAAATGAACCACTTGTGTGTTATTATGCCTCGTTTTTTATTCGGTGACATCGATAACCTTGCGAGCGATTTAAAATTCAGGGCAACTGGTTTAAGTTTTTTTACAAAAATCGATTGATACACACCACTATGCCAACTTCTTTACGTATTTTACCTTATTTCTATGCTTAAATATTACTTATTGGCTACCTAAACGTGAAGCTTATATACATAAAACTCTTGGTTAAATTCATGATTCGTGTTGCAGATTCACTTAATGACTAAACGTTTAATAAAAACAGCGTCTTTATCATTTTTTTAAAAGACTTTTAAAAATTACATCTAAAGAGTACAACAAATTGATTTATTCTTAAAACATTAAATCTAAAAGATGTCAAGTGCGAGATATTACGCTAAACGAGTGTTCCATATCGTTTTTACTGCTCAAGTTACGCTTAAACAAATTGGGTCTCTCGTTATCTGGACGTGCCGCTGTTGAACAATTTTAAGTTGAAAATTATTTTATTCAGTCAAGCGTGTTAGTTGTTCAATTTAAAATTCTGTGCTGTATTGGCATACCAATACAATGATTCCCGGCACTGTAGTATATATAATAATATGTATAATACAGTGCCGCTTGCAATGAGGTGGCGTATAGTTGAATGAGCGAAAAGAAGTACTCTTATTCAACTCGGACTGTTTGTATGAGGATTTGTTCGAACAAACTTCCAAACAAGCCCCTGGAATCGACATCGGCACTTGACTTGTCTGAAACTGTGGATGGTTGTGGCCCTTGACGAGATGACAGCGGTCAAATAGTCCAACTTGAAAGGAACTACCAAGAGGAACCTCAAGGACGCGATGGCCACCATCAAAGAGGCGGTGTCAGCTCATAAGATGAGACAAAAAGAATGCAGAGTGACAACAACGCCTGCAAACGGAGGTGATTGAACTGCGAAATCAATTGACGGAATTGCAGGAAAAGGTACTGCAGATAGCTAGACACCCTGCATCAACGCCTGCTGCGCTTTCGCAAACGGAGAATCAGGTCCCCACGATCAGGTTGCTGCCTGAAAAACGCCTTCGTCTTCCACCTACGCAAAAAAGCCTTCAGCAGCCCCTGCATCGCAGCCTGCTCTTGGGCCTTCAAGCCCACTCAGGCCCAACCCAAGGAGGACGCCCAGAAGGGCCAGGAAAAGAAAAAGAGGGAGAGAGGCAAGAAGGGTCATGCTACAATTGAGTTCGTACCAAAGGAGTCCCGTCCACTTCCCTCGGCACCCTCAAAGCAAACGAGGGATGGGTGACTGTGACCAAGCGGGAGTCCAATGCGAAAAAAGCTGGGTCACAAACGGCACCGAAGAAACAGGCGCAAACTCCACCTGCTAAAAAGCAGCAGAAGGTAGCGCAGCCTCCTAAACTCGGCGCCCTGAGAAAATCAGCGATTATCATCGTGCTGAAGCCTGGGGCTGAGGAGAAAGGTGCCTCATACAAGGATGAACTGACCCATGCGAAACAGTCGATCGACCTGGCCAGTATGGATATTCCGGCTATGCGGATATGGAAAATTCCGGATTCCGGGAGCCACCAGTGCCGAAAAGGCAGACTCCCTCGCAAGCAAGTTGAGGGAAGTCCACAATCCGGACGATGTCCTGGTCTACAAAATGTGCAGAGCTGCGCATCCCGGGCCAGGATGATTCAGTTAGTGCGGTCAGCTTGGGCACAAGGCGGTCGAGTGCTCGGCAGGACTAAACTGCTCGGTCTGTGCGCTAGCAGGCAGATTGGTGCCACGCATCCAGTTGGGGGAAGAGCTTGCGCTCCAAAAGGAAAAAGGACCCCCCAAAAGGAAAGGAAGAAGGATTGGCGTCGCGGCCGAGAACCAGCGGAAACCGTCTCACTCGGTGTCCCGGGTACAGGAGGATCGCATGGACCAAAATTAGTTATGGCCCAGAGCTCACGATCTTTTGATCTGGGAAGAGACCAGATATGGCTAAGCCACCACCGCAAGATGAATCAACAACTCCGCTATGCTCTGGATATGGAGGACGTCCTCACTGAGGTGACTGCACCTCAGTGAGGAAGTCCTCTTCAAGTGGAGTCACCCTCATCTGGCTCAGCTGGCTACCTTAACGCCAAGTCCGTAACCTAACCTAGGGTTCCTCAGTTACGGACGCACGTGGTGAGGTGCTGGAGGAGTGAAATCGATCGGTGAAATTTTTATAAATGCCGGGACCTAAGAGGAAATCTCTTGTTTGGGACGTATTTGAATCGCCAGTGACTGGACGTGTTAAATGTAAACAGTCTTCAGATTCATTGAAATATGTTGGAAATACAAGCACATTTTCCACCTGTCACGCAAAAAGGGCCCACTGGCGGCCTAGTTGCGGAAAACAGTCCGCTTTACAAGTACAAGTACAATACAAGCACATTAATAAACAACATTAAAAAGAAGCACCCAAGTAATGTCGTCGAAGAAGCATATACTAATGCTCAGCTCATACTCAGCCGTCATCATCCGCGAATGGAAATATTGTAATATTTCGTCGCAGCCATCTACATTGGAGATGGAACCTCTTCAAAAAAGATTCAGACCAACTCCAACCAAAATAAACAATACCAAAAATAAATGTGTAATAACTCTATTGAGAAAGGTATAAATTATATATATAAACTATAAAAACCTTTTTATTTCAATCCCACCTACGAAGTTTAACAATGATCATTGTCTTAACACAGAGTTGGATGGATGAACAAATGAGTAACAAATAAAATAACAAAAGTTGTGTAACTCGAATACAATCCCGAGTTACCTGAATTTCAACTCGAGTTAATTCGAGTCGTGTTTTTTCCGAGTTGGCACTTCTCTACCAGCCCTAGCACGCCGTATCCAGATACGGGATCCCTGGGGATGGGAAGTACTTGAGGGTGTGGAGACGATGTCGGATCATCGATATATCCGCTTTGACGTCTCCGCACTTCCAGGAACCCCGAGCAACCAAAGACGGACCCCGAACGTGGAGAGCCCACGCTGGGCTTTGAAGCGCCTTGACCAGGAAGTGCTGGCGCAGGCTTCCCTGGTCTACTCCTGGCTCTCTAAGCCGGCAGAGACTGTGGAGTTGCAGGAAGAGGCGGAGTGGTTCCACGAGGCGATGACGTGTGTCTGCAACGCCACAATGCCGGTATGGACGACTATTGCAACGGCAGTGCGTCCAACCTGTTCCCGGACGCCAGGAACGTGGCACCGCCTTAGATGGCTTCTGCAGACCCAGAATATAAAGAAGAGGAAGAGGTGCCTGCAGTATCAGAGGGAGAACTAGGCGCGGCCGTGTTGAGGCTCAAGGTTCTGCAGAGAAAGGAGGTGCGGGCTACAGACTCCGCGTCTGCATATAGGCACATCGTGCTGCTCGATGAAGCGGCGACGCTATTCGAAAGAATAATCGCCTCATCGAACATCTTGAAGGGGCACAAATTTAGCAGATAACCAAGACGGTTTCCGCAGGGGCAGGTCCACCATAGATGCGATCTCACCGATGATTCCATAGAACATTGCATGAAGAAATCCAATGTTCTATGGAAGGCTGCAGCACGTCCAAAGAGTGCAGAAACCATAACCAAAGATGTATTGCAAAACACATTAAGCCGGCCTGGCGAAACTAAATGGAAGAGCATAATTGACTCTCTGAAGCAAATATAAAGCATTAAAGAAAAAAGCTTACTACTTCATAGATCTTTGACATTACAAACGTAATCAAAGAAAATCAATTCGATCTCGGTACTCTGTACAGCCTGCTGCCCAATCTTGAGAGATCGAGCGAATATAGCCGCCTCTAAGCGAACCCGGCTTAAGTAATTGCGTTCAATAAAAAAAAAACAATTATTATAAAACGCCATAACCTCAAAAATATAAACCCAGATACAATACTACAATAATAACAACAGATACAATCGTATGATAGGCCGATAGACTGAAACATAATATACAAGCATAATATATGTATTTTTGTCATAATAAGATAACAATTTGAGAACCCATAATAACAAGATCAAGAGATAGAATCATTTGTTTACATAATGTTACACAAAAATATGTGACTAGACAAGAAAGTAAGTCGCTTCACGCTTACTGAATAGGTAAGAAGGGAGAAAGTTGTTGAATGTTTCAAACATATGTTATTGTTATTTTGATACGCAATAATGTGCGTTGCAATGCTGTTTTTCTTCTACCTTTTCTCATTTACCAGGTAATATCTAGCGGTTAGCATATACATTATGTCATTTTATAGGCTAGATTCTGGCCTACAAAATGATGTAATGATTTATTTTCATAGGCAAAATAGTTGACATGAAATTCTCTCCCGATTAAAAGTGTGATGTTTTGTTTGTCCATAATATATGGACATTTTATATTACCGTATAAGATTTAAGGCGTCACAGGTAAACTGACAGACGGACAGACCCCGAGTCGATCATCTATGTGGTCCGATTTACTAAATTATATTACGGATCACTCTAATAAGTACTAATTAATCTATACATACATTTCGTCTAGTAAATTTGATCTTTAATATTAATAATATAATTCTGAACAGTGTAATTTGTCTAAATATTAAGTGCCTATCAACAATTTGAAACAAAAACATTCTACAAATTCTTAAAATACAATTTAATGAATACAGTCTATATTTGACTAATTAAAAATTCCATTAATATTTCTCGTATTACAATACCTTGGAATGATATAAAACTTTGCTACTTACATAATTTTCACTTAGGCCGTATCTTTTCATAGAAGTATGTCTGAGCAACGTTATTCGCTTCCTTCACTAAGAGTTTTCTTTTAACGAATTTAAACTGTTCTAATGCGAACTCATATAGTTCATTCTCCATTTTCCATATTTTGGACTGTTGTATCCTTTCGATGGTCGCGTAGCTGGGTTCTATTTTGGCGCTGGTCTGCCGTAGATGGGACTTATTGCTGCTTAGGTAGTACTCGGTGGCTCCCTTGAAGAAGCGCGGCAATGTCGCCTCTAGGATGGTGATGAAGTCGAGCATCTCTTCGGTCACGCCCACTAGCAGGTAGTGGTTGAGAAGGTTATATTTCGCTCGCTCTAACGCCCACGGGTTGCCGGGTTTCCTGAAACAATAGAACAGATACATAGAAAAAATACTCATTCTGCGTCAATAGCGATATAACAAGTCGCTCTCTCTCTCTCTTTCAACTTAATATATCCATCGAGCTCTGATATATTATGTTTGACACTGAATTTTTTTTTTTAACTTTTACACTTTCATATCCCTGCACTAGGAATCCCTGTTTCACAGATGGCATGGACAAACACAGAATCACAAGACAAACACCCAAGACCCGAGAACAAACTACATGCTCACCACAAAAAGTGTGCACCGGCCGGGAATCGAACCCTGACCCCTCGCTCCGAAGGCAGGGCTACTACCAACTAAGTCACGGGGTCTTCAAAATTGTATGTCAAGGGTTGGAATCGAACACAATAGCGCGGCAGATAGAACTACAGCCAGAAAAATGGATTTAATCCATCCAAAAACATGCAGGTTCTTTACAATTGTGTCCTTACAAATACTTACTTTAGCTGTTAGAAATACGAGCATTCTAAGAGGTCACCGTAGGTACAATATTGATTCCGTGCATATCAACCGTACCTACAGCTATGAGTATATCGCAGAAACCGCAAGAGAACGCAAGGCGCGCATACTAATGATTGTCTGTAATGCCTCTGCACGGCGCGTGTCAATTGCGTGCAACGGTAAATTGTTGCACGCAATTCACTCGGCGCCGATCATGCACATCTACGAGTATGACAAGTATTCGAGTAAAAAATCAAAAAAGTAACTCAAAGTTCTCAATTTATATTTATTTATATAGATTTTAAAGTTTTCCTTACATTTATTTAAGTACGATAAAATCCATTTTGCTTAGTACTGTAGTAATGCTTTTAGAAACGGGATCCTCAAATTTGTAAATAATGGCCCTGAGAGATGGCACAGGGGCACAGACGCAGACTTTCAATCTGAAGGTCGCTGGTTCAAACCCACACAAACACCAATGAGTTTTTTCACTTGAAAAAATTATGTGCGCAATATCACGTTCTCAAAACGGCGTCGGAAAACATCGTGAGGAAACCGGCATGTCTTAGAACCAAAAATTCGACGACATGTGACATCTACCAATCCGGATTCGGCTCCCGTGGTAGATCAGAGCCCATTCACTCTCAATTATCGAGAGTAGGCCGGTGTCCCTGCAGTGGGAACATTAGAGGCTGGTACGGTACTATGGCCCTACCAACCTTACGGTTATACAGGCCGAATCGGCGGAGACATTTCTGCCTACCCCCATACAAATTGTTTCCTTTTCATAACCAATCTTTTATCTATAACCCTTCTGGGTATTAACGTACTCTTGATAGGGCCGTGGTCAGCGTGCCGCTAACTATCCTTCTGTATACATACCAGCAGTCGGCCGCGTGGCCGCAGAAGAAGGGCACCTGCAACCACATGTTGTCCGGGTGGCAGTCCGGCTGGTTGTTCTCCACACACTCGTCGAATGTCTGGCCGTATGCAAATAATTACTATTAATATTCACCATACAGACAGCTTTAATAGCTATCAGAGTGAAGTAAATATTTCTTTAGTACCATGTGTATTCAGCTATGGTTGGAACAGACGTAATCTTAAGAAATAAGACTAGATAAAACATGAAAACTGACTGTTATTTCACATATCTGTGTGCATGTAATGTGCCTTACTAGCTCCTGTGACACGTTATATGCTCAAGGATATGTTTACTTGGGTGTATAATTTTACGTGTCTAAACGATACTTAAGATCTAAAGGAATAAATGAGTTTTCAACCTATTTCCACTGACGAAACATCTACAGAACCGTACTTATATTGTTAAACAACTTATGAAGCGTAGCACGTTTGTCATTTTTTAAACCATGTCACGGAAGTACCCAATACTGTTTCCATACAAATACAACACGTTTTACACATGTTTTCCGACCTAATCGGATAACACGAAACATATTTTTCAATACAAGGCAAATAGCCAGAATTTCCACACTGGTACGTTCGTACAAGACGGTACATTCAAGACTAACATGTAAAATGTGGTACTTATATGTGTGTTTAGTCTATGCGGACGCAGCCACTAAAAGCCGTGGAAACTGTCAAAATTTTAAGATGTTAACAGCGAGACAAAAAAATGAGCGATCATCAAAACAAATTGTGTTAAATTCAATGGACAAGTTATGAAACAATCAAATTTTAAAAGAAACCCACAATTTAATTAAGATCCAAAAAATTAACTTTTAAAAAGATATGACACTTGAAATTAACAGTTGAGTATTAGAAAAAATATAACCCCTTTACTTTAGGTATGGAACGTTCGAGAAACATTTCCATTACTGATTTATAAATTGAATACACGCCCATCACAAATGAAGACCACATGTGGTCATATAATTACAGCCGCTGTGTAACTAATATCACAACCTTGAAGTATTCTAATACAAATAAATTGTAGGAAAATCACAGAATAATGGCTTGAAATTACAGTCCCGTGTTTGTTTAATGTTTACAGCGAAGTATAAAGAACAGTATTCAAAACCAAAACAAAAGTAAGAAAATTAACCAAGTAGACTTTCTCGGCCAGTGAAGAGTTATAAACAAACATTATTACGATGTACTATGTATGTCACAGTATTCGATTTTCCAGTAAAACCTAAGATTTAACAACTCTTAATGGTTCTTGTCCGAAATTTCGAACTTTTACCACCATTCACTCGGTAAATCTTTGGTTTCAACAGTAGACGTTGAAAAATGGTCCTCTCCTAACCTTACCTGATTAGATAGGACTCTGATAACGTCAGAGGGCTTCGCCACAGCCCAAAAGGGGGGGGAATCATAAAAAAACCTATCCCAACTGTCATTGGTAAAACTATATACCAAATTGTAATGGTAAAAGCCCGCAAATTTTGAACAAAACCTTGAACAAAAAATAAAACATATTTACCATTTTGTCTCCATGCTTCTTCCTAACTAAGTGTGGTCTAAAATTGTCCCCGTTACGTAGAAAATAGTAATATGAGACGAGCCTATCTAAAGGTTTGCGAATTAAATTAATAAATATAGGCTTAGAATTTGTTCCCAATCTGTAAACAAAGAAACAGATGTTAAATAACAAACTTAGGTCATATTGAGATAATATGAGCCTGGTTATGATAACCAACGTCTAGTACTTATTTGTTGCACTAACACAATTACAGTAAATCTAGGTCATAGCTATTAATTGTGAAGCTTGCCTAGATGCTCCTTACAGATTTGAAATGTGATGGAATTAGTTGAGGGCCCATCCGGTGGTAAGTGTAGGTTGGTTGTGGGTTCGATTCCCACCCAGGACGAGCATTTGTGTGATGAACACAAATGTTTGTTCTGGGTCTGAGTGTTAATAGATATGTATGTATTTACAGAAAAAAAATACTATTATATATATATTCTAGTTATCTAGTTCCCATACTACAAGCTACTATGCAGTTTCAGGATAAATGTGAAATGTCTGTGTAATACTACAAGGCAAAGAGTTGGCCACATATTCTCACTATAGTAGAACACCAACCTTTCAAAGTTTAAAAAAGCCATGTGCCCGTGATAAAGGGCCGGCTTCACCTCGTTCCACCTTGTTACATTCTGAGCAAACTGGTACTGATTATTGAGCGCCATGATATGACTGTTTGCTGTTATGTTGATATGCAGCACTTTGAAGTTGTTCTTCTTGCACAGGTCGTAGGCCACTCCGACAAAACTAGTGGACCCCGTCTTTGGAACCCGGTTGTATATGACCACAGTATCGTCGACATTGTTTCCAATACCCAATGATTTTGGGAAAAATTGCCGAGACTCTGTGTGTTTTTGGACATACCTATATTCTGTAAATAAAAGAGGTTGATTATAGATCTACAAATTGGTATTGACAATGCTATAAAACTTTAACAGCTCCTGAATTAGTTCTGTCACTAGGAGACAGAATGAGATGGATGCTGTTTAGTTCAGTTTTAGTTTGGTCTGCCATTACATAATCACCATTGGTACCTTCATGGAGGATAGGATAGATAATCTTTTTATCATCCTTACATAGTATAAAACAAAGTTGCTTCCACTCGTTGTACCCTTAGATTTTGTACTTTTAAACTATGTAACATTTTAATGCAGTTTTCAGCAATAGGAAGAGTGGAATATGAGCATTAGCAAGAGGAATATGTAGCATTAGCAACTCGCCCCGGCTTCACACAGGTAGTTTCTGATACAACATTTATGTTCTACTAACCATGCGACGCCGGGGTGGGTCACTAGTTTATAATTTACTAAGTTTATGCTGTTTAACATGTATCAACAAAAACATAGCTATTCAAATGATGGGTCACTTTTAAAATGATGTTTTGGGGTATCTAGAAATTTTAAATATTACTACTTAGAATAAAACAATATTTATTGTAAAATATATAAAATTATTTGAAATCATAACCGTTTACCCACTTTACCATCTAAGTATTCATTTAGTATATAATATACATTTTAATAATTTAAATCCTAGAAGTATCTAAACGTAAATCAGATAGCATGGCGCCCACCACTCTGTAACTTAAAAATGGAACATCTCATCATGTCTATGTCACCGGCACCCACATTCCATAAATTGGGGCATCAACGCGAGTGCACTATTGCTTAGCGGCAGAAATAGGTAACTAACATTAACTGTTTCCCCAGCCAAGCTAAAAATACAGTTTAATCTTAGGTAAATATTTAGGACAGACCTACCCACATGAATACATACCCAACTTGCGATAACTGTCTTCTAATCGAGCGATTTCGGATTGAAAATATAACACCACGACAACAATAACACATAAACACAAAAAAAGAAAAAGTTTGTTTACGTTGAACATTGCTGGGCGAATTCCGAACACTTTATCGCTTTGCATTAAGGTAATACATGTGTGTCATCTTAAAATTGTGTATTTTATCGAAATAAATAAAACACATAAAATAAAACCAGTATCATTTTCAACGCGAGATAAATCCACCAACACAACCCAACCACAGCAGATTGCACAGATTACATATCTTACAACCACCACAGCACAGACAAAGCAAAGAAAATAAACGCTTACAATGAAGAAGGTCACGTTCAGACGACGAAATACTATGCCATACCAAAACAGATAGGTATGCTCAACGTTACCAAACGATTTTGAAAGTAAAACTTAAACGCAAACTTATTTCTTCCTTTAGATCTCAAGTATCGTTTAGAAACGTCAAAATTTACACTAGTATTTCTGTGTAATTGTGCGCAAGGACCCTTTGCCGAACTAGCCCATGTGAGAAATCATGCACTCAGATTTTATTTCAAGTTGCAATCAGTTTTCATGTTTTAAATAAATAATCTTATTTTTGTAAAGATAATGTATAATAGAATACAATCCTTTTCATTTGACTAGATTAAACTGTGTTAACACTTTTGTTAAACAAGTGGCTGATTTAAATTTCTAATTTAAATATTTGTCCTAAACAGTTTTCTTGATATAATCTGAATCCAGGCTCCAATCAGGAAGGACAGGAACGTATATTTTAAAGTAGATAGATAAATGACACTTTATTGTACATTAAATAAAGATAACAACAGCTTAAAAATAGAAATGGACAATTTGACTACAGCTAGTCAATTTTACCCGGACATAATATATATTGAGAAACTTTCAACCGACTAATTTTGAAATAGTTGTAAACCAAGGTTACTACTTAGCTCATATAGATATATAGACCTCAGCGTAGCTCACTACTATTAATCACACAAAAATGTTTTTTTATGAGGTTCTATTAACATCAAACTGCCTGAACGCACCACTTGCGCGATGTAGGATTAGTACTGTCACAGCGCCATCTGTTGTAGATTCATGTAGTGATTGTGTTAGCTATTTATTAAGTTTTCTTCTAGTTTCTATGTATTTGCGGCAGATGGAGCCCCGCAACAAATTGTTTTAATGTGTTACATACTTTATTCCTGGAAGAGAGATCTCGAAGACAGTCGGTACCTAGGCCACGTAAGGACTCCCAGTGCTAGTAAAGTATCTCTATAACCACAGATTAAATATTGATGCTAAGTTACTATTTAAAAGGATAGGTCTTTCTGGGCTGTATCTTTTGAACAGGGGTAGGTACACAATCATTTCACAGTTATATTAATATATTACTAGCGTTTACCGTGAAAAGGTAGCAGAATACATCAGTTTTTTTTTAAATTATCTCTTTTTATTAGCTAATAGCAACAGCATGTATTCAAATGAAATTAGTCTCGGCCCGCAATTGCGAACTGTGTCCGTAGCGTAGCGTATTGGTTATTTGCTATTCAATCGTTTCCTTTTGTTTGTTCACGGAGGAACTACGCATTTTGTAAAAGTCATTGAGGTACCTATTTATGTATTTACTAGCGACCCGCCCCGGCTTGGCGTGGTTGTGCAGTGTGTGTGACGTAGGTCGTAATACAATTCCGTATTAGGTACATCATTATGATCTATCTCGTTAGATATAGCCATTAGCAATGTAAGTGCATTGAAATCAGCTTTCCTCTACTATAATATGCATAAACCTTCAGGAAAAAGGTCTAAATCATAGTGGATATCCGTATCAAAATACCTTGCGTAATTAGCGCAAGAATTTAGCGGAGAAACAGACAGACAAAAACGGCGACTTTGCTTTAAGCTATGTAGAGATTATCCCCCGTGTGGTACAGGAGCAACCAAAGTAGAATAATCTAATTTATCAATAGCAGTCTAAAACACTGACATCATACAACTGACACAGGAAATTCTAGAAGTAGAAGAGTATCAGCGAATGTTTGTATATAAAATATTTAGATAGCAATACGCCAGTTGTGGTGCTTTGTGTGCGAAAAATAGCGCTGACGTTGCTGACATTAGGTTTCATGCCAAATGTGGGGCAATGCGTGATCCACTTGTGTCCACGTTTCATTGACTCGAGGAGTAATTGGATCATAGAAGTAAACTATTGAGTGCCTTCCTGCTACGCTTCGGCATTTTTAATGTTCACAATAAACACTAGCTAAGATAAACTTTTTATGTTTTTTTTAGTTAGTTTAGGCCGAATGGCTAGAACAAAGGCATTCAATATATGTTCTGTCTGTCTGTTTGTCCGTTAAAATCATTTTGACTCGGAGACTTCAGCGCAATGTTTCTGAAGCAAAGCACAAGCGCTGGTTTTCTGTAATATTAAGTTAAACTATCATTGTTGTAGGATGGGAATTTCGAAGATCATTCCATTATTAGGAATCTAGGTAATAGAAGACTTATATCGCATCGCGTTGCGTCCGTCACTTTTGTACCATTGCTTGGCGGCGGATTACCAGGTGTGGAGGCAGTACTTCTCCGGACGAACTTGGCACAAGTTCTTTTTGTTCTGCTTCTTTTTTGTTGCTGTTTTAGCGCTACCCAGGAGACACGTGGAGGGACTCTGATGGTATTCACCTACGGACGCGATCAACATGGTAAAACTGAGTGAGTGTGAGTGTTGAATGGAAAAAAATCTGTTCTATTCTATTGCTGTTGTTTTGTGGGTAATAGATCCGATTCTGACACGTTAGTCACAAAATACATACTGAATCCAACGTATAATTAACATCACTTAATCCTAATTTTATTTTTACCTACCTACCCAAGTAATTCATGAAAACATAAAAATAAAATAAAATCGTTGAACAGAGGTATTCAAACAAAAATATAATTTCAAAGCTCTCATAGGAAATGAGAAACGACAGGGGTTGTAAACTGACAAGAATAGCTCAGTAGCCATATTTAATAGACTTCCGACCACCCCTCTTTGGAAATTAGACAAGACATGCATCACGCGTGATTACAAACAAAAATGCTATGGAAAGATTATAATTGGTTTGATAATATTTAGAGTGAGTAACGTGGTAGCCATATACAGCAAGTTATAATCTGGTGCACCAGTGCTTTAAAATATCTCGATAATTTCGTGCATTATCTCGATTTTAAACAGCGAATAAACGATTATACTATAATATAATAGTTTTTACTAAAGAAAGTACATATCTAATGATAATACCTAATACATAGTAGTTTTTCGTAATTACATTTGATTTCCTAATCGCGCTAGTGGAAACTCGCGGCATTTGACGATTTTGTGGCGTGAATATAAACAATTTTTTACGGTTTTCGAGCGAAGTGAAATCTTTATAAACATACCAATCCCTTAACGAGAGTAGGCCCGCCAGTGCCACTGTTGGGACACTGGCCCACAAGAGAGAGTAAGAATCTATCGCTTGATGTCACTCCGGCTTAGTAGATGTCAAATGTCTTCGAAGCTTTGTTTAGGGTTTGCCACACATAAACATTTTAGAGAGAATAAGTATTAATGGATTAAAATCGGCGTATATATCCTTAAACAGTCTTTTCTTCGCTCTTATTATGAGTTCATTACTGATAATATAATAATTACTCTCACTAATAATTAAAATCTCAGTCCACTGTTTTAGTAATTAGGTTTGTAGAAGTGCACGAGTATTTCAATATTTATATCAAGTTGATAATTCGAGGGCCCCGGCGCGAAATAAAACACTGCTAGTCACCCCTCAGTAGTTCAAAACAGATTGTAGTAATTACTGGCATAGTCCATCAGAACGTTTGCTGGCTTCTGTTCTCATCGTACAGTCGGTCTCGGCAATCCATTGCGGCACCACGTCTATTTATAACGGTGCCCTTCGCGATATTTTCGAATTTTCAATGTATACATTTTGAAACATTGTTTGGGAACTCTTTGTGAAGGCACGAAATATATACTCTCTCGTTTTAAATCTCAAGTACCTACCTGAGACTTTTCAAATACAATTTAGGCTAGGTATACCAATGCCAATAGGTCAGTGTTAATAATTAGTTGGGTTGTTAAAATCCTGAAATTACATAATGTAGCTTATTTAATTCCAGTTCCAGTATTATTAAATAGTGAAATATCGGCAAAAAACGCACCGAGTAATACGGTGCCCTAATCAAGTTAAAATGAAAGTAGGCCAAAGTATCTGTACTTTCAGTTCAATTGAAACTCGGCTACAAACGTACTAAGTTGACCACTTTGTGGTCGAAATGGAGGTAGACAGAATTATGTATATTTTCGGTAGTTTCACACGGAAGAAGGATAAGCGGAAGTCTCTGGACCAGTCTTCCATCAGCGCCGGTAACAGTCCCCTCCATGGCAAATCCCGTCCGACCAGCAACTTCAACATAGCTCCGAGGACATCAGCGTATGAGGTGACAGAGAGACGGAAGAGTGCGGTTAAGGAATGGGACTGCAAGCTATGCGGAAAGGAGCTGGTCGAGCCGAGGATCTTGGCGTGCTTGCACAGCTTCTGCACCAGATGTCTACAGGATCTTCCGCAGGAGGGCGTCGTCGAGCTGTGGGGCGAAGATGGAGGTACCGTTCTCATTGTTTTAATTTAGAAACCATGGTAATGCTTACAAAATAAAGAGCTACCTACGTCGCATTGAGATACTCCAAGGCACAATCTTTTGAATTAGAAAAATGTTTGGGGGCTCAATTTAAAGATTCTAAATTTTATCAAACTGGGTAGATCTCGCAGTGCATTGTACTTTTAAGATCTGCTCATTCTCCTGTAAGATTTCCGAAATTAAGAGGGTATAAAAATAAAACCTTTTTTTATACTTTGATACATTCTATAATACTTTTTATTATGACTCATCATTTTTTAAAGACCTGACTGTTACTAAAGATTGAAGATTATTTATCTATAGCAATAGCAAAAAGATTGTGTTCATTATTATTTGGTACTAGCTGCGCCCCGCGGTTACATCCGCGTAGTTCCCGTTTCCATGGAAATACGGGGATAAAATACGTTAGTCGATACTCGCTTTCCATTGGTGAAAGAATTTTTTAAATCGGTTAAGTGGTTTAAGCGTGAAAACGTAACAAAGAAACAAAAAACTCACATTCGCATTTATAATATTAGATGCTTGGAGACACACAATAATAAAATTAACTTCAAATTTCTAGTGCCTGTAATTTCACCGACTTAAACATTAATTAAATTAATATCTTGCTTAATGTGAATCGAAGTGATAAGTAAGTAATCTTTCCCATGTCCCAAAAAGATTCTTTGAAAAATCATGTCAGACTGGATAGATCGGCCCTTATATATTGCAGTTAATAGCTTGGAGCATGGTTTATGGAGTTCGAAGAGTGATAGTCGATGCATCTGTAGAGACCATCAAAACTGTTTTATAGCCATTTTATAAGTCATTAATTGATACAATGGCCGCCCAGACGGATTGGGCAAGTTCGTGAGAATTTGTCGAGAATTTGGGTTTATGATTATGAATACATTCTAAGCTAATGAACGATGTTATTAAAGATAATATAAACATTGCAAGGGTTAATGTTACTTAGCCAGAACACATTAATGTATTTCTATTTATAGATAACATCGCAAGAATCTATGACTATTGTATCTATTTTCTACGACTCATTAATCTGAAGGTCGTAGGTTCTATTCCAGAGCGGTATGTGTTTCTGATGGGCATAATACTGCAGTTTCTTGATATTGTGAATTAAGACAACACGTGGAAAAGTCGTCAGATCCTAGCACTTAAGTCTGATATTATATACAACGCTGATTTGGGCTCTTTCTCACATTCTTGCAGTGATACCAATAGAAAGCTTTATCTATTTATTTATTCATACTAAATACGAGTACTATTTCATCACTTGGTATTAATTATTGTTGAACGAAACAAAGCCCAACTGATTTTGAAAAATCTCTTTTTGATTTTATTTGAATGGTAAACGATTTTTTTACTATTCCGAATAACTTTCTCCCCCACCGCTACGGTGACAACAAGTAAAATGTAATTTCTAATTTCTACATTTCTCCAACTTTATTATTTATTTTTAACGGTATTTTTAGTATCAAACAGGCAGAACCAAAGTATGGTACTTAGTTATAAATAAGTAGGTTACGCTACAGTTTATTGCAACAAGGTGTCAAAGAAACCTAACAAATGTACGACTTTCATGCAAAGTTATAGAAAGTACGTATGTACTGAGGTATATATACGCTCGTAAAAATGATTTCGCATAAAGAAACCGGAAAAAACTACGATTTAACTATCCTGAATTTTTATGGATAACATTAGTAATACATTTGTGTTTACGAGTCCGTCTGTCATTCGTACAGGGTGGCTTGTCTATTTAGAGCACGCATTAGCCAAGTTCCTGTGTTTGAGTTTGCATCAATGAGTTTCTTAAAATATATTCTACCTACAGGATAGTAAACAAAATGCAATCATTTGGATTTTGGAACAAGTTAAGTCTAGTTAATTTGCACGTTAAACATCATCGTTAATGAACCAATAGCTTTCTGTAAACTCTTTGGTACTTTTTTTTTCGATGACTTCCTTGAAGTTTATGAACTAAATGTTTTCTCCCATACTCCCCTTCCCCAGAATCTTTATACAATACGCTACCGCTAGCGTTTTGTTATTATAGTAATAGGTATTAAATGTTTTTGTTACTCCAAAACATTTCTATTCATTTAGCAATTTTTTTTTATAAAAAGTGATTCCTACTTTCCCAAATATTCTGATTAAAATTATAAAAGTAGGTACTTTAGTTTTTAGGGATGTTTTTTTAGATTCAGGGCCTGAAGTTAAGTAAAATGTTGTAGACACAATAATACTCATTTGCACTATCCTATTTATTATATGTGTTTCACAATAAACGACTTGAATTTGCATTATTATAGTTAAGCATAATAGGATACATTATGTTTTAAAAATAATATAATAACAATTATTGTTTTACAATACCTCTATTTTGTGTCAGAAACATTAACATTAACTTTAGCCACTTACACAAAAATTGCAAATAGGTTTATTGTATTCTCTATCTACATTGATCTTCCCACATAAACGGGAAAGTTTTTGATGTTCTTACTCAACCACACTAAGGCTAACTACGTAACAAGCACAATAGGTAAAGATTATAGCGAAAAAAAGCTTACAATACATCCAAAATAACAGAACTAACTATTTAACTCTTCTCCCAAAATTGGGCTATACTTACTTAAATTGCTTAAAACAAGTTTAACCCCAGCTCCACTTCACAAAATTATTAGTTTTATGATTACACCTGATTGGTGGATTATATTAAATTCAACCGGCCACATAACGGTACCTTGTGTATATTGAGGTTCATTGATTTGCATCACTGAATCATAATTCATAACAAAGCGATATGAAACAGATGTCGGGCATAATAATACTAATAACTCGGTGCCGTATATACAATATCTGTGTATATGAACCAGGCTACAGTTTGGTAGCAAAATGCTTTGCTTACTGAAAAAGTAATTTTCATCTCTACGTGGTGCAGAAAAAAATATCCCAAGAAAAATAAAGCTAGATATTATTTAATTTCACATTTATTTTTGACCATCCAATCTGGATGTTCACATTAATGTGTTACAAAGTGTTAACTTATATTATTATTTTTGATAACTTTCTATTATTCGTTTTCGCTAACATAACAGCCCTATGGCTTATGGCGCCAAAATATAAGACCACAGAACCACAGATTATAATATGCTACAAATGACATTGACAATCGTAGTGACCATATTTTGTTCTAATTAACTCAAATGCAGAAAAAACTTGCGATAGTACATCAACTCGGACACAAAAATTAAATTATAATTCCAGTAAAAAAGTAAAATTGCGCGCATAATTTGTATCATTTCTCTGATCTGTTGCACCTGCCCAACACTGATAATATTTTAGCTTTACGCAACCCGACTAAAGTTGTTTCTATACAGTTATAACATAAAACGTGGTTTTCATCAACAGATAATTTGTTTACATGCTGTACGTAATGTGTGTTGCGTCTTTTAAAACAATTGAAATTTCTGCGCCAGCAGTGTTTTTACGAGAAAGTATTCGCAGTTTAAGCTCTTAAAAGACGTTATACCCATGCTTCAAAATATGTAGGCAAAAGGTTGGCATCCGATGTCTGACAAACCTTGAGATAAACTTTCAACTCTAAAGTCACTACTTCAAATCCAGAAACTAAACTCAATGCGTTCTCAAACCTTTGTAGGAAATCATTGTGAATATTTATTAGAATAATAATCTGATAAATATTCACAATCTCAATCTCTTGTCGTGAACAGATTTGATTCTAAGCTGTGGGAATATAAATGCTGATACGGATTGAATGTGAACGGCACGTGCCGGGACATGTTGTAATGATGTTGACAAACTTGGTGGTTACGCACGAGTACCTTCTACGTAAACCATCGGATTAATGGATTATACTGTCACAGTGATACTTGGGTAATTAATAGATTTATATAACAGTACAATTAGTATAGATTTCGTGCGGGGAAGATTTTACACAACTTTGCATGTTCCAGTGGAAGGGTGTGTGTGCCGGTGACGGGTGCAAGAGACGTAACATCCCCGTCTCGGGTGATCTTATAATTCGATCGGGAAGACTGAAAAATTAGTTTTGCTAACATTAATGTTGGCATAGAAAGAGTCAATAAATAAAAGAACTTCTGCGCTAGTTTCATAATTTCATTTAATGGATGCTTCGCCGTTCCGGCTGTCGATATTATTAGAAACGTGACAAATTACTAAACCCGTCCACACAGGCAGGCGCTTCGCTTGGCTCTGAGAATTACGCTAGCGAACCAACGCATATTACAATGGCCTCATTGACAGTTGATGACGCGTTGCATGACCATGCATACCTAGCATTTAGTTCAGTAAGCCACAGTGCACGCCTCAAGCTACGCTCCTCAACAAGCGTGGCACCAAGCATAGCTCCATCATGTGTGGCTTCCACCCAAATGAGATTTGAGTCAACTTGGCAATGAAAGTATTTTTACCGACGGAAGACTCCCGTGCTAATCTGCCATCGTCCTTGTCCGAGTGAATCATCGAACTAATATTGTAATGCGAGCGAATTACCAACTTACATGTACTACTGTACCTAGGTATTACCACTGAGCTCTTATCAATGAACTTTTACATGAGTACCTGTGTTCAAACACCTTTAGGTTAGAAGCAAATAATTGAGGTCACGAAATAGTGCCAGAGTCGATACGATGTGCACATACGCCTAGCAAACGTTGATTAAGAGCATAAAGTATAATAACTTACCCTTCCTTATGAAATATCATTTAATTATTAATTTTAATATCTTATTAAAGTTAATAATTAAATGATATTTCATTGTAGATTTATAATGGCATAGGAATGTTTTGATTCGGTATTCCGACAATGACAAATACCAACAAATTCGGTATTCTTAAGATGTGGATAAAAGTTTTAAAAATATCAGCAGAAGGGATGACTGGTAGGCGTTCTTGTTGCAGCTTCGATCCAATTGGACCCCGGAGAGTCCAGATCAGGGTCGGGAGCTGGTTCCGCCGGGTCCGGGTACGAGAGTGACCTCAGGCACTCGGGATCAGAAGGCAGCTGGGATCCAAAACCGAAGAAATACGGAATCTTTACTAGAAAGGTAATAAATTGTATATGACCTCAATAACTCAGGCATTTAAGCTATAGGTACGATAATATGTAATTTTATTCAGTAGGCCAATGCCTGAACTAGTGGGTTAATTTAAGCGGGGATTTATCTAATTTTATACATTAAACCTATGAGGTGAATGTGAGCACGGACAGGTCTAATGCATGAAATGACATTGCAACTTCTAGTGATAGTTATCAGCATAGCTTACTTGTTCCCACTGTAGGGACATAACTTCTCCCAACAAGCGAGTATATCTACCAATGGAACTGAATCCGAGTTGGTATTGTCACATGAAAATGGTTTTAGAATAGAATAGAAAAACTTTATTTTGTGTTACATAATTAGGGCCCACCTAAACATAAAAAAAAAATTACACGTTTAAGAATATGTAACAGCAAAAAAGGTAACCACTCAGCATGTGCTGCGTCAGTGGATTGATACAGCGCTGGTATTTTAGAACACGTCTGTTTCCCCACGATGATATCCTTCACAGTTTTGAGAGGGTCATTAGACATGAAAAATTTTAGGTGGAAAGCTATGTGATCACCTGGTCCTGATCTCCTGGTCTAAACTGTTAGGTGCATGGATACTATTATAAGTAACACGAATTAATGGCCCATATTACTCGGCCACTCTCAAGAGCTTCAAGTTTTGAAGTTAGCCCTTTATAGATTTCAGGAAAAAACACATCATATATTCTTTGCCCCACTTGTGGGTATGAGACACCACTACCGTTGGGCGGGATATCAGCTCTGCCCCTCAACTATGTCCTCCTGAGGAAGATGGCGGCGGCTCAGGACGAGAGAGAACTCAACGTATTGTGTGATCTGTGCAGTAATGATAATAAGGTAGGTCCCTAACCGGTCAACGGTTCAATTAATGGTAAGTACACCCAAAGTAGTCTGAAACGTAGAAGTTTGTGCGGTGTTTGGATTAAATATACATTTCCCCCCCCTCCCCTTTATGTCTGAGTCATCAATACGTTTTAAATGATAATAAATGGAATGATCCTCTACTGTCAAATATTGGATAGACAATTTCAAGCTACCCACAGAAAAAATATTTCTTCTCTAGCTTCTACTATCAACTAAACTAAAGCTATGGAGCCTTCTTAGATGCTCATCAAATTTTTATCAATATCCTTTGTTTCAAAATCCTTGGATTCAACTGAAAATATCTGAAACAACGCAAGCGTCAATCCAACAATGGGAGCATCATTTAGAAATAATATTACATAAATGAGCGTATAGTTTTATTTTAAGAATACACACATGTGGGTTCCACTCATCCGTACGAATTCGCCCGAAACACGAACGATTTCACCAAATTACCGTTCAGTAATGGGACATTAGTTCATTGCTTTGTGGTATTTTCGGTTTCATCCATCAGGGTTTCCGAAAATGGATGCATCATGGCTCCACGGCGATTAAAAAGATCTATTGTTTAAAAGATCTATTATAACTAGATAAAAAAAAACATTGAGCGTGTTTCTTTGAACTGAAATGAGTAGGTATTTTAAAAAATGCTTCCTATTCCAAATGATGGTGATTTCTACACTTTAATATGATTTTGTTGGCTGTTGGATTACTAAGGAATGTCAATTAATAAGGCTAGGAACTCACCACTTGTCACGTCTACGTTTTCTACACAAGTGAAAAATGGCTCGAGGCTCTGCTGAATCTTTAGGGGGACTTTAGTTGCAGTCCCCCACTTCTAACAGTCAGTGCTGACTGCTGTAAAGGTGATTAACTATTATTAAGATATTATGAGCTTCTGACTTGCTCTATCGATGTTAGAATAATCGACAAGTAAGAAAGTTACAAATAAAAGAGCTCCTATTTTCTGAACCACCAGACTCATCCATCACCATTTGTATAGTCACAGGATCGATAGAATTAAGGCGGCATCGTATTTGTATTCAATACAACACTTGTCAAAAATCCTTCAGTTGCCAATTGACAACTGAAAGGTAATTCTAGTTAAATACTGATCAATTTCAGGCAGAAAGCCGCTGCAATCAGTGCCTAGTCAGCATCTGTGCGTCATGTGGAGAAACACATGGAAGACAGAAGGCTACATCCCGGCATTCTCTGCTGCCGATAGACCCGTCTCCGCCGAGCTACTGCACCCAGCATCCGAGGGCAGAGCTCAGCGTGTATTGCGCTACTTGCCAGCAGGTAACCGCAGCTTCATACAAAGAGGATGCAAGAGAGAATCCTTGATTTCGGAACTTGGTACTTTGCTGACACTTAAATGCATTACGAGGTAGTAAATTATGTAATAATTGCTAAACAATCACACCTTTACCAAAGAATGTTAGACAATTTTTTATGAAAGCTACGTGTTTCTCTACTGCATCATATTGTTTTATTCTCTGCTGATAAACTAATGGCTACTGTTTTCATATTTCCTGCTGAAAGGAAACTCCGAAAAGTAATTCAGGGCATTCATGCTTTTCGGATAAATCTAAGGCGGAGGGTGTAACTTTACTGACAGTAGAACACTTGGAATCAAAACCATTATATTTCTACTAGAGTAAATTCGAAAAGTATGTTTTTCTTGCTGCTGCTATACAGGAATGGCGTTCTGTAAAGCAATATGAGTGAAATGCAAATAAATCGCAGAAGTCGCAGTTGGCGATGGGTCCCACACTTTCAGCTTGTCTAAATGTGCATTCGATCTCCAGGTGATATGTCGGGACTGCTGCATCATATCTCACAGCGGGCACGCGGCGTGCGGCGCGTCGCGGGCCGCTGCGGAGCGCGTGCGGCGGCTCCGCGACGCCGCGCAGCGCGCGCATCATGTGCCCGAGCATGTCGCGCTCGCCACGCGCGTGTTGCACACCCAGGCCTATGAGATTGACGTGAGTGTTTATAAGAATTATACCAGACCTGAGAATGGATGGAACCTTATGGACAAGTACTGCCTCCACACCTGGAAATCTGCCGCCAAGCAGTGGTGTACTCGCATTGCCGTGTTCCGGTGGAAGGGTGTGGGTGCCGGTGTAATCACATGCGCATGAGACGTAACATCCCCGTCTCGGGTGATGGGCGCAACTGGGTGCGATTTAGGTCTTCTCATACTTCGGGCGGAGTGGACTTAAGTCATTTTGCAGTTGTATGGGCGGAGGTGACCACTTAACATCAGGTGGGCCTTCAGCTCGTCCTGTCACTTCATACATAGACATTTTTTCTGTCGGTTTCTACAAATTTAGGCAACAACTTGCAAGGCACAGTCATACGCCAGAAATATCCATTACAACCAAGAAGATTACGCTCTTTTTTCAGAAAAAAATGTTGGTCCATTGGAACAGGGCTTGCGACTTTTCCGTTTGCTAACAGGGTCACCATTCCGTTCTATCTAGAACCGACTATACAGTATATTTTGAAGAAATTAGATGTAATTCATGTCCACTAGTGGATTGTAAGAAGGTGGGTAGACAAAGTTATTCTTGCCGGCAACTCCAAAAATTCCTTTATAGAGTTTGTTCTCAAGTCAGATACAGATCCAACGACATATCATCCAATGAACTCATCTGCAAAGACCACGCGTCACCAACCTGCAGCAAAGTTGGTCTTCATTTCAGTCACAGGCAGCCCGAGTAGAAGCCGAGATCCAAACATGGGCAGACCAGTACCGGCGGGCAGTGGAGACGCACGGCAGAGCACTGTGCGTGGCTGCCTCGCGCGCCAGGCAGAGACATCAGCAGAAGGTCGAGGAGACGCATCGACAGCTAGAAGAGCGAGCGCGGCATGCGGTAGAAGCTGTACAATTTACTGAAGAGGTAAAGAATTCATATTTATACTATCATAGTATCATTTGTGAACACTTGGTTATGTCAAATTAACAATTACTGTATATTATTACAATAATTACCAAGTAACCGGTGTGGGTGCCAGTTAAATCATATGCGCATGAGACGTAAGATCCCCCGTCTTGGGTGACGGGCGCAACGGGGTGACTTAGGTCTTATGCTTCGGTCGGGGAGAACCTAACTTTTATTCCTGTTGTTATGGGCGGAAGTAACCACTTACCACCAGGTGGGCCTTCAGCTCGTCGTGTTACAGGAACTCCATGTCAAATTACAGTCTGTTTTCATGTTTTAGATAGTCTTATTTGTTAAGTTTACGCCTGTTACAACCCTAAGTAACAGTAGATTACCAAATAACTACCAAAAACATTTACGAAATGGCGATGTATTTCAGCATAGTTGTTAGAGTGCTTCCCTTGATAAAAATCAGAAGCCTCAATTGAAAATTTCACCTACATTCTGCACACAGCTTCATCGTCCTTTTCCAGCTACTGGCCCAAGGCAAGGAAGCGGAAGTCCTTTCGCTCAGCGGCCCCGTTCTCAGGCGCCTTGAGCTGCTAACGGAGACCCCCGCCGGAGACGCGCCTAAGATGGAGCTCCGGTTTGCTCCAAGAGCGCCCGCCTCGCAGGACTCCACGCTAGTTGGCAGGCTGTTGACGCAGGCACCAGAGCCTGCCGCTTGCGTGCTGAGGACCGATGGTAATCCTTAAATTCTCTACTCTGTTGTCAGTGTTTCTTAGCCTTCAGTATTTCTAGCACTTCTATTGCGCCGTTTCATTTCTGCGAGAACTACAGTATCCCAATAAAATTTAACAACATTTTATTAAAATCTATATCAGGTACTCTACGGGACAAGGCTACGTAACTTGTCTATTCTATGGCACGATCTTTATACGTTGACGATGTTATTATAATTATAATACTTTTGCCGAACAGAAATCTCTGGGATTTTTTTTATTATTAAGTATCTTATTATGATTAAATTGTTATGCATGCTTGAATATTAAATTAATTAGATATTTACCTAAAATGCACACACTAAAATGCCGAAATACTGGGTACTGGTTACGCTATTGCTCAGTGCTCACTTAACATGGGTTTATTCATCTACCCATATTTGTCAATTGTGGTTGAAGGAAATTTGTTTGACAGCAAGGTCCCCCCTAGTGAGATTCGTTTTTCTCTAGATGTTACGTACACTTTAGGATAATTCTCAATCTTTGCGACCAGGATTTCAAGACCTGAGAGTGAATACTCAGCATGAAGCGATTCTGGAGCTTCGAGACAGTAGCGGCGAAAGAATCTGGTGTGGAGGAGAACAGGTGAGCAATAAATAGCATTTTAATGATAATATTATATCTTTATTTCAGACACGAGATCCATTGACTTGAGAAAATTAACAAAAACACAAAATGAATAAAATTAAAATAATATTATAATATGTTACAGTAACAAATACCAAAGTACTTAGGTGTCTAAAATGCAAGTTGCACTCAGCGCTTATAAATGTCTATCAGCAAGATCCTTTCTGACAGACACCAATATTTTTTCGTCAATTTTTCAATGTTTTAATAGTTAATAAAAAATTTGGAAAATTGAGGAAAAAAAATCAAATAAATTTATCCCCGTATTGTGAACCGTGTTGTATGGTGAAATGTAATTGTATGGTGAAACAGCAGGGCGCAGCTAGTTTGTAATAAAAATTATATTAAATTATTATTCCGGTAAAAAATCATTTACTCGTTTTTCAAATAAATCATAATCCACTTCACAGAAATATACTTAAAGAACTAGAAACTTTTGTCGTTTTTGGCAACCTCTTCGCAGCCGAAGACCTGGCTGCGGAGAGGTTGGCTCTTCACCAGCGACCATCTTTACCATGTCTCCAGATCTGTGGGTACTTCCGCCGGCGGGACTCCAGCGCCCGGCCCATGTCAGCCGGGGTCAAGGACTGTGGGGACGGCTCCTACAGCATCACCTTCACACCCCCCGCGCCCGGCGCTTACCTGCTAGCCGTCACACTCAACAATATACCCATTCAGGTCAGCTACGGTTGCTAGCTTGTTATTTTGGGGGGTCCAGCTCCGAAGGTTCTTGGGTTTTTTTTACTGCAAATATGCGAGCAACTGGGTTGTTTTGTTTTTAATCGACTATTTAATATCAGTTTTTATACGACTATAAATGTAAGGTTGTTGTATGATTTATTAGTTCGTATAGTTCAGTCATACACACGTACCTATACCTACTTTACATAATAAATAAAAGTCCAGTTGCTCGCGTCCGTAGGTGAGTACCCTTTGAATCCCTACACATACCCCCTTGGCTAATGGAGCAAAAAAAAGAAGCAAACGCAGTAGAACTTGTGCAATGTTCGCCCGGAGAAGTACCACCACGCCTGGTAACCTGCCGCCAAGCAGTGATGCTTTGCTGTGTTCCGGTGGAAGAGTGTGGGGCTGGTGAAATCGCATCCCCGTCTCTGGTGTCGGGCGCAACGGGTTCGTCTTGGGTCTTCTTATGCTTCGGTCGGGGAGAACCAAGTCGTTTTTCTTGTCTATTGGCGGCGGTAACCACTTAACATCAAGTGGGCCGCCAGCTCGTTGCCACTCCATCGCATAGTTTTTTTTATAGACGATCCCTGAACTGGGAATCGCCGTATCACCGTTTCGTTTTATCACAGGGTAGCCCGTTTCCATGTTGTGCCCGCACCGCGAAAGCCCACTCCGGACAGTTCCACTGCTGCGCGTTCTGCTCCTCCGGGGGGAAGCGTGACGCCACTTGTGGTTGTGGGGCCACTATGCCTGGAGGTTACAAAGGTAAGCCATGGATGGAAGCTGGTTCATCAGCACTTTCAGCTGTTTCATCATCAGGAATCTATACAAATAAAAATCAATGTTTGTATGTTTGTTCTCTATGCGTTTCGAAAGGATTGACCAGATTGTGATGTTACTTTACTAGGGTGTTCTGGGGACGCCCACGAAGGTTTCTGGCCCAATAGAATCTATATATAGATGATCTCTAAGTGGCATTGCAACAGCTAGTTTGGAATAAAAGTGGAGCTATTTTGAATGTTACAAGTTTTGGAAGTTCATGATTCATAGTCCGTAGAAGAGAAGGAAACGTTTGTGTTGCTTGTTAGGACCCTGTCCTGCCCTAACCCCTATACAGCCCTGTTTGTATGGTGGACTGAACATAGAGTTTTTAATGAAGGTTTCTGTTACATTACATTTGTCAGGACTGTATTATGTTGGCTAATTCAAGAGGAACGAAAATTATATGATCTTATATCATTTTCCTTGACTTCTAACGAGACAAGAGCCCAAAACATTTCCCTACAAAGAGATAAAGTCGATACGATTACACTACGTTCTGCTTCTTTTGTGTTAGTGGCTAACGGTGTAGGAGATTCAAGCTACCCGAAGGCGTTCAACATGGCTTATTGTTGTTCCAGGTTGCGGTCACGGCCACGCGGGCTGGCCGGGCGCGCGCCACTGGTCGTGCTGCGGCAGCACGCAGCGCAAGTCGCCCTGCGAGCCCAAGGCAGCCAAGAAGAGCGCACGATCCGCCCTCTACCAGTTCTCCTTGTGATTTAGTACCAATTGTCAATGTCAGTTCAACTATCGATTAGATACCTATAGTATACAAGGTGTGACATTGAAAGGTGTTCATACAAATCAGATTTTGAATCATGTCTGAAAATCAGAATCCAAATCAAAACTTTTTTTACCATACAATGTTAAAAATATAATTGTTATTTTTGGACAGCCCTAATGAGCGGTCACCGACCGCGCTCATCATTCACACACGCGTGCGGTTACCTACATCTATCCCCTAGGTTGAATCCCTAACGCTTTCAGGGTTGAACCTCGTCAAGTTAAAGTTTGACTTGTGATAACTTGTGACATATCATACTGAGAATGGGGAGACCTGGTGGGTGGAGTTCTAGATCAATCTAGGCATGCGCTGTTAAAGTATAGTCACACCTTGTATACGATTAGGGCTGACAATAAGACACAATGTAGCCATATTACGATCTAGGTTAGCCCGAAAGCTGAGCAAGCACAAGGATATCTGAACTCAGTCGAACAACTAGATCCGAGATTTTCTGTAGATGCCAGCGAGTTTTGTGCGTTGCAGTCGGGCATAAAATGTAAAAAACCAATTCTTGTGATTTATGGTAGAAGAAAGTAACATTATTTATTCTATTAAGTTCGAATGAATGACACCGATTCAATATCAACTTCATCAGGGACCATGAAAGGAAAACCGTTCCTTACTCTGTTTTTGGAAGAAATAAAGTGATGCACTTTTTGGAAAAAATCCAGCCGTGTTTCTGTATAAAAATACAAAATTGTCTTACAAACATTAGTGTTGGCATTGTAGTGATTTAAAATGGTGAGCATAATAAGCTTCGTTGCTAGGAATAAATAAATTTTATTTATTATATTGCGTATCATTTTTATTTACTTCTTTTCATTTCGGTAAATTTTCTAGATACCTATTAGCAAGTTTTACTGCCGCTATCGATGATTCAGTATTATTGATTAATAATTGTATTTATGGTAAAAATGCATTTCTTTAAAGTATAATAAACAATGTTGAAAATTTTATACAGCACCATCTCATAAATTTTTGTGGCACTTGGAAAATCAAACGTTATTTAAAAAAAATTAAGATGGCGCTATATGACATCCAATTATAAATATGTTCGGCTTACTTCCAATAGTAATAATGCAATTATTGTATTAAATAACCAATTAACAATACCAAATTAGAGCAATACAAAATTACTATTTTATTAATATGTAATTTGTATCTAATAAATATATTTTCTACAATAATAAACTCGACTTCACAAAAAAACCGAGCTAAGCTCATACGCCCAGGTGTTGCCTGGTAAAATAAAAAGTCAATATATATATTCTGTACTATATTTAATGAAGAACAATTATTGCTTATAGATTAATTACAATACAACATTCAGATTTAAAAATTTATCAAAAGGGACATTTTGATTAAGTATTTATTACTATTGAAACAACCTGCGCAGTAATGTTCATAGCGCTATGTTTCTCCTGATTTTTTCCTACAATATAACAAATATTGTACATAGATCACGAAATATACATTCAATAAATTTGTTTTGTGTCAAAAATATAGGTTTGAAACATCGCGCTATGAAAGTCCTACTCTAATACGAATAACTTATTAATTTCATGAAACATGCCTTTATAAAACGGTACAGTAAATACTATTAAAAAATATTTATTTGCAAATTATCACAGATATGTATCACGTTTGCAAACATCTGAAGCAAACTTGTGATATAAATTATCCCTTTTAATATTTACACTATAATCTAAAATAGAACGAGAGAAGTGGTAAAGATTCTATCGATATTAAAAACTAAAATTAAATATTGGATTTCGCAGTTCTTAAACTAATGCTGCTAATTAGTCTATATGGAAGTATATTCTATAATATTCAACAATTTTCAATCTACTGTAAACAGGTACACGTAAAACATCGAATCCATTCATTAAATCATGCAAACATTTGTCCCATATGAAACTAGAACTCGCGACCCTTTTACATAACGACCATTGCTTCCCAAACTATAAATTAAACATACTAACATTCTAAACACGTCCCAAGACACAACCATCGTAATAACTCAATAATAATTTACCAAATATAACATAATTACGAAAATAACAACTAATATGAAATTATAAGAGAACTTAATTAAATAAAATTAATAGAATACTGGTAGGAATGACGACATTTTATAGTTCCAAATGGTTTAATAAATTGTGGGTAGCGAGCGTTCAGTGATATCGTTCGGCCACAACCCACACGTTGTGATTGGTGCGTTAATTCCGTACCAGTCTCTAATGTTCCCACTGCAGGGACACCGGCCTACTCTCGATCATTGAGAGTGATTGGGCTCCGATCTACCACCGGGAGCCGAATCCGGATTGGTAGATGTCACATGTCGTCGAATTTTTGATTCTAAGACATGCCGGTTTCCTCACGATGTTTTCCGTCACAGTTTCGAGTGGTTTTGCGCACATAAATTTTTCAAGTGGAACTATTGGTGCACGTGTGGGTTTGAATCAGCGACCTTCAGATTGAAAGTCGGCGTCTGTGCCCCTGGGCCACCACTTGCGTTGATTAGCAATCACCAAACAATGTGGACGTCGCCCGTCCATGTTACTTAACGCGACTCTCTCCCTTGCGTGAGTGCTACAAAGTTGGATACATTTCAAGTCAGCCATTCTAAATACAGTTAAAATAAAATGTCGCTTCCTGTATCTTATGTCTGGAAACGAGAAGCGCTAAAATACAAATATGACAATAGTATCATCATTATTTTGTATCAAAACACATTATAACTAAAATATCGACATTGTCAACAGGTCGACGGATATTTAGTATTTATGGAACTAACACGGATGCAGCATGGCCAATTCTTAGTTTAGTTTGACACGAAGATTATTTAGAAACAACTACAAAATTCAATAGATCGTCTATTACGTTTTAGTATGAGTAAAAATGTGAAGATCACTTGAAAAATTCCCTTTCATAACTATTTCCGTACCCAAAGGGTAATGGGTATCCTATGAAATAATGGAAGCTTCGGATACCCCTTTAATAGTTAGTAACATCTATAACTCGAGAAACATTCTACTCTTAGTATACTAAAGTAAGCTATTGCAGACATTCAGAGAGCTAAGTCTTATATAACGCTATTTCACCGCTCGAATTATACTTAGAAACTATTTCACAAGACAGTGGCAAGAGATGGCGCTGCAATCAACTAGTCCTAGATGGCATATGTCAAGGTCATCTGCGATTCGCTCTCACCAAAAGACCGCGTAACTCAAGGTCATCTGCGATTCGCTCTCACCAAAAGCCCGCGTAACTCAAGGTCATCTGCGATTCGCTCTCACCAAAAGCCCGCGTAACCCAAGGTCATCTGCGATTCGCTCTCACCAAAAGCCCGCGTAAGTAAAGGTCGTCTGCGATTCTCTCTCACCAAAAGCCCGCGTAACCCAAGGTCATCTGCGATTCGCTCTCACCAAAAGCCCGCGTAAGTAAAGGTCGTCTGCGATTCTCTCTCACCAAAAGCCCGCGTAACCCAAGGTCATCTGCGATTCGCTGTCACCAAAAGCCCGCGTACCAACGTATTGTCCACTCTAAAAAACAGCCTCTCAGTAGAAAACTTTTCCTTTTAAAAGCCAACTTACATATTGTACTAAATATGGCTGGAGATAGAGTACCATTATTGATCAAAACTGTATCATAGATAACATTTACTTTGAAAATCTCCAGTTTTCTATTAGTTCCCAGTAGTCAGTTTGCCCAGCATTGTCCCAGACATGTGCATTAGAGTCCCAACGCTGGGACCGGCGTGTAGGGAACGGGGCTGGGAGCGGAGGCTTGCCGCACGCTCATCTCCCACGCGTCCAGGAGTTGCCCCACGGAGCAGCTCTTCGGCAATCTGTCCGAAATAAGAAACATACAATTGTAAACTAGCTGCGACCCGCGGTGTTACCCGCTTTCCGGGATCAAAATTAGCCTGTATTAAGGATATAAGCTGGTACCAAATTTCATCCAAATCCGTTGAGCCGTGTGAAGGAGGAACAAACATACACACATACATAGAACAAACATTGTTAGAAGCGATGCTTGTAAATACCTGTTTATGGTGGTTCATGGAGTTTGTGAGATCTGTCTTGTCATAACATTCTCTATGGACTAACATTCTCTATTGGTATCCTGACTGCGGAGAAAGGTCCTGGGTTGTAAATACCTACCGTTCCAGCCTCTAATGTTCCCACTGCAGCAACACCGGCCTACTCTCGATAATTGAGAGTGAATGGGCTTTGATCCACCACGGGAGCCGGATTGGTAGATGTCACATGTCTCCGAATTTTTGGTTGCATGTCTTACATGCAAGTTTCTATAAGATGTTTTTCTTCACGGTTTCGAGAACGTAACACATAAATGTTTTCAAGTGAAAATCTCATAGGTGCATCTGTGGTGAACCAGCGACCTTCAGATTTAAAGTCTGCTTCTGTCCCTTTGGGCCGCTACACCTTCTAAATACCTGTATGAGGTGATTCTTGGAGCTTGAGAGAACTGTCTTGTTAGAACATTCGCGATAGATTTGGTATCCTGGCTGCAGAGCGAGAGGTCCAGGGTTCGTTACCTGGCGCATCGTGCGTCCATTGCAGCCAGCACGGTGCTGAGGAAGGGCGAGTGGGGCGCGTTCTTGGCGCGCGGGCGGGCCGGGGGGGCGCGCGGATAGTCGCGGGGCACCACCACGTGCACGGAGGGGACGCACGGGAGGCGCGCGTCGTCCAGCTGCGCGACCAGGGATATCGCGCCCTTGCCGCCACTTAACTGCATCGGCTCTAGCGACACCTGACAACGTTAAAGGCACATTTGAAAATGAACTTAACATTTTTTACCCGACTTAGCCAGAAAAAGGGATGTCTTTTTCGGGTGTATATATGTATATTTCTTTGGTACAATTTTAGTACAAACGGCTTGGTGGATTTTAGGTCGAGATATCATTAGATTCGTCTCATTGTGCGAGTGACACTGGCTATACCAAAATTATAAAAATTAAAATGGCCGATTTTTGGTGAAAAATTCCAAATTTGGTATATTTAAACATATACGTTATGTTGGAAGTAGATCCAACAGCTCAGCGATTGTGCAATTTGCTTATACGGCAACATTGCACCGCTGTGAAAACTCTCCCAAAATCAGTAGTCGCATACCAGTCGCGAACCGCGCACGCGAACTCTTCAACCATACCAAACCATTATTCACCATTTAATTAGATTACAATTTATTTAAATTAGTTACTATAAGTGTTCCATAGATATAATATATATTATTGTAATCCATTTAGAAAACCTTGTATCAAAATACAGGGTCTTCTAAATAGATGACCCCTTCTACTTGAAATGATATTTATTATTACTTAACAATGCCCCTATACAGCAGCTATAGTAAACTTTTTACTTATTTAATTGAATTATTTTGACATTTAAAATTATATTATTGTACTTATTGTTAAAGGATGTGATTTGTCTTGTCTGTTTCTAGTTTCTTATTTCTTGTTATTTTTTAGGCTATGTAAGCCATCATTTTTGACAAAACCAAGTGTTCCGTAGTGTTCCTAAGGCCGAATAAATGAGTATGAGTATGAGTATGAGTATTCTCAAGGTGAAACATGATTCGTACCTTGAACCTGGAGTCCAACCTGGCGATTTCCCCTTGCAAGACGTCCGGTATTTCCATTTCAGGCTCATCCAGTTTGGGCATCTTCTGCGGTGGTGGGAGATTCCTGGAAAGGTTAAAGTAACAATACTTTAAACTAGTTCCGAATTGGTTCAACGATACACTCATAGCCATAGCCCTGAGCTGAAAATCAGCGCTGTAACTTGTTGTGACAGCGTTCTACACATTATTAATTTCTTTTAATTTATTATTTGTTGTTTTTTTTTTTCCTTTTGTGTGTTAGTGTGTTTTTCATTGTTGTGTACAGTTTGTGTGAATGTCTTCTTTCTTTCTTTCTTTCATCTCATGTTCGGGGTGTAGGTGAGCTGTTTTTTTTATATATCTGAGTATTTTTATATATCTGAATATTTATGATCTATTTTTTTATATATATGATCGAGCTGAGGGCCCATCTGGTGGTAAATGGTATAATATTCGGATCATACATTGAGTCGCATTCATCCTGCTGCGACCATCACCCGAGACGGTGATAATACGACTCATGCGCGTGTGAATTTAATGTGACCGCATTACTGTTGTCATGGGCGGGGGTCGCCACTTACCACCAGGTGGACCCTCAGCTCGTTCCGTCACTTATTCACAAAAAAAAAGTGGTCGTTTAGCAATGTCTAGGGCCTTTGGGTAGCTTAAAAACTCCGACACCATACATTAAATAGAATTAAATGTATGTAATTACAAAAAAGTACTATATGTATTCTATCAGTTATCTAATTCCCATATTACAAGCTATGCTTAGTTTGGGGCTAGATAGTGCTGTGTGAAATATGTCAATGAATATTTATTATTGTTAATTATACACCAAACCAAATTTTTAGATGGTAGCTTAATAAAAATATTATGTTGGGACAAGTTTGGATGGGATTAAACAGTTTCCGTGCTTACCTTATTTCCGGTCCGTTGAGCGAGTCGAGCGTGGATCCGAACGTCCGCTTGAGCGTGTGGTTGGCGAAGGGGGACTGGAGGCAGTTGTTTACCACTTCCAGCAGTGGGTTGAATATTTGCTCCTAAATAATAGTTATCTATATAAATAAAATTCAAGTGCCGAATGTATGTAAGCGTAAGTATAATTTGTGCCAAATTTACTAAAACAATTAGTTTTTTTTTAATGTAAGGACTTAGGTCCTCCCCGACCGAAGTATGAGTAGACCCAAGCTGCACCCGCTGCATCCGCACCCGAGACGGGGATGTTACGTCTCATGCGCATGTTATTTCACCGGCATCCACACCCTTCCACCGGAACACAGTTAGACTATTGTAGTATGCTTGGCGGCAGATTACCAGTTGTGGAGGCAGTACTTCTCTGGACGAACTTTGCACAAGTTCCACTGCTATTTTTTGTTGCTCCTTTAGGATCACTCAGGTGATACGTGTAGGGACTCTGAGGGTATTTACCTACGGATGCGAGCAACTGGCCCCCCCAAAACATATTTTCAGACATATTATTCAAAATCTGATTTGTATGAACACCTTTCAACATTGTCACATCGTTTTGAAACAACTTGTATTCATTTCTTATCTCACGTAGGAAATGCATATAGGTATGCATTTCCTCACCTTTCCAGCGCCAGGGAGTCCCACCACGACCCCCTCGCTGCGCTTGAAGTCCAACTTCTCCAGAACCACCTCGCATTTGATGAGCGTCTCGAGTGGCATGCGCTTGTTGGGGTTCGACAATATGTCTAGAAGGTTCTTCATCTTTGTCAGTTTCTCCACATCTGGAACATAATGGCGCAAAATTTAGTCAGCATATCCTACTGATATTATAAACGCGAAAGTTTGTAAGTATGGATGGATGTTTGTTACTCAATCACGCCAGAACGGCTGAACGGACCTGGATGAAATTTGACACAGAGATAGATTAAAGTTTAGAATAGCACATAGGCTATTTTATCCCGAAAAAATGTACGGTTCTCGTAGGAAGTCCCACCGCGGGACGAAGCTAGTATGTCATATGTTTGTGTGGTCAATCCTTTTGTGACCGCATAGCTCAGAAAATATGGTCCCATTGAGTCTGAGATCCAGCTGCAAGATTAATACGTTCATGGAGTTTTTTTGGAATCTTTTTTTATATTATAAATGGGGGAATATATTTTTGCCAAGATGCCTATCAAAGGCCGCTAGTATTTTTAATAAAATAATGTTAGTTTATTATTTTTGAATGGTATTGAGTGCAAGTGATTTCACCGTAGATATCGCAGATGGCATGGACACAAACACAACACAAACACCCAAGGACCGAAAACAAACTTCTTGCTCACCAAGCACCAAGCATAGTTCCTCGGGTTCGACCATGGACCCTCTCGCTTGGAGAACCGGCTACTTCGGACCACAAACTAATCTACATCATTCACTTATTGCCCATCAAGAATTTAAAGTTTGACGTAGAAACACAAGATATAAGAGAGCGTGGTGGCCCAGGGGCATAGACGTCGACTTTCAATCTGATGGTCGCTGGTTCAAACCCACACGTGCACGTGTGGGTTTGAACCAGCGGTTGATGGTTATATATCCAATATATAACCATCCAATATATAACCATCCAATAACAACCAATAAGTTATTTTCAGTGGAAAAATTTATGTGCGCAATACCACGTTCTAGAAACGGTGACGGAAAACATCGCGAGGAAACCAGCATGTCTTAGAACCATAAATTCGAAGACATGTGACATCTACCAATCCGGATTGGGCTCCCGTGGTAGATCAAAGCCCATTCACTCTCAATTATCGAGAGTATGCCGGTGTCCCTGCAGTGGGAACATTAGAGGCTGGTACGGTAGAAGCACATGTACTTACTCTCGCCTTCGCTAACCATCCGATGCACCATCCTGCGTAGCGGTTCTATGTACTTGGACAGCTGGCGTACTTTCTCCCTGTACGCAGCTTCCTCCCCCCCGGGGGACGCGACGCCCCCTCCCAGAGGGGTGTTGAGGGACGACGAGGGAGACGCCACCATTCCCATGCCAACATTTCTAGCAGAGAAAAATATTAAAATTAGTATTGTTGGTTATAATACAAACTACGCCCCTCGGTGCTACCCGCGGTTTTCCAGGATCAAAAGTAGCCTATGTTAATCCAGGATGTAAGTTATCTTGGTACCAAATTTCATCCAAACCCGTTTGAGCGTGAAAGAGTAGGTAACAAACACACACACAAACAAACTTTCGCCTATAATATTTGTCTTATCGCTGACAACAATTTCTTCATAATAATGTTTCCAGTTAGTTGTAGTAGCCCTGCCTTCGAAGCGAGGGCTCCCGGGCTCGATTCCCGACCGGGGCACACTTTGTGAGGTGAGCATGAAGTTTGTTTTCGAGCCTCGGGCGTTTGTCTAGTATTTCTGTGTTTGTCCATGCCATCTGCGACACAGGGAAGATTCTTTCAGGTGACTTGATTAGCCGACTGCGGGGATCTAAGGGCGATGGGCCATCAACACTGGTACTCTCTATATACGAGGGCATAGTTAAACCTGTAACGGTACACGGCACTCACCGCGGCGGCTGCGGGACGTGGTGGGGTAAGTGCGGGGGCGCCGAGGGCGAGGGGCTACCCACCCCCCCGCACGCGCCGAGAGCGCTTAGCCCGCCCATCGGAGACGGCATTGTCCCGCCCATCACGCCTATAACAAATACATATTATGTATATTATAGGACAAGCCTTTTTTTTTAATACTACTAAGGTATCGGGACGAGCTGAAGGCCCACCTGATGTTAAGTGGTTACCTCCACAACAAGGACACGACTCAGGCCTTCCCCGACCGAAGTATGAGAAGACCCAGGTCGCATAACGTTGCGCTCACCCGAGACGGGGATGTAACGTATAATTTAACCGGCACCCACACCCTTTAACCGGAACACAGTAACATCTTAACGTAACATCCCTGTCTCGGGTGAAGGGCGCAATGGGATGCGACTTGAGTAGGAGGACCTTGGTCGAATTTCTGCTATGGGCGGAGCTGAAACCACGAAGGTACTTACCACCTGATAGTAAGAACCTCCGTGGTTTCAGCTCGTCATGTCACTTCAGTTTTGGTTCTACATACCAGGTGAAGCGGCGGACGGCGAGGGGCTCTGCCTGAGGAACTGCGCGGGGGGCGGCGCGCGCACCCCTCCCCCGTACATCATGCCCCCCATGCCCGCCTCCTGCTTCACGCCGCGCTGCTGCATATGCAACATGTTGATGCCCACTATCTGATTGTTGGACATTCCGCCCACTGAAATGAAGGAAGCCTATTTGATTTCCGCTGTCAAAATTTAGAATTTTTCTTGGCTTGGAAATTTCTTTCAAAGTCAAAGTCAAAAATATTTATTTTTCTTGTCAAAAATAGAAATGTTTTTGTGGACGTATTATAAATTTTCATAAATGTACAATACTTTGATGCCACTGCTAAGATATTAATATCTTTGAATTTGTCGTATCATTATATAGTTGGCTATTAGCTTTTATAGTTTTCGCAAACATCAAAATAGTATTTAAAGACAGCAAAATGAACTTATGAAACTGGAAAATCTTGAGTAAACAGGCTATTTGTATTATAAAATAAAAAAGGGAAACAATAAACAAGTAACCATCGCAATAAGATTTCACCAACATTACATATAAAACCAATTCAAATAAATCGCTCGTGGACTTGTACACTCAGAAACTCGCACATAACTTGCCAACTCAAATGATCTTACCCATCTGTCCACCCATCTGCCCCTGCATGGAGTTGGGGGCCATTTGCCCCATCTGGTTGCACGGCATCTGGCCCATGGACTGGCCACTGCTCATCGGCATGCTGTTCTGCATCGACACCATCTGGCCGTGCATCTGAACAAAAACAAACGCGTTGCAGAAGGTCAATACCAGGTCAAGGTTCAAAGATCGGAGTGTTACTTACTCTATCTTTATTGACCCCAGAATCCTAATATATAAACACAACTTGTTACTACCGCCATCCGTCATAAACTTTAAAGCCAGCCATCCGATGGGCCATTAGAAAAGCAATAATGCGAAGATTTAAGGAGACGACCGCGCGTGTTCACTCAGCTCGCGGGAACAGTACGGAGACCTCCGCGCATAAGATGGTTTTAGTGTAGTAAAACTCTTTTCATGATAAGCTCGCCTGTGTATATACCTATCTAATACATTTACAAATACAAATACATTTATTATGATCCAAAAAATTCATGTTCATCAATTCAAATTCATCTATTTCACGTTTGTGTTATCATCTATATCCATTTTTTTGTTATTTTAATAAGTGATGGTACGAGCAGAGGGCTCACCTGTTGGTTAGTTGCGAACCCCGTCCATAACAGCAGTAATGCGACTCAGTATAAGATTTGGATCTCGGGTGATGGTACGTCTTATGCGCATGTGATTTCACCGGCACCCACACCCTTCCACCGGAACACAAGTAATGCAAGCACTACTGCTCGGCGGTAGAATAATACGGCAGGTGGCGATACTTTGGTACAAATTCTACAGCTTGTGGACCTAATTTTTCCAATTTTCAAATTATTTATTATATTTCAGTCTTATAATTGTTATGCATGATACTGACAGTTCCGTTAGCGAATCGTACTGATTTGAAAGCGCTTATTACAACGTTTAAAATACATTCAGAATTAAAAGTTATCAAATGAAATAAAACCTACCGTTACGAGACGAATGTATATTGATATTATATATATCACTTTTTTTAATATACTTATATAACTATTCTTAAAATATACAGGCATAAAAATTGATTCTTAAAATACATAATATTACTTCATAATAAATTTTCATCTTTTATCACTCGCAGCTTCTTTCTATCGACCATCACTAGCATCTCATCTCTCACATCTCTGTCTTTATATTAGAACTTTCTATTAGTCTGGGAGTCAGTGTTCTAGTCAATTCAGACTGTTCCAATCCCAATTCCCTCTCCAGTTTATACGCCTGAAGTTTCCGCACATACAGTTCTGCTTTGAGCAATTGTATTGACAACGTTTCCTCTAGCTGCCCCGCGGCAGTTCTCTCGTGGCAGCGGGTTCGACGACTGGGGGCGCCCATTTTCGAGATGCGGCGTCGCATTGACGCTAAATTTGCGGATCCTACGCGACCGTTTTGAGGCGGCTTCTGTTTAAGTTGTTCAGCCATGGGAGCTGCACCGTGGTTGAGTTTGCGTTCGGTTTGCGTTCCTCGAATCAAGTCGCAATTCGAATCGTTGCAACTGCGCACCCTGCCGACTACAGTGTTGTGACGCCGCATTGGCAATATCGGCGCGGGCCCTGAATTACGTGGTTTATTTTTTGGCGCTATGTTTGGGTATGGTTTCTTTTCTATGATAACGCTTCTTTGATTTCCTCTTTTATTCTAAAACACAGAAATAATCAATGATCAGTCTTTTTCGATTTTACCCATATCTGTGGAGTGATAGGGTCGTTCCAAGCTGTTATAATTGGCCCAGGATAGCAGCTTCAATAGCATTCCCACTGTAAGGACACAGGCGCGCTATCGCCAAGCGAAAACAATTTAGCTTCTTAAAGGCTTAACATTGCAGAATTAACGATTTGTGTCAAGTTAAAATAGAGGATAGCTTTGTATCCAATAATTGTGTATGTGAAATTTATTGATTGATTATCTAATCTAGGATATAGTTAAAACAAAACACGATTAGAACTTTCCTCGAAGGAAAAAATTTCCAAAATTGCCTCAGCTCCATGTTTGATAACTTTCATCTCGCAGCCGAAAATTGTTGACATCCCTGACTTTTTTCACAAAGGAACATATTGTATAAATCTGAGTCTTTTAATTTAACCACAATTAATTAATTTAATCTTAAACAAAGTAATGTGAACTGAAGTTTCGTATTTTCTCATTCATAGTGACAAATTTCTCTGCATTCCTTATAATTAGCTAACTTTGGTTCAAATTCCAGGATTTTAATAAAAAGGATTTGCTCACTGATTGATATGCTACTCATAACTGGATCGGCAACTTCCGCCAAAATCTTGTTAACGAAGATGTCAACTTAAAACCGAAAATAAAGGCGGAGCGCAACTGATCATCTCTTGTTTGGTTTGCTTCTCTTTCATAAATTACCGAATTTTATTGAAGTGGAAACTTCTTTAGCCGCGTTGTGCGATTTTTGTTAGGGGAAAACTTATGGGTTCCGATGACCTCGACATGCTCGTGACGTATTGCGCTTGCGCCAGACTAGCGACGCATAGTATAGCGGTTTGGTGTTCATGTATTTCATTGTTTTGCGAGCTCATTTCTGTCGGCAGTCCTTATGACAGTTTTTTTAATTACATACTTTCGTATATTGCGTTGTGTGTGGCCGAAATCATCTCTTCTTTACTCTTCTGCAGTGGATTGGGTGCAGAATTAAGATATGCATAAATTGAGAGGGATGACCAAAGTCGCAACCTTAATATGAATGTTTTGACATGTTTTATATCTTGCTTTGCCTGCGCGTCTCTTACAATTTATAAATAAGTCATTTGGATCGTATCGTTCTTTTACATAGTTCCAGTCCTGTTTTTGTCAGCATTTTCCCTAAGTATTTAATTTTGTCTTTATTCTTCTGGAATACAGCAAACAACACGCACATATAGGTACAGGTATATAGTCGTGTCTTAAGAACTGTTATAAAACATTCATTCAAAAAATAGTACGAGTTTTGCTGTTTGTGTCAATTCCACGTTTGCCGAAGAAATTGCGTGACAGGGTACAAAAAACATTCAACCAAGGTTAAAAATTAACAGTCGGGTGATTTTTATAAAAATTATTTGTAACGCCCTCCCCGATTTTGAGTATAGGCCCTTTACCGATTCCAGTCGTGGATCGCAGCATCCATCCCATATCAACCCATGTTACATCAATAATGCTTTGAGAGATTCCCAAGATGAGGTTTAGCTGTCGTCTCCAAATGTTGGCAAATCAAGAGGTTAAGTCTGGGCCGGAGGAAGGCCAATTGCGTTCTTGCCGCCCGATGGGTTGGGGTCTTGATCAAAAACCCAACGCCGACTTTCAAACATTGTTTAAGATTGAGATTCACAGATTCAGATTGAGATTTGCAAGTAAGGCATTTTGATAAACAATAGTAGTTTTTTTCACCTTTTGCACTGAAAACACGTCAGGCCTGTATATGTCGCTGAGCCAAAGCATCCTTACCCTTGATGGGAGTGACAAAGCTTGCACTGACGTCCCGCTTAGGGGTATAGCCAAAAAATTTATCATAAAGAACAATGCCTCAACTGAAGGGCTAATGTTTTGCTTGGTCTTTCGTTGGATTGGCACCGAACTGTTTGGTGATCGCTGGTGTCCTAACCGTACGAGGTCGGCCGCTCCTTTTACGGTCTTCAAAGCTCGAATCTTCATTCAATCCTTTGATAGTACGATAAACTTTAGTTTTTCCAAATTTATGCAGCAGTCTAACAATTAAGTATTGCGCCGCGGCGCTATAACCACGAATCTGCCTTTCTTTTCGTCATCATCAGTCCACATCAGTCCACTGCTGGACATAGGTCTCTTCCAGTGAGCGCCCGGTCTCTGGCTCTTCGCATCCACTTTCTGCCAGCCGTCGTAAGTCGTCGCTCCACCTGGCCGGGGGGCGCCCCACGCTACGTTTGCCTACACGCGGTCTCCACTCAAGAAATCGTCTATCACAGCGGTTGTAATTGTATAATTGGAATGTATAATATGTAGAATTCTATATTTTTTTAATTTATTTGTATTTGTGCGGACATATCTTTCATAATTTCACTTCAACGACGTTTACAGGGACACAGAAATTAAAACATCCTGCTTTAGCCTTGACAGAGCAATTGTCAATTGTCATGCAGAACATAAGAAATCAGATCCTGCATATTCCATCGGAAAAAAAATATCGAAAATCATCGAAATCCCTTCCAGATAGTGACCAACTTCTATAACCCTGGAACCCTGGAGTCCTGTTACCTCTAGGGTAAGAACCACATCGTAAAAACTATTCACTAAGAAAAATTGCTTTGAAATTGGTGACTTTCTTTCGAATTTCAAAAAAGACGAGACACGAACGCAGCGCTCACTAGCACCCCTCTTTTTAGACAAGTTATTACAAGATAGTCGCTACTCGCTTGACGAGAGTAGCTCGGTGCCCATGCAGTGGGAACAATCAAAGCCGAAAGGTAGAATGCGCAATAGATAGTTCTTCCAAACCCAAAATATATCATTGTGCCGTCAAGCCATCACATTTTATGACTAAAGTGACGGGACGAGCATACGGCCCACCTGATGTTGAGTAGTTACCGCCGCCCATAAACAACAAAAATACGACTTAGGTCTACCCCTACTAAATATACCCAAGTTATGCGTTGCACCCGTCACCCTGAGAAGGGGATAATACGCCTCAAGTGCATGTAATTTTATTGGTGCCCACACTTTTCCGGAACACAGCAGCAAGAGTGCACCACTGCTTGGCAGCGGGTTACCAGGAGTGGTGGCAATACTTCTCAAGTTCTACTGCAACTTATTGTTTGAAACAAAAGGCAGAAGAGAAATTCCCTCATGTGTCAGAGTGACCGCTTAACACCAGATGAGCCATTACGCCAAACTTTACACAAAAATTTTACCCTTTGAAAAAAGTTTATCAAATAAAAGCCTTCCAAAAAGAAACAAAGAATTCAACCTTCAAAAAAAGATTTACTTAAACACCTTTTTTTGGAAGTCGTTTATGAAACTTAATTATGCTCACCTGCATACTGGGGCCGGCGAGTTGGTTTTGCAGTTGGCTGCCCATATTCCCCATTCCGCCCATACCCCCCATGTTGCCCCCCATCTGCGCCTGGCCCATGCCCATCGGTCCGCCCAGCTGTTTCTGTAACTGTACATGAAAAATATTTGAAGAATTTGGGTATTAAGTGGCCGTCAACATCGAGTGTACTTGTACAATTATAATAGAATATAATATGTTTTTATTTACAATTTATAGGGAATATACAGTTTAAGACAACTTAAACTAAAATAACGAATTTAAAACGTATTTCATTTCCTGTGGATAACGAATCGTAATTTCTCTCGTTCAAATTTGATCTCAGCTCAGCATTGTGCTGAATAGTATAATAAGAAATAACTATTCAGCGCTGGTTTTCAATTAGGTTATAAAAAGTAGGATATCAATTTCGAAAATCATTATATCAGTATTTTATATACCCAAATTCTATTCCCAGAATTTTATTACTATTATACATATAGAAAATAACCTGTGCTGATGAAAGTTATTTAGAAGTACGAAGAATGTACCTGCATATTCATCTGAGCTTGAGGCCTCTGGTTCAAAGTTTGCAGTAGATTCGTGGCCGGCTGCACTTGAGGCCCTTGGGACGATATGGGCCCCTGCTGGCCCATTTGCTGCTGCATTCCCCCCATGCCAGGATTACCACCCATGCCAGGATTTCCCCCCATTCCGGGATTTCCCCCCATTCCAGGATTACCGCCCATGCCGGGGTTACCGCCCATGCCCGGATTACCCCCCATGCCCGGATTGCCCCCCATGCCTGGATTACCGCCCATGCCCGGGTTACCTCCCATTCCTTGCTGTTGCATCTGCCCTTGAGGGCCCATGTTCATCATTTGATTCCTTGATCCTGCCATGAAATAAAGAGATGATGAATTATTTATTAATTTAAGAATCATTTTTGGTAGTGGAATGGTGTATACAGCATTTTAATGTAAAAGCTCCGAAATTCACGCTTTTTCCTGTAGAGTTACGCAGAGCCTCAATAGGCCATTTTTGACAGTGTGGACTACACTGTGTATCATGGGAACATAGACGTGAAAAATGGTGAGATTTTCGCAGCAATTATTTTCTTATGAAAGACTCAATATTCTTCTATAATACAATAAAATAAATGCTTAGATAATAAATCTGACAGCCATCCAGGTCTTAAAAGTAACACTTATTTTGAATATATTTCAAGTACATACCTTGTGATGCTAGCGTTTGAAGTGCGTTAATGGGATCGGGCGCCAAGTTCGATTGGCTGTTGGGTCCCTGCTGCGGCTGCCCCTGTTGATTCTGCACCTGCGAGGGCGGGCCCCCTTGATTCTGATTAGGGCCCTGCATGTTTTGTCCTTGATTCTGCTTCGGTTGTGCTGTAAAACAATATCGGCTCTGTTCACAGTCGCATTGTCATTGGTCAAACAGCAAAAAATTGGAAAGTACACTCATAAAAATTGGAAAGTACTTTCTATGAGAATAAACTGAAAGAACGCAGACGATCTTCCTGAATTGATGTTAATTGGTATTCTATGCCCGTGAAAGCGCTTCACATTATCCGATACGACATTAGCGTTATTTACATGAATTTGTAGTGCGTGATTCAAAACTGGCGACCTATTTGTGTGCTAGAGGTTTAAAGAAACTATTCTCAGTTCAATTTTGAAGGTAATTTTTAATTATTAATAATTTCATTAATAGCTATTATTATAAAGTAAAACAAAGCATGCTGAATTAGTACATTAAGGTGATGTGTATACAAGAACATACTTCTGTATTATTGTCCTATTACAACAACAATATAACTTAGAGTGTAGCTATATATATACATCAAAGTTATAGTTCAAAACGAAAGCCGATGTGCTATGCCTTGTTATTCTTCCGATAGAATTATGAACTAAGACAAACGCGAGAGTACTCACGCACATACAATCGGCTATATTTTATGCTTCATTGAGTTCATAACCACACACACACCTTGCCCATGGAGGATCGGATAGGGTTTGACAAAACGCCAAACTTAGTCATAAAAACAAGTGTACCTACAGTACTTACATATTTGAAAAAAATTACGTTCCCATATACGTTTTAAAAATTCAATAGAGATATTTTCTTTTTAATTGTGCTTTGTCTACTTATCACTTAAAAGAAGGGCTTAGAATCTACACTTCTAATTTACAGGCAAAAGTTTGTGCAATACATTAAATATTATTTATATTATATTTGGAACTACTGAACCGAGCGAAAACTTTAATTAATCGAAATGAAAGTACACAATGAAGACTTTAGACGTCGCGATAAAAGGCACACAATTGAAACTATAAATACGTTTGTTTTATTATTTATACAAAATCTCAAGTCACTTATCTGTGATGATTTCATACAGGAAAGGTCGGATAGCACTGACCGAGACAGATATGGTATTTAGGGTACAATACCCAAAGGTTAGGGGTTGGAACAGACGTAAACTTAACAAATAAGACTAGCTAAAGTCATGTAAACTGACTGTAATTTAACATATGTGCCTAAGAGCTCCCGTGACACGTTATATGCTCATGAATACGTTTATTTATGTTTGTAAAATTTGACGTGTCCAAACGATACTTGAGTTTGATTAGGATATTTGAATTTGTTTACATATTCATGAAAGAAATATTATAAGAGTTCACAGGACAAATTGAAATTGCTTTGAACCGAAAAGCAAGGATCCCTATTATTATGCCTCACACGTATTTCTGTCCACCCTACCTTTAAAGTCGTACATTTCGAAACATATAATACACTAGCTGACCGGACCACGCGTTGCTGCGGCTAACGTTTTTGTAATTGTGACTGTCAAATAATAACAGACAAATAATTAGCAATAAATTAAAATTGCGACTATAATTTGAGATTTAAACTATCCTATCTCTCAAGTTGGATCGAACTGCACATGGTGTGCGAATTTTATTATAATCGGTTAAGTGGTTTAAGAGTCCATTGAGGACAAACATTGTGACACGAGATTTATATATTGTATATTAAGATAAGATGGCCAGTTGACATTTTCAAAGATCAAAATTTTCGTAGGTTTCAAACTACGGAAATGTAAAAACCCCAACTGTAATAGTAATGAGCTGATGATCTTCAAATGAGAAACATCTAGAACCATCTCGATCACGTCAGCTTCAAACAGACAGAACCGCATCAAAATTGGTCTATTCGTTTGGGAGCTATGATACCACAAACAGACACATAGACACAGGACAAACTATTTTTTCGTCGGGGATTAGAGATTATGATATACATGATTAGATTAGAGATACGGAACCATTGGTAAACGAGTCCGAATCGTGCTTTGCCTGTTTATGTTTATATAATAGTTAATTCATATTTACTCTATGTCCGCGTGGAATTTAACAATTTTGAAAGGGGAAAAGACGGAATTCATTTTTCTTTTTCTAAAATATAAGTAGCCTACGCTACTCCTTATAACATTAGCTATCTGCTGAAAGTCCCGTCAAAATCAGTGCAGCCGTTTCGGATATTAGCCGAAACAAACAGAACGACATAAATTTTATAAATTGGTTCTTGTTGTTTCAAATGCATGTAATAAAAAGCTGTTATTTTGGCATTACAAACAGACACTTCAATTTAATTTATTTGTATAGATATATTATGACATCAATAGTTTTAATTGCAGTGGGAGTATCATGTGCATTGATAACAGATGACTTATTTGTTGTCATCTACGGACTTGACCAGTAGACTGATATATATTATTTAGTAGCTGCGCCCTACGGTGTAACCCGCGTTCCCGTGGGAATACGGGGATAAAATATAGCTTACGTTACTCGCCAAAAATGTAGCTTTCTATTGGTGAAAGAATTTTTAAAATCGTTTCAGCGGTTTTGGCGTGAAAGCGTAACAAACAAACAAAGTCACTTTCGCATTTATAATATTAGTTAGGTACGTTACAAAAAACTTCAAGAAGGTTCTTAATTTAATTTCTTAATTATTAAAGAAAATGCCAGGTTCATTTATAAACTTGGTAAACAACTATGCATCACCGTTTACGACGAATGTAGCGTGAAAAATGGAACAATTGAACCTTAATCCCTACTACAATACATACGACTGAAATCTGATAGTGAAACGCGTTTGGCATTAATGATATTTTTATTTTATTTCATTAATTAATTGTTTTACTGCTTTACTAATTTCAATCATATTTAAATGATACTAAAGTCGAAATCTAACAATCTAAGTGATTGTACTAAGTGATGTGAACCATTTAATTAATTACTGAAAGAATACTCTTAAATTACATTTTGTGAAAAACAAAGATTATATAATATAAAACGTCATATAAATGTTTTGCACTGGGTTGGAATCAAACCCACGCCCATTATTTGTTTATGAATAAGATACGTAGAAAAGATAAGGAAATCGGTAATTTAAACACGTATTTTCTTAAACCAATTATCGTCACTAGGCACTGTCACACTGGAAAACACAAAATACACTTGAGATTGCTTTCAGAAACAGTTTCAATTCATCCCAAACATAGACAAACTATACTAAAGTACCAGACACGCAATTCAGTACTGAGAATTTCCTTAAGGAGTGTAGCAGTGCTGCATTTAGCAATGAGCATAGTCAAATAAGGTATGAATTTGCTTTGCTTCACAGCTCAGTTGTAGTAGCCTTCTGCATTCAGGTTGTGGGTTTGATTCCTGCTCAGGAGAATCATGAGTGATGAACATAGATGTTTGTTCAGTGCCTGGGTAAATAAGTAATTAAAAAAAAAGCTTTATATGTATCAGTAATCTGATTTCAAGAGTACAGATTATGTTTAGTTTGGGGCTATATGGTGCTGTGTGAAATGACCATGAGTTTATTTTTAAACTAAGAACTTATTAAATTCAATATTGTCACCAATAATAATACTGTATGGTATGTATGAACTTGAACTCTGATAGCAATTCCTGCTGTGACAGAGATTTCTCTCAACTGCATGTCTAGTATATAAGTCTATGATCTCAACGCTTGATAGTGTCGGCGGCGTGTGATTGGCGGCAAGGCGGCAGCTTGTGATTGGACAGTGGCACACATAGACCGTAGATACCAGGGACTTTGCATATTGCAATACGGAGTATATGGAGTCATCCAAAAGATATACACTTCTATGTGCATTCTCGTAGCATAATTGCAAAGGCACTTTTTAAGTACCTACTTGTAAATCAGAATTTCAAGAATTGATCTTGGCTTAATTTTATAATTTCTTTTTTGTTTTAGCAAATTACTTGTTTGGATTTTGACATCACACTTCCTAACTTAATATTATAAATGCTAATTCTAAAATAGGTCAGTGAGTCATTTGAAATATTATTAGTGTAATATAATAAAATAAAGTGCTAATGGCATGCCTGTCGCAGCTCCATGTTGGAAGCCTTTAAACTCCGACACCACAGTTGGCCACTTACTCATACAAAAGAAGAAATGTAATATTTACGCTTACACATCTCCCGAACATGCAGTATTAGTTTAGCGACCATGTTCATGTATTCCTCCCGTGTCTTGGCCTTCATGAACACATGGTTCTCCATTTCACTGCTGTTCCTCGCTACCTGCATGCCCGACCGTTGTATCACTTCCTCGCTGGAATTTTATAATAACATACATGTATATCTTTTTAATATTAAATAATATTCACATCAAAATACTTCTAGTGTCATAGTTAACTATAGGCATGAATATAATTTAGTAGGTATAGGCAGGTACTGATGGATTACAGTCTCGGGAGCTTTCTTTTTTTCGTTTGTATTGTATGTATCTATACAAACCAAACCCTGTGCATGATTTTTAATGGTTCTAATAACCCACAGTATGATTTACCGTGATTCGATTTCTGAATTTCTGAATTAATCTTATAATAGGTAGATAAGTAACCGAAAAACACTGGTAAGACGGATGAAAATTAATCATCTCAGCATCACATATGCATCTAGAATCGAGTAAGGGCGTACAAAGAGATGCAATTCAATATATCTTACATTTTTGAAACAACACTTTGTCGGAACGCCTGGGTTCTCCAATTATCTTCAGTGCCAGCCATCGTTTTATATTTAAATTGTGTGTACGTATTGTATAAGATTGTGTAGACGGATAAAATATTAATAAATTTACAATGCAACAAACACGGCACTCAGCGTCCACAGATCATTATAATATTATCAGTGCTGTGCTGCCAGCTCAGTCAAAACTAACTTAACCCTAAAAGTTGACAGACTGCTAATGGTTCTGTTAAAACAATTAATAAAAATGGATACTTTAATAGCGTTTTCCAATTTGTTGCATTTGTTTAAACACCTGAAATTAAGTCAAAAGCTTTTGCACCATAAGTATGGTAGAAAAGGTACAAAAATGTTTCTTGCAGTCTTTAAATGGTAAAAACATTGGTTACACACCTTTTTGTGCCACAAAACGTTTTCCCAGGGTGCATAGATAAATTAATACAGTATGTCACTAATTTAAAAGACAACTAGACTGCTTATTAAAATAAGTCTAAACAGTGTTTCTGAAATGATTTTATGCCAGATTTATCTTAACTCATTTACAAACATGTATCCTCAGCTTTATTCGCTGATAGATGGGCTGAAATAGCAAACCTTAAGTTTTGTAAAGACTCATTCTTTAATTGAAGAAAATACTATACTCATTTATTCCTTTCACAGCAGATTTAAGCACACAGTAAAAAAAAAGCGTACGTCGGTATCTTAAGACACTGACATTAATAACCTGTTGAGATTGGATATAATAATAATGATGAATGACATCTGTGGTAGGGTGAAATAAGGAAAAAGCCGCCGATATCTACGCATGTTTACTTAGATGTTTGTTTTGAAAAAGAAGTGAATTTCATGAATAATGTCGACCTCAACTGTGCTGAGAGTGAAACGGAGACTCGAGGACAATCCTCAAGATGCATTGGTTTTGATGTGCAAGCGTATGAAGACTGAAAACGATGAAATTGCGCCTTCGCTTTTTGTATTTCGTGGAACCGTTGAAAACCAGGTGAAATTCGGGTTATCAATATTTTATTTTTCTCAGCTTAGCTTATAACACTTACTCCACAGTGCAATAAGTATGTTCAGACTTTAGTTTAATAATCCAAGCAAATTCTTCGATTAAGTATGTAAAATATTTTGTGCTGTGCCTCGCAACTTCGTCAGCGTAAAATTTTACTCCTACAAAACATCAGCTTTCTGCCAGTGAAAGTTCCGTCGAAAGCGGTCCAACCATTTCAGAGATTAATCGGAACAAACAGACAGACGAAGATAGAATTATTTTTTTTGTTTTATGTGCCCTGTGTAATTTCAAATCCATTATGTAAAAAGCTGCTATTACAAGTACACTTCTTATTATTATTACCTTGGTATTTTCTGATCAAACAATAAAGAAATAACCTAATGAGAAACGACTTTTAAGATTAATGATACTATACAATATATGAAACGAGTAAATTCGAGAATAGTGATATATGAATGCCTAAATTAACATTTACTTAAAATTAGAATTACCTACGATGATTAGAAGCTAATCTTGCAGAGGTAGAGGACAAAGTTTTACTAATGGCCGATGAACAAGATTATTGTTTGCTGTTCTGACGACTGCGCTCCTCACTACACCATCTGCGCCCGAATATGTTTCAACTACTCTAGCCAAAGTCCATTGCAAAGGACTACGATTTTCATCCTTTATTATCACCATCGCACCTATCGGTAAAGGTTTTGAATGTTTAGTCCATTTAGCGCGTTGGATAAGGGAATTCAAATACTCAGTTTTCCATCGGGACCAGAAATCTTGTTGAAAAGCTTGTAACATTTGCCACCGATTGAGCCGATTTAGTTTCGTATGAGAAAGATCTTCTTCGGGAACTGCTGTAAGGGGCTCTAGGGTGAGGAAATGACCTGGTGTTAAACATGACAGATCATTGGGATCAGAGCTAATAGGGTACAGAGGTCGTGAGTTTAACAGAGATTCGATTTGGACGAACAAGGTGGTGAGCTCTTCAAATGTGAGGACCTGATTACCAACAACTCGGTATAGATGTGACTTAGCGGCTTTAATTTGTATCTCCCAGACGCCACCAAAGTGAGGTGCGCCCGGAGGATTGAATTTAAATTCTATATTTTCGGTACTAGAAGCCTGTTGCATTAAGGACGATAACTGATTTCTAGCTCCAACAAAATTAGTTCCGCAATCTGCATGAATAACGTTACAGCGTCCGCGACGAGCAACGAAACGACGAAGAGCCGCGATAAACGCCTCGGTTGATAGACTTGATGCCACTTCGAGATGGACCGCCTTGGTCGCCAAACAAACAAACAAACACAGATATGCTTTGTCAAGTTTGGCGCCTCTATGTGCGCCCAATTTGATGCGGAACGGGCCCCCAAAGTCAACTCCCACAACGGAAAACGCTTTTACCTGGTTAATTCGAAAGGAAGGAAGCTCACTCATGGCAGGTTGCAATGGCTGTGGGTTTGTACGAAAACATTTAACGCAGTTTGAGAGGCAACGACGGATAGAACGTTTGGCGGCAACGATCCAAAACTGCTGGAGGAGTAAGAAATGTGTAGTGTTTATTCCGGAATGAAAATGTTTCTGGTGTATAGATTGAATTATCAAATTAGTCAACACATGTTCTGATGGTAAAAATGCAGGATGTTTATGTTCATATTCTAGGCCTGATCGAGAAATCCTGCCTCCTACCCTAAGCACACCTTTATCGTCGAGGAAAGGATCAAGCTTTCGGAATGGTTTGGATAACTGTTTTTTATTTTTCAAATTAGACATTTCTTCGGCAAAGACAGTAGTCTGAACATGTTTGACTACTTGCATCAAAGCGTTATGCCGTTCAACGTTGTTTAGGAATTTGCCACAATTTGCATTATAACGTTTGCGAGAATTGTGAATAAAGCGATTAACGTACGTGACCACATTAACAATTTTATCCAATGATGAGAACCGTGACAGCAGATTATCAAAAATATTCGCTTGATTATTGGCAATCTCGTTGATATCAGCCGATACTAGGCTTACTGCTTTACGTTCTTCGGAGTTTACGGTAACCTCATCCTGAAGCGAGATGCTAGATGAACTCCGCTCAGAGGCCAAGATTCGTGTTCATGAGATAACCAAGATGGTCCCGACCACCACAAAGAATTGTGAACTAATTCCCTAGGAAATTGACCACGCGAGCAAATATCCGCCGGATTGTCTTTAGATGAAACATAGTGCCAACATTCTGGAGATGTAATGTCTTGGATTTGGCTTACTCTATTGGCCACGAATGTGGTCCAACGCGATGAATGCGAACGTAACCATGATAGTACAACGTTGGAGTCTGACCACATGTACACGGTTTCAATATGTAAACGATCGAGATACGTTTCACGAACAAACTTATACAGTTCGGACAAGAGAACAGCTGCACAAAGTTCCAATCGCGGCAGTGAAGTACGTTTGAGTGGGGCTACACGAGCCTTCGAACATACAAAAAATACGTGAATTGCACCTTCTTTATCGGTCACACGAAGGTAAATAATCGCACCATAAGCTATCTCTGAGCTGTCACAAAAACCATGTAGCTCGCACGTCGCAGGCTTCGTACGAGTGAGCCGGCGAGGTATGCGAAGTTGAGTCAAATCAGAGAGTTGAATTTTATAATTGTTCCATGTGTTAATGACCTCATTAGGGGGAGTTTGATCCCATCCAACACCGAGAATCCAAAGTTTTTGGATATATGATTTGATTTGTATTGTTATAGGCGATAAAAATCCTAATGGGTCGAAGATTCGAGCGAGCTCACTCAGAATTGCACGTTTGGTACATGGCCGATCAGACGCCTTAATTTCAAAGAAAAAGGTGTCCGATGAAGGATCCCATTTCAATCCCAGAACCTTTAAAGTGGATGACTCAGAACTATCAAGAGATACAGTTTCCGTCAAGCGATCCTGACTCGGGAGATCCGATAATAATTGCGAATTGTTGCTTGCCCATTTCCTGAGTTCAAATCCGCCTCCCTTGAAAAGGGCGACGAGTTGAGTCTTTGCTAGTCGAGCAGTTTCCAATGTGTCGCATCCAGTTACAACGTCATCGATATAAACATCTGACTTAATAATTTCCTTTGCCATAGGATATGCATTCCCATCATCCTCAGCCAGCTGACGCAGGGTACGGCACGCGAGGAAGGGAGAAGAGGACACCCCATACGTCACGGTGTTCAGCCGATACTCTTGAAGAGGAGAATTGGGACACTCTCTCCAAAAAATGCGCTGATAGTCACGATGCTCGGGCGAAATTATGATTTGTCGATACATTTGTCGCGCATCCGCCATGAAAACGATTTGATGTTCCCTAAACCTCAAAATAATTCTAATTATATTAGGCTGCAATTTTTGACCGGTGAGTTGAAAATCATTTAGGGAACGCGAATGAAAATCCTTAGCGGAGGCATCAAAGACAACTCGGAGACGAGTGGTTGCTGAGTCGGGCCTCAGAACACAATGATGTGGAATGTAGTACTTCCCCTCACCGAGCTCCTTAGTTGGGACCAACGACATGTGACCTGACGTAATGTAGTCTGACATAAACTCAGTATACTGAGTGAGCAGACCAGCATCCCGTGACAAACGTCGCTCTATCGCGTGGAACCTGCGCAACGCAACCTCACGAGAGCCTTCGAATATCGGTTCTGAATTATATTTGAAAGGCAAACGCACGATGTATCGTCCCGAATCATCACGAGAGTGATCCGAAATGAATTTTTGTTCGCAAAGGGATTCATCGGGAGTTAAAAGCAATGATTTCGGAATGGAATCAAGTTCCCAAAAGGTTTGAACTAAAGAGTTCAATTCACGGTCAGAATCCGATGAAGTGTGAATTAAGGTATTACACGCCAATCGAGTCTTTCCCAAGAGAAGCCAACCGAACACTGAGTTAAATGCGGTAGGCTGATTGGAATGCCCTTTGACATGTTGATTGAGAAGCGACTCAGCAAAAACATCAGCAGCGAATAGAAGATCAATGGGTCCCGGTATATCGAAGCCTGGATCCGCTAGAGATAGCGATTTAACATGTGACCACCCTGATGTATTTAATTTCGCAATTGGTTGATCTCCGCATATTTTAGATATTACGTGCATATCCAAAGTGAATAATGTTTTGTTCTTCATGCCCACGGAACAAGTGACGTCACCGATGAGAGAGGTCACCGCTTCCCCGAGGCCGCTTACATCAGTTTTCGTCGGAGTAGATTGTAGGTTGAGACGTTTTACAGCAGATTCTGTAATAAAGTTGCTCTGACTACCTGTATCGAACAACGCGCGGAACGATTGCATCGCACCCGCTGCGTCTCTGACTTGTACAATTGCCGTTGCAAGCAGAACAGTGGTATGCGTAGGCGACCTTGACACCAACGAAGAGGCGGATTGATTCGGCTCGACAGGTTTGTCGCGATGAAGCAGGGTATGATGTTTTCGCTTGCAGGTACGACATGAAAATATGGAACTGCAATTTTTTAGTTGATGAGACGCCTTCAGGCAGTTGTAACACCATTTCCTATCAGTTGCTATTTGCATTCTCTCGTCCACTGATTTCTCGATGAATCGTAAACATGTAGATATTGAGTGAGAGTCACCACAGAATGAGCACTTACTCGTGTATGGAACAATGTTTACCGAACTTGCATTTTGTTGTTCATGTTTTGCAGCGACCAGAACATGCGACGTTGTACCACCCTTGGCTAGCGACGGAGACGCAGACGTGTGATACGATGTTTGTTTGTTCGATTTTACCGGTTTAGAAAAATGTGTGTCACGTAATAATGCCTCACACTTTGATTGCAAAAAACCTTTCAATTGTTGATAAGTTGGTAATTCGATATCTGAATGTTTTTCTTCAAAATTGCGTCGCAACTCGGTATCAAGCTTCGATAGGATATGATACACTAGAATAAAATCCCATTGGTCGGTGGGCAAGTTGATTGTTTTTAAAATACAAAGATTTTCCTCCAGCAAGTCGAGCGATTTTCTAAATTCGAACGCGTCATGGTATCGAAACTCAATATTCAAAATTTCGCGCCAACACGTGAAAGCTAAATCACGTTTACTTTTATAGCGAGTGGTGAGCGCCTCGTATGCGTCGCGATAATGTTCATGTGTCATAGGGAACGTTTTTACTATTGCTAACGCATCACCGGTGAGAGATGCCACAAGGTAATGAAATTTCTCAGTGTCGCTTATAGAGGTGGAGTTATGAATCAGCGCGTTGAAAGTATCGAAATATTCCGGCCATTGTTTAATGTTACCATTAAAGGAAGGAAGCGTTATTTTCGGTAACCGAATATTTGATGAAGATGAAATACACTCATGACGATCCTGATGAGACGATTCACCTTTAGTTAAGACACGATTTATCGATAAAGTTTTATAGTACATTTCATCAAAGCGTTCCAGCATTTCACTTTCCTCGTCTTCAGGATCATCCAAAAGTTCCAAAATGGTAAAATGCGCATCTTCAAAGGTAGTAGCTATCTGTTTTACTTCGTCATGATATGAAATAAACAAATCCAGCTGAGTGGGATCGTTGGCGGCCAAAATACCTACCTCCAGGGCCTTAGTCATACGTTTGTATGCGATGGTGCGTTTCCTACGCAATGAAGGCAAGTCCTGAGTGGTATAATCAATATCTACTGATTTTGACTTCGCCTTTTTCAACGTACCTTTTCGCGCTGAATGTTTTCTTAGAAGCGACATGATAATATTATTTTATTTACGATAACGCAGAAGGAAAACAAAAATAGATAAATCAATATAAGTTTATGAACACGCCTTACGAATTATAATAAAAGTGTAATAAGTAGCCAGGCCTTCTGTTACAACAATAACCACCCCACACAAAATAACGCTAAGCGAAAGTATTGTCAAAGTAAACAATTTTATTTCCTTCCGCGATAAGAAACAGCAGGAACAAATGCAACTCTAAGAAATCCAACGCATTCAAAAAACAAACTCACACGAACGTGCAATATTCCGAATGTCGGAGATATTTATAACTACGCGTAGTAACTGTTACGTATTCCGTGACTTCACTTACAACTTACGATAGCCGTGCGAGCGGCAGCCGGCCGGGTTCCTTTTTTGAACTACCTTAAACTTGGTCCTTCGAACCGGATTTCGGGTACACTTCCAGTTTATTTATTTGTACAGATAAAATCATGTTTCCTAGCTTGGTTCTGGACTTTCAGGAAACTCCAAGTGTCAAGCATATTGGTTCCAAAATAGACTTTGAACAACAAGCAACTACAAAAGTACAGGACATTATTCAGAAGCTCCGGAACGAGAGGAAAGAACAGTCAACAGAAAGCCGTTATGAAGTAAGACACTTTGGAATGTATATTTTATATATTAACTTCTGCAATTCAATTGCAATTGTATAGGTAGCTTAGGTAATGAGCTGCCTTGATATATTACTAAGTATTAAATATAGTTTTAACTTATTTTTTTTTTCATTATTATAATTTATCTTTTTCACAATAAAATAAAATTTGCTTTATCAGTGCATACATAAGTTACGTTGCAAGTCAGATCTAAACTGTCTAATATGAGTATGTATTTACAAAAGAAAGTACTTTATAAGTATTCAATATTTTTTTTTACTATGTGTTAGGCCATTATTGCCCATTGCCCCCCACCTGTTAAGTGATGATGCTACCTATTCACTCTTCTATTCTATCAGTTATTGACTTCCCATTGTGCAAGCTATGCTAACTTTGGGGTGATATAACCATGACTATTTTTTTAAATGTATTATAATCACATACTAAGTATATGATATATAGATAAAAACATTACACATTCCAGGTCGTGAACTGCCACAGAGGCTTGAAAGACAGTGAGACTGAAGAATTTGACTTGGTAGATTTGCAGCGGAAAGATGATGAAGAAGGAGATGTGCAGTATGCTTATGACTTGTACATGGCCGCCACACATGACTTTGATGTGTCTATGTTGGATAATCTTGTGAGGTAGTTGAACCTTATTCTTATTATAGGTGCGCCCTGCGGTTTTCCGGGATGAAAAGTAGCCTATGTGTTAATTCAGGATATCAGCTATCCTGGTACCAAATTTCATCCAAATCCGTTGAGCTGTTTAATCGTGGTGCTAGAAACATACACACACACACATACACATATTGGGTGTGTGAATATGACTCCGCCCTTTCTCAACAGATGTCGTTTTTAGTATTGTTTACGTTTACTAATAAATGACCATACTTGTATTCGATAGTACTGAATGTCAGCTATCTAACGCATTTTATGATATTTGGTTGAAGTGTAAGCAACAATTGTTTTCACCTTTTCGAAAATGTCGGTTTTTATTCCAAATAAACGTCATTTGCGGGAAGTGTTATTACATTATTTTATTGCGAAGAAAACTGCAGCGGAAACTTATCGTTTGCTTGTGGAGATTTATGGTGAGCATGCTCCGTCTAATACAACTTGCAAGGAATGGTTTCGACGATTTCAAAATAACGATTTTAGTACTGAGGATAAAGAACATGGAAAACCACCAAAAAAATTTGAAGATGCTGAATTGGAAGCATTATTGGCGGAAGATTCTTGCCAAACTCAATCAGAATTAGCTGCAGCATTAAATGTTGATCGTTCAACTGTTGCAAAGCGTTTACAAATGATGGGAATGATTCAAAAAGCCGGTGACTGGGTTCCACATGATTTAAAAGAAAGAGACATGGAACGTCGGAAAACCATTTGTGAAATGCTGCTTCAAAGACAGCAAAGAAAAGGATTTTTGCATCGGATAGTCACAGGAGACGAAAAATGGATACACTACGAAAATCCTAAACGCAAAAAAGCTTGGGTGAAACCAGGCGAACCAGGCCCATCACAGCCAAAAATAAATATTCACTGTGCCAAGGTCGTGCTCTGTATTTGGTGGGATCAGAAAGGTATTGTATATTATGAGTTGCTCAAACCATCTGAAACTATTAATGGAGAAGTTTACCGACGACAACTAATGCGTTTGAAGCGAGCCATAGAAGAAAAACGACCAGAATGGGTGAATAGACATAACAAATTAGTTCTTCAGCATGACAATGCCAAACCGCATACCGCAGAAGTCGTAAAAAGATATTTAGAGGGACAGGACTGGGAAGTGTTACCCCACCCGCCATATTCACCAGACATAGCTCCTTCGGATTACCACCTATTCCGGACGATGCAGACAGACCTTACTGGAGAAAAGTTTACTTCATGTGAAAGTATCAAAATTTGGATTGACAACTGGATAAGCTCAAAAGACCAGGACTTCTTCCAGCAAGGAATACGAAAACTACCTGAACGATGGGCGAAGGTTGTAGCTGCAGATGGAGCATACTTTCAATAATTTTTTTTTTAATTTTGTAAGCGAACAAATGTGTTTTATTTTGACAAAAAGGGGCGGAGTCATATTCACACACCTACCTATTACATAAAAACTTTCGCCTTTATAATATAAGTAAGATTTACTTCTGCACGCTCCTACGCAAAAAGAGGGGTGTTATAACTTTGACCGCTGTGTGTCTGTGGCACCGTTGCTCTTAAATGGGTGAACTGATTTGGGTACGGTTTTTTTTATTTAAAAGCAGGTTTCCTCGTCACCAGATCCTTACCACGTTTTGTTAAATCACTTGTTACAGAATAGAGAATTATGAAACAGATCTAGTTTTGAATTCAAACCAGAATGCAGACAGTTCCGATGAAGCTGATGATGATGATGACTCGAATAATGAGAACAACTGGAGGAATGAGTACCCTGACTCTGAGCCCAGCAGCATCGATGAGGATGCAATCGTCAAGGCCATGGAGAATGTTGATCTTGGTGAGTTGTGGTATCCACAGCTAGTAGCAGCCTCTAATGTTCCCACTGCAGGGACACTGGCCTACTCTCGGTAATTGAGAGTGGGATTTGATCTACCACGGGAGCCCAATCCGGATTGGTACTTATCACGTCTTTGAATTTTTGGTTCCAAGACAATGTTGAAGTGTTACCCCACCCGCCATATTCACCAGACATAGCTCCTTCGGATTACCACCTATTCCGGACGATGCAGACAGACCTTACTGGAGAAAAGTTTACTTCATGTGAAAGTATCAAAATTTGGATTGACAACTGGATAAGCTCAAAAGACCAGGACTTCTTCCAGCAAGGAATACGAAAACTACCTGAACGATGGGCGAAGGTTGTAGCTGCAGATGGAGCATACTTTCAATAATTTTTTTTTTTAATTTTGTAAGCGAACAAATGTGTTTTATTTTGACAAAAAGGGGCGGAGTCATATTCACACACCCAATATTTAAAATTTGTGTGGGACCAATCTGAAAACATATAAGCATATTGATAATCTCCTCCATAAGTCAGTTGGAAAATATATTTAGTTTCATGCACAAATTTTAGGAGCGCAGATTATAAAATGACGTTTTTATAATCCCATTAGCTTTTCCTCGCGACTTCGCGCCTACGTAGAATTAGTACTAGCAGCCTATTTTATTTCTCCAAGCTTGAGTCCATACGATATAAATAATTAAAAAAAAACTGATCATTGGTTTTGACCTATATCTACGAATTAAAATGAGTTTAACCCAAAAGTTACCAGTATTACTAGTAGTATTTAATTTCAGACAACGATTTATCGAGCGACGCCGGCGAAGACCAAATCTACGATGACCCATTGATAACTGATGATGCGAAGCGCTACGGAGAAGCATACGCTAAGTATAAGGCGCGGGTGTTGAGCGAAGATCCGGATCTGACTAATACGAGGGGATTCGTGCACTGTGCTACTATCAAGGAGATGGATGAGGAGTCTGTGGACGGTAAGTTGCCGTCATTTCATTTTGGGGGGGTCCAGTTGCTCACGTCCGTAGGTGAGTCCTTTGAATCCCTACACGTATCCCCTGGGTGGTGCTAAAGGAGCAACAAAAAGTAGCAGTAGGACTTATGCAAAGTTCGCCCGGAGAAGTACTGCCTCCACACCTGGTAATCTACCGCCAAGCAGTAATGCTCGCATTGCTGTGTTCCGGTGGAAGGGTGTGGGTGCCGGTGAAATTACAGGCACATGAGACGTAATATTCCCGTCTCGGGTGTCGGGCGCAGCGGGGTGCGACTTGGGTCTTCTCATACTTCGCTCAGGGAAGACCTAAGTTGCATTGCCGTTGTTATGGGCGGAGGTAACTACTTAACTACTTAACATCAGGTGGGCCTCCAGCTCGTCCTGTAAATTCATAAAAAAAAGAAACTATAGTTTGTATGTGTGTGTCTGCATGAAACTCCTTCACGCTCAAACGGCTCTACAGATTTGGATGAAATTTGTTTCCAGGGTAACTTATATCTTGGATTAACATATAGGCTACTTTTAATCCCGAAAAACAGCGGGTAACACCGCGGGGCGCGGCTAGTTCTTCATAATCGTTTAACAAGTTATATGACTGACCTCACAGCCCAGGTGTCTGTAGCTCTGGGTTCGTGCCGTGCCGTGGGTTCAATTCCCGCTCCGGACAAGATTTGTATCACGAAAATAGGTGTTTGGTGTATTTGGGTTGGGTTTTCATGTGTTTTAATATTACTATAATATGTATTCTGTCCGTAATCTGGTTCCCATAGTAAAAGGTATGCTTAGTTTGAAAATAGATGACGGTGTATGTCCACGAATATTAAATTTTAATATTACTTACTTGACTTATAGAATACCCAAGACAAAATTCAAGGCAAAATATAACAAAACATATATCAAAACATGTTTTGTTATATGTTTTGTTCGCCAATTGTAGACCGATTTTAATTATTTTTTTTATTTGATACGATGTATCGTGGTGCTCTTATATAAAGTAATTCAAGCAGTTTCCCCTCACGGGTCAGACCGAGGGATCAAAATATAAAAGTCGGGATAGGAAAGTTCGATTTTTAAAACTTTTTCGATTCGAACTAATTCGGTTTTGAACACTGATGTTTCAGGGTATAAAGAAGACAACGAGGACGACGGTTTTTACTACGGCCAGGAGGAAGACACCGATCAGTTCCGGGAACAGTACGCCAGCGACGTATCGGACGAATACAGTCCAGATTGATCCAGACTTAAGTTATTATTCCGGACGATTTCACGTACGGTCCTCTAACTTTAAGTGAAACTTAAATATTGGTATCGAAATGTGTATGTACATATCGATCGTAGCAATTAACATTGTCGGCTCTACATTGTTGCGATTTTTATTTTATAATGTCCCCGCAAATTATTATATTTTTAAAATCTTTGTTTTTCCAAGTGGGAAAAGTAGTGTGTGCAATCCGCACGGTTAATATTGTCGCATTACATTGCGACGATAGCTGCGGGGATAGTTGCTACGGTCGATATTATTGTAAGATAAAATGACAGCATGGCAACATTCAGTTTTATATATATTTTAACCTACTATTATATAAGCTTAAAGTTAGATGAGTACCTAATATTTTTGGAGAATAAAATTCTGTTTTCTGTTATTTACTGTTTTAAATTGTCCAATTTGCACTTCGGTTTAAAATCACTGTTTGTACCACTGAGCCACCACTTACCACCAGGTGGGCCCACCCACCTGTGCTCGTTCCGTCACTTATTATAATAAAAATAAATAAAATAAAGTTAGTTAATAAATAAAAATGAAAAACATGAATAATATGTGATAAATAATTTATTGTCCGCCGGTATTTTTACAATATCATTGTATGCCTACGTCAGTTGATTTTATAATCAATTAATTTTAATTACGATTAACAATGCTTTACGTGATTTAGAATACGTGTCGGTTGGTAGATAGTTATAAATGCCGTAAATATTTTTTAGCTCCAACCGGGTTCGAACCCGCTACTTAGGCCTTAGTACTTGCTGCTGAACCATTGGACGAGTTTCGCGGTTACAGAATATGACTCATGAATTAAGTTAATGTTTTCCGGATCAGGGTATTTGGGGGGGCAAAACTTTGAAATAGGTACCGAAACTTCTTATTTTTGGCCTTTTGTGTCATTGGCATACACACAAATTCTGCCAATGTCCGGTACCGGAACTATCGAGTATGATTTTAGATGATTTTACAATGGATTTTCAAAATGACAGTTATCCAAAGGGACTAAGAAGCGTCAATTTGAAATTCATTGAAAAAAAATTTTACTTTTAGCATAAAAATATTTACGGCTGTCTTGTAACTTCTTATTCGAGATGGGGTCTTATAATAAATGTTTCAACGGAAAACGAAATTATGGCACTTAACATCAGATGCCGTTTCACCATAAATTATCAGAAAAAAAATCACAAATACGACGCATGTCCTGAGGCTCTGTGAAATTTCAAATTAAATTCGATTTTCAAAAAAAATTCACACAAAAAAACTTTTTAGGTGTCACGTCAAAGTGACGATACGAAAAATCGTAAAGCTCTAGATTATTATCTTATCTCTACTTTATTATCTTCAATACAATAATTATTCTAATTCCGTAAAAAAAATATCTAGTTTCGAGAATTGGCACCGTATCGACTTTTCACTCTTTCTGGTAAGATCAACGAAATGAAGGAAGGGATAAAAGTCGATCGGACTCCAATCTCGATTGGAATAGCGTTGATCAACTATTTCTTTTGATATAACAATAAATCATTCAATTACTTGTTTATTCGAAAGCGGAGTATTTGTGAAATTTTGCTGATATTTTATGTGCACTTTTTTACAAAAATGTCATGTACTTTCTTATAACGTTACATCTACCTATAAATTATATGAGTAAAGTCGTTGGCAACAGTAATTTTGAAATTGTATTGACTTAGAAAAAAATAATGACTTCCATCAAATTTGGCGGAAGTGAAACACCATGGTTACTTAGATCGTAAAATAAAATACACAAAATATAAATAATGTTTCCAACGACTTTACCCAAACTAACTCATTAACATCACAAAATAATGGAAGATCCAGAAATTCATACAATATTTTTCAACTTAGAAGTTTTACGCTATCGGAATTCATAGGGTGGCTTATCAGCATCTAGCCGTGTTCTATGCTGTGCTTAAATAAACCCAAACATAGCACAGCACAGCTTGTTGAAGTCACCCTATCACCGGACCGTTAAGCACTTCTAACTTGAATCTTACTGTACAACAACTAACCTAACCATTGCAACGAAATTCGAGACTCATTCCAAATATAAGGACAGACAAACATAAAGTACGTAGGTATCTACGGAATAAGTCTTTTATTCACTTACAATCTATTATATAATTAGTGAGATACCTATAAATGCGTACAATTAAACCTAGCGATGCTTTGGTATGACAAAACATGGTATTTTAAATTTTGTTTACATTAGAATAGCGATTAATATCATATATCATATTCCGTGAAGGAATGGAAAGCCATGATCCAATCATGAGAGAACCAACTGTATTGAACAATGCTAATCACAGGAAGAATGTCTGGAAAAGGATTTAAATTATTCAATGGAGAAAACAACTTTTGACGATTTAAGGCCTAGTCAAGATAGTGATTTAATGTAGCTCATACTGATTTTTAATCTGTGCTGTTTTTTAATGATATAATATTCAAAGCCTTGTTAATATTTATTATAAATTTTCTGATGACAAGTACGATTGCGTGCTGGAAACTATTAAAAACTTTCGTCTTGCGGAGTCAATCAAATTAGAGATGAAACTTGGTATATCCACGAAATTTGGCAATAGAAAATTCCCTAAAAATGGGGAGAACACGGAAAGCTAATGGCATGACCAATAACTGTGCCTTAGCAACGTCATTCGTGTCATTTTTAAATTACGAATGTGACATATCCAATGACATCGCTTTGGCATATTCGATGATGGCTCTATTTAGTTCCCGCCAGATTTTTCCACGTCTAAATCATTAAATTATTTAGATGCACCATTTCTACCATTTGACTTAGGCCTTTAATCCTTGAGTTTAGTGTCCAAAACCAATGGTTCAAACTACCGGAATGAGCATACACCTGCTTCGCATTGAGTCAATAAAATTCACTATCAATTAAACAAAATAACAAAGAATGAACAATCTTAGAACAAATGGTAATAAAATTTAGTTATAATGTAATAATATCTTTACATATATTTACAGTTTTGGTAATAATAACGTATACTAATACAGACGAAGGTTAACATTTACATAACAGTAACAAAACTCTAGAATGAGGACTTATTTTATGTACACTAGTCGAAACAGACAAACTTACAGAACCATAGACATCTTTTCGAAACTACTCACATTTCAAGATGGCCGCAAAAACATGTCTGTCGGCCTGAACAAATCACTACACAATTGTAATTTCGAAACATTGATTTGGCATTGATATGCAGTTTAAATATTAATAATCATCAATTATTGCACATGATTTTTATAATAATCCGAGTGGATACATTTATACCTAATTTATTTAGCAAGAGAAGCTTTTATATCTAGCGATATTCTTATTTTCAGACGCTTTTATTGGCAATTATGACGAATTCTGGGAAGTCAGAATACAAAATGATAAAAGAAAACTGTTTTTTCGAATCCAACTTTCGTATTAACCGACTTTGAGACTTCTACTGAGATTTCCAAGACCCCATTTTGATTTAAATATCTTTCAATCCTGCTTTTCTCTGTTATAAAGTACAGTCAGGTATATCTGTTACAAAATGATCTTGGCTTCAACATTCTTGGCTCTTTGGCTCTGGAAAACCTCGCATGATTTAAAGAGTACCTATAGTGAAATCTCAAAAAATTCTCTCCCGAAAGCATCAGTATTGGGCTCTACGAGCCTGGTAAAGGCTATTCATAAACGCCATATAAGCCAATGAAAAGGTCTTCTATAGCACGGCAGCGTCGCTGACCCTGGGAGGGGGGACATTGTTATTGGCAGCCGCGTCTTGGTTATTAGCTGTGCAATAGAACTGTTTGTGAGCCATATATGTTTTGACGTACTTGAAGGATATGTCGCAAGATTTGCAGTAGTTAGGGGTTTCTTCCTGTTCCACGTCGGGTTCCTTCTTGATGTCGATCGTGACGGGAACAGGGGGGGAAGGTTCTATGCGTTCTTCTTCGGGCTCCTCGGTTGCGTGGACTAGTCTCGCGTGGCGGACTACGTTGCCGCGGTAAGTGGAGGTGTAAGCACAACTGCTGCAGCGGTGCACCCTTTCTCCGGTCGCTGCTGGGCTGGGAGACGTGGCTTCTCGACTGTCGTCTTCGAGCACGCAGGCTATGTAGCTCTCTTCCTGGAAAAATAGAGATGTATGGTGAGCAAAGTTTTTGTTAAAGAAAGATTCGGTTTGGCATTGGCTATGGTTATTTTATTTACTAGGGCTCTGAAAAATAATGATATTGTTTTTAAGCATATTTGATTTTTTATTAGTATTACAGCAACTTTCAAGTTTCAGTTGTTTTGTAACAATATAGATAATAAAATATAGTAGACGTGTATTATTGAGCATTGCGCTCGGCTATAAATATTGTTATGAAATTGAAACCGTTATGTCCAAGTCCGATAAATGTATTTATGTGAAGCATTGCTCAAGTTCGGGTTGTAGGTCTGTCCGTCATTTCTTGATAGCAGGATAAAGTTGAATTCATTTCTTTATATTGGTGAAGCATCTCGAAGCATTATTCGATAGAATGTTAAAAAATCTCACCTGCATATCTGCGGGTTTCTTGTTGTTGAAGTGCATGCGTATGTGCGTGCGCATTCCTCGCAGCGTGTTCCCGCGGTACCGGCAGATGGTGCAGCGGAATGCTTTTACGCCGGCGTGGGCTTCCATATGCCTCTGCGCCGCCGCCGCCGTCGGGGATACTACGTCACAGCACGGACACTTCCACCCCCCTTCAGTCCCTGCAGGCACCCTGGTTTCTACCACAGGGCTGGCCACCACGGCACCACGCGGTGATCGCGTCTCTCTCTTGGTACAGTAGTACGATTGATGTGTTGTCAGATTGTCTAATGAGCTGAAGTGTATCCCGCACGCGAGGCAAATCAACTGCCTATACTGTGGAGGTGGACCCGGCTCCGGCGCAGGACTCGCTCTCTCCTCCCCGCCACCCGCGGAACAGTAGTGCCGCTTGTGGATCTTGTAGTTTTCATACTTGCAAAAAACTATGTTGCACTCTTTGCATTTCGAAACTCCTTGCTTGACCAAGACTTGCGGAGACGCAGCGGACACAGGTAACTCGGCCGCGAGACGTAGCGCCAGACCTGGGGGTAAGAGCGGAGGCGGAACGGGGTTGAACTTCTCTTCGGGCGGAGATGGCATGCTGGGAGGTTTTGGAGTATGCCCTCTTGAGCTATGTCGCCTTCGTTTTGGCGATGGTTCCCCGCTCGGGGAAGAGGACCGTCTTGGTGAAGGCGATGGGGTTCCAGGTGATCCCGGAAGCGATGGAGCGCATACTATCTGTTCTGGAGTCGTCGACCTCACTCTATTCTCCTTTTCATGTTCATCTGTCGTGACCGATTCTGGGGATCGTCGCACGCTCAAATCGAGTGGAGTTTGACCTCCGTCTCTGGAATTTTCTCGAGGCCTGTTCGCTGATTTCAGGACTTCAGCCGCTTTTGCATCGTGAGGCATGTTCGCCAGCCCCTGGCTCAGAGGCTGGAATGTTCCGTTTGGTAGGAGGAAGCATGGCGTATCTGGATCAGGCAGCGTCGTTCCAGGAAGCGTACTCGCGTTGCGCAGAAGCCCGATTGGAAGTATGAGGATTGGCGTTGTGGGTAGTGCGAGTGCATACCCGCTTCCGGCCGGCGGCGTGGGACCGGGGGAAGGAGGGGCGGATCCCGACGTAACCGAGCTTCCTCGAGTTGCAGTCGGCGTCTGCTTGACAACCTGTCGCGTGCTACAGTAGTGAGTCTTGTGTGCGCGGAAGGTTTTTATTGAGCTGAAGCGGATGTCGCAGTCGGCGCAGTACCGATCTGGCGCAGGTGGACTGTCGGCCGTCTCACCGTTCGATGTCGGCGTAGGCGCCGGGGTTCCTCCGCTCACCGGTGAGGAAGAATGCATTCGCATATGTCTGTTCAAGCTCACTTTCTTATCCGCACTGTACGAGCAATACGCACAGGCGTATTGCTTGTTCGGCGGTCGCGGTGTCTTCGAATCTCCGCTCGATTCGTCCGCGTTTGCGTCTGCCGGCGAGTCCGTTCCATCTGTTTTCGGTCTTCGGTTTGAGCAGTAGTGTTCTTGGTGCGCCTGGAGCGTACTCAAGGAAGAGTAGCGGATACCGCATGGTTTGCAAATGTACCCGGGCGGGCCGGCAGCCGGGAAAAGGCCTGGGAATGCCGCCGCCGCTGCCGCGATATAGTCTCGCGGCTGTGGCGTCACGGATGCGACCGGGGGTGCCGGCGGTGGGGAGGGGGAGGGCAGTTCACGCTTGAGAGTAGTGGCCTGCGGGGCCAGCGCAGGGTCCGTCGCGAGGCTGGTGTTGAGGCGCAGGCGCGGCGGCGACGCGGTGGCTGACGCGGAAGGCGACGCGCCCGACGCCGGCGACGCGGCGCCAGAGCTTGGCGTGCGAGGTTCTCCCGGCATCGCCTCGGTCTCGTTTCCCCATTCCTCGTCCTCACCTATAAAAACAAAACATAAATATTATACACAAATTCGATCTAGATAAGGGATCGGACGGGAGGTCTCGGATAGTTCGGTGTCGATTAGATCGGTTCGAAAGTTCCACTTCGTCTAGAGCTTTGATGAGAATTATTCGGATTTAAATGCAACTGGAATGCTCGTGGAATAAAAAGAAGCACAGCCGTATCGGCTCCTATTAGTGTTGTTAGGAACGATGCGAGCGGCGACCGAGGATTCGCGCGATAGCCGTCACCCGTCACGTTTCGTCTCGTATCTGTCCCGTGTCAGTCAGATGGGGGCTCGCGAGTCGAGGCATACATTAGCGCTCCTAATTGAGACGTGGTCGCGCTATGTAAATGTCGCCGCGTGGGTGGGGCCGCTCCAGGGCCGCGGATTAAGAGTTCGCGAGCCGTCTCGACGACGCTCGTCCATCAATATCGTGAGCGGCCCGCGGCCAAACAGAACAAAACCTTAACGGGCCCCGTTGTAATTGGATCTGATTTCCAGAAAACGCGCGCTCACCTTCCTTTTTGAGCGACAACGATCTCGACCGAGCGAGGAATTAACCTATCTTTCGCGCAGCGATCTCGGCTCAAAACGCCAATTAATGAGAGGCTCAACTTCATTCTCCCGAGTCTGTGAAGATCATTATATGGGCACGACAGCGAGATGGACGCGACGATTGGTGCGGCCGCGCACCACACCAGCCGACATCTCGCCCTAACGAATACCACTCGCATCGGATTGCGTTCGGGTCACGCTATCCTAGTGTGCGCGCGTTCCGATTGGTCATTACGATCGTTGGGTGACGCGCGATTGGCCCGCTAATGCTGCCTTTATCTGGCAGCTTAATGTTAGCGTCATAGCGAGTAGAGCTTATCGTCGTTCGTTAGTCGCGTTCGGCTCCTGTTTTCACTAAGTAAGTTATAAGCTGGTGATCGCTGCCCGGCGAAAGGTTGTAGGTACGCTCAATCAGATAGATGGCGTGACTCGGGGTCGTTTATGCAGCTTTGCGAAACTGAACGTCGATTCGTTAAATGATACTCATCTGTGCCTTTGTCTTTATAAACATATCATTGAGCTTGCAAGAGAAACATGCTTTCATACGTACAAAGCTGAGGCCCGCATGGCGCTAGCCCCAGTCAGAACTAGACAGTCCGAGATTAGGTTCAACCTTTGCGGTGCAAAGAGAGCTCGTGAACAAAGCGCCCTGTTTAAATGTCAGTTCCCTAATGCGTTGTAAGCAGATCAGACATGAGTAAACACGTGCTTGGAGATAAACAAAGCCGGCGTCTTATCTGATGGAAGATCGGTAGCCAATTAAAATGCTCGTGCATCGGTCCATCACAATCGGGAGATAGGCATCTGCTGTGACGCTTTTGAGCGATCACCTAGAACCATTGATTCACGATATCAAAACAGGCCGGATCGGATTCGATCAGACTAAAATAAATCTGACTTCATGTGGATTTCGACATGACAAAAACGAATCACGGTATTTAAAAAGTTCAGCGTTTTCGATAGAGGTTTTCTAAGGATTAATTTAGAATGTTTTTAACAGAAAATTTTCATCAACAAGTCCATTTTATGCTAATGTGCATAATCCCGACTTGGTGGATGGTAATGAGCTGATGATCTTCAAAAGCCTCAACACATCTTCACAAATGATAGCTAAGAACCATCTTGATGACGTCTGCTTACAAAATGAAAAAGATCACATCAAAATCGGTTTATCCGTTCAGGAGTTCACAGATGCCACAGACAGACACACAATTCAAGATACACATTACAAACTTTCGTTTCCGTCGGGGTTAAAAACTTTATTTTAAAACGTCAATCTATTATAACCCAAGACAAATTGCTATACCACTCCTGTCCTATAAAGTACCAACTTTAAAGACTTCAGTTTTAGACTGTCATCGAAAAAAACTCAACGCATTTGAGTTTGTCATTTCGATTAAATTCAGATAAAGTGTCGCGTCGTGTCTATCAAAGCTAATGACTAAATAATTGTGTCGTATAAACTAAATTTGAGGCAATTTATACGGTTTGTAAATATAATCATCACACACAAAAATTTCTTATGGTACCTGAATAATTAACCAACCACTTAGAACGCAAACGGTAGAGTTGTAAAGTCCCATAATCCACCATATTAACCCGCGAAAATTCTTAAATTCTTTGAAATTTCCTGTTTAATTTCTACTACGAAGCCGGAAATCATTTTTGTCATCTGACACATACATAGACACTGAAAAATAGACCTAACAAAAATACGATTTAATAATTTGTATACTGATTAGGTACGTCTATTTATATAACAGAAGAAATCTTTCAAAAAGTCGTTCAATATTGTGGATTTTATTATGAGAAAATATAATATCTCGATGTTCGTCTGAAAAATAAAAGAATTATTTCTACTGACCTATCATCGACTGGAAGTGTCGGGCGTCGTGCTTCACGATCGGACGCGCATTACCATATCGCGTTGATTTGCTATCGTGCCGAGTGCGTTGTAACACGTCACACGGGTTTTTTTTATGGAAATGAGAGGTTTTATAGTTGACATTCTCAATGGCGATAAAAATGTGGGCGCATAAAACCATGGGATAGTGAGCCATATAGCCATAAATAATATTATTTACATTGAAGGCCTAGCGGCAGACATACATTGTCTAGTTTTCTCGTATTTTTCAGTTATCCGCGCAACATATCTAATTATTCTTTCCCTAAAAACTTTGGGGATGGTTACGAAGATTTTAAAAATATTTAGATGATTCGGAGCATCTATTATTTCTCTAGCAACGCGTTTACCAACGAACAACATGTAGTTTTGATTCTATTTTAATTTCATCTCAAGAATTAAGGCATTGTCTGTAATTTTATAACATAAGATTTCCGTAGAAGTTTCTACTGAAACACTAGCTTGCTTATAGAAGTGGTAGTATATTGTCACAGAAAATATAAACAGTCTGTTAAATATATTGAGTAAAGCGTCACTTAATCGTACGTCAAGTTTTTGCTGAGCGTCGTGGGTGGGTTCGTTTCCATTCTCCCAGTAAATATTGTTTCTTGAAACTCCACTATTGCACATTATTAAGATGTCTATACTTTTATTTTAGCATCGTAAAAAGGTATATGTTTACGATAATATGGTTATATTAGGTAGGTAAATGACTCAGAGGTTATTTGATATACTAATAAAAATTTTGACGTGATTGTTTTAAAACATGTTTGTTGTAAAATATAGCATCATGTAGATAATTTCCGTAACTCCACAGTTTTATTTTAAACTTGTTTCAGACGTTTTTTATTTAACAGTTCGTTTGATCACACGCTCTATCTGCTAGATCCGATCTTAAGTAGGTATTAAATTACAGTGTACTGCCTTGCCTGACTTCACTCTCCCTTTCGTCATCTATAAATCGATTTACCGTTGCATCATAATAATTAATGTTAGAATCTATACTTAGTTGATAAAATACTCTTTAGTATTTGAAATTTCCATAGAGAGAACTTTGAAACAGTATTTGCTAGTGATGTAAAGTATATAATCTAGCCTAAAATCTGATTTTAAATGACAAGCTGATTCCCGTACGTACTGTGGAAATGCAAACGCACTCAGCAAAAACTCGTAAGCGAAGCACTAGATAAACATTTCCTTATAGTGTCCACGTCCTGCCTCATGACGAATAAATCTTGATGTCCGCGAGTGCGATAGTGCAACGTACAGCGGTGCGATGTGGCTATGAAATGCCGTGATAGTGTCACCTCTGTTAGTTTGCTATCTAGGATTTCTAACTTACGGCCTCTAGAGCCACGCGTACTGGCCAGTTGTTTTTAAAATTGGAACACATTATATTTTTAAAGTTTTAAACTTTTTTAGTTAAAATATTGGACCTTTTTGCTTTAAAATAGTTTTTTATGCTTAGCTATGGTATGTTGGTGGTCTGTTTGAGGACAAAACGACATAACTGCATATTGGAAAGCGCGTTGAAGTCTAATGTTTGAAAAATTGCCTCACATTCATAATTTCATGCAAACCCCTTGGAGACGAGGTTTCCTTTTTAAATTTAACAATGTAGGTTGCGATATAGTTGACAGGTATGTTCTATTTCCGGCTCAAACATTTCCCCTTCCTTAAGGAATTAATTATGCACCCGATTAACCCAGTTAGGTCGCTAAGTAACCCTTACAAAGTGGGTAATCTGAGAATCTGACGAGTAGGTATACCATATGATTGATGGGGAGTTAATATTCATGAGTGTTGCCACATGTGGGGAATGGCGAATGTCAGAATATGGTTTTTTGCCTTGCATGCCGTTATAAGGTATGCTGACGAAAAATATATACCTTTTTCGAAATGTGAGGTTATTATATACAACATAATTTCTAATATTTCTACTCGTTCGAGGGGGTATGAAACAAAAGTAGTTTTACTCGTAGTCGATTGCTACGTCATCGTAGAGCCACTCTTAAAATATATCCAACTTGTATTTACCTGATAAAATATATTTTAAATGCAAACTATTTATACATATACCAAGTTTATTCTCGTTACCATTGTTTCAAGGTTCATCGTTTATCAAGAGTTAAGAGAGAGATCTTTAAGAGAGTAGAGGTAAGAGAAAATCTGTAAGTTTGTTATTTTAGCGAAAAAAAAAAAATTATGGCTCTACTACGTAATTAATGTTTAAACGGACGCATTTTCGGGGGGTAGTATTTATTACACCCTCGCTAAATTTCTGATAAATGAGACATCACCTACAATATACTTTAGGCAACATCACAAGTCAACACTCCTGAAGCCTCGTGGAGAGTCGAGAAACGTGTCGATTCCCTTGCTTAGTATTCCTATTTCAGTTATAGTTCGCGCCCTGCGATCCCGTATTTAAATTACAGGTATAAATAGGCACTTAGTTGTGTTTTTAGGGATCATCTTAACATAAGGTTCCCTAAAGTTATGCCTCTTTAGGCGTAAAGATCCCTAAAGTTATGAAACCTACGAGTAACTAATATTATAAATGCAAATGTGAGTGTTTATTAGTAAGCTTTGCCTCAACTACGCAAGCGATCATCATGATTTTGCCTACATTAACACTGACACACAAAAGAATATAGGGTACCTTTAATCTACATTACATCTAGATTTATATCAGTTATATATAACTAGTTATCTATATTACAGTACCTGTCTATGGATAGAGCCGCGAATAACGTAGGGAATAGAGGTATGATGCTATACCTAATAATGTGTTTTATATCCAATCATACATTCTAAAGCTTTGATACTTCAATTTAAAACTATCAACTTTTCAGGGTTAAACATTCGTCTCAAGATTAGATCTATACAACCAGCATGAAATTAATGCAAATATTATTTGAAAGCAAACATAAATAACTTTAGTTAATATAAAAAAACAGGTCTAGTAAAATTTATGGACACTTATGGCACGTGTCAATAAAGGTACCAAACGAGTATTTCCTCACGTGAGGTTCAAATATAATCATTACTGTACAAGAAAAAAAGTCATTCTTGTAAATACCAGGTCAGGGTGATTTGTGTAATTACCCGTTAGCTATGTAAATCTGCACCACGCCCTCGGCAGAATGGCTACTGCAATCGTGGCGCAATTATTATATTAGAAAAAAAAAAAACTTTGATTTATTTGTCACTTAATTTTTTTTAATGGTTGAAGCTGTAGTTTGTTTGCTATACTACTTAAATTCAAATCACTTTCGATGCACGCGTTACAAATTTCGATACAAGTGTTATGTGAATGTGCGAGAAATTTTGACAGACGTCAACTTTAGTTTCTGTAAAGGTTTTAATTACATATAAGCTTAAAGTCACAATCATTATTAGTATCCGAGTTCTGACTGGTTCTGTATGTAAATCACTCCACATTCGTGTGCGCCAACAATTCTAATTTCCTCCGATTCCGATGTCCCCATAACATGCAATCTCTAATCGCACAAAACACAGCCCGCGAGAAAAAACTCACATTCTCAAAAAAAGTCTAATTCTGATAGGCGCGGGGGTCTATTACGGAGGCACGCCGTAACTCAGAAACAAGTAAACACGGCAGCGGGGACATTTGCATAACTATCGAGTTTTTAAATCTATGCAAAACGCGACGATACGTTGCACGGGCTCACGAGTCGACCCCCCCGCCGCGCCTTCGGAAAAACACATGCGATTTCATAATAGTCCCCCCTCATACGTAGGTACGCGCGACGCTTGATTAATAACACGGGATCAGAACCCGATTAAAAAGTAATTTGAGTAAACCTTACGAGATTTTAATTACTATGGTTTCGGCTATTAAGATAAGGAAAACGGCGATGCATTTCCATCTGATAAACCACATTTTAATCACTCGATTTGCTTTCGAGTTATTGTCAATATGGCCGACAAATGGCGCGAAATCGATAAGGTGATAAAAATGTAATAATAAACAGTGTAAAAGTTGCGTACACGCATCGCTGGAGGCGTCAAAAGTGGGCGGTACTTATGATGAATAACGTGACGGAATCCGGTGTCCAATCGCATCGATCTCGATTTTAATTATACGAATCGAAAACATCGAGACGGCTTTAGATCGAATATTAATATGTCGATTGCGAAAGCATCGATAACGAAGGCCGGTCTTTCATTCGTCCGATATGGCCTCCGCACCGAGTCGCGCACGAATTCGAATTTCGAATTTGTTATGCGTAATTTGATTTGCGGAACTGAAAAGATTCCCAGAAACTGATTCGCTCGATAATGGCTTCCTCAAATGATCGAAGATTGTAGCCCAACTGAGAAATTAAAGTCACAATATATTATGACCAATCGACAAGTGGCGAGGTTGATCTTGATACAGGCACTTTATTTGCATTCCACACGTTCAGTTTGCATCTACTTTCATCAAAAGCGATTTAGAATTCCTGTGGCATGTCGGGCAGGTAACAAAATAATAACGATTTCTTATTTTACGACATATCAAAGCTAACAATGAAGACGAGAAGACAAAGGAACTGTTACGTCAAAATGATCCATTTCCTCGTTGTACAATCTGTGCGCGATAGCATCTCACCAAACGGCCGTAGCACGCCTACAACACGAAAATAATTAACTCAGTTCACCGTCAAACATGATGTTTAACAACGGCTACTCCCATACCAATTACTACCGACAATCGATCGACTAACAAAAACGGGCGCCAAACACTAGCCCCGACTGGTTTGAAAAAAGAATATGTCGACCTCTCGTCCGACATGTGGACGTGTTAACAAGCCTTTGATGGATCGAACTGCGATACATCGCTGCGTTCAAGATCTAACTGCCTATTACATTTCCAACGGCAACAAAATTGTTTTCTATCACTTGACGCCGGTACCGACGCGAATCAATAACAGATCTCGCGATACTCTGAAGAAATCAATTGAATTCATGAATAATTCTCGTAAACTTGTCCGGCTGTTATCAACGCGACATAACATTTTTTACAGCTACTCATAAATGCGGTTGCGGGAAAGCTCACCGTAAGAAGCGTCGGCATTTAATGAATTCGCATTCAATCGTTAATCGGTATCCGCTATCTTCGAAATTGCTAGCGTGGGCCGCGAGATGCAGTCGATACGCGCTCTTCCACAATGCAAATTATATAATTAAAGAAAACTGTTCCGATTGCGATCGAGAGCCTGCGATATTAATCGAATAACGTGACTTTTATCGCCGTATGTCAAATTAGTTTTAAAAAATTGCGGTCCGTAAAATGAAAGCGACGGCGATAGTGTTGCGCACGTACATAACCGACTCGTGGATAAAATCGAATTGTTGCTTCGAATAAAAAAGGTGTCGTTTCGACTGTGGCGGGCGGAGAGTTCGAGATTTGAAAATTAGCATTTTTGTCGAATAATTCTGGAGCGGTGTCGCGCTGAGCGCCCGATACCGAAGAGTTGGCCAACCTGAGACTTTTTTTCGTTTTACCGGATTTGAGTTAAAATTATTGTTACATTGCATGAGCTAGTTTACACCGCAGGTAAAATGCAGCAAATTATTCTATTAAAATACCTCACTGTAGAAAATTCTGCTACATCTGGTAATCCTCCGCTAAGCACTCGCATTGCTATGTTCCGAGAGAAGGACCTGGGTGCCAGTGAAATTACAGGCGCATGAGGCGTTACAACCCCGTATCAAAGAGACGGGTGCAACGCGATGCGACTTGGGTCTTGTCATACTTCGGTATGTACAACTCCAAAATCGTTTTGCAAGAGTTAAACAAGAGTTTATGACAGCAAAACATTAGGTTTCACTATTTTGTTATACAATTAATGCTTCACGGTAGTTATAGAGTGGGTAACTAAATGATATCTCCTGAAGAATTAAAATGGCGGATGACATCTCGCATTTTATAAACACAGGTGGGTCCGGTTTTGTTATAGGCATACCTACATGGTGAATCAAAATATGAACGTTTTCCCGAACGGGACTGTTAAACTAGGAAAACAAGTTTTCTTGTGACATTTTTGGCATATATATGAGACATGTTTTAATGTTGTTCACGTTCCATAAGCAAAAATACAATGTGGTTTACATTGTATTGTTGGCATGTTGGCATATCTATTCAGTCAATATGCCAACATGCCAACACGAGTATCGATTAAACGCAGTAAAAAGTACTCGCATCTTTTGAATCAACCTGTACCTGGCTATAATTACTTAAGTGACGTAAATTTAAAGGTGTCAATCTACGGGTTCACGGTGATTTATAATCTTTTTGAAGTGGCCCACTTAAGTCATAAAAGTTTTAACAGTTTAATTGAAATTCCGGATGGGCACCAATCCAACGAGCGTAAACGCCAACAACTAAACGACAGCTAATCGCGTCTCTGTAAAAATCTGTGACCCTTTATCTTTCCACTCCCAGACCGCGCTCATTGGGACCGGAGCCGAATTTATGTCGTGGAGTAATCCTGGCCCATTTGTATAGATAATTTTTATTATTGCCATCTCCTCGAGCCGGCCGCAGACGATAACCGCCAACTGAAAGAGTTCGTAATGACGATTTAAATAAGGAAGATGTATTCCTTTCGGCGTTCGATAAGTTCAAATTTGAATTTACTCGTAGAAAGAATTTGAAAGTGGAATCCGATGTATAAAGTTATTAGGGTCGTCCCAGCTTGTCCGATGTTTTTGGTAGATTTATATTGTCTGTGGAACGATAATTAAATAAATATAACCTTTATTATAGTATATCAGATATCAAACGTCAATTTAATAGGTAAGAAAACAAAGAATTCTTAATCATTTTGTAAAGTCCTCGACAATATATTTATCTACGAGACACTTTTGTCGTAGTCTACAGATGATGCAATTAAAGTGCTTGAAATTTTTAGACAGGTATGTTGTAAATTATGCAAATGTTTTTATATGATACGCAAGATTGGGATATTTGTCACTATGAACATAAGTTATACTAGAGAATAAAATAGTCATAAATATTAAGATAGGTACCAACCTATATCAACAATATCTTATTAAATAAAAAGTGGTTTCGTTCATTACGTCGCTCAATATATATTCGGTAAATGATTTGTCATTGGTCCTTCGAGCCATATCGACCTTTATTTTTTTATCGACTTTTAGCTGTGACCGACAAACAGATTAGAAATTATAATGTATTCAAATTTAATGTTGCTAGCCTTCTTTTGATTTTCAAGTACAACTCTCACTTGACAAGTACCTACGTGCAAGTACTTCTAAAACGACTTACCACGGGATAAAAGTGGTTCTATCAATATCTGACGATAATATTTCAGGCATTACATTATTCTTTACTAGTGAGCCGGATACAGTCATCCCACAGTCAAAGTCAAAGTCAAACTCATTTATTCCTTTAGATCTCAAGTATCATTTGGACACGTAAAATTTTACACATGTATGTACACATATTTGTAAGCATATAATGTGTCACAGGAACTCCACGGGCACATTACATGCACACAGATATGTCAAATTACAGTCAGTTTTCATATTTAAGCTAATCTTATTTGTTAAGTTTACGTCTGTTCCAACATACAAAAATACTATAAACATTTCCAATTAAATTTTTTCCCTTGGATTCCCAAAATATTTCTTTCATTACAGTAGCCGTTCTCAAGTGATGCTCCGTAATACATGTGGTAAATGATTTTCATTTATGTAGATCACGCACAGATAATATAAGGATATAGAACTTTCTAAAAGTAAGGTGAGGCTAAAGAGGATATTTTAAAAGATACATTGTGCACAAATTGATACAGACTATTGGCATTATAAAGTTAACCATACGCATAAACTTTTTCATATTTTCAAACTTTCGTTGAATTTGAACCAACTACGAATCAGAACAAGGGTCCGTGCAACTTGACAACGCTCTTATCCACCCAACAACACAAGATAATTACAGATTCCCTGCTAAGTATTCAATAACCCAACAAACTATGCGTGTAAACTATTTTTAACATGGCCACACCGGGTTTATACGCTCCCGCACTTATGGCTGTTATCTCTCACGATGCATTAGTCTTCGATAAGCCACAGATAAAACAGATCGGTCGGCGCCATGCCCGATTCCGATAGTACTCGATCGAAAAGAAAAAAAAATCGATTTCTCGAGATAAAGATGTTGTTGGTTAATTGTAAATTCCGACATAAATGTAAATGTGTAATAAATTTCTGTGTCTTTTAGTCATTTGGTTCGAAAGATGCTCTTGTTAACAAATATAGTTTATGTTAACAAGTTTGAAAGTTTAACCGCTCATAGTTTAGCTTTTGGTTGTTTAGATTAAGATCAGTCACAGATAATATTCTTCTGTACTAGAACAGCTTATGCCAGCAGGTTTGCACGCAAAGTATCCCGATGAAAGTAATGTTTTAGCCCATATCATCATGTATCGCAAATTTCAGCCAAATATTTTCAGTAGTTGTGGTGTGAAAATTTAACAAACGTTCTAATAGACATACTTTCGGGAATATGTTATTAGTGTGATCTTGAACCACTTGTTTAATTATTTTTCTTTTTTGTCTTAGTAGAAGAGACCAATAGTTAAAAATTCTCTTAAAAATATTAAACTCGATTATAAGTCCCACTCGATTTTCATTATCAGTTGAATGAAAAAATATCGAGGCCTTGAACTTCAAACTTTTTTAATGATAAGATAAAGTTTTTAGTCGCCTACGACGCCCTACATCGTATCAGCCTCTTAATGTCCCACTACTGGGATACCGGCCCACTTTTAATAAGTGGTAGTGAATAAGTTTTGAGCTACCACGGGAGCCCAATCCGGATTGTTGTATGTTACACGTTATTAATTTTTAGACATGTATGTTTCATCACGAAATATATCCTTCTGCGTTTGAAAAAAAATCTGTGGTGGTTTACACTGGCTCGTATGGCTCGTTCTGTCACTTTAATAATATAAAAAAATTCCTTAGGGTTAAGTTGATCGGAATATCGGAGTATTCTATAAATTGACTTACAAACCACAAATTAAGTTTACTAAATAACGTTAATTTTATAATGTTTGCATTATTCTCAATCCATACCAAACACTAGAAATAGACGTCAAAGTTCAGAGTAGTAGACCGATGTATACTAGGTACTATTAAAAAAAGAAGGGGCATTTGCTTACATTCGCGCTTATCAAGTGAGACTCGATCGATATCGTCGATCGGATTCAACAATTGCACAATTTCCCGCAAACGTCTCGACAACCAGCTAATGAGAGCGTGGATACCCGCCATTGTTTACAGATGCGATCGCCGTTATCTCTACTAGCATAGTATTATTTAATCTGTGCCTGCTATTTTTGCCGGTAGCCATGTTTTACTTATCGGTCTGCGATTGTTCACAAACCAGCCGTTTTCGTCATTGTATCAGGAGCGTAGCAAGGGATTTTTGTAGGGGTTAATCATGTCATTATGTCAATGGGTTCAATAGTACCGTGGTATTAGTTTTACCTAGCACACTTGGTTAACAAAAATTTGGATTGTAAAAGCGGAATAAGTATATTATTGAAATCCAACACAATATAATCAAATCTAAGATAATAATAGAAACACGATGTGACGCTATGCTTAGACGCGCCAACATTTCGCGTCAATATATCGCAACATAAGCTAATGAAAAAAAAACTCCTAAAAAAATATTAAAAGTCATATCCACATTTTTGAAATCTATGCCGAGAGAGTCCATGATATTACCCGATATCATAAACTTATTAAAACACACGAAGTAAACATAAATTAAAAAATAAAATCATCTACATTTATAATTACTGATCGATAACCACAATCAAGTTCATTGATACCACGCATTTTCAGAGTAACGAGTGTTTAGCTGTAATGGTTGAGAAGTTCATTTCAATGTTCGCTCCAATCGCTTGATATCATCACGGAAGCTAGCAAAATATTGTGTTTCTGACTACATAGAACATATCCCGCCTGTGGACGGCTCTGATTGTATCGATATTGTTTCTGCACGCCAGATTACCATCAAGAATGCACGATAGTATAATTATTTTGATTGTTTTAAATAACTGACGCATTGTATGTAGATCGGATGATATGCTTCAAGCCAACCGAGCGGCCTATAAACGGCATAGCACATTCGCAAGTAAAAAAATATTATCTGTGTATGGCCACAGATAATTTTTTTTCACAGATAAAATATTAACGCTTCTCGCTGTAAGCGTTTGCCTCGGTTCCGTTTCGTTCGGTTGGGTTGGACACGTGATACGTACAGTGGGCGTAATGCAATTATTTCGACTTTATCTCAGATCTGAATAATAGAAACTGACTGTACGGACCGAAATCTGATGTCTGCAAACGTGTCTAACAAAAACTTATCGCGAGAGTTATAAATGATAGGAGCAGAAACATGGTAAAGTATTTTAATAGGTTTTGTTACATACCTAATATGTAAATTGGACATAAGATATTTTGTTAGAAAATCTTTAGCAAAAAGCAGCTTGCAGGGTATTTCTAAGATACCCCTCAATGAAGGCAAAATGTTTTGTTCTTGCGTAGTTTTAGCGCCACCAACAGAATGCGGTACTAAAGACTATGCACTTAAGACATCTCGAGAGGTGCTTCTCTTTTTTTGATATTATAAAAGTTACGGAACGTTCTCATATCCCACTTGAGTTATTACTGTTAAGTTGTTACGGCCGGCCCGTCGCTCTGATACGGGGATGAAACGTCTCTTGCGCCTGTAATTCCAGCGGCACCCACACCTTTTTACCGGAAAACAGCAATCCTTCAATCAGTGGTGGGCCATCGTCAAGTGGGTTAATACCTAGATTGTTTTGAATTGAGAATGTAAATTTAAATATAGTGACATATTAACATAACTAGGTAGGCACTATAATTATAAAAAATATGAATTCTGAAACCAGTGTTCAACCAACGTGACGCGAAGCCGTGCTGTGACAGATCTTGTTCTAAACTGCGTGAGGTAAGAAGGTCGTTCCAAATTTGAAATATTGCGCATAAGATGACTTCCAATTTTTGATTTCACTTTTAGTTGAGATTGGAATAATAATGATTGTTCGAAATTTGATATATTCAGAAAACACAAGTAAACTTACAGCTTTCTTTTTAATTTCTTGTAATTGTGGTGGGCAGAAAAGTGATTGATATTCAACAGGTGCGGATACTGAACGTGCAGCAAATTAGGGAGTTGTTGATAGTGGCATCAAGGCGACGCGAATCGCGCGCCTCAATCGCGTTGAATCGACGATCGCCGTCAATCCGCCAGTAACGAACTATTGTATGCAAACGCGATTATGCAGCCCTTAGATACGCGTTTTTACGATAATAATACACGAATGCGAAGTCGCTTGGCCAATTTGGATTGTTTATTGGTCAGAATCGGTTACTAATTTTATTATCTGTGCGTAAAGATCCTGGAAACTGGTACCATGCAATTGTATGGAAAAATGATAGGCTTGTTAGTTAAATAAAATCTGAGTTAACATAATCAGTAAGTAAATTCTGTCACGTTCAGTAATATGGCAAGTTTTATTGTTCCTATGAAATATTGTATTGTTGCTATGTTTAATTTTTAAATTTTATGTTACGTTCCATTTTCCAGCTATTTTAATTTAATTATTTAATTTGTTGTTTTGTGACGTTCCTATGCTTGTCTGTTTTGAATGGCTCTGATCATAGATCTTGTGTTTAAAAGTATGTGTATAATTTTAATTTTAATTTTAACGTAACCAAGTGTTCCTTATGGTTCCTACGGTGAAATATGAGTATGAGTATGAGTATGAGTATTCAAGTAGTATATAAAATTTCTATATTAGAGAATGAAAATGAATGTTTTAAATTTTAGTTAATGACGATAAGTATATGGATATATAGATATCTACCTATATAAAACAAAGTGGGGTTTGGTGGAAAACTTTTAACTCGAGAACGGCCATACTAATTTTCATGATTTTTGATTTGTCATATTTCATCCCGAATAGCAGAAAAACATTGGAAAATTTACGAAAAAATAAAATAAATTTATCCTCGAATTCCCACGGAAACGGGAACTATGCGGGTGAAACTGCAGGACGCAGCTAGTTGTTAAATAAAGAGCAATATTAGCAAAACAAAGTACGGTATTAAATCCAGGATGACAGGAAGAAATTCATGTTACCAATTTTTCCGCAATCACCCATATTATAAATCCCATTGTATTGCTAAGATAGCCTGTGGCATCGACTTGATCCTTTCCTAAACCGTCCCGAAGCACTGTAATCCGCTCTTTCCAATTCAAATTCAACATTGTAACTTTCATTTTTGCGTTCATAATCGCGCGCCACTTTGTAACTTATATGACGTTTTGTCATTACACTTCATTGAGCTTTTCCCAACAAACGCCGAGCGGTGCCGCCGCAAATTCAGCCTTGTTGGGGGGGTAATAGAGTTGTGTTTGGAAAGAAGGGGTAGAGTGGCATAGGGCATTCATTCTGCATTGTTACTGGCGCTATCGGCATCACCTTAATGATGTCTCGATGCTGGATAGCCATTGTGTTGGATGTAAATTTGTTGCCGTCGGCGCGGGTAATGATGTGAGAACAAACTGAGATCCCGATAGCCAGATCTGGATCGCTCTCGGCCCACTGTGCACGGATTGTATTCGGCTTTCGGCGTTCGGCCTAAGCATTGTTGTTTTTGAATGTCGAATGAGCATTGTCTTTCAGCCTGTCTTGTAAATCATAAAATTTTGCCGTTTATGGTGCAGCAAAAAGGAGGTTGTATATCGAACTACACCTATTTTTACATCTATGGTTTTACACAAACTATTGGATACTTAATAATTTATTCTAACTATCTCAATTTCTAAAATAATATTATAAATGCGAATGTGAGTTTGTTATTTACGCTTTTACATCTGAACTACCTACACAACCGATCACACAAATTGAAAGGGTAGATACCCTTTTATACAAAATGCACAATACCTAATGCGAGCGCAGCTGCGAGCAAAAGCTAGTATCCAATACCTACTTTCACACTGACTATCAGAACCGCGACGTGCACTAAATAAACATAGAGCTTATCTACTTAATTAATGTATCTAAGACAGACTTCCATCATCGACACAGTGTTAATTATATCAAATAAACCAATGAAACCAATGAGATTTTTTATCTTTAATTATTTATAGCTTTTTCACCAATAGCTTAAACCAGTTATTATTTAATAACTGGTTTACTATGAGTAAGTCTTGATTACTTGAAAAGTAATTATTTTTGAATTATACTAATTGCTTATAAACATTTATTCATTACAATCGTAAAGCCTTTGCAGTTCATATCGTTGTTTTAAAATCTCACACCTCTCTGATAGAACTTATTAAGAAATCTCCATAAAAGATACACGAAACTCGATGAAAATTAGTAACATTGGTGTCAAATTTAAAACTACTGAATTGTAAATATCCCTTATAATGGAACCATAACAACGATTACCTAAACGTCCCACTTAAAGTGGATAAATGCTACACTTTTTATAACTATTGTTTTCGTTTTCTAAATAACAAAATGCTAAAGCGACCTCTTTTCGCCGCGTCACAAAAAGTGATGCGTGCAAAAAGGTTTACTAGAACCTTTACACGCGAGTTGGCAACACTCAAACGGTCTACGCTTAAAGCAATGGCGTCGTCATTAGCTAGATGCGCTACTATTCTGTCGAATAGACAAAATTTTCGTGAATAAAGCGACATAATGATGTTTTGGGGAAAACACGATAAATAAACCAACTAGAATGAGCTTTATGAAAAATGACGCGGTTAATTAATTTTGGAGGGAAATTAGCCGCCATTTTGTAGGGTAGAGGATAGTGTACTGACCTAATAGCCACCATGTTTAATCGAGCGATGTTTTTGTTGCTGTTTAGTGAAATAGTTAGACGTGTGCCAGCTCAGGAAAATAGCTTTTAAATAAAAAAATATTAAATACTGTCAAGAACACACCAGTGCGAGTGCACCACTGCTTGGCGGCAGATTATCAGACATAAAAGCAGTACTTCTACTACTTTTTGTTGCTCCTTTAGCATAACCCCTGCTTTAAACGACCCAACGCTTTCTCCCGTAGGTGTGGTATAGATAGAACGATTAGAATATAAGGGGTAATGCAAAAATTGCGTAAAAAAGTTAGGTAGATAGATATCGGAGCACGTATGACACTGCTTAATATAATATTAATAACAAATCTTTATTTCAGGCAATTAACGTTTTTGCATAAATACAAAAAATTAAGCCCATAGAACCTTACAGACTAACTGTCAGCAGCAGATGTAGAATATAGATAGAGCAGGTTCATGGGCGTACCCAGTTTCTGGGCTATGGGGCCTTTTTTTCATACACGCTACACAAACAGACCTACATGAAACATTAGGTATATGTAGTGTCTAGGGCAAACAGCCGCAAATGATCCTGCTTTATAGGTAGTTAAATTAATATAGGTAAATTTGACTATATGCATGCATTTTTATTTTAAATTTCCATTTCCAGTGGGGGGCAGCTGCCTCCCCCTGCCCCCCAACCCACCCCCCAAGTTCCAAGTAAGATGCGCTAACGCAGGCGGCAGGAGAGGGGCGTTGAGTCACCGCATTTCGAACTGATTAAATCAATTGTAGTCTGCACAATCGGTGATAGTAATTGGTTGTATGCGTTACGTCTTACTAATTAACTCAACTCACCCTTCCCCTATCAGATTACAGTCTAAAATTGTCGAAACGCGTAAAGTTCCACGTTGGTGGAATTTCGCGGGCAATTACGAAGAAATTACTTTGAATTAATGGCCAAACGATATCAAAGATACATCGCAAAGAGACGGCTATTGTTCACCGCCACCCACTGCTTTCGATCTAAGCCCCTGACAATAGGGAAATTAAGAATCAATTGTACAAGGAAACGATTCGAATTGCTCTTTGCTAAACTCAAATTACTGCCTACTTGGGTATTTTATAAGTATACTTTAAGTATATGTATATACTCACTAAACTCATCCCATACTATTATATTTAGCGCTTGTACAAGATTTTTATAAATGCAGTTAGAAAATGTGTGTTCTTTTTTATGCTATGGCGGAACGTCCTGGCGGCCCAACTAATGTTAATTGTTTACTCCCGCTCATAGACAAGAGCAATACGACTTAGGTCCTCCCGACTGAAGTATGAGAAGACCTAAGTCGCACCCCATTGCACCCCGACGAGGATATTACGTCCCCGCACATGAGATTTCACCGGTACCCGCACCCTTCCACCGGAACACAGCAATGGCAGATAACTTTGCACAAGTCCTATACCTACTTTTTGTATCAGAAACTATACTTAACATTTTCAGTTATAATAAAAATTTGCGTTCATAATTAATCAATCGCATTTGAAACTATACTACCTTTTGTATGAATAACTTGCCCTCAATTTGCAACGTATTGGAAAACAGTAATGTTGAATTAAAGAGAAATAAACAAATAAAATTGAATTTGTTGATTCCATTTAACGGCCATGACGCCAACTTAAAACTGGGCCAAGAATTGTTGAACTTACACATTTGAAAGTTTCGAGACAGCGCTATAATATTGTATTTTGGCAGATGGTATCACTGCGGTGTCCACACTGAGCTGTCCGGCGCGGACTCTCGATCGCGGCCTCGATACCGATGGCAATATACTGACAGGCGCAATGCTACGACATGCCAACTTAGTGGTCCAAATGTGTCTACATGCCAGTTGACAGTTAACCAAAATCGCTTTGGTTCAAGAGCAAATTTAAAGCAACACGCCGCTAAAAATGTTTTCGCTACTATAATTATGCGCTTGACGTTACTGAAGTGTGCAAGGAAAAGAAAAACATGAAAATATAAATAACAAAACAAAAAAGCCGACTAACATTTAAACATATAACTTGTGTATATTTTTGTAAGCCATTTACAAATCCCTATATTTTGATACGCCATTCGATAGGAATCGAGATTTTTTTGAATATGGCGCCAAATATCGGCCGTTTTAATATTTATAATGTAGATGTAGATGTCAGCGTTACTATCAGACGAATCTAAAGACACCTTTCAAACTACTTCAAGCTGTTTAGGCTACAGAGCGTGCCAAAGAAATATACAAACATGCATACGAGTATATATAACCTTCCTTGGCCCATACGGATAATATTCGATGGCAATTTAAAACACTACCATTAAAAATTATCGTAATTATCTAAAAATGTTAATGCAGATTTTAAATTTACTTATTGAAATTCCCGCATTACCTTGGATAATTCAATAGGCAACAAATCTAATGCATAAAAGTGTGCCTTCCTTTTCCATCCAGAAACAAGACTTTTTTTAAATATCCCGGTCTTTATACGGAAGTTTGACAGGTGGCATGGTGGCCACACTGACCTGCCTACCGCGAACCTGAGATCGCGCGGTCCGATATCAAATGACAATATACTGACAGGCGCGATGCTCCGACGATACTCACGTGTGGGCACCCTAACTTTTTATGCGATTGCAGATTGTATTGTGTTATGAATCGATATTTATTTCTCCTTGTCTTGTATCTTGTGTTTTTGCGCGTTATTTTGCGATTATTTTCATGTTGCATATTGGTTTTGTAACATTGGTCAGAAGACGGTTTTTACCCGACTGTGCCAGTAGGAAGGTTATGTTTTTCAAGTGTATGTATTGATATATTTTAGGTTGAGAGGTGTGGTAAAATTCGTCTTAATTGTGAGAGCGACACTGCCTCTATCAAAATTATAAAAAACTAAAATGGCTGATTTTTGGCGTCATATTAACACTTAAAAAAATATTTTTCCTCAAAACCTATCGAGTATCAAAATAAATGGCTAATAAAAATATGTAAAACATGTTAAAATGTAATTTGGAATTTTCCACGCAATCGGGTTTTTCGTTTTTCTCAATAATTTATTGTTTAATGCATCCTATTAATGATAAGAAAAATTGGTAATTCGACCTCGAAACGTAGCAGTCTAAGCAACCTGTGAAACTTACCTAACCGTCCAAAGGCGATTTCCACAAGGGAAAAAAGACAATTTCAAAAAAATTAAGATTGTTAAGTTATTACTTACCTAAACAACATATGGTAAAAATAACAGCGGGAAAGCCTTTAATTTTCTAACTTCTGAGCAATAAAAATATACTGAAAGAGTTACCGAATACTCATATCATGAGGTCAAACTCACACTTGACTCAAATTTGGTTTTGTGACCCCACTCAAACTACTTTATTAATCAATGATTTACATTAACAAGATTTCAAAAGATCTTATCAAGAGAATTTAATTTTCTTATCAGTGTTGTGTAGATTTATTATTATGGTCCTATCAATTAGTTCGCTTTGGATAAACAGGTTCCGATCTAGATTAGAAAGTTTGATACAAATGTTTGCAAAATGTTATAGATCAATATTTTTTTAATGATTCTGTTTTGTTCTTTAATCAACGTTGGTTGACCTTGTACCTAAGTCCTATCAGAATATTTGTTAAGAAGCCATGAGACATTAAAACTGAGCTTTAAGATCATTAAAGAGGCAACTTAATTCGAATTAATAATGTTATAATAAAAGAATTAAAATAGTTATAATTATATTTTTTTTTGTAGTAAAGGCTAAACAGTATCAATGTTGCCAGAGATCTAGATGGCAATGACAATTGTATTATTCCATGTGTCCACTTAATTATTTTTAATTTTGGGTTTACGTTTGTGGCTTTTTATTAATTCCGTTTGAATATGTTTAATGTAACTGTCAAATTTCCGATAATTTTGCATGTTTGTATCCCAATTATGCTAATTTTGTTGGATTAGAATAGAATAGAATAATATTTATTTTGACACGATATAGGTACATTCAGTGGACAATAGTAGGTGACAGAAATAGGTAGGACAGTAACATGTGTTACTATTTTTTTACAAATAAAACACAGTTAATATACAGAAAATTAAGAACATTACATGTTAATCCCACGTCTTCCAATTCCGTAATCACTATCTCGGATAGTAGTCGAGTCAAAAATGGCTCCAGCTCAGCATGTGTCAGGCAGGCACCTAGGTACCTACCAGACGCTAGATTACATAGACAGTCTTATTTTCATCCATTATTCCTATGCTATGTTCTAGGGGTGACCTTTTTGTATGACAGAAACGTCCATAGGCGAGACACTCACGCCAATTTATAATGGCAGTATATTTATATTGCCAGGCCAAAGCTGCTATAGTTGTGGCGAATTTAAAAGCCATTTGGGACATTAGGTGTCCGTTTTCACCTGTGCACCTCGGCCCCATTCGAAGACACTTACCTGAAAAATGAAAAGGTTACGTCAGTTAATATAACATTTAGTTTGCGATGGCATGCGATAACAATAAAAATGATTTGACGCTAGAAGGATTTTTTAATTTGTGTTATGATAAACTGTATGTCCAATAAAGAAATGTGGTCCGGTTTGTCCAAAAACCTCGGCTATAGAGTCCAGCCTAGTTGATATTTTTCCATACAAACGTTGCGGGTGATTACTCGACTGTATGATATCTTAAGTCCGAAGTTTAGCATTATATCGATGTCGTTATATATATTGGTACAGCAGAATTGTAAAAACATTTGAAAGTTATGATTCGTATTTTACCAACGGGAAACGGCATCGTGGTCGACCTAGACGGAGATGGCGAGACGATCTGGACAACTTTATGAGAGACTGGCCCTCAGGAACGCAAGACCGGAAGGAGTGGAAGGGGCTTAGGGAGGCCTTTGCCCTGCAGTATATGCAACTTCTGGGCGTAAATAAATAACGAGAGGACTATTTCATCACCAAAAACAAACTCAAACCTGGTTAGAGTTTAAATAATTTTAATTTGAATTCATACATTAATGGTTAATGGTTTGTAACAACTAAATGCCATTTTTCACCTCTTAAAAAAGGCCATAAGTTATATCATGAAATTTATGGGTATCATAATAAATAAAACAGACTAAATATTATCATATCGCTCTATAAATATACTGGTAGAAGGCGCGGAAGTATGTGATGGTTATCACACGCATTGTGCTTGTCAACGGCAAAATATAATATAATACATTTCTTTTTTTTTAATTCGGTGACCTACTATTAGTGATATTGTGTTCAAAAATTGCAAAAATTCAGTCGCCATGTGCAATTGGCACAATATGTATGACCAGTGGTTCACAGATATGTTGGCAGTAGCTATCTGCGCTGTAGGTTGCGGCTTTGCAAAAAAAGTTTGTGTGACGATTTGTGATATTTATTTTGGGTCTGGGTGTAATATATACTATTTATTTACAAGAAAAATGTTCTACAATATAGTTTAAGTAATCTGTTTCAGTACAAGTTGAACATAAATATATCTTTACAAATATCTCAAAATTCGCGATACGGAACCTTTACTGTGAGAGTCCAAACCGCACTAATCCAGCTTTTGTGTATAAGTTAATTTGCAGTAAAAAACGTTATAAAATAATAATAAATATTTTATTGTACAAAATGGAAACGATGCTACCTGCAGAAGTATAAATACTGTGTCGCATATAGCAACAAAGATATCAAGATAAACAAGATATAAACTAACCAACTCAACAAAAACTGTCTGTCAAACCTAATATATTAATCTCGTAGAGTTGGTACATCTACGTACGACATTCATAAAAAGCGCCATCATTAATTCACGTAAATCGTCCTATTTATGAAACCGGAACACTCACTTTTCACCTGATACAAGGTTATCATGTGTCACGTGTTATCGCTCGCGTCACGCGATGCGTGACGTGCGTGACGTTTGGACGCACCTTCGCCTGCGATAGCACACAGATGCATAAATTACGCATGGATATAATGTTGAAATTTTGGAGAAGTTCCTTGTGTTTCGCTACGCATGGTTTACATGCTACACAAAGCGTGGTGGCTCACGAGCACAGACGCCAACTTTAAATCTGAACGGTGCTGGTTCAAAACCCCAGGTGCATCAAAAATTTTTTCACTTGAAAAATTTATGTGCGCAATACCACGTTCTGGAAACGGTGAGGAAACCGTGTGGAAACCGGTGTGTCTTAGAAGCAAAAATTCGGATTAAGCTCCCGTGGTAGATCAAAACCCATTCAGTCTCAATTAACGATGGACGTGTCCCTGCAGTGGGAACATTAGAGGCTTTGTATATCTCTACATAGTGTGAAACAAAGTCGCTTTCCACATCCGTTTGTTTATCCGCTTCCTCCTAAACCGCGCAACGGATCTTGATGGCCTGCGCAACGGAAAACAACATCAAAATCCGTGGCGTGGTTTACGAGTTAGCGGATAAACATACACACTTTAATTTTATTTATCTGTTTAAATGCGAAAGTTTGTCTGTATGTATGTTTGTTACTCTTTCACGCTTCAATGGCTGAACAGATTTAGAAGAAATGTTGTTAAAAAATTCTTATGACCCTGGATTAACACATAGAAAACTTTTTATTCCGAAAGAGTAATTTTAATCACTTACAAAAACACAACTTGCCAGTTTTGTCGCTTCGACTCATGTTGAATTAAATTGCAGACTTAACACCGCTGGGCGCATTTGTCAATACAATCCAACAGTTAGTAAAACTAGTACCTACAGTAAGTAAATTCAAACGCAGCGTCCAAAACAAGGCGACGGGCAGATCTATTAACCGAGTCGAAGACCCTGAGCTACAATGGAGATGGTATCGCGCCTACGCACCAGCTTTGTAACGTGTCTCTGTTTGTTCCTACGAGCCTTTGGACTGAGCCGAGATTTTGAACACAATGCGCTTATGAAATAGCTTGGCTTTAGGTGGAGTATGCGCGCATTCAATATACTCAATCAAGCGAACGAAAATATATTGAGAAAATTGAGATCTATTAGTGTTAAAAGGAGGCCTTTTTCTCTACTTTTGTACCTACCTCTGCTTATGAATTTAATTATTTCTGTTTAATATTCTTTATAATATTAAACGCTTTAATCCGCAGCTTCGTTCGTGTTAATGTCACAAATTAACAATTTTTCGTTTAATTCTTTCGCTAACAGCCAGTTTCAATACTCAACTATCAGATAACTGGAGAGAGACCGTAGTAAGCAACATTATTGTCAGTTTCAATATTCAATAAACAGATGACTGCAGCGATTACTATAGCAACATTGTTAAAGACTTTTTGTGAGAATTGTTCTGCCGTAAGATGCTCCTAAACCATTGCCTAACTTTTAGTGCAACCAGGCATAAACGTTGAAAACTTATCTAAGCGGACATCGCACGATATATCCAGGCGAGGCCAGGCGCGCCCGCTTGTATTATCTTCCCTGCTAATGATAATTTGGGTTAATATCATTAGCATAAATGCCGTCTCATCAAAATAAAATAGGCAACGTTGCGCCATATTGTTGTGGATGGAGAGGGCTTTATACTTTTGTAACTAAATTAATAAAAAAATAGTGAACCAATTTTAACTTGTAAACTTTATCGTATCTGATAAAATTTACCTCTAAGGTTAGAAGAAAATGTTGCATACTTAACAGCAAAACATAGGGCGATTTTTAAATTAGACATAAGTAAAACGATCAAATAGAATATTGTCCATTTCTCCCATTTTATCACAAACTGACAGATGTTTTCCTGTCTTGATTCAATTGACAATCGGCTGTCAGTGTTAAATGACGCACTGGCAAAAAACTCATAGACAAATGTGGTTCTAGTTTTTCTCAATTCCCAATTTACTTTTCACGTGAGTTTGTCATAAAAAATATCTTTTTAAAACCTTGTCCTGATATTTATAAACAACAAAAAAATTAATAACGAAATATTTGCAACTGTTCTAAAGAAATGCGCTTACATAAATGGCAATTAAATAAACTTTAAACGTTAAACAAATAAACGTTTACACACTCATACCTCTGCACTAGGATACAGTTTGGCAAATGGCATGGAAAAACAGAAACACAAGACAACACCCAAGACCCGAGAACAAACTTCATGCTCACCAAACAAAGTGTGCCCAGTCTGGAATCTAACCCAGGACCCCCTTGCTACGTAGGCAGGGCTACTGCCAACTAAGCTCTCTTACTCGTCCATATCGGGAAAACTAAAGAGCCTGACTGATGCCAAATCACTTAAACTTACCTTTTTTTTTTAAATTATTTTGTAGTTAAGCGCTTGGCCACTGATTGTAAGTGATAATGCGGTGTACCTGGAAGCTATTGTATCTTGTCTTTATTTTAAGTTCTAGTATACACTTAAGCTATATTTATTGGCGCGGATCTGAGCTCGTCTCGGCTGATACGGAGCTTTTAGCGAACCTTTCAATTTCGTGACTTGTATCTGGTTTATTGTTGTAGAATGTAGATTAATTAAACTTAAATATATCTTGCTTCTTTCTGGCATCACTCGATAATTTATGCTTGGTTTAGTTGCTAGTAAGCCTTCGAAGCGAGGGGTCTCGTTTTGGATTCCCAGCCGGAACACACTTTGTGCGATGAGCATAAGGTTTGCTCTCGGCTCTTCGACACGGAATCCTAGTGCAGGAATTCTATGAGTATATAAGACTTATTTGTTTAATTAAAGTAATTTTCATTTGAGTTAAAAAAAAAACACTTAAAAAAATACCTACTATATCATGCGTTCTTATAAGTTTAGCGTTTTTTCAAACCCTGTCCGACCCTCCATGTTCCTTAGTGTAATGATTATTTACAGATCATCTACGTTTAGCAACTTTCGGCCCGGTCAGAAGTTGGATGGGTGACCATTTATTGGCAATTAAACTGAGCGCTTCCATGCTTCGAAGAGCAAGTTAAGATGTCGGTCCTGGCTCTACTCGTTAAGCTATATTTGAGGCCTTCGAGCGGCTTGGTAACTCCGACACCAAAGTTGGCCACATACGCGAAAATAAGAAGTTGGTCAATTTTGGATAGGCGACGACAATTAATGACTCAGTAGATTAGGTGGAAGGAACAGCTCTTGAAGCAAGGGACTCTGGTTCGTTTCAGCCTATTTTCTGAGATGTGATAAAGTTTCTCTTGCGTTCATGTTTTCGTGCCACCTGAGAATTCTGTGAATAAAGCGCGTGTTGTAAAAAGCATCCACTTTTAAAATAGTATTTAATTCATAATCAATCTATTCCCGCAGGCAAAACTTCGACATTGTAAGTATTATGTTCTACGATAACTCCTAAACGTGCCAACGTTTGCAGACATCATCATAATCTGCCAGGCGCGCCAGGCAGTATCTCAGGAGACAGACAGATTGACCACCCACGGAACTCAGATAGCCACTAGTTTAAGAGCTATGGTTGTCACTTAAGTTACTATTTCAGTTTTCAGAGACATTTACTAACTTTTCTCGTTGTGATTGTCGTAATATTAGTTAACCAAAAAATTTGAATCCTTTATTGGCTGTAAGATTAATATTAAGTGTTTTTATATTATCTCTAAGAGCTGTTGATTCTGTTTATAATAAATAAATAAATAAATAAATTTAAACTTTGGCTGGAAACTCCAAAACGAGAGTTGGAGTTAATTTAAAACAGAAGGATATTTTATTTCGGCTATTTGTTATTATATTTGATATTTTCGCTAATTGTGGACCGAAATTATTATTATTTTTTTTATGTTCAGTTGAACACCTATAGCAGTGGAATATTAAAGGCACAGGATAGAATTTCCGCTATAATAGTGAGGCAGCCCTATATACCCGAAGATCGTAGGGTCGCGTCGGGTAATTCCGTCTACGCTCGCCGATGTCCGTGATATGCCCACGCGCAGCTTGACGGAATTTGATTTTGGAATACGAATGCACCGTGGAAACGCTAGCCTCTGGACAGTGGAAACGTGATCGTTCAGATAAACATAAAGTCAAAGTCAAAGTCAAAGTTCATTTATTGTTCATTTATTTGTTAACATGCCTGCAGCTACGTATTTTCAATCTACGGGCATATTTTTTTTAATTTAATGTCAGCATATAAAAAACATACTGGGTATTCCCTTCTCGCGAGTTTAAAATACCAATACTTCCCGTGGCACCACAATACCTAGCACACAATACTTTTACGTATCACATGCAAGAATCGATCCCGCTACCCTTTCGTCGGTCGCCTAATGTAAATCTTGTTCACGTTCTATAGAGTATGTAAATTATTATCCCCAAAAATCTAACGAAAAATCTTTCTAAAATACCAAATACAATTTTTTTCGGAAGAAAATTAGTAGAATCCTATCTGTGGTTGTAAATTAAGGAGTAGATAGGGTACATAAATCGTCCTATCGCCCAATAGCCGATCTGATCTACCCCCCGACCCCCCCCGACTGCAACGACCCGCTGACACCCCCTGCACTGCCTCTGATTGCTCTATAAGGCTGGATTTATGCCCTGGCTTGGACGATGCACCTTTTTGTCAACATATAACTTGGCTTTGACATCGAAAATAATCTGGGAATTTATATCCGTCTAAAGCTGTAAAAGCTTAAAAATCGTATAGACTATTTTTTTACTGGGTTTGTCTTGTGTGCTTGTCTTGTGTTGCTGTGTTTGTCCATGCCATCTGCGACACAGGGTATCCTAGTGCAGAGGTATGAGTGTGTTAACGTAGTTTTTTTTTTATTGATATTCATGGACGATTCACACAGCGCATCTAGTCCCAAACTAAGCAATCTTGTATTATAGGAACCACTACTGATTTAATTATATAGTACGTTTTGGAATACATATCTGAATCCTACGTTACATAAATGTTTAGTGACAATCTAGGTTCGGTATGGAACCTGGGTGGAAATTGAACCTACCACCGGAGAAGGCCGAAGGTCTTACCAATTGGTAGTAAGAAACTTACTACCAATTGATAAAAATGCAAAATGGGCCTTTCCGGTTGTTGTTATGCTGGTGACTGGTCTTATCAATTGGTAGTAAGAAAGTAAAGTAAGTTTCTTACTACCAATTGATAAGACCAGTCACCAGCATAACAACAACCGGAAAGGCCCATTTTGCATTTTTATTCATTTCAATATTTTTTTAATTAGGTAGATATACATAATAAATATAATTCATAATTAGACAGATATGGTAGCTCAGGAAAAAAAAATGCTATAGTGACCGGACTCTCAGAGTCAAAGTCTTTAATCCACTGAATTACGTAAACGTCACTTTTTATATGTACCCTACAAAGTTTCCATACCACTCGACTATCACGCTCTCTAAAGAATTATCCCAGCAGAATCAACAGCATCATTTAAATCATAATCTTATCGGCTGGAATATTTTTGATGGAGCTTAAAAGCTGATAGTAACCAGACGTTTCATTTGTAGACAAACAGACAGACAGATAGCCGGCTAATCGATTCGCAGGCGTCCTTTTATCTGTGGTTTTAAAGCTGTACTATCTCTGGATAGGTTGCGTTCGCATTGACGACGACGAGACGACATTACACGAAGTATAAAAAAAAACATCTCTAATACAATACACTACAAAAATACTTTATTGTACACCAAACTTATGATTATGAACAAATATACAGAGTAAACTTACTTAAACAAACTTAATGCACAATGGGCTATATAATATTGTATAATACTTTAATGATATGTATTGAAATATAGCTCAATTTTTTTTGTATCTAGTTGCTCCTCGTTGTTTCCCGCGTTTTTCCGGGATTTTTCTGTGAAAATATCTTATTTTTTTCTTTCATAAGAACCTTCTCCTGACAATAACAAACACAACAAAAAAGAATTAGCACAATTGCTCCAGTCGATCAGGCGTGATGCCGTTACCAAGGGAAATAGAAAGGGAAAAGGAAATAGGAAGGGGAATAGAAGAATTATTAATTTTTATTTATATTTCATGAATTAAAAAATGTTGACCTGTAATATCTAATTTACCAATAAATATTATTATGACTATTATTATTATAGAATATAACGAGGCCACACTTAGTATAGTGTAAAAAGTCGTACAGTGTGGTACAGTGTAAAAACTTATTACTTATCACTCACGTGATTCAAAATTAACGAAAGACAATGAAAACGCGCCACAACTAGACCCGTCCCATACAAATCAACTGGCACTCTTTCCTATAATATCTTTCATATCAGACCGATAAATTTATGGCCTAATTACCCTCGTATAAATAGTAGTGAGTAAATGCATTGTTTATTTTCGTCGGGAAGATTAAGTGCAGATTTTAATGCTAATGGGACAGGGATAAGAACTGAGACGATTTAAATGATAGCAGATTGCTAGTGATTCATTTAATGGCATTTCTTTAGATTGATTACAGCCGTTTTGTATTTTACAAGGCGTGTGTATTGTGTGTTTTAGAAATGGGTAGAAATAAATTTCATAACGATTTAAGATAAAATTCTTTTTTTCATACGAAGATTGATGCAATATTTTTATTTCTACTACGTAACCCACTGACTAACTGAATAACAGTAGATTTTAAATACATTCTCCTTTAACAAGATATTGTACATAGTTTTATAACAAAAATATTTTTTATTAATACTGATTTAATTAAAAATGGTACTTTCAAAAAAGTACCATTTTTTGTTTGTGACAAATAACTTCGAAACAGTTTGATGCCAAAAACTAATATCCGAAAAACGTCTATTTCTGATAAATTATAGGTGTTTTTTATATAATGTGTATTTATAAGACTTTATTTGTTTTAGCTCGTCTTGGCGGGGCATTACCGTACGCCCAGATAAATAGTTTTTGATTTAAAATGCCCGAATGCATTTAAATTCAGCAATTACTTACAAATAACTTAGAGGCAGTTTTCAAACAAATCTATCACCGAGAGACTCAAATTTTAGCCTAAACTTGTAAACAAGCATAAGTGACATATTATGCCTTTTAACCTAAACAAGAATTCAACGTTAGACGACATGTAATTTTGTAGGGACACGGCGTATCTTCGCCTCACACGCCTCGCTAGAGGTACTTGCTATAACTTGAGTTCAGTCAGATATGCAGGCCTGCACTTTGCAATTATTGGACACCTAAATTTCTGCTTTATAGGTTTGGGGAGCCAGTTTATGGGTGAATAAATGGACTGCTGGTTCACGAAACATTAAACAAAATAGATAAATAGAGTCTGATTGAATTACTATTTTTCAACCAACTTTCAGAGGCAGTTATTAACTTGTTTTATGTTTAGATACCGATAAGCGAATAAGAACACTATTTTTTGTATTGTATTTAAAAGGTTATACTTTCAGATTGGTCCCTTAGAAGTTTCAACAGACACCAGTGAGTCAAAGCTTAGATGTACAAGTTGTTTAGATATCCCTTTATATTTCTAACGTCAATTATAAGTTCCTTGAGATATAACTTTAAAAACTATCATGATTATGAACATTATTATTTGAGTTATTTACCATGATTTGTTCACTCCCAATGTTTCGATGCAGTTTCATGTGTCATAGTCCCGGGTAAACTTGACTCGGGACTTCGAAACATATGAATATCTCGTTAACTTGAAAAATAAAGTTTCATAAGAGATTTTTCTAACACCATAAAAATTTTGGTATTCACTCTTTAAAAGTGTAACTGTAAAAATGCCGCTATACGAGAATAAATATGTTTATTCAAAATAAACGTTTTATGGATAGCTCATATGACCAATCAATCCTACGCACACTTTGCATAAACACTAGCTTCGAAAACCCAGACCAAAAATTGGATTCCAAACACGCAAAAATGTAGCGAACCTATCGCAAACTTCCAGTGAAGGTCTATTGACACAACCTCAATAAAAAGGCTGAGTTTAAACAGTCCATAGGATAGGTAGCCTGCGAAATAAAAGGCGACCGGGCGGGTGCGGCGCGGCGATAAGCGAACGCCCGCCCTACGTGATGGATGCACTGCGCCGATAAGGACCTTCGGCTTGGCGGAGGTAAACACGGATGAACCTCGTATTAGTTGTCTTGAGAGTTTCAGCCTCATTTTAATAATATGTTTCGTAGTTTGTCTCGTAAATAATGGGAGACGTATTTGGTAGTGTGAGATTTTTATTACAAACTAGCTGGCCTTACAGATGTTCCCGTCCAGATTCATTTGACAATTGGCTGACAATGACAGTTGAAAATGACCCATAGAAAAATGGGGAATCAGCCAGTAAGGACTCTGAGGGTATTTCTACGGACGTGAACGATTACAAAGCTTGTTCTGACACAAAAGCGTTCTGAGCTTGTTCTTCATTCGGCGATTGTGTTTTATAATTAATCGATAACCTCCTGTTTTTTTCTGAAATCTGATAACTGAGTCATCACCATCATCTTCCTGCCCTTATCCCACACTAAGTGGGTAGCACAACATGTATTTTTCTTCCATTTCCCTCTGTCAGACGTCATCTCAGTACTCGCTCCTTTCTTACGCATATCATCATTCACACAATCCATCCATCTTTTCTTTGGCCTACCTCTTGTCTTATATCCTTCCACATCCATATTTAAGACTCGTTTTGTATTATAATATGCCATTCATCCCACTGCATAACTGAGTCGGTAACTAAATTTGTTTGTTCTTATTTTAGCTTCAAAATTCCAATAATAAATTTTTTAGTTTTCATAATAATCGTGTAACTTGATACTCAAGTTGGTAGGTATGCCATTTTTATCGTAAAAGTCGGGAATTTTGTAAATCTTATTCCATCCGGGAGTTATTAATGAACCAAATTAAAATATCGAACTGCGGTAGCCACATAAAATAGAAACATGAGATGAAACTATATTTTATGTAGTTCCCAAATTATGAAATTAGCATTTAAATTATTTTTAGGATTATGTTACAAATAATATAACGAAGTAGCAAATGCAGCTGTAAAAATCTAGTTGTAATCGATATTCTAGGTTTAGAATTCCAAAAGGATACAATTAAGTTTTAAATTATGAACGATATTAATAGAGATATGATTTTAAATGCGAATTAAAAAGCGGAAATCACAGCTATTTATTTATTAGCCTATAATTGCGGTTTGGCATAAGCTAATATATTTTTTTTTTAATATTATCATAGTTTTTAATACAAGAAGTTCGATATACGAAGGTTTGCTTCTTTGATACTCAAAATAACAAGTGTTGATTTCGGATGATTTTATATGTCTTTTTAAATCAAAGATGGCTTCTTTTTTCTCGGAGAAATACTTTACGTATACCCAACACCGCCTTGGGGAGGAACTTCAGCAGGTTCCGTCACTATAATTATATTTAAAAAAAAAAATATTAATAAAAATAATACTATTAGTTATCTAGTACAAACTGAGCTGAGGCCAGCTCATCAAGTTTTATGTTCACTATACAAAGTTTACACGAACCCGGGACATCTCGCTTCAAAGGCCTTCCTAACAAAATATCTGTGATGTTGCATTCACGGAAAAATTTAGCACAACCTCTTCTGCTTTGCATACATTAATCACTCCTTTCTCATAGCGGTAGGCAGAGACTGCTGTATTTCTCACATTTCCCATTTCTCCTATACATTGAGGCTTTCTGTGATAACTGCTACTTAATATTGCAATACTCTCAACCCCACGCGACACGTGTCGGTCTCCAAGGGTATCCACCAAGCTCGAAACATGACTCCCAAATGATTACTTCACCATATTAATTAATTACTGCCTTAACGATATAATTAGCCTGGATTTACTAATAAAATAACTAAAATGAACGTGGACATTATTGAATTAACTCATTTGCAGATACAATCGGACATAAATTAGATAACCACCTACATTAATTATTAACATATTCTTACGATCCGAGATAATGAGCAAGATATACAGTTTTATGCCTTCACGTCAAATCATTCAGGGGAAATTACACAGCTGTCAAATCAATAACTGGCGAAGATTCTCGAACCGTCTCGAGTATATTTGTATTGTTTACATTCTTAAGTTTTTTTTCGTAATGGAAATTTACCATTTTGAATATATTTGCCAGGTTCACGTGCATTGTTAAGTGGATCCGATTCTAAGCAGATAATTTGTGTTAAGTTCGTTCGGAAAAGTATTGTTAGAATACCTGAATAATTCGCTGCCAAACAGTGGTGTACTCACGTTGCTGTGTCGGTTGAAGAGTTAAATCTTCCTCTCGGTGTCAACTTGTGTCTTTTTTGGTAGATGAGGACCTAAGTCATACAGTTATTGTTTATGTTGTTAATATCTTCAGACAATTATAGACAAACCAACATCAGCAAGTTTCGTATCTTTAGTCAAATAAAGAAATATTGTTAAAATATAGCAAAACTTTGAAGCAATCCTGTGTTTGGGGAATTACGAAAATACTTTCTTACTAAAATTTATTAGTTTGTTGATATATTAAAATAAACCAAGGTATCTTTTTACAAAATGGTAAATAAAAATTCAAAATATAAATCGAAATTTTCAGTAAAACTGAACGGTAAGATTACTCTTGAAATAATTTATTTTTTTCAATAATAATGACACACAAAACTTTGCTAAAACGAAGTAAATATTTCCAACCAATAATGCATCAATAAATTTGTATGGAGCTGGAGAGCGAGAACGTCATCTTATTAGTAATTTGATATGTGCCAGAGTATTATTTGTCTACGGCAGTTTGATTTTAGTGGATATAAATGTTGCTACTGAATTATTAACATAAATATCCAACGAACATTCATTCATATATAATAGTTTAATTAAAAATATTCTCAGAAAAACCATGATCGCGTGGGGAAGTACTGAACATTTTGGGTCGAACGGAGCAAAATACCTACTTGGTAGAAAAATCTTGGGTCGAACGTGGAAGCACTCAATATTTTTATACCGTCGCCAAGCATTAGTATTTCCGGTTGAAAAATATACGTACTATAATTACATACGCAAGTTTACGCCTTTGTTACAAGCTGACAGCTCCGTGGCTGAGTTGGTAGTAGCCCTGCCTTCGAAGCGAGGGGTTTCAGGTTCGATTCCCGGCCGCGACACATTTTGTGTGGTGAGCATGAAGTTTGTTCGGTCTTGGGTTTTTGTCTTGTATTTCTGTTTGTTCATGACATCTGCGAAACAGGAATCCTAGTACAGTTGTATGAGTGTGTAAACGTTTATTTATTTACTCCAGAAAGAAGATAGTCTGCCTTGGGTTAGACAATCCTGGGATCGTAGACATGACAAGAGATTAGCTTGCCGCCAAAATTGTTCTGCAATGAACGACTACGCTTTTCCTTCAGGCAAATAAATAATTCGATAATATTCCAACAGTCGCGACGGAAATTTAACAAGAGAAATTACCGTCAAATCTGGGTGACCTATAATTAAAGGCATTGAGAAATGTTACCCTCGGTAAGAGTGACGGGCGCGGTTCTGATTCTGATACGTATGCGAAGATAAGTCTTTTCATACGTAAGGAAAGATCTAGATGGTATAATATTACTATAGTTAGGACTATAGTCTCTTTATCATCATTTGGATGACGGTCACTTTCTTTACACAAAACAGTCCATCACAAAGAGCTAAGAAACATATTTATGAAGCTACTAAATAAAACTCAAAACTCTTTTATTCCTTAAGATCTCAAGTTTCATTTGGACACGTCAAATACTAATTTATAACTAGTTTTTTAATGTAATTTAAATAAAATAGAATAAAAATGTGAACATAAAACTGCCTCGTAAATTATTCTGTGTAGACTAATAGGCATAGGCCAGCATGCAGCATAAAAATTAGTTGCCTTCGCAAATAGTTAAAAACCGTTCAAAAAGTTCAATTAAAAGTTTCCTTACCTGAACTTTCCAAAAGTGAAATTAACATTAAAAATACACGTTCTCCGCACGTATTTTAACACGGGCACGCAACGTATGCGCTGCAAAATAAACGTTAGGCGTGTGGCGGGATGATAACGCCGCCCGCCCAGGTCGCCGCGATAGCCGCCCGCCCAGCCATTGACGGTGAAAACTTATAACTTGCACTTTATTATTTTGTTCCCTTTTATCTCGAAAAGTAAACACGAGTCACTAAAATCTCAGTTTTAACTGTTAACGTTAAAACTGATATTTTAATGTTTACACACACCTCTGCACTAGGAGACCCTGTGTCGCAGATGACATGGAGAAACACAAGACCTTAATGAGAGACACAAACAGTACCCTTTAGTATTTCTTATTAAATTACACCTTATTTAAATATGAAATAGTAATCAAAATGTGGACACAATTGTCTGGAAAATATGGATAGGTTTCACTTACCCATACGAGAAACACATACTTATAGTGGCTTTCCGCCAGTGGCACAGATAAATAACGGTTTTACAGCTTCAAATTACATTAAGTCTGTATCATGACTCATTTAAAAATCGATAAACAAGGACTTAAATACATTCAACTGCAATATTTTGCCCTTAGGTTTTTTAATATTTATATGACAATAATTTGAAGGTAAATCTTTTAAAATATAAAATAATCATCGAAATTGGTACATACTGTTAAATAGCTTTATTGCAGTAACAACATTTAAGAGGTAGGAGTAGGATATTTTCCATACGAGAGAGAAACCTCATGGCAACATAAGAAGTTGCATATGAAAGTGGCACTTGCTAAGTATCCTCACCTCTTTCCTCCAGTGTCACAGATATATAACGCGGTGTCAGAGCGCGTGGTCGTCGCGATAACGCCGCCCGCCCTCCGATGCGCTGATAACCGCCCGCGCCCAACCGCTCATAACTGATTGATTTTTGCAGTTTTTATTTGATGTGCGTGTGATGAAAGAAAAGAGCTTATCTGTGAAGCAGATTCTTTATAAGGTGAGTCTGAGGTGAGGTGAGGTAAGGTGAGATGAGTTTATAGGGTTGGAACGGACGTAAACTTACAAATAAAATTAGCTCAAACGTAAAAACTGACTGTAATTTGACATATCTTTGTGCATGTAATGTGCCTAAGGAGATCCTGTGTCACGTTATATGCTCATGAATATGTTTACTTGTATGTAAAATTTTACGTGTCCAAACGATATTTGAGATCTAAAGGAATAAATGAGTTTGGGTTAGAGTTTGAAAAACAGAGCATCCGGTTTTATCTAAAGCTCGTATTGTACTTACATACAATTGTTAAATTATATTTTGATTATAAGGTTTTACCTATGCGTGCTTATAAACGCGTTTATAATTTAAATTTTGAAATTTTCATTTGTATGGCGAATATAGATGTATGTTCTATATGTGAGTATTAATATTTATTACTTGTATATATTTGCAAAGTACTTTAAGAAATCGTGTTGCTGTTGTTATGGGCGGCGGCCACTTAACTTCAGGTGGGCCTTCAGCTCGTCCTCACATTTGACACATATACAATTGAGTTCCCAGCTATGCTTAATTTGGCGATGTGTGAAATATCCATGAAAGTATCACTTTATACTATAACTACAAACACCAAGCAAGACATAGCCTGTAAAAAACAACGCAACTACATGCCCTACGAGTTAATTACAACACCTAATGGGTTATTATCTAATAGATTTACGAATGGCATTAAATTTGCGAGGATAATCTGAGCAGTCGATATGAGCAACAAATGAATCACTTTGGCTTTATAAGGATGGCTAAGTATGCTCTTGGATAACTTGTAGATAGATAGTACGTATACTGGCAGATAAAATTGAAGTTCTCGTTTAAGACCCATGGAAGTTGCAAGAGTGCTTAAATAAAATCTTAAATTAAGACATGGTATAAATACCTCTAGATTGACTGATAGGTGACAGCTGGGGTCGTAAGGAATTGATATATTTTTAGTGTTTCCTTGTTATAAAAGGCGTGTCAAAATTGAAATTTTGGAAATTGCAATCCATATTTCGGCAAACATGTTTTTAATCAACAAAACATAACAAATGTTTTGTTTAACGGTATTTAGCCGAAAAAACAATAAGTACAGGTTATTTATTTGAAACACTTCTGCATGTGGTTGGTATTTGGATATGGAATGGATACCTTTATAATTTTATATTACCTTTATAATTTTACATAAAATATATTTTAATGTATCATTAAAAAAACAGAACTATACGGATATCTTTGAAATTTAACAACTACTCAAACGATCATATTTATGTCTTGACGCATGTTATTTTAAACAACGACAGAAATATAAATCATAGACATTTCACTCAGCGTCATCTGGCAACAAACTAAGCATAGCTTGTAATATGGGAACTAGATAACTGATAAACATATAGTACTGTTTTTTGTAAATACTTACTTATGATACAAATAAAGTGCCATTCAACTCAGCGCAAGATACATAGCAAAGTAAGGACGCAAATATTCAATTGCAAAATTAGTTACAAAACACGGTTAAAAGTAAACTACTGGACACAACATTCAAATGAGTTTGTAACAACCAGTGTATCCCGCCCTTACTGTAGGCATAACACATGAGATCGCGCCTGCGCAGATAGGACGGAGTGCTTTTGCCGATAAGAGGATCGTGCGCTCGAAATCTGAGTATGATTTAAAACGGCGATAGTGTTATCTGCTGGTAATGTCAGAATTCCACTTTGTTGGGATAAAAACGACGCGATAGTGGAATGCCTTGATGGCGAGGGACAATTTAGAAGATTTTTTATCTCGTTTATAAAATGCGATGGTGGACGGCGGGAAATGTGGGTAGAAAAAGTTGCATCACACAGCAGCGAGAATGTGTACGTTCTGGTTTACCAACACAATCGTGACAGTTAGAGAACCAGACCAACTACCTTTGCATATCAGCAGACTACGCCTTCAGATGTCATCCAACATCTACAGACAACACAAAAAAAAAACTATCAATATAACTCCCCAGAAAAGTGTGCCATAATGCAGTCGAGCATGAACACATTCTTAGAGAAACGGCGAACCAACAAGCGATCGAAGAAACAACAACAATAGGAATTGAAACACAGATATTAGCGCAAATTACAGCTAAACACGGTCATAACCAGCTCCTTGCATCTTATCGCACGTACACACGTACATTTGCATCCGAACTCGTACGAATGTCGCACGACAATTATTATTGTGAATCGTGCGACATTCGCGACATTAGGCGCGAAACTAGCGTAACTGTTTAATTAGAAGTGCATCTAAGCGTATTAGTTGCAATGGCTGTCTCTTGGATGGTTTGTTGTAAGTTGGAAGCTGAAGCGAGGCAGGTGTTATATAAGATGCATTAAAATGCTTCCGTTATTTCTTGTCCATTCAAGGTTATCTGTAAAATCACAGCAAAAGGATAAGACTGCCCATAGTATCACTTCGATTTGTAAAATTATTACTATCCTTTTTTCGTGAGAAATAAAATTTAATCTATCTCGATATTGTTTTTTTTTTTAATAATTCATGTGTCTTCTTTTACAATACATTGGATTAGTAACGTGCGATCATATTTTGGGTCATCTAGTAAACAGGCTATATCATTTTTCTGAACAGTGATCCCGGACATGTCAATATTAAAACACAGTATACCGAACTAATAGGACCACAAAACACTTCTCATTGACACGTAATTGCTTCGGTATATTTTTAATATTGGTATCTAAAAACATTATTCCGTGTTTTTGAATTATATTCCGAATGCGATACATATTTCCGAATCTGCAGACATAAATGCTGATTATACCCTCAGCCAGCATTTATGCCTGCAAAGAGAGCAGAAAGCCTAACCTAAAACTATTTTTAAACGCTCTCTCTTAAAGATTAGGCCATACAAACTAAGAACAAGTTTCGGCGGTTCGTATTGGATCTTGGAAGTTGGTATCGGCACACGTATCGATGTCTTTGAATAGGTACTGCATTCCGGTCCAAGTTATAGCACCTAGCGGCCTCGTGCTAGAGCAAGTTTAGCTTCTAGATCTTGATAAGACCTATCTACCAAACACCTGTGTTGGAATGTATTGATTTTTCTATATAGGTATTCGAAATTGCAGAGATCGTGTTTTGTGTATGTTTGCATCCAAAACTATAGTAAATAAATGCTCTAAGGTAGAGCCATCTATCTGCTCTCACCAAAACAGAGTACCTTGTACTTTTTTTCTCATATTTTCGGAGTTCCAGAAGATAAAAGATGATTTAAAGAATGAGTGTCTCATCTATGATTATTTTTTTATACTTCTTAAGTGACGAGACGAGTTGAAGGCCCACCTGATATGATGTATTCTTCCGCTCATAACACCAGCAATACCACTTAGATCTTCCCAGACCTAACTATTAGAAAACCCAAGCCGCATTCCGTTGCGCCCGTCAATCGAGAATTTGCAGAGAAAGATTATTTTTGACTGTTAATGAAAACAAAGAAAAACATATTGAGGATTGTCTATAGCTGATCTTTTCTCAACCTTGCGACCTGTTTTCTTCGTGAGACTCGCCTCGCCATTATCATGGTTTTGACAATCATTGTTGAAAAAGCGACAGTTAACCGTGTCGTGCTGTGAACAACTCCATGTATATGAGTATATACAAGCCTCGACCATTTAAATAAGAAGACTATCTGTCGTCACGACACAAGGGACGAACCCTTAAGTTGAAGCCACAGCTTCCACCAGGAGATTTGTTTAGTGCTACACTTGCTGCATAACTTATGCACACATGCCCAGTTCATATATTAAATTTACTAGTTAGTTTGACCATAAGTAGAGCAACATCTAGTTTCATATAGTTTAAAACGTTCAGGCTAAACCATGCCCAGTTTCAATTCAATATTCAACACAGCTTACTTGGTCTCTACCTTCTGCGGTGTAGGTCGAGTTTGGTTCCCACCCAAGAGAAGTATTTGTGTAAGGATTGTTGAAGACTTTGGATTTTAAATGAGATAGATAGATGTCTACTTATGGGCAAACTGGCGAGTAAGACAGAATCTCCATACATAGGTTTTGAAAAAAATATGCTTTTATAATGGAAAATTTTTATTTTTTTGTACGATTTTTTCGTAATTTTTCGAGCAGTAACATTCTATGAGATTATTCGATTCAATTGAAGCAAACAAACTTCAATTTAAAGCAACTATACTTCTGTGCGATTCACTAGGACGTTATTTACCCTAAAATGTTAAATGCTAACTGATATCAAAAGAACATCGAGAATTGAAAGTTGATGAATCAAATCATATTTTCCAGAACTAAACTGCTGACCGTCCGACCTTTATTTACGTTAAAATTCCACAACAGTGGGATCGGACCGAAGTTGGTATCTCACTTGAATATATCAAAGCGTATCTTTCGGGCACAAAGTAAAAGTTTGGGAAGCACTGCATCGAGATACTCGCTGCAGATCGGACGTATGGCATTTTAGACTTTATTGCAGTCGGGTAGATTAGATACCGCGAGTTTGTGGACTGGACTGGTCTTGAAGTCAGTGGCCTACTTTCAGCCATGAATATATTATTGTTATTTCATTGAAGTTATTTAATGATAGGAAATTTGTAAGATATGTACTCGCATGTAGGTATTAGCTCTCATTGTTAAGCGGTAGTTTCGCTCATGCACCAGTCGCAAACAAACGGTTTACAACATCGCAATACTTGTCGTCTTATTTATCGTAATCCGCTGTAATAGCAGTCTTGAAAAATTGGTTGAGACCTTTGGTTTCGTTTCTTGTTTTGCTGATATTCATTCACACTATTATCTAGTCCCAAATTTAACATAAATTGTACTATAGAAACCAGATTACTAAATTTAAATTTATAAGTACTCAGAACAAAAATCTACGTTGGTAACATAAAGTTTATCCCGCCTGGGAAACGAACCCATGAATACAGCGCCGAAGGCAGAACTTGTACCAACTGAGCTAAGAAGCCAGCCAAAGTTAACGTCGGTAAGATCAAAGCATAAGCAACTGAAATGAGTCTGATTGCAGATTCTAATTTCCATGAAGATCGTTAAGAATGCCACATCGCATTGCACTAGTCTCCATGAGAGTCAACAATGGAACAGGCGCTATGCTTGGTAATAAGAATGCGTGATCTTATAGGTATTAAGTATTTATAAATTTTAAAACTATCATAGTTATGAACATTATTATTCGAGTTATCGAGATATTTACTATGATTTGTGAGTTTTGTTTACTCCCGACATTTCGACGCAGTTTCATGCGTCATGGTCCCGGGTAAACTGAAGTCTTTGCGAGGTGGGGTGTGCACATCATTGGCAGACATATCGGTCGATGCGATGGATGAGACATATACTGCGTCGAAATATCGGGATTCAACAAAACTCACAAATCATGGTAAATATCTCGGTTACTCGAATAATAACTCAACGCAATTATTATCTACACTAATATTATAAAGAGGAAAGATTTGTACCTATTTTTGTATGTTTGTAATGAATAGGCTCAAAAAGTACTGGGCCGATTTAAAAAATTCTTTCACCAATAGAATGCTACATTCTTCCAATTTGACATAGGCTACATTTCATTTTGAAAAAAATTAGGGATCCTTGGTAAAATTTGAACAATGTAACCGAAGGTGTAGAAAAATGAGTCTTAAAATGTCTTTCGTCGAATGCGCTGCCGAAACTATTAGCGATAGAACAAAATAATGTACAACAATATTGAAGAACATCATAATGTCTACAAAAAACTCCGCGGTAGCATATGTCCAACTATTGTACACTACTACAACAACTTTTCCCGTGCGAAGCCGGAGCGGGCCGCTAGTATTATATATTTGACTTCGACTCTGATTTGCTTACAATTTCCAACATAGCCAGTGCGTGGTAATTCAAGGCAGTTCATTTTTGTTTGACACCGCAGAACGAGAACAACGGCAGTAATTCCCCGGACGGTTTCTGCACGTTAAGTCGGTACTAAGTAACTAATTGAAATGCATAAAATAATATCAGTATCAGATGTGGGCGAGCTAAGTTATTAGTTCGTAACGACGGCGTTAAAGCTATCCAGTGTGTGAATCGTAAAACTGCTTTGTAACAGAGTTTTACATAGATTAGCGCGCTTTAATCTAGATTCCAACTTTGTAATATCAGCGTTAGTGGATTTGTAAAGTAAGTAAGTTAATAAGTAAGCGAGCAAGGGAATATATTTATACTGTAAGGAATAAGGACGATTTAATATGACTTAAAACGATTTTGGATCAATCCGCTTGTTTGCTGTTGGCACTGTAAATCGAAAAAGAGCAATTCACTCACACCGTGGCGAATAACAGATCGAGATCCAATACAATAAAACAATACAACTTCATTTTTATAATGAGCATACCTTTTTTTTTTTATGTGAATGATGAGGCACACAAGCTAACGGCCCACCTGATGGTAAGTGGCGTAAGTGGCCACCGTCGCCTATAGACGCTAGTAACACTTGAGGTGTTGCCAACGCGGTGCCTGATCTTTAATCGTGAAAAACATAATATGAGTAAGGTATGATGCATCCGTACTGACAGATAATATAATTAGGAAAGTAACCGTAATTAGATCTCATTAAGTGAGTATTTAAAACCTTGCTGTTTGTTTTGATGACGACACTTTGACATTTTGGGCGCTGCAGCGAATAAAAGTTAATTATTTCAAAGTCGTTTCCTTACTGCTTGGCATCCGGCAAAAAGGCAACTTGGAATTTCACAGCCGGCGAAAGGCTCAAAATTTTTTCAAAAGCAAATAACAGAAAAACAATCTGACCCTTTCCCGATAGCGATCAGGAAACATATCTCGGGTTTATAAGTGAATAAATAAATACGGATGCATTAAGGCGGGCATGGGCGGCTAACCGCAGGTGGCCTTCCGCCCGCCCTGTATCGCTGATAACGTGCGTTTAACGGCCGTTAACGGTTGTAACGAGGCCGTTAGAAGCGGGCGCTTCCTCGGCCATTGTCAGGGAACTTTGTAAAACGCCTAACGTTGGCAAAGATCGTAAATTTGACCGATCGCGGCTATCGTGATGGTTTGTTAGTTTGCGAGTGACAAAACGGTACAGGCCCTTTTCCCACAGTGTCCGATAGTATATTAAAAGGCATTTTTAGGTAATACATACTTGCATTGTAATATTGTATTAATAACAATTTTTCGTTTGATAAGTATATTGAAGGAAAACATAAATATAAGATATCATATAAATTCAAAGTATAATTCGTGACCGTGTTTTTATATAATGAATCTTTAGATTCTGTGTTCCGGTGGAAGTGCGTAGGTGCCGGTGAAAACACCCGAGACGTCTCAATCCGTCTCGGGTGATGGACGCAGCAGGATGAATGCAACTCAGTGTAAGATCCAAATCTTATACTCAGTCGCATTGCTGTTGCCATGGGCGGGGGTCGCCACTTACCACCAGATGGGCCCATAGCTTCCGTCACTTATAAACATAAAAAATAGTTACTTTATAATTAACAATAGTGATAATAAACTGGTAACTTCACCCTACGAGCCGAGAAAGTTCACTTAATGAACAAAAGGTAAATCCTATAAACAATAAGATAGAGTTATCTGCCCCATTAGTGGGCACCTGAATGTGTATTTTCAATTAGGCGGCTCCACTCGTAGGGCGGGCGGCGATGCTATCTCAGGAAGGGCGGCTGATAGTTCACACTGCTTTAACTTTGTTAACAGGTTAGCGTTTGTTAAATAAATGTATGTAAATGTTTTTAACTACCTAAAAAACTCGTGCATTACAATTGGACCAATCATATATAACTATGCTGTCATTGAAGTGAAAACTTCTTTGGATTATTTGAATGAGAAAAAACCATTGGACTCGTGATACTGTTTCTGGTACCGACACCTCTGTATATATATCTGTAGTGTAGTCTGCTTTTGTTTTCACTTCTGTCGGCACTCGCGGAGTGCCACTGTTATTATATACCTTACCTTTATTAAATTACATAAATATAGGTTGCATTACAGACATATGTAAATAATAAACCTCAAGTCCTTAAACACTCCATTTGTTTGTTAAAAAGTATTTGTTAAGTAGGTACCTGTTTTGTCTTACACTATAATCAACAACAACAGGTACCTACTTAACAAATACTTTTAAACAAACAAATGCATTGTTTAAGGACTTGAGGTTTATATACGAGTATCATAGTACCATAGTACCATATATTACGTGGAAATCTATAATTGGCCTTACCATACTGCTTTGTCTACATGTAAATAATCGTTGTAAGTAACGCTGTCGATTTCTCAATAAACATAAATAAAAAAAGATGTAAAATTTATTATTCTTATTGTTTGGTATTAAAATATTTTGAGCTAAAAATATTTTCCAACCATTTGGAACTACCGAATTAAAAACGTGTCTATCACAGTAGGATGCGCAGATGATAGACAACTTAAATATTAACAGGTTTTTTTATGGCAACATTATATTGTTTTGAATTCCACCCAGTTTATAGTTGGTATAGTTTTGCCTATTATAAAAATAATATTTCATTTTATGGACATTTTTCACATGTATCGACGATTTCCAAAATATACCTTACCATAACAGTTTACTGTTGAATATCGTTTGTGACAGAATTACTGACATCCAACGTCATAATAAAAATAACCAATTAGGGTTATTGATTTCATAAAGGAGAGGATATAACCGTTAAACATATTAAAAATGATGTCTTTAAAAATTTAACGACAGTGGAACCAAACGCGACATATGATTGATACTACATCTCAAATGTTGGAGTATAATTCACAGATATTTTATAACCTATTAATATCCCAATAATGTCACCCATTAATAACAGAAATATTAATATAATGCAATTATGGATTATGCAAATAAGTATTTTAGTGAATATTCCTGTTATAGAAATGGTGAAAAATGTCTCTTAAAATATAACGAACCATTAATATATATAACCAGATTGGAAAGTCCGACTCATAACCCGAATTTTTAAATTCCACAGCTTTTGAAAATTCCACAGCTGGTTAGAAATATCATGAAAAGAAGTATTGATTTCAGATCCACATATCAGTTTTTTTTTAAACTGACTTAGTGTTGGCAGATCTAAGGCTACTTTTACTAAGATTAGTAAATGGATGAGGGAACATTTTACAATTTTCGAATTTAATTGAGTTCTAAACTGCGTGAAAATAATAAAACATACTATCTGTTGTAATATTAATGTATATTCTACGGCGGTAGTTTAAAGCTATTGTTTTATGTAGCCTATTTGATGGCCCAGTGAACTGCGTATCAACTAAAACTCCGAAGCGGCTATTCCCATACAAAATTACTATTATATTTAATTTAGATTTTTTCGTTATTTTGGGCTCTTCCTTTGTGTTTTTTTCCGAAAACCAGCAAACAAAACGAAAAAAAAATATTCAGAGTCGATCAATTTTCAAATTTTGCCAGACTAACGCATGGCAATTGATTTTCATATTATTAAGATGTATTAGTAATCATTTTTTCGTGACGATTAAAATTACGTAATCATCCATTAATTAAATAATTTTCGCACAAAATCATGTAAGTAGCATGTATGTAGCTTACCATCAAAATAGGTTGCCATCCGATAAAAAGCCGTAGTGACGTGTGCGACGGCTGAACAAACGTCGTTACTGCGTTACTGTTACTAAATAAATCGTTAGCGGCGCGAGAGCCTCCGAGATACGGCACGTAGAGCACGGATGTAAGTCACTGGATGTGGCTACATATAAATATAAAGAGAGAAAAATATAACGGTCATAAAATACGATGTTATTTCCGCTAAATATATTTTTCCTAAAGTATCGTCAAATTCATTTATAGACAAATATATAGGGTTTTTTTTATTATTACTGTGGTGAAAATGTATGTAGCTATATATTTCGCAACCAGCTTAAATATTATTATACTTGATGGATTCAGGCATTACTTTGCGGAAATTCATCGTAAGATGAGCTTAGATGATGAGATAAGATGAGCATCAAATGAGCTTTTTAAAACGCTCCGCGCAACTTCTTCCTACCTGTAACGTAAGCACAGGATCTTCGGGTACAGATCAGATTGTTTCCAGAAGTTTCCAGAAATTCAGTGGACCTTTTCAGATCGGGATAAATAATAAATTCAAAAGCCAATTAAGCAGTAGTAAATTTTGTTGCTTGTTAAAACGCATGATCTCGTAAGTACATATTTATTTTTAGAAAAAATTACGTTTGTAATTTTTTTATGAATTCAACGGAAATAAAGATTTTTGATTTTGACTTGAATTTCGATATGCCATAAAGTAGTGTGGCTAGTGGCCGCATATTAGCGAGCAAAAAAAGAAACAACAAGAAAAAATCTTTGCCTTTGTATGGTTGGCTAGCGATCATCTGATTCAACTAGCTAATCGAAAACTGTTAACAAAAGTGACATCGCATCTAGTACTTTTTAATCCGTGTCCTCCGAAAACCGTCTCGGCTGGACAAACAAACTAAAACTCGGAATTATTAGTGTTTTTCGTATTGTAGGTGCAGATTTGTGAAACTATACGCCAGCAGCGGTTTAGCTAAACCAGTCGTAGTTTCGTAGTTTAACTAAATGTGAACGTTTTGTTTAGTTTAACTTTTGCCTGACAATTAAATTTTTCATAATTTTATATTCTCATATGTATCTAGGTATATTATTTATTTATAGGTATATTATATTTATTATGTATTTGACGTATTGTTTATTTACTACTACTATAAGTTTTTATGTTTAGGGAAATTTCCCCATAGCTATTTACACCGCCGACCAATCTAGCTTACTATAAAATTCCTCTCCATCCAGCGGTTGCATGGAAGAGATCGCTTCTTAGCGATAAGGCCACCCATTGTACATTAACTTGTCTTCAAGTATGTTGTATTTATATTTGTTCAAAATTAAGTGTGGTGTACAATAAAGTATTTTTGTATTGTATTGTATTGTAAATCTAACTTCTGCATATTGGTCCGAAAACAAGAGTTGTATCCGGTAATAGAGTTTCATTAAAAATACTTCTTGAAAATGCTGTTGGTGATAAAGGCTAATCAAAATTATTAATTTTACTTTTAAACTTATTCTTGAAGTTAGAATTGGAATCTAATCGACTTTTTATTTCTTGACTTCTTGTGTTTACTGTTTGATTTTAAACGTGATTATTGTGTGGTAGTATAAAATCGCAGATACAAAAATAAATACCTATATAAAATCCAGATGTAATTTTGAAAATAGTTTTGAATAGAATGGAGAAATAGAAATAGAACTCACAGTATAATGAGCGGTTGCATTTTTCTTATCTGTGCGGTAATTGTAAGAATATTTTGCAGTCCCGAGAGTCCGATACTAGATATCGCAACAATAATCATTACCTCGCTCAGATACTGGACATAAACATGTGAGGTACCTGGTTTTATTCTTCATGCGCATATTTGTGGTGCGTTATGGACAAACCGAGCGTGGTGGCCCAGGGGCACAAACGCCGAATTTCAATCTGATGGTTGCTGCTTCAAACCTATTCGTACACCAAAGAGAGAGAAGAATCGCTATCGAATCGCTGGAAGAGATCGCTATTAGCGATAAGGCCGCCTATTGTAACCTCTTATTTTTTTTTTGTGACTGTTTTGTTAATTTTATTTTTGTTATGTATGTTTCTTTCGAGGCGTACAATAAAGAGTATTCATTCATTCATTCGTTCAAAGAGGTTTTCACTTGAAAAAATGTGTGTGCAACACCACTTTCTCGAAACGGTGAAGATAAACATCGTGAGGAAACTGGTATGTCTTAGAACCAAATATTGGACGTGTGACATACCACTATAAGACCCCTCTTTTTGCGTTGGGGGTTTAAAATAAGTAGGAACAACAATACCAAGGTAAATTAAGTTGATGATATCAAGGGAAAAAGAAAAATTTCAGAATTCCACTGATTAATGAAAAAAAAATGAAATACTTTACTTTTCTGGGGCTATTTCTATAAGTAGTAGAAAAACCACAGTTTACGAAACTTTTTAATCAGACGGTGGCTTAGTAGTAGCCTTGCCTTCAAATCAAGGGGTTCCAGGTTGGAAGCTGGCCAGAGCACACTGTGTGCGGTGAGCTTAAACTTTGTTGTCAGATCTTGGGAGTTTCTCTTATGTTTCTGTGTTTGTTTATGTCATCTGCTAAGAAATCCTAGTTATTTACAAAACTCTTCCAATGCCAAATATGTATTCGAAAATATAATATTATGAGTCAACAATTCATCATCTCAGGCATCGTTATACGAGTTAACATATCAACAGGCAGATCCATTCAGACGAGTTTGCACGCATTTACTTAATCGATGCTATCTCACTGCAAGCTTTCATTCTGGGGGCGTTTTACCACCCTTTGCCTTCATAAATAACCTTTAACCAACCGAGTACAATTTCAACCTTACACGATTCCAATAGAGGTATCTTTCGATTGGCGAAAGTGATCAGTTATGATTTTTCAGATAGATCTATTGCGCTCGAACTGTATTTGATTTTAAACTTTACTCGGTGAAGTTTAAAGTTGTTTTAAATTGGGTGGGAAAATTAGTTTCGCGGTAACCGATAGCATTGTTTCACAATTGAGATGTGGAAGATGATTTGTGTAATAAGCATTTCACGACTTAGCGAACGGATAAGTAATCTCTTATTGTATTATGATCACACGGGTAGGAATACCAGGAATTTCGATCAAGCGGCCGTTATCAGTAAAAAGTGAAATGTTAAAACATTTCTCTACCAATAATTACAATGTTGAAATACGATAGCGATTTTACCGATTTCAAAAAATGGATTCAATTTTTTTTCGTATAATTGTTGACACGTAATCTTCGCCAATTGTAAACCGATTTTGGTCATTATTTTTAATTTGGTAGGGTACCTCCAGGTAAATTTAAAAAAAAAAGTGTACCTCCAGCTGGACAAAGAGAAACTAAAAAAAAATTATAAAAAACGCAATGAAAGTTTTAATATTATTATATTTAAAAAAAAAAAAACAAAAAAAAAATTAAGCATCTGCAAACTACCAGTCTACAACAGCTTCAAATGTGTAGACGGGCAAGATGAGATAAAATTTAAATTCACTTTACACATCACTTTAACGCTTATATTATTTCATCAAATAATTCTAAAAAGACTTGTTATCAAAAAGTGCACGCCGCCGAGCGAAAGTTCCCTCAAAAGAGTTTAAAAACATAATAAAGAATCGCAATAAGCATCAAACATAAATCTTAGCACACGTTATAAAACTGCGCGTCGTCTGGGGCGCCCCGATAACAGATACCGGCTGGGCGGGCGTGATAACGGCGCTGCATCTACAGTCTACGCTCTAGGGATGGTCCCGCTGTGAACTCTGTGACCTAGTCTTGTTAGGGTTGCTCATAAAGATATGCATATCTAACAGATTATCTGAATCCCGGTAATATTTAGCACACCTCCGCTAAACTTCTAATAAGTTTATTCCCCAAAAACACAGTGCATCGTTTTTAAGAGATTGCAGGGCAAGAGATTTACCAGAAACATTATTGATTTCAAAAATCGTAAAAACTGACGTCAATGTTTTCATCTCGTATTTCTCGAACTTCCAAATCAACAACGGGCAAAGAATAAAGTTACAAGAAAGCAAAATACGCAATTTCATTTACTTGAACGACAATTTTTTTTCCAATTATTTTTATTAAAAATTCTAACTATTGAACCGATTTTGATAAAATTTCAATGGGACCATAACCTTTTAAATAAAACAAAAATTAACAAATCGTTTGATAAATGACAGAACATTCGGGAAGCAAATTAAATTAATTAAATTAAAGAACAAAATTAAGCGTCTAGGAGAGTAACATACCAGGTGGCTTGACAGCTGAGCTATTTTGAAGTCTCTTAGCTCTAGGGATTAACAAGAAACTTTGTAATCTAGTCTTGTCAGGTAGCGCAGGAATGGTGTTATTCCTACTACAGTAAACCTGTTTTGGGGTCAAGAATGATATAATTTTAAATGTTCTCAAAACTGACGCCCTTCACTTTTACAGGATAAAGTAAGTAGCTTGAGTAATTTACTGACCGAAAAAATTGTACAAAATACAGTTTTCGCTCTAGATATATACTCTCATCCAACTTTGTGATGAGTATTTGTCGTTGCATAAACCGTTCGAACACTTAATATTAGCTTCGATCGCGCTATCACTATTCATATCACTCAGTACTTTCAAGACTGTTTTCAGTTTGACGCATCCCTAGTTCCGCGCGGGATGCGTCCAGATGCGTAGTATCTCAGGCTTGAACAGTTGCACTAAAATCTAATATCGCTAGTTGAAAGCTCTGTAGTTTCAAGACCGAGTCCTGTTAGTGGCAGCCCTAGTCCTGTTAGTGGCAGCCCTAGTCCTGTTAAAGGCAGCCCTAGTCTCGCGCGGGACGCGTCCGGATGTTATCGCTTGGAAACACTCGCGCTATCGCTAAACTAGTATCTCTGGCATGAACACTTTTGCACTAAAACCTAATATAGCTAGTTGAAAGCTCTGTAGTTTCAAGACCGAGTCCTGTTAGTGGCAGCCCTAGTCTTGTTAGGCGCAGCCCTAGGTCCCGCGCGGGTCTCGTCCGCGTTATCGCATGGAAACACTCGCGCTATCGTGTGGCTACTATCTCCCGGTTTTGGTAGATACGTGATGGGCGGACGATTTTAATATCGATAGAGCATCGCTAGCCTGTACCTAGGGCAGTTTGTTAAGGGCAATATGATGGTAGAATAAAGTTATGTGTTAATGTGTGAAATTGCTTACCTACCCTTTTATTTTGAGATTTTGTTGCATTGAATTGAGTTGCGTTGTACCGTAAAAATTATGATAAATTTAGATTTCAAAAATTCAATTCGGAAAATACAAGACAAACACTCCATACCCGAGAACAAACTTCATGCTCACGTGAACAACAAGTGTGCCCCGGCCGGGAATCGAACCCTGAATTTATGTTTCTAAGACATGCTGGTTTCCTCGTGGTACGTGGTAATGCGCACATAAATTTTTCAAAAAAACTCTTGTGTGGGTTGAACCAGCGACCTTCAGATTGAAAGTCGGCGTCTATGTCCCTGGGCCACCACACTCTAAAAAGTAGCCTATGTTAATTCAGAGTAACAAACATACATACAAACTTGCGCGTTTAGAATATTTTTATTATTATTCATAACATGTTTATTAGGTACTAATATCGAGCATACTGCAAAGGTTACCCCAAACATGGCGATGAGGTCAATAGCAACATTCCACCAGCTATCAGAATATGCAATCTCAGATCACTCATTAGATAGTGGTTATAGAAAAAAATATGTAATTTATACGATAAATTGTCGGCATTTTGGAAGTATTTGATTAATTTTTATGATAACTCGCTTGTTTTGGTCAAATTCGCGCGTGGGTGTCCTAGAAGTTGATGAACAGGTAATTTTAAACAATTATTATTATTTTTTAAAACGTTTACGCACTCATACCTCTGCACTAGGATTCCGTGTCGCAGATGGCATGGACAAACACAGAAACACAAGACAAAAACCCAGCATTCGAAAACAAACTTCATGCTCACCACACAAAGTGTGCCCCGGCCGGGAATCGAACCCGGGACCCCTCGCTTCGAAGGCAGGGCTACTACCAACTGAGCCACGTAGCCGTCTAATGGAAAGGACTGAGGAAAATCAACTCACATATTTGAGCACTACGTGGGCAAAGCCGTTGGCAGAAGCTAGTTGAGGATTAACTTTCAAACGAACCTCCTTGCTGCGTCCATTTTGCTTTTACGACGGTATTATATGTGGAATCGGGTGCAGTGTTATTACAACCCACCCACGATAGCTGGATATCTGCGATTCGGTTTTAACCAACCAAATAGAGAAGACATAATTATAAATGTAATTTATTGTTGTCTGTGGTTTTACAAAAGATGGTAAAAATATTAGTAGGGAGAGCCTATTCGTTTCGGAAAATGATACCAAATGATAATTGAGATCTAAAAGAATAAATAAGTTTTTGACTTTGACTTTGAAACCACAACAAAATATTGCAACAGTAAAAAAAGAATACCTACACATACAATTTATACAAATTAACCTTATTCTAACATAGATATAAAATAAAGTATATAATAACACGTAAGTAGATTGGTATAAAAAACATTAAACATTGAATAATTTTTGCAATGTGCAAAATATTTTAGATGTTGATCATTTCTTTAATGTATTTTCAAACAGCGCTTTGTAGGATTTTCAGTGACTAAGGTAGGAGATTATATATTTGTATCATCATACTATTGTTTCTGACAAGTATGACTGTTTGTCGGTCTGTGGTCGAATTGACCTGTTTGTGACCTCATAACTGCAAACATGGTCAGAAACATTCATCATTCGATTCCTATTTTAACCGACTTCTAGGAGAATCTCAATTCAAATCAATGCATTTATTTTGCATGTCTTTTTACGCAATTTCTTCGCCGTTGTGATACCGTCCAAATAAATTTTATGAAAAGAATTCTACCCCTTTGACAGATAACAATGTCACCATGGTAATCTCCGGTATATCAGTAAATTATAGGGTTGAATGGTTGAATAGTGAGAGTACCAAAGCCGCAAGCATAAAAAAAAAGACTAGAATATTTTCTACCGGATATTTCCGATGTACAAACTGAAAGGCGCCACCTCTCATTAGGTACGTTCGGCCGGTAGGTACGATAGCAGGTGCAGCCAAGCGCACGAGATACTACGTCTCATTGGACAAGAGCTCCTCAATTACCGAGGAAGTGCACACGATAACCGTTTACCTGGTATATTGTTCGGATATTCGGTATACCAGTTTGACACGGGCAAAATAAGCCCGCCATATTGAACTCGGGAAAAAACAAAGCAAGATAGCCTTGTCACCAAAATTGTTTGCGAAACTGTTGAAGAAATCCATTCGCTCGCGTCCGTAGGTTTTTTTCTTTGAATCTTTACATGTACCCCCTGGGTGCTAAAAAAGCAACAAAAAGTAGCAGTAGAATTTGTGCCAGAGAAGTACTGCCTGCCACGTTCTCAAAACGGTGACGGAAAACATCGTGAGGAAACCGGCATGTTTTAGAACCAAAAATTCGACGAAATGTGACATCTACCAATCCGGATTGGGCTCCCGCGGTAGATCAGAGCCCATTCACTCTCAATTATCGAGAGCCGGTGTCCCTGCAGTGGGAACGTTAGAGGCTGGTGCGGAAGTACTGCCTATATGTGTACCAATCGCGAAACTAACGAATACAAAAGCTATACCCTTACAGCTCAAATAGGAGTCATAATATTCGCCGTGGCTCACCGTTATCATCGCATCGCCTCGCGGGGTGGCCGCGATCGCGATTGCGCGCGATATTTCGCGACTGACACGACGATGTCGCGTCGTGGGTAGCGTTTATCGCGTCGTGAATGCATGCCCTTATGCCCGCTGATTCATGATGGATGGGTAGATGCATTGTAATGGGCCCTGCGTTTGTACCACACGTTTATGGGATGGCTTTTATATGAGACGATATCCCGTAGCGCTCCGGCGCTGTGGCGCGGTCGGTAATTCTAAACAAATTCGAGGAGCGACGATTTTATAACCAAAAGTTGATTTTTATTTTAAAGCTTAGTTTAGCTGTAGTTTTACGATGTTCGTAAATGAAGTAGCTAACTTTTGTGTAGCGGACTTTTCAAGTCACCTTAAGGCCTTTTACGTGGCAGAAATACTTATATGATGAGTAAAGAACATCTAGGCAGCACCCCATAATGACAAGAATGTATGTTGGGTCCTATACATATATTGAAGATCCACGTGAAAACCCGTCACTGAGTCTAAATAATAAGCCTCAAGTGCCTGTAATTTCACCGGCACTCACACCCTTCCACTGGCACACAGCCACGCGAGTACGCCACTACTTGGCGACGGATTACCAGGTGTGGAAGCAGCACTTCCAGACAGACTTGGCACAAGTTCTACTTCAACACTGTTTAGTTTCTTCCCCATTTTTAATTTACTTTACGTACCGAGAAACCTTTTCATTCTGTCGCCATACTATCAGATGCCCTGCTTGCTTGATTTAACACAACACTCGACAATTACGTTACAAAGCGACTGCCAAGAAGCATTAGTGGAGCACCTGTTGAATTACAGAGGAGTGCAGACATATCTTCGATATAGATACAAAAGCTACTAGGGTGTAATTGGATGGCCTTACTGCTCAGTTGGTAGTGCTGCCTTCTGTGCTGTTGTTTGCAGGTTCGATTCACACTAAGGACAAGCATTAATGAGATGTTTGTTTTGTATTTGTTAAAACCAGTTACGGCTCTGTGGCTTAGTTGGTAGTAGTCCCGCCTTCGAAGCGAGGGGTCCCGGGTTCACTCCGGCCGGGGCACACTTTGTGTATTGACCATGCAGTTTGTTCTCGGGTCTTAGGTGTTTTTATTGTGTTTCTGTGTCTGTCCATGCCATCTGGGACATAGGGAATCCTGTATGAGTGTGTACGTTTATTATTATATTTTTTTATTATTACGCCTGTTCAACCCCTCACCTACGAGAGAAAGAAGCAAGCAAGAAACCCCTCGGAAACAGTATTCTATATTCGCGAAGATTCGTTTAGAAAACTCCATAATTTAAAAACCGGCCAAATGCGAGTCGGACTCGCGCACGAAGGGTTCCGTACCATTATCTATAATATCGAGGAAAAAATAAAAATCACATTTTTGTATTGTTTTTATATTTATTTATTCTTTTTTTAGTGTTTGGTCAACAGAAATACATCATCTGTGAAAATTCAACTCTAACTATCACGGTTCATAAGATACCGCCTGGTGACAAACGGATAGACAGACAGCGGAGTCTTAATAATAGGGTTAGTAATTTTACCCTTTGGGTACGAAACTCTAATAAAAAACATAGTCAGTTGGCTGCAAAATACGCAAGGAACGAGAGTTGCTCAACACTTGTTGAAATAGGTGCAAAGAGCTCACTATCTCGCTTGATTGTCTGTGAATGTACTAAATAAACGAGCCTAATGTAGGACATTAGTGAGAAACTTTGAAGAACATTTTAAAAAGAAATAGATATTTTAAATTACCTGTGACGTCTTGGAGGTCATTTTTAGGGTAAAAAGGGACCCTATTACTAAGACTACTGTTTGTCTGTCACCAGGCTGTATCTCATGGACTGTGATAGTAAGAGAGTTGAAATTATCATAGATGATGTATTTCTGTTGCCGCTGTAACAATAAATACTAAAAAGCAGAATAAAATAAAAATTTCTCTCTCTCTCTCTCTCATACAAAAAAACGTGATTTTTATTTTTTTATTCGTTTTTGCTCGATATTACAGATAATACCCTTCGTGCGCGATTCCGACTCGCACTTAGCTAGTTTTTTTTGTTATAAACATTACTGGTTATAATAAATTTCGCTTAATTTTTTATAAAAAACAGTAACAATCCAGAGAAGAATAATTTCTGGGGACCATGTTCCTGGCGTCCGCAGAAGAGTACCCTCAGGGTTTACACGTGTCCCCAGGCAGTGCAATAGAAGCAAAGTAGCAGTAGAACTTGTGCCAAGTTTGCTTATAGAATTGCTGCCACCACATTAAATAATCCACCGCTAAGCAGTGGTGTATTACCTTCATTGCTGTGTTCCAGTGGAAAGGTGTGGGTGCTGGTGAAATTACGAGCGCACGAGACGTTACATCCCCGTCTTAACGTGATGGACGCAACGCGATTCGTGATCCCTGACCTATATGCTCATTTCCTTCACTTAAACTTCACTTCACTACATATAAGAAATCCAACAGCTATTAAGTTTTTTAACTCAATGCCAAAATAAAATAACAAGTAGTAATTTCAATAAATAAAATAATAGGCCCTCGCGACATTTCTAAGAAAACAAAAGCAACGATTTCAGTATTGTCATCGATATTGAATGTAAAATAGTGATGTGCATAGCGGAGTCGACGACGTGATCGCGCGATATCGCATGACGGACGAGCGCGATTGCGCGGGCGCAGCTGGGGTGGCCACATGTGTGTTGCCACTTGAAAAATTGCACGTAATGCCGTCGTGATAAGGCTTTCATGCAAAAACCTTTACTCGCTCTTCATGGATATTACTTTTGCTGATATATTGATATGCAAATGGGGTACTATAAATCTATCCGTGGACTGAATGTTTTCAGGGACGCTTGAGGAAATAAAGCTAATTTTAAAACAAATTTAGATTGATAGTTTTTTTTTTGACAAAAGCACTTTCCAAAATAAGTATCTACAATGCGTTTATACAAATATTGGCTGAGTAATTTATAAGTGCTACAAGACTAATGGAAAGTATACAGATCATTTTCATTTTATTTCTTTAGTTGATATTGACGTGTTACTGAAAACCGGATAGTAATACTTGTAGCCCACTTTTTGCTCGACATTTTATACACGAAAAACTCACACGCACCGAAGATATCAAACACTGTGGTCGTTATGAAATGCCAATAAAACTGGCCACTCTATAGAATGAAACAATGACGCGGAGACGCGCGGCAATATTTTAAAAATCGATGTTTTTATGAATCGATAATTTGTTCGGTGCGTTTTGGCGCGACGTTTCGCGACCCGATCGATGTTTATCTCGATGTCACAACGCTTTGTTTCGATTCGGCCAACATCGGCCCATGTTTCGCTTGAAATGTGTTTCTTGCTAACGTACGAATTGATACTATCTTGTCCACATTTGCAGCGTTATTTTTACCTTCCACTGTCACACCGACGTTCAACTCTGAGCTTTGTCGTGTTGGAGTAAGATCGTTGGGTGGTTTTGGGGAGTTATAAAGTGGTATTGTTGGGTTGTATCTGTCGTTTTCATATGCATGCCAAGCGGTCTGGCTTCAGGTGTGTCCGATGGTTAATATTTGATACTTTCTTGTCCCGGGAGAGGACCGAAGAATGCAGGGCCCTTCATTATGCCGACTGTACGCCATTCGGAGTCAGTTTTTGTCGCGTATCAAGTTTATTTTTATTAAGTGTTAATTGGTATAGGATATTTTACATTGGGCTTGGATGGAATATTAACAGCATGATCTTAGCTGTTATCTGTTTAATGAGATCATCTCGTTGAATATTATATGGCGTGAGACACTGTTTAATATGTGTTTGTTTTTTACAATGCGGTTCATTGAAATGCGATTCGTATGAAAATTGATCGTTATAATAGTATAATATTTTAGCTTTTTGCTAGTTTACTTCTTGATTTCCGAAGCCCTATTTGCCACGAGTCATAAATTATCATTACCCTTTGATATTTTAATAAAAAAATTACTATATTATTGAATACATCCTTTTTTGAATCTACGTCGATGAATTACAGAGTACCTATATTTACGTAGTAGCAGCAAGAGAAGTACATCAGTAAAGTGAATAATTATCTGTGCTTAATTAATGATCTGTGCTTTTCTCACGGACTTAGGTAATATAGAGACATAATTTAAATAAAAATCTCTATCACAGTTTAAGCTTGGCGTCACATTAAAAGTACACTGATATGAAAGTTCTTATATAAATATGTGACTAAACCGATTTCAAGTAAAATTTTGCGTTCCTAAAAAAAAACAAACTTTCACCTCATTCGACAATGGCTAACCACGAATGAACCAGTTGGAATTTCTCACTGCTGAATTGCGAGTGTAGTATAAAGTATCGCGTCTAAACCTTGCTCAGTTATGAATTGGCCTTTTTTACACATCTGTATGGAAACATGGTAATAAATGAAAACATTGGCCATCAACAAAGAAATTAAAAAGGAATGGTTTAGCGGTTAAGGCCACTGCTTGACCCGTCGGGAAAGGGCGTGAATGTTTGAATTATGAATTAATTTTTTATATGACTAAGTGACGAATTAACGGCACCCTTAATATAAGGTTACAACCGCCCATAACCAACTATATTCATGACCTCCCCACCACGAGTATGAGAAAACTTATGGCGCGGTGTGTCGCGCGTCATTCTGAGATGTTACGTCATATGCGTCGGATCATAGCGAGTGCACTGGCGACGGATTATCATGTAAAGTGAATCTTTCTCTGGAGAAACTTAATACAAGTTCTACTTCTACTTTAGGTCGCCACAGATAGAAACCGATGGAGACCACTCGCGAACACATTGACTATACATGGTCTTCAGTCATGAAGGATAGACCAGAGAGAGAGAGAGAGAGATTCAAAAGTTAACGTCATTTTTATTTAGTAAATATATCACTCTTTGTAATTTAAGTTTTGCGCTTGTTCGGCCCCTCCAAAAGACTCGTAAGTACTATATAAGTATTTGGCGCCATTAGCTTAGTTTGGAGCTAGATGGCGCTGTGTGTCCATGAATAATTTTTCATTCTTTTATTCATACAATTCGTCTTGTCCCACAACACCCTGGCCAGAAGCCTTGTCCTGTCCACGTGGGCGCGTAAATACGATCTCAGTAGACTTATAAATAAAATCCTATCGCCGTATCTCAAGATACGCGAGATACGAGATAACACTTATAGATTCGCCTTATTTATACCGAGCTAGATAGTGAATATTATGCCAGAGCCATAAATAAAAAGCGAGACAGATGGTATCGAGAATACCGAAATTGGACGGCCCTAGTGGGCAGGCTTCCTAATAAGATAAGCCAGTTTTGTGGTTTAATGTTACTGCGGCGTATTGTTTTTTTAATACTGTTTGGAAAATTTAAAGTTAGTATTAGAATTGGATATATTGTGTGAAATTGCGTATGTCTTTCAATTTTCAAATGGCTTTTTTTTCAATTTGTCAGACACAAACACAGAAACACAAGACAAACACCCAAGTCCCGACAAAAAACTTCATACAAGTGTGTCCCAGCCAGGAATCGAACCCGAGACCCTTCGCTTTGAAGGCAGGGCTACCAACAAAGTCACAGAACCGTCTGAACATAATAAAGATTAAACCAATTCCTATACAAACATCAATAGAGAGAGCACCATTTTCTGAAAAAAAAAACCTCATAATTTTTACAGTTTCTTTATTGCTACAACACAACAAATACTGGTTCTTCATATCACTTTCCAATTTAATTTCATGGTGCATAATTTTCTCCGACGTAAATGTGCGTACATCCTGCAGGAAATCGATAAAAAATATAGAAAAGTAGTAAATTAAGATCTGGAGAGCGATACGCACTTTTTAGCGGATATTGTATATAATCTGCGTTTTTTTATATACGCTTTCATTAAAAAAGTAAGGTAAGTTATGCTTAAGAAATTATATTGTATAATACCTACTAGAAAGTGTATGATATGTTTTAAGTTTTCGAAATCGACATGACGGTTACATAAAATATATTTTTGAATCTTTTACTTTTTAATAGGGTTATATCACGGAAAAGACGACTGCGTAGTTTATTAGGAAGTAGCCCTGTATTCGAAGCGAGAAGTCCTGGGTTTGATTCTGTGTCTGAGCGTTCATATGTTATATGGATGTATTTATGAAAGTATATTAAGTATTCTATCAGTTAACTAGATCCCATAGTACAAATTATGCTTAGTTTTAGCCTAGATGGCGCTGTGTACATAAATAGAACAAGAACTTCGTGACTCCAAAAATAATTATTCTTGTATGCAGATTTGACTTTTTGCTTTATAATTAAAATTGTTGTTATTGGTTTTTAATAAAATAAATATTGTAATAAAGTAATAAAAAAATATTTCAATGTTATGAGCATGCATATTTTAATATTTTATGCTAACATAATAATTAATATTAGGTAAAATTAATTTAACCTCTACTAATTTAATATTTCAAGAAAATGTGATTGTTTTATTGAACACGCGAAATCGTACGTTAAAGTAACAAATCTGCTTAGCAGTATGAACGTTTGCGAGTAATTGCCAGTTCGTATTCTCATGTGTTGGTTTGGTAAACGTTACTCTGAGGATATTATCAACAATAAATCAAGCGTGATCACCCTTGTTCGGTTTTGTACAATATATATAATGTAAAGTCTCTCGATGCGGTATTGTCAGTTTAATAACAGTTTTGTATCGAAAAAGTTTTTATTAAGATCGACCTGTTTTGTCGGCCATTCAGCTTGATAAGTTTTTTTTTTTAATTTATTTTCTGGTTGCAATTCAAACTCATACTTCCGTGACTACGGCAATTGTATTTTTTGTACTTCTAATTGTATTTTCTACTGGCTGTTCCCCGTGTGGAGTTTAACAACTTATTTGAGAAAAACACGAATTCTTAATTATTTTTCTAAAATGATAGTAGCTTAAGTAATTCCTTATAACATGATCTATTTGCCAGTGAAAGTCCCGTCAAATCGATCCAGCCGTTTCAGAGATGATCCGAAGCAAACAGACAGGCAGACAACAAAAAATTGGCTGTTATTTTGACACTATAAACAGACATTTCTATTTTATTCCTAAGTATAATGAAATCTACCAAACTTAACACACACTGTGAAAACTACGCCTATGGCTTTCAGTGCAAAAGATCAACAGCCGTTTACAGTTACAAAATAGACGTTGTATGCTTAGTAATTCCCCTTTTTATTGTTCTTACGGAACCAAAAAAATACATGGTTTCATGCAACGGCGAGTATAATATTTTGATCAAATTACATCTATAACTAATGCTATCAAATTATATTACAATCTAGCCATGTGTGTATTTTGAGTAATGAGTATTTTTTTTACAAATTAAATTTACTATCTAGATTATTTCCACGAATGTGCCCAATGACATTTTTTCTCATGTTCTCTAATTAAGGAAGGCAATTTGCTCATAAGATTTTGTAGTTTTATTTACAAAAAAAAAATATGTAAAATCGCAATTTTTCGCGCGAGATTTTAAACATCAAATGCAAAGTTCTACAAAAAAGGGGCCACCTCCAACAAAGGTTAACTAACGTTTAACGGCAGAAGATTAATGCCGCGATATATCATTCGGGCGAGGTGCGCAAACTTTCAGCGATAACTTTTAAAGACTGAACTTGGTATATTTTATATCACACTGAAAAATTGTGTATCACAGGACGCCTGCGGGTGTGCGATAAAGCGAAAAAATCGCGGCCCAGTTAACGCGGGCCATGGCCGGCTTTTGTTTTGAATCGGGTTAAATCTGCGGACGATTTTTGAAAAAGACGGTAAATTTAATAAATAATAAAAAAAAAAATCTTCGGAATCATCAAAAGAACATAAGTATTGTATGCATCGGTTTTGTTCGTTATGAAAAGCAAATTTGACAGGGCCGTTTAAAATCTATTACGACCATAATGAAACGTTCATAACCATTAAAACAATATAAATGTTTCTGAAAGAATATTGTTTCTTACTTGCAGTTCCGGATTAATGAAGTTTAAATCATAGATAATAAATAAATTAACACGCCGTCCAAATACATAGTCTTTATTTTCCGAAGACACCGCTGCACGTATTATAAACTATTTTATTCTTTATATACACTTATACACAAATCATAAGTTATAGCATAAATTAAGTAGAGACACAATTAAACTACGCTACAGAAAGGTTCAAATAGATACCTACATAAAAAGCTACAGAATAGTGTACCAATATTATAATAACCGGCTTTTCGTTAAGTTCAATAGCAAAAAATCCGGCTTTTTCTGAATGTCAGCGCGAAAACACTGCCCTGGGCCCAGTATTTGTGAAGTAGATATTTGTCACGGGTCGCGGGAACTTTAGTAATTGCTCTCTGGGAACTTGATCCAAGATTGACGGCTGTTAAGCATTTTACTTTTTGTTTTATGTATTTTAGACTATACTCTGGATTATTCTTTTTGATTAGTCTTTTTATTTGACCAACTTAGTGGCCAGCGTGCATTTTTATAGCAAACGATGTTTTTAAGGTTTTTTTTTAATTTTACTTGTCTTTGTTTTTGGAACGTGCCGGAAGGTAGAGGCACATTGCATACCTATGAACATGTGGATGTGTGAGTGTAAATAAAGAATAACGTAATATTTAAGTGCGAATGTGAGTTTGTTACGTTTTTACACTTTAACTGCTCAACCGAACATCATAAAATTTTGCATACACGTTGTCAGGGGTATAGAAAAGGACATAAGGTACTCTCATCCAGTAATAATATAATTTTTGAATGAAACGTACCCTAGATTTTATACAAACCCTAGATTTACATACATAATCTAGAGTATTGTGTTTTTTTGTGAACAATTGCGTTTTTCAAGAAATAAAATTATACAGGTAAACAGCAAAACCCTATATAAACACAACATTTCATCCAAATTCCGAGTTATAAGCGAAAATTCCGTGATAAGCGAAATAAAAAAAATATATATATATATATGTATATACAATATATATACAAGAATTGCTCCTTTATAGTAATACGAGTAAGATACTGTAAATCTAATAAAGAATAAAGGCCAAGTATTAGACAGGTAAATATAGATTTTGTAAAAAAAGTTATTTGAGTTATGATGTCCGATTAATGTTTGTGTCATACTGTGCTCAAAAAATAAAACATGGTGACCTTATCATTTGATTTGATTATATTTTGATTAATTGATATTATTTGCACTGCTTGGATCTTTGTCGTGTAGTAAATAGTTAACTGAAAAATAACGGCCACTGCAATTTTGCTAGGCGTGATAACAGTGAGTTTAGCGCGGATAGCTGTCGAAGAAGTGGTCTCTAATGTAGATTTGAACATTATTTTTATATAATCTTACCCTCCTGTAGCTGACAAAGAAACTTTGGGTGCCTTATCGGCCGCGTGTGTCCCTCGACAAAGCGACTCTATTAAACTTTTTTGCATTACTTTTTCGAGTCAAGGCGACGGATAAATTGCCGAGCGATAACTCGAGTTTAACGAGGTTAATACATTAAACGGCGTTTAAGTTCTTTTGCGGCTTGATGAATGAAATGACATAAATAAATATACTTATATTGTTTGAATAATAGAGAAATTGTACATTGTAAATGAAAATTTTCATTTTTATTATACAACGCTTATATTGCTGTGACTACCCTCGGTTTATTTCCAATCACTTACAATAAAATTGTTCCATGAAAACCTCAGTCTATTAACTACAATTAAACGAAAGTACCTAAGTAAAACGTAAGTTACACTTACGTTTACTGTCTCTATAATTAAAATTTTATTAATCCACGTTATATTTTAGCATACATATCATTTATTATCCACCAATAGGAACCCAGAAAATATTTTTCAAATTAAGAACAAAAGAATCCTTTCGCGCGCTATCTAAATATGAAAATGTATGTAAAGCCGTCCACAGATGGCCCGACTAATAAATCGTACTCCATCGCCTCGGTATCGCTGCGTCATTAGCGTAGAAAGTAATTGTGCAGATTTGTCTCCGGTCGTCGCGGGATGAATGGCCAGCTTTATCTGTACTTTTGACAAGATGTGGGCTGGTTGCTTCGTGATAACAGATTGAGTACAGGTTTTAGCGGGTGGTTGCGTAATATCAACCTATGCCTTATAACCAATCTCACTAGGTGCATATTTCAGTAGGTTTTTGTTTTCAGTCAGCCCTGTACAATATCTGGGCACTCTATAACTGGTCGAACTATGTATGTACAACATTGAAGGCGCTCACAAACGGGACTGACTATGAATTGAAACGTCAGTTTTGAATTTTATTTAGCTACAGAGTGAGTAATATGTTGTTTTGAATACAAGCTAATAACTAAATAAAATTATAATAAGAACACGATATATACACGACATAGCATCCGGATTCCGCGTGATCTTATTAAGCTCAGATATTTTAATGATTTTCTGTTTGCCTTTTCTACCCACGCAAGATACGGGAAAATCTAGTTCGGGATAAGATCTCATCAGATACCGATATATATGGATATATGGCAGTAGTTTTGGATTATCTAATGCGTAAATCTAATACTTATAAATTATATTTAAGAATATTTGAATGGAACCGAAAACCGGTGAGCTGAATGAACCCTTATCTTCTGATCTTGAATGAAACCAGATAATACTGGACTTTAAGCTGACTTCAAGGTTAAAAGTATCATAATTACGAACAGTTAAATCTCGGTCGCAGGACATAGGCACAAGTATTGTTAGTTTTAACTTTGACGACTCCATGGCTTAGTTGGTAGTAACCCTGCTTTCGAAACGAGGGGTCCCGGGTTCGATTCCCGGCCGGGGCACACTTTGTGTGGTAACCATGAAGTTTGTTCTTGGGTCTTGGGTGTTTGTCTTGTGTTTCTGTGTTTGTCCATGCCATCTGCGACACAGGGAATCCTAGTGCAGAGGTATGAGTGTGTTAACGTTGTTGCTTTAGTAGCTAAGAGCTGTGCAGTAGGTGGCATGACGTAGCGAACTACCGCATCGTTTTTCTATGACAATTTCAAAGTCAAGTCAATGTCAAAAATCTATATTTCCGTAGACATAAAAAATACTCGGAAACGTCACTGTTGTTTAAATAAATAATGAGTTTGTACGAGGTCACGCGTTTTTATTACTAAGTTTTGCGCCATAAGTTTAGCGTCATACTAATCCTTGTAATACTAAACATGGTCGAGAGCCATCTGCCCTCACCAAAAGCCCGCGTAAAGTTGTCAACGCCATCTGCGGCCAACAACGTATAGACCATTAAAAAACTATAGCCGCACTGAAATAAGATTGTTTTTAACCTCCAATAGATAAATGACGCGATGATGGCTCACCTGATATTAAATGTTTTTTTTTTAATTCTTTTAGATCTCAAGAATCCTTTGGACACGGTAAAGTACACACAAGTAAATTATATTAATAATTAAAAAAATATTTTTTCAAATCGGTTGATAAATAACAAACTGAGGTGACAAACATAAAAAAAATCTCCTCTTGAAATCTTCTTATTCCGAGCAATGTGACACTATAGATATGATCTTTGCTTGAATACAGATAATAAATATTTTAAGATATCCATCCATCAAGACAATTTTATTCAAATTAAATCTGTTACGAAGATTTTTTTTACGTCGATTCACTCGTAGATAAGAAGGATTTCCTCCAAATTAATTGAGAATAAGTAAACCGTGAGTTGGCACGTGTAACCTTTAAAATTCATTGAATATTAATAATGGCCTTGTTATTTTTATTTGCAGTGATTACCGCGTATGATAGAAATTAACAAAATATTCACAGTAAAAATATGTAAACAACACGATTATGCAATGACTTTGAATAATTAATTTTCACTAGTGACTGTTTTCAAATGACAAATGCTTATAACTTGGCTCGTGCAAAAAAGTTGGCCGTCGCGAGATGCCCGGCAGATTGATTCAACAAAGGTGTATGACGACATATGCGCCATATCGTTTACCGTCACGGCATACGGGTCAATGTTACTGTCAAGGTCATCACATATTTTTTCCTTTTTTTATTATATTTTGCGAATTTATATAATGAACTTGGAGGTCAGAAGAGCGCAAAATATTTAAGACGGCAAAATTTTTGCACCTTGTAGATTAAAAACATTTTAAAATCGGCTCTAACGATGCCAGGGTAAGAGTGCTAACTGGTCTCACAACTCTGCCTTTTGCGCTGTAGTTCGCAGCTTCGATTCCGACCCAGGGCAAGCATTTGTGTGACGAACATAAATATTTGTTCTGCGTTTGAATGTTAATATGTTGTATCATATGTATGTATTTACAAAAAATTTAATATATAGGTAAGTATTCTATCAGTTATCTAGTTCCCATAGTACTACAAGCTATGCTTAGTTTGGAGCTAGACAGCGTGGTGTATAGTATCCAGGAAATAAAAAAATAAAAAAAAAAAAATTGGTTATTGTGACAACTTTTATTCAAATTGTCAAAATGGAAATTTGTAGTTATAAATGCAAATGATCATGTTTTTGCCATTTTTGACTTCATTAAAAATTAATAAGAATTTTCGAAAAGTCACCACATTAGTTTTATGATTTAAATGCGTGTATAAATTACATGTTCAAAGCCATAATATCGATTTTTTTTGTTTATTCATCTTTAAGTTTTCAGAAGGTTATAAATATCGGAATATTTCAATTTAAATAAAACTATTTTATTATATGAGTAGTAGTAGCCAGTTAATATTCGGTTAATCGTCAGTCATTTTAGTCACAAAAACGGCAATCTACTTAACGGAACGATACCTAAACGGATTATAATTTTTTGTCATTCTAGTAATAAAGACGGCAATCTCATAAACCGATTATAATACTAAAATGGATTTTAATATTTTGTAAAATATCAAAAAAAAAAAACAATCTGTAAATTCGGTGTAAGATAGGCGAAGGTATCGAGTAATAAACAATAAAAGTGCACAATAATTGAGAACTTGCTAATTTTCCTAAGCATATTATAAGAAAGGTTAACGTAATTTTAATACAAAAATCACCTCTGGGTCATCAATTGAACTCCTGACACTTCATAATAAGAACATACGCGTTTACGTTCTTATTATAAAGTGTCGTATGATATATGATATTCTTCCCGTAATAAATCTTCAATACACATTAGCGTATCCCGAATGTGCACTTACCCTAATGCGACTCGATACCGTGACGTTTGCTACTAATGAGAACTTACCTGAAAAAGAAATACACCATTTTTGAACGAAAATATTTAATAGCCAAGTACAATGAAGGTTCCGTACAATTAAATAGGTACTGTTTAAAAAAATATGCCTTGACCGGCAGATGTTGTACTTTGAATGCGATACCCAAAATATATCATAATAAAATGTGAGGATTTATTTTTTATGCGTTAAAAGTGGCGGAATGAGCTGATGTTTAGTGCTTACGTCCATAGACAATATATTTAGGTCCTCGCTTATCTAAAGAGATCCAAGTCTCTTTCGTTGCACCCGACACTTTGAGATGGATATTTAACGTCTCATGCGCCTGTTTTACCGGCAGCCACACCCTTTCACTGGAGCACAGCATCGCAATTGCTCTGCTGCTTGGCTTCTTTGTTCAAAAAATATTAATTTTATTATTCAAATAAGCATTAACTATTTATATATTTTTACATACGAAGTTTCTAAACCGTCCTCGAACATCATCGTGCAATTTTGCGAGTTACCAGCAACATATACGCTTTTCTTTAAGTCTTTTTATAGATAGTTTGGTCAGTCACTATCTGATTGTCAGTGGTAAAAAGGTATAATAGTTTAAAATTATTTGTTAAAATACTTCACCATTACATTACCAATACATTATTGAGTTCCTAAACTTTCGTGGTTAATTTCGTGGGTTTATACAAAAATATTAGTGCTTATAAAAAGTTTAAACCGTCAATTAATATTCTATTTTTACTGGTACATTTAAATGATAAAACAATATATAATAATTATTATAATAATCAACAATTTAATTATTCGTTTTTATTAACCTATTTCACTTCACTGATCTCCTATTATTAAGGAATAATTAAATATTTAAAACAAAAATGCAAATTATTATGCAATTATTATTATATATACCTTACAGGTGTTTTTTATGCAACTAAAGTCGCGGAACGAGTTAACACCAGATGTTATGTGGTTACTGCCACCCATATGTGACAGCAAAACGACTCCAATCCTCCCCTACCCAAGTATGAGAAGACGCATCACGTTGCGTCCGTCGTTTTGGGACGGGAACGTCTCTTGCGTATGTAATTTCACCGGCAACCTCACCCTTCCACCGGAACAGAAATACGAGGTCATGGCCGCTTTACGGAAGATTATCGGTATTATAGAAAACTATGCATTATTAATTTGTTTTTGGTACATCTTCAAAACAATCCAATTTTAGTCACTGCGTAACACGCACCTTTTAATTTCCTTATGGATAAATCCATTGCGACACATAAAATTTGCAATCACTCAAAAAAGGTAAAAAAAATTCAAAACGAAAACACAACAACCTCGTTCGAAATACTTTTACGACTAATCCAAAATTACCTTGACTCAAAACTCGGAAGTGTGAAAAAATAATGTTATTCTTTTTTTTGAAAATAAATTTGAATTGCAAACTACCATGCGACTTCATTATGTACGATTAAATATTTATAATAGACATAGCGTCTGTTTTTTTAGGGTTCCGTAGGTGAAAAGAAAGGAATTCTTCCATCGAGGTTTTTTCTTGTTTGATCTTCACCATGGTTGGAGCAAGTAGCGCTTGCTCTCTCTCCAAACCTCAATGGGTTTTTTCCATGGTTTCCTCCAACATAATTTTAAGAACGCATGATCTTGTAGTTAAATATTAAAAAAAAAGTGATATTAAGTTTTTAAGGCATTTTTAGGCTTAACAGGGTTTCTTTAATCCACTCCTAGGCCGACATGCTATCTGTCTGTTTGTCTATCTTTTAATAGCTCTATTTTTTTAATCAGAAGACGTAGCAGGTTGAAATTTTGAAAGAATGTTTGAATTATGGCGGATAACCTTAAAATACAATCGGTGGTACGGAATCATCGGGGTGCGAGACCAAATATCGATTTTTTTTTATATTTACTTTCGTTGAATATTTTTAAAACTTATTTGGAGACTTTTTTTTAATTATGTTATATCGCGTCTGAAATATAAGATTATTATTATTAACATTTAATTATTTAACAAGTAAGTTGTTAAGTTCTTCGTTTTGTTAAGTTAATTGGTTTGGTAATATGTGACATGTTGGTTTAACTTACGAGGATATCAAAATTAATGCCTGTTTAAAGCGCCAGGGAATAAAAAAAGAGAAAAAAAAGAATTCCAGACGAACCAAGCCTCGCGCAGAAGCTAGTGATAAATAATAAAAAAATATTGTGGTCGATAGAACGTTAAATTCTAGTTACATATCGGAATTATAAATTAAAATATGCACGTATAGGTACGAAAATATAGGTTTATGTTATACGAATCTAATTATTTTTAATGTATAGTAACTTCGTAGCTGCGTATGTACACTGCTTTTAAAGCCGTAGCTCCCGGGTTTGATCCTGAACCCGGGTTGATCACTTTTGTGATTGATCATAAAGTTAATAAACTTTAACCATGACTTTAACGATGTCTATATATTACTAGCTGTACACGGCATGCGTAGCCACTTAATAAAATCATTTATATATAGATTTTTAGGTATATACCCTCGCGGGCCTTCCTAAGAACATCTCACTAAAGTATCATCACAATCTGATCAATGGTTTCGCAAAGAGAACAAACATACAAACATTGATTTTTATTTATATATATACAGTTGTGCTGGCCTAATCCATAATTTTCTCTTCTCAAACTATTATTGAAATTGACCAATGATCAAAAACCTGATTTCTTACCACCCAGCTACCATACCCACAAAAATTGACACGTGGCAACACTCAATAGACCATTCAGGATATTAGCTATCAGGATCTGGTTCAAATAAGCACACGCGCTGGTACTTCTCACTTCCTGCTTGTACTACATCATAGACTTATATAGCTACTATTTTATCCCGCGGCTTTGCTCTCGTTCCTTTTTATATTAGGATTTCCATCGTGTTTTTATGTAAAAAGCCGTCATAGACAAAATTGCGGACAGCTTCCGAAGCCAAAAATAAGATGATATGTTTTCTTCTCATAAATAAGAAGGCACAGAGATTACCCATTACCATCCTATTTTCCAATCGGAAAAGCATAGCGTGGATTGTAGACATACCACAACAAAATATCGATATCGAATATCGAAACTAATCCAATGAATTTTATCGATAAACAATAAATCGAATCGGTGGCTTTGCGACTGTCAAACTCAAGTATCTACTTAGATCATATCAACGAATTGACGTATAGTCGAAGTTTTAAGAAATCGATTTTTCCAATCGATTACAAATAAGCCCACCCGAATGGAGCAATCAACATAGTTGTTTAATTATTTGTTTTCAGAGAGCTATTTAAGAAATCCTTTTGATTTGTTCTTTGTTTATTAATGTATTAGTATTTGATGTTTATCGAACATATTTTCGTATAAAAACTTCTTCAGCCTTTATTCCCACTATTCCCGATAATAGATAGTGGATGAACATTGATCTACCACAGAGGCCCAATACGGAACGACAAGTGGTTTCGAATTTTTGTTTTCTAGAATATGCGTTTCCTTACGATGATTTCTTTCGCCGTTTGGGAACGTAGCACACATAAATATTCCAAGTAAAAATTGGTGCACGTCTGGGACTGAAATTGCGACCTTCGGATAGAAAATCGGCGTATATGCCCCTATGCTACCACGCTCTCAAATACTACTCTAGAAAGACTAATTTTAATTCAATAAACAGAAAAACACATTTATGAATATTTGTAAAAATTAATAAAGCAAATGCCATACATATATAATATAATAAAAAAAACCTACTCTAAACGTTATCTTTATAGATTTTTAGATTAAAACACGCGAAATTTTTCGTATAATTTTATTATATCACTTAATTAAGAATAACGCAAAATTTATAACACTAATGTAGATTGCTTTTAACTCGATTTCGATTAAATGCCAGCGGATGTAATAAAACACCAAAACGCGTTCAAAAACCACAGATTAAAATAATATTACAGCTGTCCAGAATTCTCACTCAAAGCACTGCAATGCTTACAATACGTGGAATACACAAAATTGACTTTGGAACATAAACATAATGCGTGAAGGTTCATATCAATTCAGCAAAAATTACGTGTCTACCCAGGATGTGTTCCAGATGAACGTAAGCCATACTAAATCTAAAATTAGTGAAATAAAGTTCATATTCGTTTGATAGTTGTGTTGTACACGCCTGCCGTTTCGAAACATGCATATTTATACAAACCTTTGGGAATCCAATAGCTACTTAACCAATCGGTAGAAATCTTACGAAGTATTTTATCTAAAGATCGTTTTTATTAGCATGACATAGTTTCTTTCTTGTTTTAACACAGGTTTTACAAGCGCGATTAATGGTCTATGTCAAGCGTTATTTCCATTGTACCATAGAGTCATATTATGTGGTAAAACTATAGAATGAGCAGTGCGAACGCAACCTTGACAGTCCCATGTTGACATGAGTGTTTGTTCATACCTTAACTTGTCAAATTGCGTCACACTTCACATATTGAGTTAAGCTCAGAATTTTTTTGTGTCACAGATCAGAAATGCTATTGTCTGTATGATCATTTACCTTCACCGATGGTAGAGCTATTACTAAATACAGATGGTGACAGTCACGAAGACAAGCCCCACTTCTTCCTAATCACTTACAGTACAAGTGTAACATTCCGCTAGTGTTTTAGTTTAGTCGATACAATAGTAGTACCTATAGATTGGCAATTAGTGTGTGTAGGACTTTTATCATTGTTGGTTACAATGGACTGGCCTTGCAACTTAGCTGATAGTAACTCTGCGACCACTTTCCCCAGTTCTATATAAGTATTCTATCAGTTATCTATTTCTCGCAACAAAAGCTATGCTTAGTAGATGGCGCTGTGCCGTGTCCAAGAATATTTTTTTATCTAATAACCACCCCACCCCACGGGGAGCTTATTGCCATTTTCGTTTTCCTTCGATAAATGTAACATTTGTTATGGAATGTTTTTATTTATCTCAAAAGCTCAGTCACTTGCTAATAACCTAATTAAATTGTTACTATATTACTTAATTAATAATAAAATATAATAACATTATACACTTGCAAAAGGACTACAGGTGGCACCTGTTTTGCAGTGGCGGCCTTAGGGGGTGGCAAGCAGGGCAACCGCCCGGGGCCTCGCTTTTGTAGGGACTCGCGCCCTCGCAGAACAACCCGTTTTTTGTTTTGATGTACTGCAGCTGTCTTTAAGAGGATGCTGACTGATTACCAGTAACTCTGTACACTGTACACTTCCAACTCACCTAAATTCCTCATACGCCAAGTGCCCCACAAAAATCTATTGCCCCGCAATATCTAAGGCCGCCCTTGCCAGGTGGCATAGACAAATACAGAAACGTGAGTATGACGGCCCGGATACCGAACACCAGGCGAACTACCATCGAGGCAGGTCGAGTTTCACTACTCTCCGCACTATTTGGATTAGTTCCGCGCCCACTGATTGGTTTATGTACATCTTGTGACCGTTCCCGAATCTCGTCTCGTTTATCTAACAAGGTGTTATCGATAAGCGCTGCGAAGCTATCTTTCACATCACTAAATGGGACCAATTTGAATATTTAAACAACTATGGATATATATGGCAACAATTATCACTATAAATCTTTAGAATATTATCATTTAGTGGAATATTGATACTTAAAAAAGTTTATGGTGTTGACATTACTCTAAATTTCACATAATTAAATACCATAACGTTTTTGTCTGAAGTATTTCTAGTCTACTATAAACAGAAGAAGTAGAAATATGATATGGATAATAATATAATAGTTTGATTTAAAAAAGAATCTATTCTATTCAATTTTTAAATTTTTAAGACAGAAACGAGGGTAGTAATAAGTTTTAGTGTGCCTGTCTAAGGGATCTCGATCTCTCGAACGAATGGTCCAATTTTGGTGTTTTTTTTTTAATTTTGAAAGGTTACGGGGTCGAGGTGTTTCTTACCAATAATTTATGAAGGCGTTTTGATGTTCATCAATACATACATTACCATTACCCCTTGTGTATTAGTAATGTAGGTATTGGTATTGGTTCATAAAATGAACTTGTATTCTAAAGATATCTTCAGACAAATATTTTATTTTTATTTCATGTTTAAGAAAATTAAGATTTATTTATTTTAAGAATTCCACGGAAGTAAAGAATTTTGACTTTGACTTTTACCTTTTAATTTACAATAGTATAAAGTTAAGAAAGGCCAAAGACATATTATAATAGATTTTGAATTAATTAATTTACATTACTGGTTTCTTCCATATATTAAGAGTGCACAAAGTATGTAAAATATATTTATGTTAAATTAATTGAAATGGATTTGATATTGATCTTCACAAATGCATCCATATTGCAGAAATTGACGATTTAAAATTTTGTTATAATATAATTCAAGGAAACAAAAACCTTCTACAATTGATTTTGAATACAAGTGCAAATTCTCACCATATCTAATGTTTCCAACGGCCGTGAAGTTCTTCTGTTATCAAACAACCCCTCCCCCAAACGTATCATTGTATCATGAAAATATATCATACCCCCAAAAAATGTATCATTGTGTCATCTTTTTGTCGGTATGTACATCAATTTGGTTAAACAGTAGCCTGAACGTTAATAAATTGTATTAAATACTAGCTGCCCCGTCATCGCACGGGTGTACTAATGAAGACAATCCCATCCTTCCTTCACAGTACAACCATGTACAATAATTAAATAAAATAAATTATTATGACTATAACTTATTCCATTGTCAATATTTTTGAAGACTCACTAACTTTATTTGATAAAATTTATTTGAAACCAATCTGAAAACATACATTCAAAATAAAAATATAATATTCAATATCGATTGATAAATTAATAGAGCTACAAGCGACTCGTCGCCACAGTATGGCAACGCGTCGCCACGCCAATTGTCGGCCTCAAGCCATCAGATTTTTCATATCAAAAAAATAGTTGCGTTGGCTTTGTTGATAATATGAAATTGTTGACACACAATTTGATTATCTATTGGTAGATATTTTCAATACATCATATATAACGTGTAACTCGTATCATTAACAGTAGCTGTCACTTTACATAACCCACAGATAAGGTATGTGATTGCTGATTACACTTGCGCTTTTATAACACTTTGATTATTTGATAATAAAACGGTGTGCAATTTAATTAGATAAATTGATGTTATCTGTTTATTTCTTAGATATAGTTTTATTCGTAGATTTCTTATCATTTATCTGATTTTGTCAGCAATTGTAAGGTGACATGAAAAATAAATAATATAAAATATTCTTGGACATTTTGTGGAATAATAATATTATAATAAATCTCTTTATTGTACAACCATTTAGGTATGTACAATACATATATAGAGATGAAGTATGTAGTATGTGTGTGCAATTGGCGGTCTTATTGCTCACGGCGATTTCTGCCAGACACCCGCTTATAAGATGCGAATGAGTATTTTCCGAGTAAATGTATTAGACAGATTATTATGAATTTCGTCACCCACTGGATTAGTGTATTTAATAAGTTGTGATAAGTTGGATTAAGGGATAAGGATTCAAATTTTTTGTTTTTAATCATTAACTTCTTTTAATTTTTGATGCCTTATTTAATATAAACACTTAGACACTCATACCTTTGCACTAATGCCTGTGTTGTTGGTGGTACAATGTGCACAAACACCAAAGACCAGAGAATGTACTTCGTGCTCATCATACATTTTGCTCCAGCTCCATAAGTAATTAGTACTTAAAGTAGGTTGAAGTGAGTCTATCACTGTCTGTACACCAACATTTACAAAGATTCAAATAAATATAAAGGATTTTGCTTTAAATCCATGTCTTATGCCATATCGAAAGCCAGGCAACATGATAACTTTGATATCAAGTTCACAACATACACGAAAAGAAAAAAATTACCTCCAGAACAATTTTTAACTGAGCATAAATATGAAACAATACTTATGTAATTATTCAGCCAATGGTTCTAAGCAAAATACCGTAACTTGGCAGTGGCCGATAACGTGCTATTTAAGGGTAGGCAGTAGGTATGTGAGATAAGAAAGAAATGCTTATCGCAATGTTAGCGACAAGCACGCGAAAATCGGCAACGAACCACCATAACATTCATTTAATACCCGTGGTGCATGGCAGTACAAATATTCAACCCATATACTCACGTCAAGGTAATGTCTTTTATAATGCCCTGAATCTATAATTTTTGAATCTATGGATTTTTTTAAAATCTAATATACCAAATAAAGAGTTGGTCAAAAATAAATTTAAAGTCTTTTAAAGACATTACGTATTTTTGTTTAATTCTAGTATTTTTATAATCAGCCATATGTCAATAGTCAATGCTAAAGAGGAAGTATGTAATTAAACTGATGCTTAACTCGATGAACTATGCACTAATTTACAGTCAAAAACCATAAAACCACGTTTTTCAATGCTTTAATGATGCTTAGCATATCAATCACTTCATATCTCTTAATATAATACCAACTACATAATAAAATTAAGCCGCACACCTTATTATATTAGAAATGGTTGGTCGAATAGAATGCTAACAGTGAGCCGTAAAAGCAAAAATTAAAAAAATAATACAGCACCCACAAATTCAAATTTCGAACGCGTTCCACCGAAATATTCACCGAACTTTTCCACTCACAGCCGCGACAACCGAGCGTGCACTAACCGCGACCACTATCGGAAAAACCGATAAACTTTTAATCGAGCGATTTTTACGATTCGCTTATCAGCTGACACGCCGGATTACACAGTATGATAACGATCAAAATTATTGTTGGTACATAATTTGAAAATTCTCAGATAAGCATTGTATGCATTGCATATGGTAATAAATATTTACCTATACGCGCGGATATACGTGAGTGCAGTATTTCTACTAGCTGCTAGCAGCTAAAAAGTAACGAAATTTTAGTATTTTTCTGCTGTGATAGTTGTACTACAAAGTTAAATTGAATGGCATATTATACACGAATGGTATATTATGAGCCTATCGCTCGTGGTGAAGCTTCTCTAGATGTTCTTTCCACAGGCAGGACAGGAATTTTGACGCACAAGAAATATCTACCATAGAATAGTTTATCAAACCATTAGTTTCCAGAATCGACGTGCGAACGATGCGTAGGTTATCGATGTACAAAGGAATTTTTGACGAGCGAACATACATAATGACAGTGGATTTAGCGATCCAATCTCTTGGACAGGAGACATGTGACACGTAATGGAGGAACTGCCTTTGCGCGTAAGCATTTTAGCTAAAAACTTTTAGTGGCATATTTTAGACATGTGGGTGAAGTAAGGACAAAGTGACAGCTCGCCTGACGCTAACTGTCTTCTGTAAGAGACCATAGTCTTAAACTCCAGAACAAAGTAAGCAGACTACCATTTTTTTCCGGACCAGATCGATAGATGGCGCAAATTGTTTTATCGAAGATAAGTTTACTTCAAAACATTACAGGATAACAGAAATAAAAAAATAAATTGATATTAAAATGGTTTTGTCAATGTGTCAGGATTTTTGGTTAGAGAATTATCTGTGGTCAAAATGGCGGCGCGTTATTTCTTGTGTATGCAAATAAATTTATCCAAACACCTGGGAGCAAACTTCATGCTCAATTCCCCTCGCTTCGCCATTGTTTCTACCAATTATGTTATGGAGCCGTCACTAAACGATATCTTACTTTTAAACCTGTTAAATAATTAACCCAAGGCAAGAACTGACTTAATGAATAGGAGGTATATGAAAAAGCAGGTGAAATATCGCTTGCGAGTGCATTTCCCCACGAAAAAAAAAAAAAGGTGAAATATCGCTTGAAATGTTTCCGGTTTCTTTGGAAGTCTGACTTGAACTGTCGTTTATCCCATATCTGGCATTGATATGTCATTTTAAAATTAATTTAGGTATCTCAGACGTTCCTTACCTAACTATTATTTTCTTAGCTAATGAAGGCAAGCCAACAATATAACGCCAACGCGTTTTCATCTGAGTTAAGTTTGTGATTGTTACAAATTTTGGGAAAGAACGAACCTACCCACACATGCAAACACACGCCAACTTCAACTGTGGTTTGCCAATCTTTACTTTCGAATTGTTTTTGGTATAACGCCGTCAACAACTCAAAACTTATTATTAATGTTTTACAAATACCAAGTTCTATATGTTATATAATTAAATTCGTTTAATTAAAACATTACATCCTGGGTGGTAATCAAACTCACGACCTACAGCGCAGAAGGCAGAGCTATTACCAAGCTACATAAATACAGTACTAATAGTTGTAATAAAAATAATAGAAACAAATAAAATAATTTTCTCGCAGCAAAATATCAGTAGGATATTTTGCAACAACTTGTAACTAACTAACAAAATATAAATAGGATATGTATCCAAGAGATATTTTGTTGAGATAAAATGTTTAACAAAGCCTTGATACATATATAATATTCTTTATTAAACTTGTGTACGTCCTACTCGCATGTGCTAAAATTTATGGACCCACGAAATCAACGCCGAAGAATAAAAATGGGTGCAAATGTCGCTATCTGTCGCACCAGTCAAAAACTTTTCAAATGAAGAGCTGAGGCTTAGCTGACGAGTCCTCGCAGGTAAATGGGAGCAATGCAGCCTGACGCTGTTTGATACGTCACTCATGTAAGTTTTCTTCCGTCGGGATTGAAGTTGAATGGAATTTGCGGGAGGATTTTTTGACGGATGTGTCACTTTACGCGGTTCAGAAAGCATCGCATTTCGTAAAAGTTTTTGATAATATTTCGGTTGCTGGCGCTTTGTTAATCTTTTGTTTTTTTTTTATTGCAACACTTGAATTTTAAATTGCGAAATTGTTTTTTTTTTGGGATACGGTCTTAGATATGGTTTTCGAAAAATATTGTTTGGAAGATATTAAAATTTATTTTGGCTATGATTAATTAGAAATCGCAATAATTAATTGAACAAGGATTTGAGTCAACGCTCCTGAGGATTCGTGGAAGCAAAACTTGTTTTCACTGTCACTTGTTTTGTTGAGTTATAGTTTGTACCCTGCCATACTGCTATTACTTAAATATTAGCTATGATTTAGGGACCTCATTATAAATTAAGCGGAAGTGTATATTAAATATTAACCTTTTCAGATCATCTTAACGTGTACTTCCGCAAAGTAACGCCTGAATCCATCAATTATTTGGAGGAAGTCATTTTTTTATTTCATTACAGAGCAATATAATATGCGGCGCGTCGATAATGGAGTCGTCTACTCGTGGACTTTCATTTCCGCGCGCACGTCGCTCGATAACAAAGAAGTGTTGACATATTTAGAACAAGCCTGAAATCGAACTGGCAACAGCCGGTGTTCGCTCGCACGACACACGTCACTGCCGCCAGCGCTAACGCGAGATTTTAATTTTCGAATCCATCCCGCGGGTGACACGTTCTCCCGCGCTTTTCGTTACAAACGTCACAATGACAGCTCGATTGCTTCCGAAGAATACTTTTAAAAAGCTGTCGAAGTTTCGGTGCGATGATTGACGGGCATAAGTGCTTTATGGGTTAGAAAATTGAAGAGCTCGATTGAATCCAATTAAACTTTCAATGGTAGAGTTCAATCAAGTTAACTTAATCTTCTTTATTTGGTTATCAATAATTATAAATCACACCAGTCAAATGCAACGGGTGTGCCAGATCGGAGGTCCTGATTAAATAACTCACCTTGTGAGTGATAATTGGTGGGAATAAATTAATTAAATGAATGTCGGCACTAATACATAAATTCACACTTCTAATGAGCTATTAAAAAGAGAGATATTGCCTGATTTATATCAGAAAAGTTGTATAATAAAGGGCACAAGTTGAAACGTGTCTAAGAATTGTTAAGTTTAAATATGAATGGTTTTCGCCGCAGCGGTGTCGAGTCGACGTCCACAGTCCGTCACTATCTGTATTCCACACGAGCGCGCCGATACTCGCCGCCACGATACACCTACTCGATTAAAATAAGAATATTTTAAGTCACCACACTATTGTGCACGGACCTTCCGAGAAAGGTCGTAAGCTGATAGGTACGGTATTCAAACTGTACGTAAAGGAGTTTCTTCATGTTTAGATATGCTTCATAAATATCTTTCATAAAGATGATGAGTTATGAGCTTTGCTGGATAACAAGATAAGATGAAAGTATTGTTTAATACCGGTATGTTATTTTGCAGGTTCAATGTGTATTTGTGGTACTTTTTGAATGGGAAACAAAACAAATTCAATGAAAAGCTTTTCATCGAAACAGGTGCAATAATCCAACATGGCGTCTGCAATCCGAGTGCAGATGCAATTGTTACGGCCGGGTGGGCCTGCGCCTCCTTCTGTGTACTCGATTGCTCGATTACTCGTTTCTCGTTTTTCGTCGTGCCCCGCCACCGATACCGGCAACCGGCGCCCACTGGGTACATTGAGACCTGTCATATCGACTTTTTGTCCGAACACAGAAAAAAGTTGCAAAAATCGGAGATAAAAAGTCTCCCGAGCAAATTGGCCGTCTCTGTTATAAACAACAGAGGTGGAACGCCACGATTGCAAACAATAAATGTCCGATGTGAATTTGTTGATTGTTTCGGCTCACCGGTGCTTTGTCAGCGGTAGTTTTGCCGCGATTTCCAAATGTCAGTGTCACGTTGACATTTCGCGCTTTTTTGTTTGTTTTTTTTTGGCGCGATAGAGAACAATGAGTTGTTTATAGATGCGGGCGTGCTTTAGGTATATCGGTCGTTATCTGAGAAGCTGGGGGGTTGAGGAGCCGGCGGTCGAGGGGGCGATATGAATCACCACGAGTAATGGCCGCAATATCACGTAGTGCACTTTGTCAACTGGTTGTAGTCGCAGTAGCATAGATAATAGTGAGATTGCAGCCATTAGAGATACGGTTGTAAGCAATCGATTGAGTTATACAGCTGCAAGGCGAGTGGCTATGCTTACTTGTACTGGAATTATTGTGGAGCGTGTAATCGCATTAGTGCGCGAAAACAGTAAAGCGATAGGGTGAGATGGTTTGCATAAAGTAAGAACAAGCTAATTGAACAAAACTAATAATAGTTCTCAATAACGTTGATGAATTAAACTTGTTACAACTTATTTAACTCCTGTACGAACGTAAATTTGTAAATATATAATAATCACGATAAATATTATACTAAGTAAGAGAGGTTTCATTATTTCCTAACAAAGTATAAAACAAAGTTGCTCCCACCGTTTGTACGCTTAGATTTTTTAAATTATGCAACTTATTTTAATGCAGTTTTCAGCAATAGGTAAAGTGATTCAAGAGGAAGGTTTATATGTAGTATATATGCGTATTATAGTAGAGAAACTGCCCCACATTAGTATCTTCATTGCACCCGTGCGAAGCCGGGGCGGGTCGCTAGTGACTTATATTTTTTTTATCTTTTGGCTGTGCTTAACATTTACTTTGGAAGTATACGACCGAGACGAGAAAAATTAAAAAAATATTTTCATTAAAAAAACATTATGTTGACATTTTTGACATCAAAATTAGAATAAGCTGACACGAAAATTTATAGTTAGTAAAATTTTAATGATTGCATATACATAAAATAATCATAAAAACGCAGCAGTTTTTATTTCCACTATTCGTAAAAATAAAAAACAACAGTCAATTCTACGTAATTATGTTAATTAAATTAATATAAAGTCGACTTTTTAAATTCATGAGTGAGTTAACTATGTATTTATATCCTGGCGCTATACTATTCTTAAACAAGTCGTAAAATATCAAGGCATTATTTGGAACGCAAATAATTTACTTTGCCTCATCTAACGGCTCCGTGGCTGAGTTGGTAGTAGCCCTGCCTTCGAAACGAGGGGTCTATGAACACAGGGGGAACATGAAGTTTGTTCTCGGGTCTTGGGTGTTTGTCCTGTGTTTGTGCATGCCATCTGCGATACAGGAAATCCTAGTGCAGAGGTATGAGTGTGTAAACTTTTTTTTTTAAATAACAAGGTTGGAATGTAATGTGTTTTGAGAAAGGGATTTTTTTATGTGAAGAATTGAACGGAACGATTGGTGAGTGATCAATAACAACAACAATACGACTTAGATCCTCTCCGACCGAAGTATGAGAAGACCCAACTCGCACCCCGTTAAGTCCGTCACCTGAGACGGAGATCTTACGTCTCATGTGCATGTGATTTCACCGGCACCCACACACTTCCACCGGAACACAGCAATTCGAATGCAACGCTGCTTGGCTTACAGTATATTTATTACTGCCATAGACTAACTAAAGTACTTCATTAAACGCAATTTATTATAAAACATGTATCTCCCAAAGTCTCGTTCATTCAGCTGTATGCATTAAATTCTATACCATAAACAAGCAATTTAGAACGGATGTGGGGCAAACAAAATGCATTCTGAATTTAAAAACAAATCTAACTATTGCCTCCGTACCAAATGTTGATGGTCCGAAATTCCATAGCAACATGAATTTAATTCCATATTCGAACATCAAAAAAGGTCACTTCCACTTGTACCCCGATTTAAATCCCGGAATCCTAATTGTTGGATGGCCACTCATGGAGTGCCGATCGACCGGAGAAAGGAGATTGGCCGCGCTCAGGCCCTCGACTCGTCAGTGATGATGCTTCAGCCGATTGTATCTTGCGCCTTTCCACGCCACCGCTGCCCTCCAAGGGGTATTGATACGGTGCTAAGTGGAACAAATCTTAAAGGGGATTTTCGCTGGTGTATGACTTTTGGACTGAAAGTGATGCTGTTTTATGCTGACAATTCCTGAATTGTCACGACAAGACATCAGGATGTTTTAAAGGGAGACACAGGTGGCAAGTCTTTGCCCGCAACACTTATTGCTTGCTCACAATGGTGATGGCTAAATATTATGAAACCAAGCGAATGATTTCAAAAATCTAAAAAACCGACTTCTATATCGGTATGCAACGAGCGAAGAAAAAAGTCAAAGGAAAGCAAAATACGCAATTTTGTTTACTTGGATGGCATTTCTTCTCCGGTTATTTTGATTTCAACCAAACTGTTTAACCGATTTTTATAAAATTAGTATAGGATGTATCTGAAAGCATGTACTTTCAAATAAAAACAGATTAAGAAGAAGAACTTTTCAAATAGGTAACAAACATAAAAAACAGCCGATTGATAACCTTCTCTAGCAGTCGGTTAAGAAATTCCAAATCATTCAATATCGAGGTATCCATGTTTATTGAACTAACTCATATTCTTGTAATCGCACTGATCTTTCGATCCCAATTTGAGAATCTTGGTGGCATTTGACATTCGACGAATTAAATTCACCTGAACATACAGTTCCACTACACGAAATCCATCAAGGTAAAACTATTAAACTATTCAGATCGAAAGATCGAACGATTAGATCGAGTTGCGCAAGATTCGCCAGATATACTAAATGCTAGTTAGTTCTCACGCTGAGATCTTGCCATTTTGGTAACCGATAGCAGATACAACTGTTCAGAGCACAAGCCATTCAAATAACTTACTGGATACATCTTAAATATCTCAGTCCAATCTACTAGAGAGCACGTAGTGGCCCAGGGGCACAGACGCCGACTTTCAATCTGAAGGTCACTGGTTCGAACCCCAACGTACACCAATGAGTTTTTTCACTTGAAAAATTTATAGTCGCAATACCACGTTCTCGAAACGGTGACGGAAAACATCGTGAGGTAACCGGCATGTCTTTAGAACCACAAATTCGACGACATGTGACATCTACCAATCCGGATTGGGCTCCCGTGGTAGGTCAGAACCCATTCACTTTAAATTATCGAGAGCAGGCCGGTGTCGCTACTGTGGAAACATTAGAGGCTGGTACGGTAATGCGAGAGTAGTTGCTAGTGATCCTAAGAGGATTGTATAAAATCTGACGCATCTGTAACTTCGCAATAAATTCGTGTCATCTTGTGGATATTGACCCGTTTTAGAGAGTATACAATTATTTGGAAGTACCATTTTGGATTGACTCGTACTCATTTTTGATAGACTCTGACTCACTGTAACTATCGACTGTAGACTGTAGACTGTAGTTCTAAAGTTCCGCTTAGACAGTTTCTAAATAATAATTATAAGGGAAAAGTAACACAAAAATATGACGTGAAAATTGAAAAAAAAATGCCTAAGTTTTCCATTATATGCAATGTTAATTTAATGATCTGAATTTGTTTAATAAAACAATTTATATTGACCTCCGCAAATTTATCGTTTTAAAATCGTTTTATTTTACAATTCGACATCGCCTATGAATATTAACAGTTCACAAAGTAGGCATAAAAAAATCTACATTTAATAGACACGGTATATAAATCTACTTACCAAAATTTTCTATCATCCAACGGTACTTATTAATTAATCAAATACAGTTTCATCCAGTGATACTTAATTTTTTATTCGGATTCGCCAATGTCTGGGAATAAAATCGAAACCACAATAAACTTAGAACTTTATACGAAACCCATATAGTTTTAAAAATATACAAGTAAGTTTCCGTACCCTGAGACCACACAAGTGGACTAGGGGTTAATCTCCAATCAGCCTATGAATGGTGCTTGTGCATTTTTCCTCTCGTTCCGACGGTTATCTGCAAGTGTGCAATCTGAGACAGCTCAGCCTATTTTTTTTATTCTACTTTTACTTAACTAACTATTCTCTCTAACTTATGGAGCGTGGTGGCCCAGGGGCACAGACGCCGACTTTCAATCTAAAGGTCGCTGGTTCAAACACGTGCACCAATGAGTTTATTCACTTGGAAAATTTATGTGCGCAATACCACGTTCTCAAAACGGTGACGGAAAACATCGTGAGGAAACCGGCATGACTTAGAACCAAAAATTCAATGACATGTGACATCTACCAATCCGGATTGGGCTCCCGTGGTAGATCAGAGCCCATTCACTCTCAATTATCGAGAGTAGGCCGGTGTCCCTGCAGTGGGAACATTAGAGGCTGGTACGGTTAACGGTTAACTCTAACTTGTTTTCCTGGACAGATACGCATAACTTATATTGCGAAAGCCGTCGGAAAGACTGAAATGTACAAAGATTCTTCAAGCAAATCCCTAAAAACTTTATTGCTGTAAGTCCGTTTCGTTTTCCAGAAAACTGTGAATATAGTTTTCATGTACAAAAAAGTTAAGATCATCGTTTTAAAATTTACCCAACTATGGTGCTTTAATTATATTTTGGAGTCCCAAAACATTTGAAATACTGAAGGTCAATCTTTTTCAGGAAACAGAAAACTTACATCGTTATTATTGCTAAAATGCATCGCATCATAAATCAGCGATCTAAAATATTTTGGCATTAATCCATTGCTTTTAAATATGCAGAATACGAAATATGTAATGATACAAAATTTTGTTTTGAAATCAGTAAGGAATGTTACCACTCGATAAGGCTTTTATTTTATTATTTTTTTTACCATTAATTTTAAATGTAGCTGATAAACGGGTCCTGGTAGATGTTATTAAGTTCTTTGGACACTTTAGTTATCTTTAGTTACTCATTCTTTAATGTAACTAATATTTAGATACATTTTGGGTCTTTTATTAAGAAATTGAATAGTTATTTTGCTTATAGTTTTCTGCTACGAGTAAACCGTTATGCGAGAAATTTCGAGATTCTTGAGCTTAGCTTTTACTCGTAGCTGTAAACTATATTATTATTTTTTTATTATTATAAGCAAAATAACCATTCAATTTCTTAATAAAAGACCCAAAATGTATCTAAATGTTAGTTACATTAAAGAATGAGTAACTAAAGATAACTAAAGTGTCCAAAGAACTTAATAACATCTACCAGGACCCGTTTATCATCTACATTTAAAATTAATGGTAAAAAAAATATTATGTCTCTTAAAAATCATATTATAAAACAAATCTATATAGTTAAAGGTTAATTTCAACATAATTCATGGTAGAAATAGTCGTGGAGAAATACAAATATATCTCAAAAGTCGTAAAATTCATAAAATTTATTTTTCTTCTGTTATGTTATATGACATTGTATACCTACGATTTGACAAAAAATCTAAATAAAGTTTGTTAACTTTGATAAATGCGTTATAAAATAAATGTTTATTTAATATGGGTAATCATTGATTTGAATTCAAAATCCGCAATATATTTTGCTAATTAATGGTACTCTCAGCAGACCATTAATAATAGCAAAACAGTATTAAACTAACGCAGGAATCAGTGCTACAACCATAATGTTTAAATATGTTTTTGGAAATAAACGATTATTATTATACCTATAGAATAAGATTCAATATTCTGAATATTATTATAAAACTAAGTTCAGATTGTCCTGATATTGTTTGTTTATAAACTAATATTGTTTTAGTCCAGGGTTCGACTCCAGCCGAGACACAGTTTGTGTGAGCATGAAGTTCTTAGGTCTCGAGTTTCCGTGTTTGTCCATGTCTGCGACACAGGGGATCCTAGTGCAGGGTCATGAGTGTGTAAGCCTTAATTTAATTAATTTAATAGGTGTGTGAATATGACTCCGCCCCCTTTTGTCAAAATAAAACACATTTGTTCGCTTACAAAATTAAAAAAAAAATTATTGAAAGTATGCTCCATCTGCAGCTACAACCTTCGCCCATCGTTCAGGTAGTTTTCGTATTCCTTGCTGGAAGAAGTCCTGGTCTTTTGAGCTTATCCAGTTGTCAATCCAAATTTTGATACTTTCACATGAAGTAAACTTTTCTCCAGTAAGGTCTGTCTGCATCGTCCGGAATAGGTGGTAATCCGAAGGAGCTATGTCTGGTGAATATGGCGGGTGGGGTAACACTTCCCAGTCCTGTCCCTCTAAATATCTTTTTACGACTTCTGCGGTATGCGGTTTGGCATTGTCATGCTGAAGAACTAATTTGTTATGTCTATTCACCCATTCTGGTCGTTTTTCTTCTATGGCTCGCTTCAAACGCATTAGTTGTCGTCGGTAAACTTCTCCATTAATAGTTTCAGAGGGTTTGAGCAACTCATAATATACAATACCTTTCTGATCCCACCAAATACAGAGCATGACCTTGGCACAGTGAATATTTATTTTTGGCTGTGATGGGCCTGGTTCGCCTGGTTTCACCCAAGCTTTTTTGCGTTTAGGATTTTCGTAGTGTATCCATTTTTCGTCTCCTGTGACTATCCGATGCAAAAATCCTTTTCTTTGCTGTCTTTGAAGCAGCATTTCACAAATGGTTTTCCGACGTTCCATGTCTCTTTCTTTTAAATCATGTGGAACCCAGTCACCGGCTTTTTGAATCATTCCCATCATTTGTAAACGCTTTGCAACAGTTGAACGATCAACATTTAATGCTGCAGCTAATTCTGATTGAGTTTGGCAAGAATCTTCCGCCAATAATGCTTCCAATTCAGCATCTTCAAATTTTTTTGGTGGTTTTCCATGTTCTTTATCCTCAGTACTAAAATCGTTATTTTGAAATCGTCGAAACCATTCCTTGCAAGTTGTATTAGACGGAGCATGCTCACCATAAATCTCCACAAGCAAACGATAAGTTTCCGCTGCAGTTTTCTTCGCAATAAAATAATGTAATAACACTTCCCGCAAATGACGTTTATTTGGAATAAAAACCGACATTTTCGAAAAGGTGAAAACAATTGTTGCTTACACTTCAACCAAATATCATAAAATGCGTTAGATAGCTGACATTCAGTACTATCGAATACAAGTATGGTCATTTATTAGCACATGTAAACAATACCAAAAACGACATCTGTTGAGAAAGGGCGGAGTCATATTCACACACCCAATATATGTATGGGTACATATAAACTACACAAAATATATTTTTTTTAGCGTACTAGTTTAGAGTTCGTTAGGTTAAATTAATGTGAACAACTCTAAATTTTGAATCTGCCCTAAATTTTGATATCCACATGAGCAAAACATATTATGATTAAGTATCAACTTTTACCTTTACGACATGGATGCATGTAGACTTACCTGAAAAATTAAAATTAATATTATTAATTAACCGCCAAGTTCATACATAAATATAATACATTAAACATTCAGAGTAAAAAAAATGCATTATTCAACACTTGTTTGTGTACGTTTGTAGATCTGCAAAAAAGTCAATATATAGGTACAGGCATGTATTAAGAATTAAATATAATTGTAAGTGCAACCTTTTTTATATGTAGGTACGTCTAAAACGAAATAAAACAAAGTTATAAGCAAACAAAACAGATACGCAGTTTTCCTTCTTTACAACATCAATAAACACAGAATATGAAAAGTTGTACACGAAGCGCAATGATTAATGTAACAGGCAAATATCCGATCAGACCGAGAAACGTTATAAATACGAAGTTTATGACTACCCACCAAGTGCAATGAATCAAAAACAAAACAATGTGATTATCCTCTCGCATTCTAGTGTTATGTACTTGGATAAGTTACGGGATCAAGCGGGAACTCATTTTCAAATGCCAAATAATTAATCGTATTCCACTTTCTACTGAGTTCGTATATATCTAAAAAGATCTCATCAGCGACCACTTTATATAGCTGGTTCTCCTATGATGTCAAATTAATTAAGTAATAACTTTGTTTTTATTTTAAAAAGAGGGTTATTCGCTACCAAAGAACGTAGATTTAGTCGCTGCCGCTTATTATTTACACCAGTTTCGAAGTTCGACAAGAGTCGAGCGCAGGAAATGAAGCGGCTCCTCGGCCCGCGCCGATAAATCCAACCGCGCTCAGACAAAGAACTTGCCACTTCTTGTAGCTTTATTAACTTGGCGCGTGTGACAAATTGACAAAATGGCTGCCGCGTTGTTGTTACCGATATTTTAATTGTTGGAGAACATAAGTTTTTTTTTTACTGTTTTGTATTGAATAGAGCGGTTAGAGCCATTTATCGACTTGGATCAAGAGTTTCCCTGTGAAATGTTTAAAGATACATTTAAACATTTCACATTCGCTTTACATTCGCTGTGTAATGTTTGTATGATGCACGCATAAATATTAAAAACTATAGTCGTTTGTTTGATTTCCACTAAGACATAAAAAGCTAATCCTACCACTAGAAGAACCTCAGAAAACCTGGTATAGCACTAATAAATTCCTCTTGGACAAATATTCGTGAAAGAATGTTGAAATCGCCAATTTCAGTAATTCCCTTCTTCTGATATAATTTTTTTTTTGTATAGAATGATTTGGTATTTTTTTACTTTGTTTTAATTTAATGAGTAGGTAATAGTAGGTATATCGTAGCAGGTATGTTTATACTTGTAAATTTTACGTGAACCGCATTTTGGATTTTTATTAAAGTACAGCTCTAGCCATCTTTACCACAACACTAATAAGGACAAACGGAGCAATTAAAAATTAAAAAATATTAATTCCTATTGATGTGTATGTTGTCGTGGGTCAGCTTAGCTATCCGTGGATCGAGGTACAACTGTTCTTGTTCTCGTTCTAATAAAGTAATTGCTTGAAATGAGGACCTATTGATTCGCAAACTGGCCTCGCAGCTTAGTCGGTAGTAGCTTTACCTTCTGCGCTGTTGGTCGTGGGTTGGTGATGGGGGATGAGTTCATGTGTCATTAAGGCAGGATTTTGATTTCTTACACTATCAGAAGATAGTTCCTAATAGCCTTTTATCTACTAAACTAAACTAAAAGGCTCACATTCATCTTTAACTAATTCCTTTCCAAACTTCTTAGCAGATATTAAAAATCAGCAATAGTACTCATACTTTTCGGTGAACCTCCTATCAGATTTCCACGTTGTATTTTCATTCCACCCAGTAGTTACCTAGAAGAAATCACTATTAGTGAGAAGGCCGCCCACTGTAACCTCTGTTAATTTGTTTTTTTTTTTATGTATGTTTCTACTGAGTTGTTTATTCATTAATTCCCTCTATTATGCGAATTTTATACAACGAAAACTTTGGCCGATCCGAACCCAGGACTCCTCGCTTCGAAGGAATACCTACCAAATAAGCCACAAAACCAACGTACACTTGAATATTAAGATATTTAGTCGATATTATATTACAAAATGAGAAATCGGCTACTATAACCTATTAGTTATTTCTTTCACTTTGACTTTGACTATCGCTTATAAAAATCGACAAGATGGCCGACCAAGGACACAAGCATTAAATTTAATAATATTTATATATTATAAAGCTTCGATTAATAGTTTTTTATTGAGTTTATGAATTTTACAAATATGTCTATATTCGTTTTCGAAAATATGTTAAACTAGACATAACGATTAATTGTATGAAAATGATTGGTTACCCGCTGTCAAAGATTTTGAATGGGACATTATCATTAACGGCTTCAATATAAAACAAGTAATTTGATTTGATATTAATAGTTGCCCACTTGTGTGGAAATTTTTATATTATTTACAATAGAACTAGCGACCCGCCCCGGGTTCGCACGGTTAGTAAAGCGTCAGTGTCGTATCAGAAAGTACCCGTGCGAAGCCGGGGTGACTTGCTAGTGTATTATACATATAAACCTCTCTCTTGAATCTCTCTATCTATTAAAAAAAACCGCATCAAAATCTATTGCGTAGTTTTAAAGATTTAAGCATACATAGGGATATAGGGACAGAGAAAGCGACTTTGTTTTATACTAAGTAGTGATAACGCAAAAATGTATTTAGAGTAAGGGGGGTCCAGTTGCTCGCGTCCGTAGGTGTGTTTTTCCCCTTTGATTCCCTACACGTACCCCCTGGGTGGTGCTAAAGGAGCAACCAAAAGTAGCAGTAGAACTTGTGCCAAGTTCGTCCTGAGAGGTACTGCCACCACATCTGGAATCTGTCGTCAACCAGTAGTGGTTGCATTACTGTGTTCCGGTGTGTTGCCGCCGGTGAAATCACATGCGCATGAAATTTGCATCCCCGTCTCGGGTAACGAGCGCGACAGGATGCAACCAGGGTCTTTTCATGTCGGTCGGAGAGGACAAAATTTGTATTACTGTTGTTATGGGCGGAGGTAATCACTTAACATCAGGTGGGCTTTTAGCTCGTCCCGTCACATCTGTAACATAAAAAGTTACATAAGTCCATGTCGGCGTATTCTTGACGTTTTGTGTCAAACAACCGAATTCGTAAGCGGATAACTGAAGCAACTGATTAAATGAAATAAATGGGTTCACTTCCTATTTATATTCACAAAACAATCGTTTTACGTAAACACAAGTTTAAAATAGAGACATTGAACATCGTGTTCAATCTGGCACAGGAAATTAGCATTGCTTTGCTTCCCGCGCGGATTATAGCAAAATAAGATATTGTTCACTCAATCTACTCGTTCACTCGTTCATTTCGTTCATTTGAATGATGCGCCTTTGTTTCGATATTCGAATTACGTCGAGCGAAAGGGTTGATTCAATTATTTTATTTTGTTGTTTAGTGTTCGCCGATTGGTGTTTATCTTGTACAATTTATATTTGGAATATGTAGACAGGGATGTTTTAGGGTTAGTATCGATTACTGGCGTCAACATCTCAGTTGGTAGCTCTGCCTTCTGCGCTATAGGTTGTGGGTTTGTGACGAACATAGATGTTTGTTCTGTGTCTAGGTGTTAATATGTCTGTATTTACAAAAACAACTACCCTAAAGTATGCTATCAGTCATCTAGGAGGTGGATGGATATGCTTTTAAATTGTTTTCTAATAGTTTGATTGTTAAATCAAAATAACTGTAAAAAATATATCATCCAAGGTAATGCAATTGCATATTTTTCTACTTTGAAAATATTGCTTGACGGCTCCGTGGCTTAGTTGGTAGTAGTCCTGCCTTCGAAGTGAGGGGTCCCGGGTTCGATTCCCGGCTGGGGCACACTTTGTGCGGTGAGCATGAAGTTTGTTCTCGGGTCTTGGGTGTTTGTCTTGTGTTTCTGTGTTTGTCCATGCCATCTGTGACACAGGTAATCCTAGTGCAGAGGTATGAGTGTGTAAACGTTTATATTTATTTATTGAAGTTGATTTCTCTTTCGATTTTCAAGCTAAACTTGTTCTTGACACTTCAAAGTTTGCCAATGAAATATTTAAAAAACCAACTGAGATGATAAAGATCTGCAATATTAATATGAAAGCGCGAATGTAAGAATATTATTATGGTGACATACAGACGGACAGGTTCGCGGAAATTGCGGACCTGTCAGTGTCAGGGACTGTTTGAAATGTTTCAGTTATACTCTAATGTTTTCTAGTTGAAATGAGGTTTTGATTATGTTTAACCGATTTCCGGAGGGTTGTATTCTGTTTGTTACCGCAGTTAGAAAATTATTTTTTAATCGACTTCAAAGAAGGGGGTTCTCAATTCGTTAGAATCTTTTTTTTGTGTTTTCACCGATTACTCAGATGCCTGAACCGATTTGGAAAATTCTTTTTTTTTTGTTTGAATGGGTTACTTACCTGTTGGTCCCATTTAAATTTTATCAAAATGGGTCGAGCGGTTTTTGAAATATCAAGAAAAATCCTATTCGGCTCCGAGGCAAAGCCTAAAGGAGCTGCCTCCCGGGTTCCTCTTGTTACTTAGCTCCCCCCGCCCTGACAAGGTGAGAACCTTCGGGGTGGGGGAAGGGGTATATCTTACCATTTAAAAATATATATTTTAAGACTCATTCTCATTAGATTCTGTTTAAAAATAGGGTTTGAAGCACTTGTGGTGGAGCTTACCTGCATGTTCCGTGCAGCTCATTTGAAAAGAAGACAAAAAATTGTAGCTGCAGTAAAACAGATAAACATTTTAATCTATTCATAAAAAGATATATTAAGGTGCTTATATAGCACCTTAATATTTATAATATGTTGTCCCTATTATAAGTATATTGGTTGTTTTGAGCCATTTATATTTATAAAGTATAAATAACACGTTTCGTGTTAAAAATTTATTTCTTTGTCAATGTAATTTCGATACTAAAAACTCATACTTTGTAAAGTTATTCTCATCTCTCCGAGAAATCAATTTATTTATTACCTAAAGCAATGGCACTCCTACACCCTCAGTACTCGATCAAATCCACGACATTTACACATTCATATCATATCCTTCGAATCCTTGGGAGAGAGAAGGCACAGAGATGGACTTAAGAATATAATTCTCCGGTGCAGTACGGGGCGTAATAAATAACGGAGAGTGTCCATTCGATATCGTACTCAGAAAATTGTATTCGGTGCTTCAAAGCACCGAATACATTAATCATAGTTATACCAATTAATCATAGTTACATTACAAAACTAAAATCCCAAATTTAGGGAGTTACAGTTGCTCGCGTTTGTCAGCGTGACTCTTTGAGTCTCAACATGTAAGTCTTAGATGGTGCGACAGGAGCTACAAAATTTAGTAGTATATTTTGTGCCAAGTTCGTCCAGAGATGTACTGCCTCAACACCTGGTAATCTGCCGTCAAGGTTGTGAGTGCTAGTGAAATTACACAGGCGCATGAGATTTCATTGTCTCGGGGACGCCGCAACCTAGATAATTAACACTTTTTTATGTGAAATTATGGAACTAGCAGACGGCCCACCTGATGCCTCCACTTATAAAAAACCAAAATAAGACTCAGTTTTAATCAGCACCCCCTTCCACCGTAACTCAGCAACGCGAACGCACCACTGCTTGGCAGTGGATTACCAAGAGTAAAATCCGTACTCTGGATGAATTTAGCACTACTTCTTTCGCGCCATAAAACACGGGTAGGGACTCTGAGCGTATTAACCCACGGACGCGAGTGTCTTGTGTCCCCCGTTTCCCGCGCCCCGTCTCCCTGAGTGCGACCCCGTCTCGCCCCGTCCCAACAGGGGATAGGTCAGATATTTCAATCCTCCGTCGGATATTGGCGGCGGCGTGACGACGCATACATCTCAGATCGGCTCGGTGTCCACACGTTATCAGTATATTAGAATCTTGTGTGCATTGAGTTATGCGGGTCGCTTTTATGGACGGATGTTTGTGATGCAAAAATGAGATTTGGAATCGCGCTTTGGAAATTGATTCGTATCTTATCCGGTTTGTTTTAGATGCTTCATTTTTCGTTTGTTTTGGACTTTTTGGTTGTTGTCCCTTTAAATTCTTGAAGGTTTCTGTTTTTGTACCGTAACACTATAATGAACTTTTCAAAGTACACCGATTTATTTTGGATGTACTCATAACTGATCAATGAAACTTCCATAAAAAGTACCATAAAGTCTTAATAACCAAAAACTCACTAAAATTTTAGACTTAACTGAAAAATAAATAGTTACCTACTGGCACAAATATGTAATAATGTTCTAACCAGGTAGATTTGTTTTCTCTAATATCTTATCCAAATTAAGTCAACGCTTTCATAATATTTTGATTTTGACTATAAAAATCAGAGTATGTTAGTTCAGGGCTACAAGCGCTGATTTTCAATCAGGCCATTGGTTCAAATTCATAGGTTTACTAATTATTCTCTCATTTTTCACTCCCACGTATAGAGTGTATATCCACGTATATCTCTGAAGTGGGAATGTGGGCATGGTGGTGATGTCACAATTTAAACCAATCTTATATCCACATTGTCAATTACATTAACAAGGTCGGAATCCTTCTTGGCAGTTCCGGTTTATTTTTTTTACTATAATTTTTTTTTTTTTTTTTGAATTTTCCAACTTTGCGGGCGATTTTCCAAGACTATCTGAAAACACTAATATTTGAAATAAAAATGCCATTTTCAAACGATTTGCTTGTCAATGAAGCATTAGATTTTCGTTTATACAGATTTGCTCTTCCAACGTAGAAACATATAGTACCACTAGCTGAACATACACACACAATTTTAAACAATATCAAATAACTGGTAGCCATATTATGTTTCTTGTATAAACAATTAATAAATAAACGTAATAATAAACGTTTACACACTCATACCCCTGCACCAGGATTTCCTGTGTCACAGACGGCATGGACAAATAGAAACACAAGACATACACCCGATAACAAATTTCATGCTCAGAATCGAACCCGGGCAGGCTTCGAAGGTAGTGCTACTACTAACTAAGCGGAGTTTTCATTTTCAGGGCCCAGCCCATTAGGATCGGTTTCGGCATCATATATAAATTATCACTCTTCGTTATCGGGCGTGCATATAAATTATTCAATGCACAATATGGTAGAGATAACTTTGTTTGCAACGCGCGTGTGTAGGAGTGTTATCTAGACATCGACAATCTATGAGTCACGGGTGCGTGAGTCACATGTGAACTTGCTATCTTTTTGCACGTTGGCCATAGTTCATAATTCATAATGGCATTATCATAATCTTCATTACTAATTTCCGTACACAAACCATATAGAACCATGTGGCTCTTAAAACAAAAACTCAAAACTATAAATAAATAAACGCCTACACACTTATACACTATACCTACACTCATATATTCCCTGTGTCGCAGATGGCATGGACAAACAGAAACACAAGACAAACCCGATAACAAACTTCATGTTTAGCATACAAGTGTGCCCGGCCGGAAATCGAACCCGGGACCCCTCGCTTCGAAGGCAGGGCCACTAGCAACTAAGCCACTGAGCCGTCAAAATTTATTCCTTTAGATCTCAAACATATTCGTGTGTATATAATGTCACAGGAACACATTACATGCACACCGATATAGAATTACAGTCAGTTTTGATGTTGCCTTATTTGTTAAGTTTGGGTCTGTTCATACCCTAACTGACCAACCCGGGGGAAAGAGGCTCGCATCCGTAGGTACCCTCAGAGTACCTACACGTATCCCCCGGGTGGTGCAAAAGGAGCAAACCAAACTGCAGTAGAGCTTGTGCCAAGTTCGTCCAGACAAGCACTGCCCCAACGGGTAAATCCGCCGTCAAGCAGGGGTGCACTACCATAGCTTTGTTCCGTTGGAAGGGTGTGGGTACTGGTGAAATTACAAGCGCATGAGACGTTACATTCCCGTCTCAACGTGATGGGCGCAACGCGAGACGACTATGGATATATCTTCTTCTCTTTAAGAGTAACAAACATTGGTACATCCTCACAAACTTTCACGTTTATAATATTAATAGGATATTCAATGTATTATCAGTTTGTTTCAAAAAGTACAGTTACTGGGGTCATTAAAACATAGCTTGATATAAAATATAGTAATGCCTAATTTGAATTTATTTTATAATTTATTTGTATGTTTCATGGTCGCGGGTCCCGCTGGGTAGAACTTGTCTCGATTAGTCGTCACTTGTCTAATGCTGGGGTAAGCAACTTGTCTTGAGACCATACTGGCGTATCTTATTGTCTACTAGCTGTTCCCCGTGACTTTCTGCGTGAAATTTAACTTTGTTACTCCTTATAGCATCAGAATCAAACTGACAGAAAAACACATACATTTAAAAACAATTTGTTTTGTTATAATTATAATAAATAATATATATTATAAAACTATTATTTTTACAATATTAACAGACACATCAGTTAAACATATATGTATGTATTTAAATGATACTTGAGATTTAAAGGAATATAAATATGAGTTTGAGTTTGACATATATAGAGAAGAAAATATTTAAAAATAACTTGCTCAGCTGGCTCGCTTTAAGTGGTTTAAGATAAGGACTTAAGTCCTATATTTAATTTGTATAACCAGCTTTTCAACTCCCGACTACATCTCCAAACGTTAAACATTTTACACCACTGTTATAAGTGTTTGTGTGTGTGTCCGAAGGCGTAGCGGGCTGGCGTACAACCAAACATTACTTATTAATTTTACGCCGTGTTTAAAAACGTTTAATAAAAAAATTGTGAATTATTATCTCCTCTTAATTAAATAATGATCTCCTGCTGTTAAAAATATTCATGCATTTAAATCAAACCTAACATTATTACTATGCCACAAATACTGCGTCGTCTGCGCGTCGTCTAGTCGCCTATCTGCGCGTACGCATACTTTCCCGCCTAGATTTCCCTCCAAAGCAAACTAAGCACCGCACATAATATTGACTCTATCGCCTTCAACTTAAGACATATTTCGATTGAATAATTCCTGTCATTGTAGACTTCCAGACATTCGATTTTCGAATCGCGCGCGTTGATGTCTTTTACTCCTAGCTACAACATAAGAAGCATTTTAAACGTTAATCAATTAAGACAAGGTTGTGTTTCCCTCGTGTGTTATTTGTAGTTATGGTTTTATTGAAGCACTGTTCGGTTTCGCTAAAGTTGATTAACTCCTAGCTACAACAAGCAGAATTTAAACTTTAAATAATTACGACAAGGTTGTTTTTTCTTCGTGTGTTATTGGTGGTTATGGTGTTATTAAGGCGCTGTTCGGTTTCGCTAAAGGTGAGTTCACACGTGCGCCGAATCACCAAGTAGCGATGGGCGATTCAATCGGCGATCGCTAACGGAGCCGATGCGTGTGAGTCGAATTTATAAGGACGGAGTGATTCAAGGAATTTAACCCGAACTTGTCTGCAGAACCATTTAACCGGGTTCCAGAAATTGCACATTGCACTTTTCACAAAACGTGTCCTAATTACGTGAGACAATTGAAAGCTGCTCAGTATACCAGTTCTATTAAATGGGGTGTTTTTTTCTGAATGAAAAAATAATATCATCATAGGAAAAACTTCACAATTTATTTTGGATCAAAGAAATAGAATTGGTCCGATGACGAAATCCAAATAAATCGTGAAAAAGTCGCGGCACATATGTTTTAAAATGGTCAGTGAACATGTTCTTCCTTCATTTCCTCCTTTCGATAAATACTTACTAAGCTATTCCGTATCCACCTAGATACAGGGACACAGGCCTACTCTTAATAAGCGAGAGTGAATGGGCTTTAATAAACCTCGGAAGCCTAATCTAAACTGACTAAATAATCCTAAAAAAAAGCTTTCAAATTTTCTTTAAATTAATCTTTGCGTTCTTTATTTTTTTTAGTTTAAAACTCATAGTTTGACTTTAGATTTGAACTAGCAACCTTTCTATTGCATATCTGCGTAAGTATCACTGGAGTACCACATTCTCTTTACTACTCGTACGAAACTCAAAAAATATTTACGCCCGTCCTTAAAGACATTCACACAATTCTACCTACTCTGAATTTCTAGAAACATCTTCAAAGTTCAACTTTAGTTTTGCAAAATGCACTCGGCGAATACACCGGAATTTCAACTTTGAATCGCAACGATAATAAAGCTCGTCCACACAGGCACTATAATAAAGCCATCGCCACACGAATAAGCGAAAACTAAACTCGAACAACTTCTCACAATAAGGAAGAGGGTAATTTTAATTGGCATACAATAAAATATTGTTTGTCCGTCCGTGTGCGCCGTATCGATTACAGCTAGGGTTGGGACTCAGTCGATGGTATTAAAAAATAGTAAAAGAATGGTAAAATAATCGATTAGTACTGCCTTTGTGTGACGAATATAGATGTATTTGTACTCAAACCTAAAGATTTTCTCGGGTCTTGGGTGATTGTCTTGTATGTTTGTGTTTGTCCATGCCATCTTCGATACAAAGAATCTTAGTGCAGAGGTATGAGTGTCTTAACTTTTTTTTTTTAATTAATTTATTATTTATTATCATTTATTTATTTACTTTATCAATAATGATAAATAAATGAATTAACAATGAATATAAAATATTTAATGAAATTGTCCATATATTTTCAAAAATAAATAAAATCATTTAGTTATTTTAAAGAATATGAAGTAGAAAAAATGGATTTTTTACTTTTACTATTTAAAATAGGGGCAACCGATAGTGGACTGTGCAGGGGATGCATGCTGGAGAAGGAAACGGTGGATTTCAGTCAGCATGCAGTCATACATTGCACAGCCAGCGAAGAAATCAGATATAGAACAGGCTTACAAAGACTAACAAGATCTGATTCTCCTGAGGAAGCGCTGAAGCAGTGCTGCCAACAACCCAGAGTAATTCATGAAGGAGTTGAGATGGCTGAGATAGGGTTTAGTTAACGGGGACAAAGCACAATACACTAGTGCCCCCACCCAGAACTAGAATTACAAGATATGTTGGAGGCCTTCACGCGGCTTGCAAACTCAGACACCAGAGTTGGCCACACGAAAAGAACCGTAAAACAACAATGCCTCAACAGATTACTTCGTCGTAAATTCAGACGGTGTATTAGAATAATTTTATCTGAACAGAGGAGCTAGGTGCGCATGAATCATTTCCTATTTCTCCGCACGACGAGCCAATTATACAGTCAGATTTTATTTGCACGGTGCGCACGCGCCGGTTCCTGGTAACAGTGATTTAGGTGCTTATTTTAGGTATTTGCCTCATTAGGAAATAACCAAATATAAATTACCTACACAGTTAACGAGGTTTAAAAAGTTTTTACACAAATATTTCTTACTAGCTGTGTGTTTCACCCGCATATAACTTTAAGAAATCACTAAGACATAATATATTAGTAGTGCATTGTACTTACGTATAATTAGCCATTACCCCAGCGCACGCGGATAAAGCAGTTCGTGGGCGCTTTTTCTTCCGACTTACTTTACAAATATTAATATTTAAGGCTAGCCAAGAATTTTAACGTAATGCTAGATAGCCTATAGCCTTCTACATGAAAGTGGCTATCTTATACAAAAATATTTTTTCAAATCCGATTGATAGTTCCCGAGATTTCAGCGTATAAACAAACTTTTCAGATTTATTATATTATTGAAAGTAAAGACTAGTAAATATGCGAGATGATAGGAAAAATACAACAGAAGTTGTTATTTTTGCAAGTGACTAAAATTGCTTCACTTTTTAGGGGTAATATATTTATAAAAGTATTATATGTATTCTGTTTGTGAATCATTATTCTGGTTCCCATAGTACAAGCTATGCTCAGTTTAGGCTAGATGGCGCTGTGCGAAATGTTCATGAATACTTTTAAATTATCGGCGGTAAGAGGGTAAACGAGCGCTGAATATCTGTGTCGGCAGTCAATATCATTTTTTTCACATTCATAGTGGCTAGCCAAGATGGCTTGTACAAACACAGACCCGAGAACAAACTTCATACTCACCACAGAGTGTCCTGATACCCGGGACCCTCGATTTAAGGGCAGTTCCAACCAACTAGCTAAGGAGTCTAAATTAAACGAACTCACGTGGGAACTTCGCGATAAACCCTTAATGCAAATGAGACGCGGCGAAAAATAAGATTATCTCTCTATTAGGTATAAATTAAGGCGCGAGGAATGAGGCATGCGGTACAATTATATTGTCACGAAGCGAGAGCAGCGGTCGCACCTGTGGGCAGGGCCGGAGCCAGGGCTGGGGCGCCTTGGGGGACGCATGTACCAGGAAAAGTATACCAAAAAAACACAAAAGATAAAGTCACACAAATGACGATCCTGGGTGGGAATCGAAGCCACTACTTGCAGCGCAGAAGGCAGAGCAGAAGGCAGACAGCTCAGCTGGTAGTAACCAACTGAACTGTCTTAGCCAAGTCAGTCAAACTGCGTTTAAGGAAGCAGCAATGCGTGTAGCCGTACAAAATCAGTAATAAAGAAAAAAAACTTTATTTGCATAAACATGTGAAGTTTTACATTATTATATAAAGTGACAAAGTGAAATGAGACGTAACATGCCGATAGGTATGCAAAATACAGAAGGGTGACGTTCAAAAACATTAATACAATGCAATATTTTTGACATGTAGGAGTAAAGACATTCGAGGGGCGTTTTTTAAAACCGAAAAATGTGGACAGATTAAGGCGGACAAGTTTAGCCCCCATCGTTTAAGCCTTGGTTCGTTCCTGGCAGGTCGCACCTGCTCGTGCAATCGTGGCGATCTGCGCCGCGCACGCCACATGACAAAACCATTGCTTTTTTGGATAAATCGTAAGTGAAATATCTAACTTATTGCTATCTGATTTGAATAAGCTGATAGGGTTTTAACAAGCGCTAAACTTAGTAATAAACGCGTGCTCTCATATAAACATATTTATAATAATAAAATAAACTCTTTCAATTAATATCTTCCTAACTAATATTATAAATTCGAAAGTGAGTTTATTTGTTTGTTACGCTTTCACTCCTAAACTATTAAACCGATTTTTAAAATTCTTTCACCAATTCAAAGCTACATTATCAGCAAGTAATAAAAGCTATGTTTCATCTCCGTATTCCCACAGAAACGGGATCTACGCGAATGAAACCACGGAGCGGCAGCTAGTATTTTATAAATGTTTGTATGTTGTGTGTGTCTATGTTTGTTACTCCTCCATCTCCAACGGCTCAACGGATTTGGATGAAATTTGGTACCAGGATAGCTTATATCCTGGATTAAAACATAGGCTACTATTGATCCCGGAAAACGCGAGTAATACCGCGGGCGTGGCTAGTTTAAGAATACAACGGATTTGTGACATTGTATTTCAACAGTATACATCGGAAATTTGTTCTCGTGATTTGGTCCTGCAAGTTGCCTTTATTCTTTCGTGTAAGGGGCCAATCCTGCTATCGGCCAAAGACCTCCGACATGGCGTATCAACTAATATAAGCGGGACTCAAATCTAAACGTGCCCACCAAATCACAGAACCACTCAGTACAAATGCCAATGCGCAAAATATTTTTAGGATATAGTTCCACATAAAGAAACTAGATGGCGCCACTTGGATTTTATTATTATTAATAGATAATGCTAGAGAACCCTTCGTGCGCGAATCGTACTTGGCCGTTTTTTTTTAATGTGATGTTTCCAAGATTATTTATTTATTATAAATTCAATGGAAAAAATATATCTTAGATCTTGACTTAGATCTAAAAAACATTTAAACAAGCATCGTCATGAGCGTATAACTAGTTGCACTAAAACATTGTAGGTATAAAAGATAAGGATTCAAAAACTTCGTTTTAATTGTATTAATTTTGCATACGTTATCGCGCACGGAAGCTGCTATCGCTATCGCAGTTGTTATTATCGCTTCCATGTGGAAAACAAGCTTTTCCTGCGGTTTCAGCCACGTTGACAGAAACTATGGAAAAAGAAACTCAAACTCATTTGTTCCTTTAAATCTCAAGTATCGTTTGGGCAAGTCAAATTTTACATACACAAGTAAACATATTTGTGAGCATACAACGTGTCACAGGAACTCTTTAGGCACATTACATGCACCTTTTTTTTTTTTTTTTTTTTTTTTTTCCGTGGGGAAATGCACTCGCATACCGCCCTGCCATGGGGAGACAGAGCGGTTATGTGGGACTAGACCCACTAAAACCCCACGGTGTCCTCCTCTGCCGCTTATTGGCGGGAACACGGGAACGTTACACACACATCCGCGAACCCGCCGCGGCTGTCCGTTTCCGGACCCATCACCTTTGGCATCTAGTGCCACTCCTCTGTTTGCGACACGCCAGGACACGTGGCGTGTCGCAACCTCCTCGGGGACCAGGTCAGCGAAAGGGCGTCAGACGACCCCGTGTCTAGACGCCCTAGGTCCCCCTGCGACGGGTCAGATCTGTGGCCCCGTCGCCTGCCACTACGGCCGCAGAGGATAGGGAGAGCGGCGCCTCGCAATACCGACACTCCTCTTCCCCTGCGGCCCCACCGCGTCCGCCATCCAGCAGTGGCGACCCCGCCGTGGCCGCGGAAGGTAGGGAGAGCGGCGCATCGTAATACCGGCACTCCTCTCCCGCCGCGGCCCCTAACCTTCAGCTGCGGTGCTGCTATACAGCACCGCAGCCCGCCTCAGTTGCGGTGCCCCCCATAAGGCACCGCCACCTACTGTGCCGCTCCTATTCGGCTTGGAGCCAAAGCCTAAAGGAGCAGCCCTTCCCGGGTTCCTCTTAGCTTCACCGTGGGTGACCAGGCCACGGTTACTAAGCCCCCCCGCCCCGTCAAGGCGGGAACCCGTGGGGGGGGGGATTACATGCACCTAGATATGTCAAATTACAGACATTTTTCATGTTTGAGTTAGTCTTATTTGTCAAAGTTCCCCTTGGGTTGATCGGGAAAGAAATAGAAATCATACAATAAATGCAATGGTATATTTAGGATTTTGATATATTGTATAAAACACAAAAATTGTTTCTACAATCTTAAATTGTGACTTTGAAACCATCCAACCGATATGCCCTAAACCAGTTTCATTAGAAAGGCAATGCGAAGATGGTTGTTTTAGTGGTCTAAACCACTAAAACAATGTATTTCTTTTTTTAGCATAGTATATACCAAAATGCTGAGCTGGTGTTTCTTTGCGCAAATTCTTTTTTGAATCCATGATCAGTGACGGAACTATCTGAGAGCCCACGTGAAATTAAGTGGTTACAAAGTATTAAAAAAAATTCTACGTTGATTAAGATTTTTTGCTTTAACGAAGTAATTCCCCAAACGAAATTGGCTACTACTGAATACCTAAACCACAGTTAGGTAGCTTTCGGGGTAATTCCCTGTCCAACTCTGAATGAATATGTAGATATGCCTAAAATGGAATATTTTAATATATACCTAAATACCTACAATTTTAAATTATAACTCATTACGCATATATGGTGTCCATATAAATCTCGTTATCATTACAATGTAACGAGATTCCGAAATAAAATTACTCTCAGGGAAAACTAGTTAATTAAAGTTATATCCTTTTACATAAAGGGTAATTTTTTTTTTCATTTTTATCATCACAAAAACCAGGAATAAAAAATTTATAAATATCTGATGAAACAATGGAGGTTAAGCTTTTAAAAAAACAAATCTTTTAAAATCGCTTGATAAATTACGGAGTTCTGAGGTAAAAAAACATATAAAAAGAAAAAATACCCACGAATTAATAACCCCCCGTTGGAAGTCATAAAACAGCTTTTAAAATTCAAATACATCAGATTTTCAATGTCAAAATCGACAGTGACAGAAAACAAAAGCCAAGTCGTCGTGGTTGAAATAGAATACATCACCATCCTCATTGCAGCAAACAATAACCTAATCTCTTTTCAATTTGAAATTGGCTTTATAATCATTTATAAAACAAACAAGGAAGGAGCAACATAATTTCGCAGTTAGTTCGCACCTACTATTTCAGCGAAACACATCGTGGGTGTATTCACAGGCGACACGACAGCGCGACACGACAGCGCGACGCGACTATAAAATCGCATGATCGCGCTACACGTTAACAAGCCAGCGCAGACAAGCGTTGTCGCGATCGCATCGCGCCAATTTGTACGTGCGTCCGCGCAGATTTATTGGCCACGCGAGCTAGGATAGGACGCATAGGTGGGCCCGCCTCGGAACGGACAAGGTAAAATTTTCAAACATTACGTTATTTAATATACATTTGTACAAAGAAGAACAAAAAAATATTTAAAATATGAAATTTTCTTCTTTAATACTTTAAAAATAAATAAACGTTTACACACTCATACCTCTGCACTAGGATTCCCTGTGTCGCAGATGGCATGGACAAACACAGAAACACAAGACAAACACCCAAGACCCGAGAACAAACGTCATGCTCACCACACAAAGATTGCCCAGGCCGGGAATCGAACCCGGGACCCCTCGCTTCGAAGGCAGGGCATCTGTTCATTTTGGATATTTGGGTGGAATTAGTATTCCATTAAATTGTATGGACTATTAAAATAATCATCTAAATTATTACAAATCATAAAAATAATTTTCATGTCTATTTTTCAAACCAAAATTAAATTTTAAAATTGATTAGTTTTTGTAACAATTAGTCTAATCGTATTTCTGAGCAGGAAATAATAAAATAAACAATCACGCAATTATGAGTAAACTATTATATTATTATTAAGAAATAATACTCGTATAAAAATAAAGGTTTTTACAAACATGGACGCGATAAAAACACGTTTTTAATCAGTGACGATAATCGCCATTACAGTACAGGCGTGTAATTGTCAAAGTCAAATTAAAAAAACTCTTATTTCATTTGGATTAAAAAAAGTGTTGCGAACGTAATTTTTTTATCAACGTTGTACCTACTTGTTGAACGGTATTGTGTATCAAGGTCACATTTGTGGTTCGCAATCGCAACATTAGAATATGCAATACTGGCCTCATAGATCAGTAACTCTGTTTTCTGCGTTGTTGGGTTCGATTCCATCCTTGGACAAGCAAAATGTATTCCGAAAAAAAATTATCAGCTATCTTGATCCCGGAGTACAAGCTAAGCTTAGTTTGCGACTAAATAGTGCTGTGTAAAAAGCCAAAGTCAAGTCAAAAATCTTTATTTCCGTTGAATTCTTTAAAATTACTCGGAAACGTCTATTTCTTTTTTTTAAATAAATAAATTAGTATGTATGAGATAATAAATAAATTAGTATGTATGAGATAATGCATTCTTAAAAATAATTTTAGCGCTGTTAGTGAATATTTATTAATTTTTTTGTTAAGTTATCACCTTTTACTTACGTCTCTAGGGACATTAGATACAACATGAATGGATTATAGGGGTATATTACAATCGTATCATCGCAAAACGATACGATAGTACCCGCATGTGAATATGCAGATAAAAATACAATTATTTGTATGTAGGTTAGCTGAAAGTCTTATCAACCTGAGCTGTTATCCGCAAAAAAGAAATTTATGAGAATATTGTGCTCAAACTGTACGATACGAAAAGAAAACTCAATTATTTCATCGATAGGTAAAGTTTTATAAATTTTCAGGCCATAATTTAGGAATTAGAAACAAATGCTGTAATGATAAACTGTTCGTTGACCTCATTCAGGTGCGTTATGATAATAAAATTGATAAAATTAGTTCGTATTTTTTTTATCGCTGTGCTACAATTTTATTTAATGCCTACTCATATTTTGCAATTGTTGTCATTTCTTCTCCGTGGTCGGTACTTCGTTACTGAAGGTCGTGATCACTAAAATGAGGTTTTACTGAACTAACGGCCTGTCTCCAGTGACTCCTATCGGATACCATCTGCAGCACGTCGTAAAATTTGACTTCCTTTCCTTGAAGTTGGTCGGTCCATCGACTCTGACCGGCCGCGCGATCGCTTCCCTTCCACGTAGCTGATGACGACCAGCTTTTTAAGTTTCCATTATTTTCTCTTGCTGTATGGTCAAAGAACGATAATATTAAGAGAATGGTTTTTTGACACTTTTGTGGTCTCAAAAAACCATTCTCCAACATTGATTGAAAAACCATTCTCCTTTGGCTCACCTGCTGTTACCTTCATCACTCAAATAATCGTATTCTTACTCAAACCCCTAGTCTAGGAGTCTTAATACCGCAGTTGACATGGACACAAAATCTCATAACACATTTTTAAAATACTCTAAAACATAATAAAACAATCAAAGCAGAAAGGATTAACCTTAAACTTTAATTTCCTCAATAAATTCACAAGCGTCATATTCCCATAAATATTCCAATCACGTAAAACTATTAAAAAAAGTCATTAAAACGAGATTCCTTCTGTGATTACAAAAAAGCTTTTTCAAAAGATACGGGCGTGTACCGGGAGCTTTATCGCAGCGAAGAATCGCGCGATATCGCGGGGGCGAATCTCACGGTGTGAGGCGGCCTTATCTTATTACATTGTACACAACTTGTGCAGTTAGGTAACTTGATCAAATATTTTTATGATACTCATATTACTAAAAGATATTATAATATTTTCCATCGCCCACAAAAAGGGTACTCCGCTGTTAAAGTAAATTTATATAGTAAACTTAGTAAAACATTATTTTTTTAATATGAACATTAATTTTGAAAATAAATTGTTCTAGGAAATGTAAATCTCATGATCCTTTCTTATGTTCCCGTGGCAACTGGACTGGAGGATAATATCAGTTAGAACATAAATTATCGTTCGATGATACGACCACACGTCCACCTTGCTATAGACCTTAGCGGCTCCTGCATCACAATCTACACCTGCTGTACCAAGATCTACTTGATATGGCGTCTTCGTTGTCACCAGCGTTTAACTGTTTTTCTATATTTAAACGATCGTTATCTTTATTTGGTGTGCAATTAAATTTCATCAATGTTGTTCTTTTAAAATAAACTATACTGAATTTATCCTCTGGGTACCGAACCCTAAAACAATGCAAACACTATCACCATTGTGCTACTGTTTCCGCATGCTACTATGTCACAGTGTGAAAGGCAGCCGTATCTTAGGGGGAGATCGCACGAGGATCGCCATCTCTCGCCGCGATCGCCAACATTTCGGCGATAAAACCCCCCACTCCGCCTTTGAACACTCATAGAACGTAATATTTCACGAGACGATTTTTCACGAGTGTATTCTGTGGAGTTTCGAAACCACAAATTCCCTTGCCACACTTGGTGAGAATCAAAGAGGTCCAGTAGACCTTAGGCAGCTTTTTTCGTAGCTTTAAGGGACACTACTAAATCAGCAAAGCGCACTGAACGCTGACATGTTAAGCAGATGCACGCTAATAGGCATGGTTTGTTCGAGGGTCATGCAGGTACGCGGAGTCGGGGGTGGGGAGGCCTAGGAACGGGCCTCATGGCAAAGTACGAGAGGTTCTCAGGTGAAGTTCTTTTAGGACAGGTCAGAGATTGTTGAATGCACAGACGTCGACTAAAAGGTTAGTTCAATAAGTTCCACATGACTCGGGGGGGATCCCTTTCATACCAAAAATAAGTTTGTTTGGTTGCCATGTTCGGTCCATTTCTTTATCGCCGTTTTGACTAGTTATTAAATTAATAGTAAAATCTAAAAGCTTTCTTTTTTATATAACAAAAATAAAAACAAGACCTAAAAACATACTCTCCGCTAATCAGACAAGTTTTTTGTTTTTGTCAAATTTAATTACTGCAATCTGTTTACATTACGATCTACCCGTATGATATAGCTATCAATCTGACTGATCTGAAATTTGATATCTAGAATATTTCCAAGATTGTGTCCATTTGCATTTCTCACGGCAATCAGACAAGTGACGTGTATATTTAGACCCATACTGAAGATCCAACCTGCGTCTCCGTGGCTTAGTTGCTAATAAGTAGCCCTGCCTTCAAAGCGAGGGGTCCCGGGTTCGATTCCCGGCCGGGGCACACTTTGTTTGGTGAGCATGAAGTTTGTTTTCGGGTCTTGGGTGTTTGCTTTGTGTTTCTGTGTTTGTCCATGCCATCTGCGACACAGGGAACCTAGTGCAGAGGTGTGAGTGTGTTAACAGTGTTTTTTTTTTTTTTTGTTACTACCCTCTTTGCAAGAAAGATTACTGCATCACTTTAGATATGGTGCCGTCAATTTATGAAACATCAAGTTTTGAGTTTGAATAATGAACGCAGTAATCAGTGGTTTAAGATCGAAGCAAACAATCTCTCTGTAAGATCTCTTAGGTGATGGAAGTGATAACAATCTTTTTAATTATTGCCTGCTAGTACCATCTAGTATCAGAATGCTGCGTATCTTCCACTGATTAAGGTGCTTTCAGTTACCAGTGTAATAGGTTTTTTATAAAAATATAACACATATTAACGCACTTTCTTCCAAGTTTTAACCGTCTCAGCGGGCCATGTTTCAACTCGTGGGCTATTATACAATACTTCGCAGGAACGTAGACGGGACAAGTAAAATAAAAATGATTGATTTATGTACAGTCTAGAATACTATACCAATCTAACTAATTAAATAGTTATAAACTTATATTTACGAAAGCAGAAGATCAGTTCTCTAAGTTTCTCTAAGTATGAATAATCCTTTTCTAATGACTACAAGCAACCCACACCGGCTTCGCACTAGTGAAAATATCAAAACTCTTCCAAAAAATTTCATCATTAGAAACCATCCAAATATGTCTAGCCGTTCTCAAGTGATGTGGCTATTGATTTTTATTTATAGACTAGCTACGCCCGCGGCTTCACCTGTGTAGTTCCAGTTTCCGTGGGAATTACTCGCTGATAATGTAGCTTTCCGCTGGTGAAAGAATTTTTTAAATCGGTTTAGTTGTTTAGGTTATAAAGCGTAATAATTAAATTCACTTTCGCATTTATAATATTAGTTAGGATAGAAGACTAATACTCAGATTTCGTGTCTGGGATTATTCTACAGATTTGTGCCTTAAATACTTGGACAGCAAGGGTATAAAAAACTTAAAATAATAAGCGTCTCGCGTCACCATTGCTAAGCTTGGAGGTTACATCAAGATACTCCACAAATAAGGTGATTATCAGTGCCTGCGACTAGTGAATACAACTTGCTTTTGATGAAATTACACTTTAATGAAACTACAATTATTGGGAATGTTTCGGAAGAGATTCAGGTTACTCCGAAGCAAATAAGCATGATACAACGTAGATCTCTTCTTCGGTAAATATTAGGTGAATATTTACAGATACATGTAATTTTTATGTTTGATCAAACGTATATTTAAAAATACTAGTATTTTATAGACAAAATTAAACAAAATATTGAACTAACAACGTACGCGGCATCACAGATAAAAATCTTAAACAAACTCCTGTTAAATAGAAACAATAACAATATTTATGATAGTTTCAAATGCCTGTAATGCATGTATCGTTTTTAGTAAGCAGGTGCTTGGCTCAGAACGGGGGCTTAAATTTTATCGCGACGATGGCAGCGTTCCTTATCGGGCACCCGCTCTCCATCTTAGATAAAAATCCTGAAATAAATGGGGAGGTGGATTTGAGCGTGACGCGATAGCGTGTATATTGTGCCAGTATTGCCAACAATGATGTTTAAATATAGCTGTATGCTCAAAATACAATGTTACGTAACAGTGTGATCAATTTTGTTAGCGCTAAAACAAAAGTAAACAGCAAAATCATGTATCTCTTGCTGTTTTATGTATGCAACTGTCTAAATTGATGTAAGTGCATTTCATGATCTGGTTATATTTATGTGTTATCTTAGTTGCTAATCTACTCAGCTCCGAAGGTTTCGAATTCCGGCAGGAGCAATCATTTGTGTGATTGTCACTGCTTGTGTTAATCCAGCTAAAGTACAGGGAATCCTAGCGCAGGGTTTTAATGAAACCATTTCAAACCACTCCCGTGTCCATCTCACAGGCAATTTTTGTTGTCGCGAGTACTTTTTAATTATTTTCATAATAAACTTGTCAATTGCATTTAAATATCCGTTTATATCAACTTCGGTTGTACATAAAAAATCAGTTGTTAGTCGGTATAAAATATTTTCCCGCCATCATCCTTCAAGCCTACAAAAAAAGAGATCTAGTTGATAGCGTGAGGCTATGCGGCCGATATGAACGAAGATAAGCGGTTCGATTCCCGGCCTATGCTGATGTTGGCGTTAGATAATTTTTGTATTTTGGAAAAAACTCGATGTTGGATAGTTGAATCTGATTAGGTTTTATTACTAATAATATTTTTGTGTTAAATAAATGCTTACACACGCATACCCCTGCAACAGGATTCCCTGTGGTGGTGTGGACAGACACACACAATAACTCAACATATACCTCCAAGATCCGAGAACATATAAAAGTGAGTATGAAAGAAGCACCAGTGACGGAGAGTTTTAGAAGTAAATGGTTAGCGTGGTATGAACATATTATGCGGAGGGATGAATGGCATATTACAAAACAAGACTTAAATATGGATGTGGAAGGTTATAAGACAAATGGTAGACCAAAGAAAAGATGTATGTATTGTGCGAAAGATGACATGATATAAGTTTTAAAACTATCAGTTATGAGCATTATTTTTCGAGTTACAGAGATATTTACCATGATTTGTGAGTTTTGTTGACTCGCAATATTTTGACGCAGTTTCATGCGTCATGGTCCCGGGCAAACTGAAGTCTGCGAGGTGGGGCCAGCACATCATTGGCAGAAATATCGGTCTACCCTCTTGCGCACTCGTTTTTTACGTTCGAATGCGTCGCTGCTACCAACGGTTTCCTTTTCACTTATAATGCCATCTCAAAACACAACACTCACTATATTGCGACAAGCTACAGGTACCGTGTTTCTTCGGTTTTAGCACAACCTGACCGGATTTAACCGGATTCCAAATACTAGAGAGTTTGAAACCATCTTTCCGATTAAAGTTTTTGTGTTTAGTAATCTCAATTGCTTCCTGGACCTGTCTAGGTATATAACGTTCTGTTGAGAGTATCTTTGGGTTATGTACGATCTAGTGATTTGAACCCTACTCCAGAAGATGTTCTCACAAATCATGGTAAATATCTCGGTAACTCGAATAATAAGATGCCACGAGTAAGAAAGGTCCCTCCTTTCTTACTCATGTCATCTTATAATTCGTAGTACTGAGATGACGTCTGAGACGAAAATGGAAGAAAAATACTAGTATTAGTAAACCCACTTAATGTAGGACAAGGGCAGAGAGATGACTTAGTTTAATAAAAATCAATTATTTTTGTTCTGCAACCTCTGTTGTTTCCTGCTTGTTAATACAATACTGAAACGTTACCGTTGCAAATGTTCACAAGATATTACATTAGGCATATTTACCTAATTAAGACCCAAAACGAATAATTATCTTTCAGAGGAAACGCACACAGCCACGATATGATAAGGCTTTGCTGTGATACACAAAATACAGCGATTCATGAGATCGACATGATAACCAACTTCCCTTAAGATTTAAAATCTACATATAAAAACATAATCAAATATTTAATATAATATATTAAAATATTTGATATTAATCAGGCCGTTAAACAAGTTAGGAGCAGTACTTATGCAAAGTTCGCCCGGAGAAGGACTGCCTGGTGGCAGGAGTGGTCTCCTGGTACATCACACTGGTGATGAACTCACTTTGCTGTGTTCCGGTGGAAGGGTGTGGATGCCGGTGAAATCAATGTATCTGAGCGCGAATGCGACGCAACTTGGTTCTTTCGAGCTTGGTAAGGAAGGACCGGATTAATTTTGCTATTGTTTATGGGCTGCAGTAACCACTTATCTCAAACTCAAACTCATTTATTCCTTCAGATCTCAAGCGTCGTTTGGTAACATCGGGTAGGTAGTCAGTTTATTGATATAAAAAATGATGATAAAATGTTAACAACGCAATTTTTTTTTTATTTGACAAATGTCCAAAACTGTACAAGCAAAAGGCCCTGATGAAAAGGACCTGATGTTAAGTAGTCACCTCTACCCATAACAACCGCAATACGACTAAGGTCCACCCCAACCGAGGTATGAGGAAACTCAAGTGGCAAGGGATAATACGTGTCACGCGTATGTGATTGCACCAGTACCCACACCTTTCCACCGGAAGGAAATCGATATATAATCGATAATGAGCGGTGAATTATTGTTTATAGTCATCCAAAAACATAAACATATTTATAGAATTGGTATTAATAGCTAATATGCTTTCACCTAAAAACTAGTTTTCGTTGCTTTATAATGCAGATTAACGTTTCCTGTTAACGAGTTTTAAGAATTATGGATTAATAATTCATACAAAATATTTGTTTTTATTTCAACTGATATTTTAATTATAACTTCGGAAAAATATGCATAGCAGTAGGTATTATTAACTTAGTAACGTTAACACACTCATACGCCTGCTCAAGGATACCTTTGACGCAGTTGGCACGGACACAGAAACACAAGACACCCAAGACTCGGGAACAAACTTTACGCTAATCGGTTGTCGGTAAAAAATTCAAATTCAGCAAGTAGAGTCAGCAAGTTCAGTCTACTTGCTGAATTTGAATCAAAGACTATCGATTTTTTTTGTACAGTGCTATACTATTATGTAAGATACGGACAGTACACTGTGTACTTACTAATGAATACATACATAAAATACTTATTAAACACCAAGATACAGAACAAACATCTATGCTGATCACACTAATGTATGTCCTGGGTAGGAATCGAAGCCACGACCTACCGTTTTGCGCGCGTGCAGTGCTACTGTTTACAAGCCGTGAATGCAATCAAATTACAAATGCAGCTTAAAGATGCGATGCCATCCGAAAACGTTCAACTAAAATAAAATACAGTGTAACTCGAATCCAAGGACATTAAACGCTTATCAAATATCATAAATTGATCTTGAACCCCCCTGTTGCACCCTACGCACACAGACAACAGTTGATAATGAACGTTGCGATAAGGCCCCCCCGTTTTATCACTTAGATCGGTACGGTCGGTCCCATTCACCGACGCACACGTCATTCTTATCGTCCCCCTGGCTGTGAGATGCTAGCTCCACTTGTACAATTTAAAAAAATACTTAAAACGGTTTGAACTGAGGAACTGATGAGGAATGAAGAACAGGAAATATTTAGAACGTTTGAGTGGTCATGTTGGTCGATACCTAACCTCTAATGTGTTCCCCGTGTGTTGCAGGGGCAACCCAACGTAGCAGTAGACCTCTATCGAATTCGTCCGGAGAAGTACTGCCACCACATAGTAATCCGACGCATTGACGCATAGCGGTGCACTCGCATTGCCGTGTTCCTATAGATGGATGTGGGTGCCGGTGAAATTACAGGGGCAGACTATACTTCCGTCGATGTAACTTGGTTACTACTTGGTACTTCTCTTATATGTTTAGTATAGTTATTTAACAAAATGTTAAGCGATTCATCGGACTCCCATAACACAATGATTACAACTAATCAAATATTAAAAACATAAACGTGCATCTTATTTTTTTAACTTTAAACGTTTTAAAAACATTTTAAAATAATGTTTTAATTTAAATTGTAATATTTAATCATTTCTTTATTTCTTAAAAAACTACATGATATGATGATGATGGAACAGATAGATGGAACTTTAATGGATGGATGATTGAACTTAATGGAAATCCGTGCTATTCTCCTTCATTCCATCAGTAGCTTCTGCCCGGCTTCATCCACGTTGGTGTGATAAACTCCTATAGTATTTTTGATCAATCGGAAAGAATTATTTGAGGATGTCAACCCTCAAAGTGAAAGAGGCTCAGTGATGACCTACTAAGCCCCCTACTGAGAAGAAGGGTGAACAAAACCATGTTGCTCTCAAATTCAATATGGCTTACAGTACTCGGGAAATTTTTTATAATGAATGTAAGAATTTTTGGAATCGGATTAGTAATTTCGTTAATCATCCAATACAAAAAAATATTACCTGAGTGTAATTATATTATGAAGTGCTCTTGCATTTATAATTTAAAATATAACAGCCGAGCGCGGTTGTATGTTTAATATTTTGATAGAATAACCTATATCGATAAACTAATTAAAATTAAAAAGACACTAACTATATTCGGTTTCGATTTCCCTTTTAGTGTATTTAAATTGAAGTGATGACTATACAAACTGTAACTGAAGCCCAAACTTCAATTAGAATCGGCAATGATGTAAATTTTTCCGTGTACATAAATCGTAGTCTGTAGAACAATGACAAAATATGAACAACGCAATTTACAAGTCAGAAATCATTTTATTCAAGCTAAAACATATTTCATTACACCGACTTCATTATTTACTGTCAACGACTATCAGATAGCTGTGAATTTATGTTTTATATCACAACACAGATTATCTAACGTATGATTGTTTACTATTTGATACACTATCACCATCATATCTCCTAGGGGCAATGTTTATTTGATGGCATTGCACTCAAAAACTGCATCGTAAAGGCGTACTTTTTATATCATGATCGGTCACATTCGAGTAGGTATCGCGATAAAATCAAAACTCGAATTTAAATACCGAACGTGTGTGGCGTGTCCGTGTTTTGACAGCGGCTGTCAATGTCAAAATGTCTAACTCGTGGGCTCCTTTGTCTTGGGAGTTTCTTCATGTAGAGGCGGGCCAATTGTCTGTCATATAGTTAACCGTGGCAAAAGCATTCATGATATTTTCCTGTTTTATTCATAGGCACGTCATTGAAACGAAGTGAGCAATGAGTTTTTGGAGGTGAATGATTTACTTATTATTTTATCACTATCGAAGAGTATTTATTTGTAGCTTTCGTTAGTATTGTAGATATTAATGTATATTAACTACCCACTCTAGTAGTATAGAAAGTTTTATGTTGTACAAGTTGTGCAGTAAATTAATTGGTATAATAAATGCAGTGATTTGAATCATAAAGAATAAAATTACGTCTTGAAAAACTAGAATATAATGTTACATTAGACTTAATGCTTATATCAGAAGCTACTCATCTATTTTAATGTAATTTTATCGCTGATTTATTGTCATTGCATGTAAAGATAAAATATCTACAGGGCAATAAAAATCCAGTATTTACATTAGTACCACTGTTACGGCTATCAGGCAACAAACAAGATAAAAAAGGCAATCTTAACGACATTTTTATCGCATTTCGAAGAAAATCCTGCCACAGAGATACCACGAATCATTAATGTTTGCAGAATAATGACTCAATGGCACTAGCCAATAATATTGTGAGCTTTGTACACTAAAAGACAATTAATATAAAAGCGTAATGTATAAACAGAGATAGCACATGTAAACAAGTAAACTCACACATTGTTTTGGCGACGGTAGCGCCGTCTGGTGGAATTCGCGCGCACGCGATTTCCAGCTCCTTCAGATACTTCAACCACAATAACATCACAGAATCGTCCATCACTCCACAGGATAAAAATTAAAAACACAGAGTATACGAATGCGCCGTCATTCTATAGCCGCGTAGTGTGAGTGACTGGCTGGCGCGGTCGCCGGGCGCCCCTCTCCGCACACAGCCGCAGACGTCTGTGTACAGACGCGACGCACACACACAGCTCTTATCAGGTCGGTTTAACTAGCAATGGCCCCGGAGATGATATCGGGCCGAGCTCGCGGTAACGTTGCATTGAAAGATAACGTCTGAGATCCTATCGTTACTGTTTGAATAAACTTGTATAAAATGTCAAATAAAAAAGCGCGCCATAAAAGCGTGGCTCGATTGTTGATAGTGGACTCGTTTCAGCAGTTTCTATGATTCAGTGAAAATCTGAATTAATACTGATGCTTCAATTTTTATTTTTAAGTATTTTAGATCGTTAGTATGATAGTTTTAACTGATAAGTAATGCATGTAAACTTAATGTAAAAAATGAAAATGAAAGTGAATTGTTATAATGACAAGAATTATAAACACTATATGTAAAATTCCTTATTATGAAAAGCGACTTATTTCATCATCTTCCTGCCCTTATCCCACACTAAGTGGGGTCGGCACAACATGTATTTTTCTTCCATTTCCCTCTATCAGACTTCATCTCAGTACTCACTCCTTTCTTACGCATATCATCTTTCACACAATCCATCCATCTTTTCTTTGGCCTACCTCTTGTCTTATATCCTTCCACATCCATATTTAAGACTTGTTTTGTAATAATAAAGCGACTTATTTAAAAATAGAAAAATATGACATCAATACTATCGTATTATATTTTGGTCCTTAGGGGTTAATTTTATCACCAAACTCACACCTTTATCACATAATACATACAAAAAACAAAAACATAAATTCATCCTAATTTATTAATTCCTCATTTCTTTAAGTCACTAAAAAATTTTTTTACTCTCGTGTAAGTTACCTTTCAAGTTAGTTTCTTTTCGTTTTGGCGTAGCTCAGTTCACTTACCTGAAAAAAATAAAAAATATTTTGATTACTGGTTTTCAATACGTCAAACTTAAAATAACGATTAGAAATACACTTATAATAATATTATACGTCAATGTATTTCTATTTAAGTATCGTGATATATATCCCGATACTAAAATATTATCACCTGCATAGGAAATACAAGCAGGTGCGTTCAAATGTTGTAGATTTTAATCTATGATTATTAAATATTAATAGGTGTTATGACAGGTAAGGCAAAGTATGTGCTAGCTACAAATACCTAATGTCAAGTTAATTCTAGTACCTACCTTCGTGACATACAAGGTGAAATAAACTTGTTTTAGGTAGAAACATAATTATACCTCTAGAGGATAAAATATTCATTAAATAATTTATATTATGAGTTTGTTCTTAACGTCATAGATATTGCACCTTTATAATTTATTACAAATATCTTTGACAAATCTTTGGAAGACTATTTTAAATGAATAAGTGTAAGATTATGCAGCGTGCTTGCATATTAGTTGTTTGACAATATCTATCGATTACAATGTCAAACAAATAAACAATAAATAATCATGGACATTTCACACAGTCCTAATTAGCCCCAAACAAAGCATAGCTTAAGCTATGGGAACCAGATTACTGATAGAATACTATTATAAATAACATAATACACATTGCCACAATAACGTTTGTCATGGGCAGGAATCTGACCTACGACCTACAGCGTAGAATGCAGATCTGCTACTGAGCTGTGAGGTCTGTCAATCCGTAACTCGTTACATTTTAACATTAAAATTGATCTTGCTGAATCTATAGATCTTTCCTTTGAAGAGTTAAATAGTAGGTACAGCTAAGCTGACCAGACAAATCCGTAATCTTCTTACGCAATGAGAAAATTATGATGGATTTCAGAGTTCCACCAGATCTTGGGAAGGATAACATTCTAAAATCATTTTGTTTTTTCTTTTTATGTATTTGATGTGATGTAGTTACCTCCGCCCACAACAACTGCAAAATGACTTAGGTGATCTCCGACCGAAGTATGAGTAGACCCAAATCGCACCTCGTTGCGCCCGTCACCCGAGACGGGGATGTTACGTCTCATGTGCATGTGATTTCTCCACCCATACTCTTCCACCGGAACACAGCAATGCGAGTGCACCACTGCTTGGCGGCAGATTACCAGGTGTGGAGGCAAGCTCCGGGCGCACTTTGCACAAGTTCTACTGCTACTTTTTGTTGCTCCTTTAGCACCACCCAGGGGGTATGTAGGGACTCTCAGGGTATTCACCTACGGACGCGAGCAACTGAATTAAATCAACTTACAAAAAGACTACTATTTCGTCTCACCAGGATAATGTTTCACACAAAGTAGCGAGGCCTTGCAAATAGTTCATATCTGTCTATGCTACCAAAAAAGGTAACAGAAAACTTTGAAACTAAACCTTGTGTCCGTGGAGATAGAAGCTTGATTATCGTTAAACGTGTATATACTGAAGATTTATCAAAAAATACTTTTATAATAGACTTTATGGCTTAGAAGTTATGGTTGAAAAAGCTTGTTGTACAATTAAGTACACTTAGCCAAGATTCGTCGGCGATGGTATGATTAAGCCAAGGCTGTGGCACAGCTTACAGTCAAACAGCTGAGTCGTATGAGATAGTAATAATGTCCATAAAATCAATTAGAATATATATAGCTACATATTAAGTACTCTGGAAGTAATACAGAATTTACGACAAAAGTCTTTGTGATTTAGTGTAGATTCTGGATGTAGCTCTGTGTCTAAAACCAAGCCCTTGTCTACTTACTATCCCCTAAGTTTACTGTGATTTAAGAATAAATAAATTATTATTATTATTATTATAGTATTGTAAGGAATGGTGTTGAGATAAAATAAAATAAAACTTTTGGTTATAAACTAACTAGGTACTCAAGTTTACACTCTTTCTTTTAATTTATTTTTGGTTTCTTTATATGATTTTCTTTATTATTGTTTGTTAGGTTTTGTTGTCTGCCTATCCTAGCCTATTGTGGGAATCATTAGTAAAAAAACTCCCTACTTGTAATGCAATGTATAATGACTTTTTATATTACTTTTAGTAGTATAAGCAGTGCCCTTGTCACACAATGTCGCACCCTTTAACATGTGATGTAAATTATAAAAAATTACATAAATGTTGATTCAATTTAAATTTTATCACATATTAACATGCTGTTTGCTGTCACGTCTATACGAGTCGGGTATACAGCCAAGGTGCGCCAGATGTGTTACATCAAAATAGTTGATCCAGCATATTTTCAACAGACGGAGTAGACCAGCCACGTTGTCAGAGCTGTGGTTATGATTTCAGATAGCAGCGATGGCTGCGATTGCTTATCGCCCCATCACAGCGTATGGCAACACTAATTTACATAAAAACTATTATTTCTGTTATCTGCCATCGATCAACTTTTCTATTTCTGCTTGGACTGTAATCATTGAGGTTATTATTCTCAAGACTCGTGTTTTTGTGTTTATTTTAGTAATTAAATAGAACTACAAAATTAACTTCAATTTTAAATTATACAATAAATGTTTACCAAGCACTTTTTAACGTTTGTACACTCATACCTCTGCACTATTTGCTATCTCACAGGTGGCATGGACAGACAGAAACACAAGAAAAGCACATAAGACGCAAAACCAAACTTAATGCTCCTGGCTAATTGTTAGGTGTTTGGTAAATTTGGCACAAGTTCTACTACTACTATGGGTTACTCCTTTGACGCCACCCAGGGGGTACGTGTAGGGACTCCGAGGGTACTCCCCTACGGACGCGAGCAACAGGGACCCCCAAAACCACAGTAAGTCCTGCCACTTCTGTGTAATAGATAAAAAAGTAATTAAATGGATATGAATGACGTCATACCTCCCATTAACTCAGTTTTTAACAACTATTTCTAGAAGAGGTTACTTCAAAATGCTCTGACCGCTATAAAAACGTAAACTACCATGTTTGTCTGTCACATTTCGAAACAAATCCACATTCCTTCACACACGTATCAACGGGAGCAGTAACTCGCCACTTCAGAACATACTTCAAATTCATAAAAGAAAGCCAGTGTTTTGATATGATGGCGCCATCTACCATCTCACAGATAAATGTTATAAATCAACTGGTTATGTCCTTGGACACTGATAGGGGACAGTGGCGCGGCTTGCTGCATGATGGCAGGTCACTGACATAATACCGACTGCTGGCGTTTAATAACTCGAGCAGTGGCGGGGTGCGACGGCGCGAGGATTTTTGACAGTATTTCAACGCCAAGTCGATAATTTTTTGGTAGTGGATAATGCGCTGCGTTTCTAATTGTCAGGGATTTACGCCTAAATGCTTCAAACATCATTGTATTTGAGAGTAAAATATTTAAAGAGTTTGTCATTATGGTTCATTTTTTCGTTTAAAACTGCACTAGGATTGATTAAGTATCAATAAAAGTTCCAAATTACGATTTTTAAAACCGAGCCATATTTGGATTATTCTTTTGATACATGATAAAATATAGAAACAAATATACGCTTACACATCCATATTCCAATACTAGGATGTATTGTCCTATATACTACCTCTAGTTTCCACAAACCTCAGGCGTTCTCCAAGAACAAACCTCATGCCACAAAATGTTTGCCTCGGCCAAGAATCGAATCCGCGACGAAGTCATAAAACACTACAAACTGCCAATAACTTATTCTTTTTTGTGCAGCCGTTCATACAAGCCTGAATGACTCCTTTCAAGCGGTAGACAGCAGCATGCCGCGGTGTGGCATCTTGCGCAAGAGCCCGCACTCTGTTGATAACGCCCCACACGAGATAAAACGAATTAATCAGTATTTTGTGGACCGCTAATGGATTCTTAATGCGGCCTGGCTCGACATGTTTTACCGAAGATAACAATATTTTATTGATTTTTATCCTTTGAGATTATACGACTTGAATAGAATCACGAATGCAATTTTGGAAATTTTAAAACTGTATCAAAATACTGCATATTTTACTTGAAACTAACACAAGGAAAAAAAAGATACCAAAAAAAATATATTTATTTTCCGTATGAACAAAATAATGCAGTTTTCGTTGAGTTACCGTTAATTGCCAATCATATTAATATTATAATATAAATACAAAAGTTTGTCTGCATGTATGTTACTCCTTCACGCCTTAACGGCTGAACGGACTTGAATTAAATTTGTTATTAAAGTAGCTCATTAATACATAGGCTTTTTTTATCCCAAAAATGTTACCGGAAACATCCCCGTCTCGGGTGACGGGCGCAACGGGGTGCGATTTGGGACTTATCACACTTCAGTCACAGAGGACCTAAGTTGCATTGATGTTGTTATGGGCGGAGATAACCACTTAACGTCAGGTCCACCTGATGTCCCTTCACTTCTCTTACATAAAAAAGAAAATATTCATTGGTGCAGCTCTAGATTTGAACCTGTCAAAATTAGTTTCATGACGTTTTTGCCAATCTATTGTATATCTAGCCTAATATGTATGACGCGCCAAAACGGTCATAAAGCAAGTTTGTGCAAAACAACGCATGGACGATTGAGTTCATTTGATCGGACGATAGGCGGTTAATCGATACGTTATCAGTATCAGCCCCCCTCCCGCGGCCCCCAGGTGTGGTACCGACAGACAAAAAACATGTTTTAGAAACTATTTTCAAAGTGTTTAAGTGTTAAGATGTGCCTAAATCTGTGATTAACACTTTAAATAAAAATCTTTCCTAGTTTAAATCTTTAAAATCGTTCTATGCTAAGCAACTGTAAGTACTAAGGCACTAAGTAAAGAAAAAAATACTTGTATTTTATGGTTTATTTCATATAGGAAGCAAAAAAGTGCAATATTCAATGCCAAAAATTTGACATAAAACTCAAAACGGTGAAACTAAAACTAAAAATTCGAAGCCATATGACAATGAGGATCCGATTTCCCGTGGTAGATTAAAGCCTAACCTAACCTTTAGCCTAACCTTTAATAGTCAAAATCAGGTATTTCTGTCATGAGAGCATTAGAGGATGTACAGTATTTAATATTATGAGAACAAAATAAAGCAAACATAAGTCTGTTAGAATATTTCTACCTGTTTTGCCGACGCTACATTGCATTTGGGCGATGGTGAGATGGTGGTTCAGATAAACGGACGATCAAATTACCACGGGCACTGCTCGGTTACCACCTACCCACTACCAGTCGCGGGTCGGTAGGGGGTCCAGGGGGTACGAGAGGTAAAGTGATATGATGGAAAATATATGTTGGCGTGACTTACTAAATCTAAAACTTGGATTAATGAGGTTTGTTATTATAATACGGGAATTATCAGGCACCGTTTATTTTAAAAAAGCTAAAATTTTGGGTTATTGACTTCCAGTTTATTAATAAGTTAATTTTACGAAATTTAAATACCTCCGACTTGGGATGATGGTAATGTACTGATGAACATCAAACGCTTGAACAGATCTTCATAAATTATATAATATTATAGCTTAGAACCATCTCGATTATATCAGCTTTCAAACGCAAAAACTGCATTAAAATCGGTCCATTCGTTTGGAAGCTACGATGCCACAGACACACAGAACACATACACAGATACACATTACAAACTTATAACACCCCTCTTTTTCGTCGGGTGTTAAAATAAACAAATAGACACACTACTTCTGCAATAGTCTTCTGTGTCGCAGGCAGCTCGCAATGACGTAACAAGTTCATCCAAGAAAATGTTCGTTACCTCTATTCGTTACCTAACTTTACTACTTTGATAACTGGTTACCTCCGCCCATAACAACAGCAATATGACCTAGCTTCTCCGATCCAAGTCGCATCCCGTTGCGCCCATCACCCAAAACGAGGATGTTACGTCTCATGCACCTGTGACTTCGCCGGCGCCCACACCCTTCCACCGCAACACAGCAAAACGAGTTCATCACCGCTTGTCGGCCTGATGACCTGAACTAATGTGGATCCACGCAACTTGAACATCGATTGAACTGGCACTCAAGTGAGACTATAGGAATAAACCATTTAAACCACAGTTTATAATTTACAGAATGAAATTTAAAGACATTTTCTGATGGAAATCTTCGGAGACATCGTACTGTTGCCTGGATAGCTGAAATGGTTGAGCTAGACTACTGAAGATTTACTGAACTGAAACTACTACTACTAAATGGTTACTAAATGCCTATTGCTAGTAATTAAAAGCAATTGCCCACAAAACTAAATCATTGCGTCCACAATAAATCTCAACAATAACTCTTGAACTTATTCAAAGATCAAATCAAATTCCTTTCATTCTTAATTTTTTTCATGGCGTTTTGAATACGCAATTTTTCGAGGACCTCAAACATCAAATTATTTTAAAATTCAGTCCGTTCAAATTAATACAAAAAATACATTTTGATCCACCAAAAATCATACAATGTAAAATTTATTGGGCATACAATGTATTGAATTTTGTGACAGGTACCAACCGCAGTTACCCTGATTATAGAGACAGGCAGAGGGCTGAACCTACGCAAGGCACAGCGGGCATAAAACCTACCCGTCATAACTGTGAGACGGTCCATATTGCATTGTAAGGCTAATTGGATAGAGATGAGTATCACCGTTGCCGATAAAATGGAATAGATAACATTCTGTAGTGACTTATTAAGGCCGTTCCCAGAATAATATTAGATTGGGCGATACGCGAGCGCGGCCGTGTGTGTGCAGCGTCAGCAAAACAGGCTCCGGCTCTTGATGCCTTGACGAGAGATAAATTCAAGTTTCAAGAGGTGGGAGGTGATAGCTGACAAACTAGACAGTCCCTTATGAAGGCACTGGGTCAGTAGTAAACCCCCAAGGCTGATATATTTTATATTAATTAATCAACTCTTAATTTATTCATAATTATGTGTGAGTATTTTATTTTATTGTATTATAATTAATAATTGTGTTTGATCCAATTAAAATTATATGATTAAATTAAATTTTATTATTATTATAATATTACAATAAATATATACAATTCTACGCCGTAAAATCTAAGAATATCATGTTATGTGTTGACAACTATGCCTAGATTATACGCTACTTTACATATTTGTGTCCGCAATTCAGTCTTTATATGTGATTAAAAGTATAAAAGTAACTATTTTCGAAACCAGATCAGCATATTTAAAAATGAAAATTAGTATCATTACAATCTTAAAGCTATGGATGGTTTTATTGTACTGTTCAAAGATTAGTTATGTAAGCATTTCAAGAAAACTAGTTTCATCTTGTCATCGTCCTCAAGAACAAAAACCAGCTAGACATGCTAATTTTCTTGTCATCTCTAAACTTTCTTTGCCATACGTTATGATTTTGTACCTAAATTCACATTACTTGCTTCTTCAGCTTCTTAGCAGAGCCTACTCTGCTAACTCTACCCCAACCCTATCAACGATCAGAACAACGGATCGCGTTGTGTAGTTTTTGCGAAATTGGACCCGATCAAGTTTTATTCACTCCATGTTCGCTGAAATATTGCCAGTATCGAAAAAATCAATCTGCCAGTCTGGCAACTGGCAGCCCTGGAGAATGCAGGTACGTGACTCGTGACTCATGTGTTTTATTTTTTTACTGTTTTTGGGGTCATGTAGTTTTTGAGGATACGTTTTTGATTGAATTAATGATAAAATAATAAACCTGTAGATGTAGAAATTTCTTAGTGTTTTTGTTAGACTTGATAGTGAAAATGTTTATACACGATCATATTTCTCATCATAAATAATTTACTCACAAAATCACTGGCTGTACTGACTATGATAATAATTAAATATAAAAAAAAAATACAAAATAAGATTTTATTCACCGTTTTTATCTTAGGCCTGTCGTTAAGAAGTAAGACCTAAATATAACATCATCAAAATAATAAAAAAATATTTTTATTTATAAACTATGAACTCGGGCTTAATATACCAGTTTCATCTTCCATTCGCAAGGCAGATATAAAAGTAATTATGATACGAATTTAATTAATTACAGCGATACTTGAATACGAAACTATGTCGTGACTGCATTGGCAGATAACATCGGGCAAAAAGGTGTATAGCCGTAATTAAAGAATTATGAGATCCAACTG